>OU862870.1:11200000-12400000 GCA_917880715.2 Matsumyia berberina
TACGCGAGAGAGCGCGAATGCGATGCGACGTCTTTTGCCTATTTTTTTTTTTTCTTTTTCTTTTTGCTATCCTCTCCACTACGAAGATTAATTTTTTTTTTTCTTTTTTAAAACAAATTTCTCATGATTTTTCTTTCAATTTTCCACACACACATGTCCTTGCGGCAGGACTTTTTTTTTCTTTCTTTTCCCACTGTTGTGTTGCCCCCCGAGTTGTTTGCCTTTCGAATTTAACTTTTTCTTTGGATACCACACAATTAAATTGAAATTAATTTTTTTTTTTTATTTTTTCAACACAGAGGGGTTATCCACGAGTACATGTTTTTGAAAAGGGGGGAATTCGACTAAATTCATTTTGTGTTTTTATTTTTCCCATCGCGTTCGATGCTGAAGAAAGGTATATTTTTTTTGTTTTTTCTCTCTGTGGACGATGAATGGGTGTACTCGGTATCAATTTGTGGATCTAGCGAAAAACTTGCGATTCATTTGTGAGGCAACTTGTCGAAACACGAACACCCCTCGATTTGAGCGAAAAAAAATAATTCATTTTTCGACTTTCCAGTTTTGTTCTCTCTCTCAGTCCACATCCACAATTCATTCATTCGCTTAAATGAATCGTTAGAAATTGGGGTATTATTATCGTACGTAACATACAAAACAAACATGACAAAACAGAATATAGTAATAAAGGAAGGACGGAGAATGAAAATAAATTGGAAGAAAACATGGAAGAAAAACAAAACAGATAGATGGAATTTTTCTTTGGTGTAAAAGAAAAAAAACAAAAAACAAAATGTAACTGCAAGTGAAAGGTATTCGACGATGAATCGTTGTTTTTGCTTTGTTACTGCTGCTGCTGGTGCTGTTTGTGGATTATAAATTTATACATTGTAGGCAAATCAAGATTTGAAAGGTTTTTTTTTTTTTCAGTTATGAAACGATTTTTTTCTAAATCTAGAGGGACACACAGTATCCTCGTGGTTTACAAATTGTCTCTACAGTCCTCGGAAAGGGCCTTGTAACAGTTTATTTTCACGTCCTTCGTACATTGATTGAAGCTGGTGAGGCTTTACTTGTCGCTGAAATATTTAGACGTACATCACAGTTACGTTTTGAAACAGAATTTTGCACTAAATTGTTGAAGAGTATTGAATTTTGGAGCCAAATTTGTAACAAATTCTTGGATCAATATATTGTACGAAAATGTTGAAAAGGTAACGAATTTTGTAAGCAACATTGGCATAATTTCTGAACGAGTTTTGTCAATGATTTCTGGCACTCGATTGAATACACGACCAAATCTAATTTTTAGGACAATGATCAATGTTCGTATGAAAGTTTTGAAGGCACCGGGAATTTTGGACCCCAGATGTTGCATTAGTGGTGTTTTCAGATTATGAGCGCATTGAAGGCAAATTCAGTGCAGTGGCAGTCTAAAACCAATTTTTGGGTGAATAAAGGTAGTTAATTGACACATTTGTCCTAAGTTTACTCTAAACTAAATGTTAGTTACTTTTACCATGCATATTTCGTTTAGTAACATTGGACAAATGATTAAGCCTTGCTTTCCAATAGTTTCACATATTTCTGAACTAAGTTCAAAAATCTAAAAGGGGACAAGCACGAGTATTTAAATAAGTTGAGGATCATTCTGCTAATGGGTTTCATGCGAAAACTTGAAAAAAAAAAGTCCAATAGCAACCGCCTTTTGTACATCGATCTAGAAAGGTCTCTAGACTTCGCTGCTTTTTTTTTTTGTAAAGTACTCTATTTGGAACTTGGGGAAAGTTGAGAACTGAACTGAGCTCAGATGTTCCAAAGGAATGAAAACAAAAACCTAAACTTTCCATACATGATGTTGTCTGTTTGAGGTTCCAGAGAACTGCAAGACTCGAGCAAGAAGGCTCGGCAAAGTTCTCTTGCGGGACACATTAGATGCCACAATTCAATGATTGTGGATGAGGTTTTGTATGAAAGGAACTTTCTGGTGAACCAATTTGAGCTAAGCGATGACCAAGTAATTCAACTGCCAGGAAGTATTGTATGATGTATAGAAGTGGATCTTTTTTTGAGACTTGGATCAAGCAAACAGAAGTCCTGCTGGAGATGGTGGGAAATGATTTTTAAGCCTTTATTGAAACCAATATCATGGATAGGACCTATTTGGGATGATTTATATAAATCAAGCTAATCAAGTGGTAAGTAGCCAAATCTATACATATTTCTTGGGGCAGAGTTAGTTCAAGCAAAGACAAGTCTTGCTGAAGAGGATGGGCATTGAGTTTTCTTATTCTCGTTCAAGGAAAGGGACCTTCTAGGAGAAATGATGCCTTGAATCACTTCGGACTAGAAGACAAAGTTTATATTAAATGAAGCCCTCGAAGGACATAAAGTGTAAAAGTGGAGCTTGACTTAGTTCAGGTAAAGAGTTGTGTCTTGTCGAAGAGGATGTACCTTATGTTTTTTGAATTTGGTCAAAGGCTTAGAAAAATCATGGACACTTGAAGAATTCTTGATAACTCTGAAAGGCAGTTTTTGAACAGCTAAGACGTTTGGAAAGGACTATGGCTAGTTAACTTCGACTGGCTAACTAGGTAACGTTGGGTATTCTAGACAAAATATTTCGATTCGCTTATAGCCTGCAAATTGGTTTAGAAACTATGTAGTAAATATTCTGCTCGTCAACTTCTTGTAAACTTCAGTGAATTGTAACTCCTGTTTGAATCCTTGAGCCAGTTGGAGAAGAAAATAATCACAAACGACATTAATTACAAAGCAGCCCCTGCCCAATGCACTCTTTCTTTTTTTTCATTTTAATTTACAATGCAACTCCATGAGAGCAGATATTTCTTTGAAAGTTCCGCTGCGCAGAGTAAAAAGTCCCAGAATGCACTGAATGCAACCAACCATCAGACTCATCAATTCTAACCACAGAACTGAAATTTTTATCGCATTTCCCACTCGAAGCAAATGCCTGTCCTCCCGTTAAAATAAATTTTTATTTCATCGTTAACTCAGTGGCAAAACACTCAACGTACAACCTTCCGTTCCTTCTCAGCAAATTTCTAAAGAAACTACTCAACCCACAATAATTTTTCCAACCCCACAACCAACAGAGTGTGGCATCCTTTTACTACAGAAAAAAAACAACAAGACTCACCTTGATTGATTTCACCTTACGGGCAACAAAATTGTTGAATCCATTTAACCAACTTTTACATTTCATTAGGAGGCTTTAATTATTTTCTCCAATTTTACACAAAATAATTTAAATTAAAAGAATTTTTATTTTGAAGAGAAATTTGAAATTTTTCTTGCACTTTTGTTTTAATTTTTGAACTTCTCTTCGTTTTTTTTTTTTTAATCACGTAGGACAACAGAAAAAATTATTTTCTTTCACTTTTTTTATTTTTTCATATTTACTTGCGATGGATGCACTTTTCTAATTATTTTTTCTCTTGCAAAGGACACTTGCATTCCGCGAAGCATTGAGGAGGAAAAAATATTTCTCAAACCAAAGAATGAATTTTTTTATTAATATTTTTTTGTGTGTTTGGACAAATAAATAACAAAACGGAGGACGAGAAAAAAAATTAAAAGAAATAATTCCTCGACTTGGAATTATTTTTTTGGTTGTAATAAACTTTCTGTTACAAAATTGTAGAAAAGAAAGTGCATCCGCTTACTATGACCGCGACGATCGGAGCCTACGAGTAAACTGTGAGGAATTGAAATTTGAATTCGCGTATATTTTACTATTTTGAAAACTCCCATCGGGTCTGTTTTGATATTGGCATTCGTTTGTGTTTAATTTTTTGTGTTGGTGTGTGGTGAGGGAATATGAAAGAAAGAGAGACGAATGAACCAAGTCGGAGTGAATTGTGTGAAGGTAATCCTGAGCTATTATGGTGTTTTCCCCATGCATTTTTGGTTGTGTGGAACAAAGTGGATAATGTAACGATACACAAATATGTAGCTCTTTCTCTGTCCGATGAGTTGGTGTTGCGGATTTTACTTTTCCTTTTTGGAAGGCACTTCTTCTGCAGTTACGTCTCTCGATAAAATATGGGGATTTCATGAATGAATTGATTTCATTCAATGGAAGCTAAGCACATACGTTCCACTGATCATTTTTTCCTCGAAATTATTGCGATTTTTATCATCTTCGTTTCAAATTACTTGTAACAAACTTTAAGCTTCAAGCAAATATCTTAATTGCAAAAACCTCCCTTTGATCCGAGATCAGGCATTTTAAATGCGCTCCACTGTCCACAAATTCATTTCTCATCTCTCCTTCAATTAGGTCTCATCCATTCCAGTCTCTACTGTTCAATGACCGCCTTCCCCTTTTGAAAGGCCATTGAATCCAAATCAAATTCCAGAGTAAAAATTAAATTAACATCCACAATTCATTTATCAAACAAGTGAGACAGCGCAGCACACCACAGCCGCAAAATGCAACACCGAAGGAAGGAGGGAGAAACACAAAACCAAAACAATTACAAAATCATCAACAAACACGAAAATGAAAATGTCGCGAAGGATGTGCAGCAAATGTACGAAGAAAAAACCCGAACAAAACAAAACAAAAGAAATAATCTTTGCACTGCGAGTGCGACTGCTGCTGCTTTGGAAGTTCTGCTCGGGATGGTTGCTTGTTGTTGGAATCTTAGTGGATGAATAGGGGGAACGTTATTATTATTGTTTTTGTTGCTAGTGTGTTGCTTCTACCTTTTCGGAGAGTTTTGTGTTTTGTTTCTTTTTTGCTGCTTTTTTTTCCTCTATCTTCTGTGTGTTGTGTGTATTTCTTTTGTATACTTGTGCTTGGGGAGTAAAGAATTTGAGTGAAATACCGTTGGCTGGTTGCGCGCGCGTTGCGCTTGTTGATGGTAAATGCTGGTGGTGTGGTGATAGTCCAGTTCCAGTCTCAAAGCTGGTTGATTGCATAGTTTGCCTTTTTGTTGTTGTTCTTCTTGTGTGAGTACCTATGTTGTTGTTTTTTTGTCTTTCTTTAGCAGATTGAGGTCGACTGCTCTCACTGTTGCGTGTGTGCATGAAATGGTCGACTGTTGGCGGTGTGGAGTTGGAATTTTGGAATTATATAATTTTTGATGTTATTTCCCCAAGAGATACTGAACAGAGTGCTGGGCACCAGTGAAAGAAAGGCGGAGGAGGAGGCGGCGGAGGAAGAGTGAATGGTGTACTTAAAAACAAATGTTGTTTTGTTTGATTGGATTGTACCTACACCCAGGCACTGACTCAAAGAAGATGTTGTGGGGAAGCTAGCGGCTGTGTGGGAAAATTTGAATATTTTTTTTATTTTCTTCGGTTTGGTGCGCGCCACTATCATCAGCCATCAGCCATCACCAACACCGACCGCTCTGAGTTGGGATAAGAGAGAAATCATTGTTTTGGACTTTGGTACGGAAAGTTGTTTTGGAATTGAAGGAAGCCGCCATGCTGGCTGAGACGATTGGACTCGGGAGAGGAAGAGAGCAGAAATTATTTTGAAATTCGATAAATTTTGCTGGAGATTAACTGCTTTATGAATAAGTACCAACATACCTATGTGTCTGGTATCCTACGCTTTAGTTGAAGAGGACTGAGACGGATTTGGATACCAGTTACAGTTTTGCGTCCTTTTGATACCTAAACGTAGCCTTAAACGATGTGGAATCTTCAATTTTTGACCTTTAAACCTTTTCATTCCGAAGCATTATGCCAAATATTGTCACTACGATCTTTTGGACAAAAGCCAATTTAGAATTTCAGAGAAGAAAATTTTACATGCGTGCACAACTGGAGACAGGTGGCTAAGGATTTTGCTGACTGAAGAGGCCTATAGATTGAAGCCCTGATTCATCCTGAACTTTAACGCATTCGTTAGTAAGAAGTAAGATTCATCAAAAACTGCCTTACGATGGGTTCTTGATTTTGAAACGAACGTCATCGTCTATGAAGGAACATTTACTCTGTGAGGAGACATCTCGTCTACGTAGGAAGGTCCCGTCTACATAGGATGGTCCCGTCTACTTAGGAAGGTCCTGTCTACGAGGGAAAACCCGGTATTCGAAGGAACATTCAGTCTGCGAAGTGATAGGTATTCCGTCAATTTGTCTACAAAAAAACCTCTGACCGACGAAGTAACACACTGCATTAGTTAGACAGCTCAAGAGGCTCTGTGTCAAAAGAGTAGAACTTAAAAGGCCAATGTGACTTTCCTCTTGAACAAAATATTTCACCGTGATGAAAAGGACTAGGGCTGCTTGCTAGAGATGGGAAGAGTACTTGCTTGTCCAAGAGATTATAATATTGGGACAGTGTAGGAGATTCTATACGAAAACCTGTAAAGATAACGAAGGAAGACCTGTTCATACTAGAGCCACAGTTGGAGCTGACCATTTAGAAAAACTACTCTGGCAGGCTGTTTAACGATCAGGGATAGAGAGTTAATAAATGAAACTTCGAAAGGACCTCGCAGGAAAAAAATAATACGGCTGGCGGCGCTAAAGCGTCAAACCTAGGATCCGACTTATTGAAACATCTCCGAATAGAGATGCCCCAACACATGTACATATTTATATACATAAATGTACCTGGTAGGCTTCACCAAGGAAATTGATGCAGTGATCACCGCGCGGGACACAGAGGAAGGCCAAAGGCGCCTAAATGAAGTCATGAAGCGCGTCTAGCTCAAGATGCAAGAGTGAAGTTAGCAACAGAGAACATGAAGATAGCTCTGCTGACCAGGAGACATACATACGTAGGGCCAGAAACAATAACTACCAAAGACGTAATAAATTACTTGGGAGTGAGGCTGGATAGGTACAAAGCTCACGTATTGGCGTCGGTCTGATGAGCACGCGTCCGAAAGGGCTGCAAAATATCACCTCAGCTCTAAGCAGACTGATGGCAAAGTTACATAAGAGGCCCCACGGAAAGTGGGCGGAAACTACTTATTACTCTACACTTCCGTAGGGGTGCGAGATCTGGGAAAATCCTCGAAAGGTATAGAAAACAAATTGCAGCGGTGAAGTAAAGAAGAGCTGTCCATGAAGCAGTCGAGAGGAAGTCAGAAGTTGGAAAGAAAACAGCAACAGCAACAGTAGAAACCAAGGAGATTACGATGCGCCATTGGAAAGAAAGCTAGTGCAGAGAAACTAGGGGTAGATAGACCGCAAGACTGATCGGAAACATCGGGAACTGGACGGGGTGAAAATATGCAGAAGTGAATTTTTACATCACACAATTACCAAGCATGCCTACACGGCGACGGAACCCAATAGGACGCATATCATGTGGCTTAGAGGAAAACAGAGACTGGATGCGGAGGTAGGCGAAATCATTCTAGACAATAATGTGACGGTAATGCTCACGAATAAAATCAAAAGGAACCGAGTGCACTTTGGTATAGAAGAAATGCTGAAGATGAAGAAGAGAGAACAGGACATAACCCTGTTACGGCCATAAAAGACTGGAGCCCCATAGAATCTTGAGAGTGTGACACCTGACCCTGAAGTATGTAATGCAAGAAGCAGTCCCAGGGTCGTTTTTTGCCTGAAGATGGAGAGGGTACAGTCGTGGTAAGTCCGACACGCCTGGGAAACAATACTCTACTCCAAGCTTCAAAGCGATTTTGTTGCGTTGGATCTTTGGCTCAAATAAGTGTAGTTTTAGACTAGGAAAACCAAATGTTTAAACTCGATAGGTCTGAAGGAAGCTGATACCTACCAACTATTTATGACAAAGTATAGAATGAAAAATGATCTTCAACAATGACGACTTCAATAGAATGGTAGGTAAGGTAGATAGCAACAACTGCCAGGTACATATGTAGTATCTAAAGCAATTTCTCTACACGGATTGGACTCTCCTTCAAGCTATGGTCATGAAACCCTGTGAAAGTCAAGCGAATCAGGTAATTCCATGCAAAACAATTGTGCTTTGGAGTTCTAATCTTCGGTGCGTAAAATTATTTAAAAGGATGCCTTCGGCTGTTCGAATTGTAAGAGCTGTGAACTAAAGAGACCGATTTGGTCACTATTTTCTAGATGACAAGTTAGAAGATTTGAATGCAATGACCAATATTGCTTGAGCATGTAGGTGTAGGGTGCAAGAACATCATAGCTAACACCCGAAGAATTTTGAATCAAAATGGAGCAGAGAAGTCGAAGTCGTTTGAAATGGTTATTTAAGTGGTTGTGAACCGGAATCTAATTAAAGAAGAATCTAAACCAATTCAGTAAGCACCACCAACGATTTTATTGGCCTCCAGCCGTGTTCTTATATAAATGGCTTTTTAATTGTTCGGACATGGTTTGGCTAAAAGATCCTTAAATTATCACAATGGCATCCATAAACAAACGAATGAAGGTTGTGGTCTACGTATGCCTTATACTCTAAATTTCACCAAAACAATCTTAGTTATTAGGCTAAAAGACAGGCTTTTCCAGATTTTGAACAAGCTACCGGAGACTGCCTCTACTCAGTTCTAAATCAGAAAACCCTATAAATTATCCTCGATCCTTAAGTTAAATTTGATGTTCACTGAACAACCAGCAGACTTGCAATTTATGCAAACAAGGCAAATCAACAAAGTTCATCGACCGACAGACATCCAATGGCTGAAACGAGCATCAGACAGAACTATAATCTCTCAACTCACCTATACCTCGGCTCATCTTTTTAAGCAAACAAAGCTGATCCCAGACCGCATTTGTTTGAAATATACTCCAGCTAACTTCCA
The DNA here is from genome assembly GCA_917880715.2 of Matsumyia berberina. NCBI lineage: Eukaryota > Metazoa > Arthropoda > Insecta > Diptera > Syrphidae > Matsumyia > Matsumyia berberina. Next base: position 11,208,747 of record OU862870.1, read on the forward strand.
AACAGGCTAAACAAGTCCAAAATAATGTTGCAATCCAAAAAGAAACAGCAAAGATTTGCCGACTAATTTATGATTTAAAAAACTGTTGACTGATCAGAAAAAATGACAAAAACCGCAAGTAATAAGTAGATATCAATCTGGCTAGGTGCTTACTTCGAAGATGTGGCTTGTGGTTGTAGTTCAAAGGCCTTTCACGATCTTGATGTTTTATTTGCGAAAAATTTGCTGTAAACTACAGAAAAAATTATGTCGATTCCGATCAATAGCTGAGATTGACAGTTCAAAGTGTGTGTTATGACATTACCTCTCCCATCTAAACTTAAAATTCGCTTGAATGTCACTTGTGACAGTTGACTGAAGAAAAGCAAGCCCTAGTCATTGAACCTCAATTTACTGGTGGAATAAAGAGATCCCTGAACTTTGCAGAAGATGTCAGAGGAGCGGACTGCCCAGGATACTAAAGACAGCCATCCCCAGAAGTAAATGCAGCAGTTTATCTGAGCTTTGCTATCAACCTGACATAAATCCACGGGGAAGAGTAGCCACCCCGAGTACTTTTCCAAAAGGGTAGAGGTACTAGTCTAGTCACTGCACTTGTGTGAGAGAAGGAGATTCTTAAAAATCCTGTGAACGCACGTGTCACGTGAAAGCCCATATCTACCCTGAGACCACCAAGGCTGACAGTTGCATTTTGATTTCTACTCAACTGAAAGTTTGGCCAAGAATTAGATCCGCATACTGACCTTGAGCTCTCTGTCAGATATCCATTCACCCTCATGGAAAATGTCGGCGATTCCGCCCATTTTCTGTCACCATTCGCTGATGAATAAAAAGTCGCAAGAACGCTGTATTTTTTTCATTCCACGATCCTTCATAAAATGCCCATAACAATTCATTTAATGCCCACTCACAAGTTTGTCCCATCAAGAATGACAGTTAATAGCCATAAACACTTGTACACCACCCACATCGTCTGTGGTGTTGTATCCCTTATCGGCGTCTCGGATCCAAGGTGATCTTGAACTTTTTCTTCGCAACCACACCTGGTTGCAAAATGTCTAATTAAAACTCAATTTCTCAGCACTTTTCTGCAAACTGTTCGTCGTTTGACAGAAGACCAGCCCCCCGCCATTAAAATGCCCCAAAATGACAAGCAAACTGCCAACGCACAGTTCTGATCCCAATTTACAAATTCCAACCGATAAATTATAAAAAATTAAACATAACTTTCGGCCGAATGACACGATTTAAACCGTTTCAAAGCACCCACAGAGCAAAAACAAAATATAAAATAAACATTTTGAAGCGTTTTACGATCGCGAAATATTGTTGACAAACGATTATGTAAATTTCCAATTAATACGTCAATCAGCGTGATAGGCAATGAGAAACGAAAAAAAAAAAATAAAAATTTTACGACTCAACATTTACACTCAAATGTCCAACGCAACAAGCCAAAGGCACCGTGCGGCACATACCGACGCATGAATATACATATTTATGCCTCGTGTGGCTTGTCTTTAACTGAATCGAAAGAATATTCATACGTCAGTCAGAGTCACAGCTGTCAGATAGTGTTGTTGTAGCACATAGTTTTGCTTTTTTTTTTTTTTTTTGGTGCAATGTGTGGTCTACTCGTGTACAGAGTTTTATTCGTGAAAGAGATCGCTGAGGTTGACAGTTTGTAGACATCTCAAGAGAACTTAGGTTATGCTCACGTCTTTGACAGGTGATCTTCGGTGATACTGCTTATGAAATTGGGTCACTTTTTTACACTCGGAGAGAATTTAACGTTGGCAGCCGTAATCGGCGCTTATTATGTCATGTTTAACTTTTCTCACCTTTTGACATTTGTATCTAATTTGTGACAGTTGACATAAGTTTTCTAAATGACACTTAAATGGACATTTGACATAAGAGATATGTAGGTTATGGTTGGGTCAGTTTGACATTTGTTTAAAGTTTTGTGCAATTGAGTATAAAAATAAGTAAATTAGTTAACGTACTCGCGATTTCTTATGACTATCAACATTCATCCATCATTCATGAGACATTTTAATCTCGGGCTTTTGTCATTGCTTGCTTGTTCCTAGCCTATGCACGATCCTGTTTCAGTTTGCTTAGCAGTCCAACCCACTTATCACGGCAGCGACGTCAACTCCAGCTTAGTTGTTCATTTGTTACGTGAGACAGAAACAAAGTGGTCCTCAGGTGGAAACTATTTTGGTCTACATTCGCATCTCGGTTGTATTTTGTCCTTAATTTCCTTCTCGTAGACAGAACTTCATCTGTTTCCCAGTAAAGATGTTCATTAGATTTGAAAGCAAAATTTAGCAGCGACGTTGAGAAGCTTCTTCGTATTCATGACGTCTGTCATTCTTTGACAAGATGTAGGGCCGCGATTTGAACCAGGGAGGCATCTGTAGAATGAGCGGGCTTGTTGGACGAAAAAGTGTGAAGGTGACAAGAAAGGAACTGCTGGGTGTTTCCCGATCAAGGGTCGACCTGGTCGTTAACCAAGCCGAACAAAAATTACCGTGTCAATTCATTTGAAATATTTGCATAGATTACAGTTCGATAACTAGAAAGCTTGTCAATTCGTTCGTCACAGCGATCGCATATTACCGGTTCGTCGCACATTAGCATCTATTAATCTATAAATTCATAGTTAACTTACGTCAACACGCATTCGTAGTCAATCTACATACGTCAATGAATTTTAAAATTTGCCTCGGAACTTGGTTCCAGTTCCCACACAACAGGTTAGCATCCGTTTAGAAAATCCAGCCACAGAAAAGCCAACTGATATGTCAGACAAAATACAAAATATTGATGAGTAAAAGATACTTTGTCATCCCACCTTCATCCGCAAAAAAAAAAAACTCAATTTTTTCGTTGCATATTTAACGAACATAGAAAGGTCTTTAGTTAGTCTTAAGTCTCAACACATGACACTTGACTTAAAGGCTAAAAGTGACACCGATGCCAAAGCGCTTGTTACCTCACACCACTCGGCATCATCTCAAAGTCAAACTTTATAAACATTTCGTTGGAAGCACTTTGTCTGATGCAATCCATCCGAGTCTCTCTCTCGCAAGTAGCCCAACACACCCAGGCAAGGTCGTTCGAAAGCCCACACTCGAATCGAACAGAACTCCGCACGTGCGAATTCCCATTCATTCACCTACTTGTCAATGACACTTCCCAAGACCAACGCCTCTCGAATTCTCAGAACTCTAATAAATAAATAAAAAGGAGAAAAAGAAAAAAAAAACACTTTAATGCAGAATAAGAGATCAGCGGCATTAAATCAAATAAGGCGCGCACCTCGCTCCAGCACTAAACTGGTTAATTGTGCAAATGCGGCTCGTCTTTCAATCGATTGGCTCATCATCGCCGCCACCACCACCATCGCATCGGCTGCCTAACCAAGCCAAGTCAAGTCGAGCACTGCCCGACAGATTTCGCAGACAGTCTGACTACAAGACGCCGCCGCCTTCTCTTTCCGATGAAACCGAGAAGAAGACGTTCATAATTTTAACGTGTTTCTCGGAACACAAATCGTTTGTTTCATCGAACAGAGATTATCTCACAGCGTTGTTGAAAAAAAAAAATAGAAATAGAAGGGGACACCGTTCGATGGATCCGCGGTGGTCACTGGCCAGCAGCCTAATTTGGAACCAAAACAAGGCCCGCCGGCACTCTCGGTGTTTGCTTTCTAATGTGGCCCACCGCGCCGAACGGATGGAAAACGCTCTTTTTGTTCAACTTAATAACCACTGGAATTCGAGGTCATTACGAAAAATAAAATGCTAATGGACCGGTTCTGGTTGGTTTTCGAATGTTTTCATTGACGTAAGCGCGACACAGTACCGTGGCAAGTTTGACGACCTACCAGGCTATAATGTATTGTGCCGTCGTTGCCGCTGTCCCTGTCGCTGTCGTTGTCGTTGTCCGCGCTCTCAAAATGTATCACTTTCAAAATTCCATCCGTAAATTTATTAATTGCTTATCCGGGGAAACTTGTTTGTCGTTTTCTTCTTTTTCTTCTTTTGTCGTTTCGATGTTACTGCGCTGCGTTGGCCTTTCCTTCCATTTCCTTTGATGGCGGCGCTGACTGTCAAAAATGAAATTCGCAACAACTGTCACATTGGCATTTCTTTTTGGAATTAATTTTTGCATGCAAAAAGAGAGTGTGAACTGTTAAATGCGGTTTGCTGCTACCCAGAATCAGTCACAATGACAACCGAGTTTTGTGCAGACTTTTCCACATGAAATTTGTCTGATCCACAATTTTGGTTGTCAAAATCGTGGCTCGCGAAATTCTTGTAGATATTTTCGCCAAAACACAACCTTGTTCCTCTTAAAGCGTGTTTGTCATTCGGGGCTGTTGACGTCTGAAGTATGCAGCACACCCACTCATTTGACACAAAAGGCAAATGTAAATAGTGCAAATCAAAATCATAACTTTTAAATTTCCATTCCCATACTTTTATATGCAAAAAACTTTGCAAAAAGTCAAAAATTCACATGTTTGCTCGCATTCATGCGTATTTGGATGTACGTCAATCAAGCTATTTGGACTTGTCATTCATTTGACATTCAGCATGTTTGTACAATAAAAAATGTAAAGAAACACAAAAATGTGCATAAATTGGGTGAAGAAATGACGTTGTTTTAGCTTTCGAATGATGTTTGTGGAGATTATTGAACACATTGTGGAACGCGATTGGACCTTATGCCGTGAAGACAAGCTTGAAGAGAAATTTGACTTAAGATACCTACCTGATGGAACAAATTCGAAAGTATAAATGAACTTAAGATTGCAAGGAAGAAACTCTTTTATGGGCTACTTTGACATGTTCGTGGTTTAGGTCAGTAGGAATTTCCGGGAATGGTCCTAGAAAAGATGATAGCGGCTGATCACCCTAAGGAGCCAACGGCAGCGTTTACATCCTCGAAATGGATGACGTGTGGAATTTCGCATGAGGACTAACCTGATCAATGTAACGAGTATATTATTGCGGGTTTAAATCTTTTATTCGCCAGTGATATGCACTCAAATCAGGTTAAGCTGACAATCACCCGAAAACGCCCCACAACTAGAGTAAGGAGAAGATCACTGCCGCGATCAAAGCACTGAAAAACACATCAAAACTTGGCAGTATACCTGGGGATTTCTTAGAAGCAGCGTCAACAACATCTGCACCCACTTGTAAGAAAGGTTTGGGAGGCCGAATTGAAGTAGTTCTAGAGTGAATGAAGGAACAACTGAAGAACACGCCTGGATCCTCTTATTTCGATCACATCAACACCCAGCCGATCATCACTGAGCAGTGTGCTGAATATCGATTGCCACTTCACCTGCTGATTGAGGATTTTGAGAAAGCGTTTAAGAGACGTTGGTTGCATTGTGCAGAAAAGTGTCAAGTGTTAAATTTTACCCAGAGAAAGGCTGTCAAAGGAATTCGGAATGCAAAGTGGGATGCGACAAGGCTGCATTTTTACATCAATACTGTTTTTATCAGTGAATAACGATGTGCTTCCCTCTTTTTTGCCGATGTGAAATAGAGCATTCTTACATAATAGAGAATTCTTACATAATGTACGCGAACATCTTGACAACTCTGACTACCTAAGCTTGGACGTTGAGAGAGCGACACACGTCATGGATTTTGGCGATTATCATTGGCAAAACCAAAATCAGGTTCGGAGCGAAGTCAGCTGCGCAAGTAAGCATTGAACAAGATATTGTCTGCTAAATCAGAATAAGCCAAGTTTGCTGTGGGAGTGGATTTGGGTGCAGGGCTTGAAAAGTGACCATCAATAGAAAACTGCAGAAAATTGTTGATAGCCGTCTACGAAACTAAAATCTTTGCCAGAAATCCGATCAGAAACCAATAGGCACAACAATCAAACGATGAAAACGATAGTGGATGGGCCATACATTTCGAATAGGCGACAGCTCCGTTGATAAATATGCTGGGTAATTGAATCCACTTATCCAAAATGGCAGAAGAGTTGGTCAACATAAAATTGGGAGTGCTGAGATATATTGCCAGAAACTAAACCATTGGTGCGAAGGCACAGTAGAATCCCTACATGAGAATGCCACGGAGGCATCTGGTGGTTCGTCAAGTGTTCGGTTACCAGCTACATGTCCGCAGAGAGTGAAGTACCGCCGACTCTACGTTTGTTTGAAGATTCTAACTTTGATTTGTGGAATGAGCTCCATATGGTGGATCGGAAACCGTTAGCGATTTTCTCCGTCTTTCCCGAGGTAGAAATGATCACTTCGGTATCAGATCCCAGGCCCAAATCACTCCAAATTAGAAAAGAGTTTCAAATCAAGATCTTGCATCGCTTGGCCTGGGAAACCGGCGAACCTCTGCTGTTTATTTAAAAACGAGTGTGGTATACTGATGGCGGCTCTAATATGGACTATTAGGTTGGAGCGGGTGTCTTTGGCCAAAATCACAAAGTCTCAAAGGGACTTGGAATGTATCCCAGTGTTTCCAGGCCGAGTTGTGCCAATATCAAGCTCGACTATGGCATTAAGGGTGCAACCATCAATATACTGATAGCCAAGCAGGGCTTAAAGCCCATTAAAGCAGTCGATGGCTGCTTCAGTTCTCTTCAAGACTTATGTAAGTTGATGTCATGACACTGAGGCGTCAAAAGTAATGAAATCGCCAAAACAATGGCCGGATGGAGTCCACTGAAAGGTACATATGTAGGTCCCGAACACTTCTGCGGCTTCCCAAATGCCGCGTTAAGAAATATACAAGACAAATGAAAAAAACACATGGACTCAGACAAGCAAAAAGGCTTAAAATTCGAAGACTTGCTAGCTTTCGGACATTGCAGTCTGAGATATCATCAACACAAGAGACAAGAGTGGTATTGTCCAGGAAACCGAATTCCAACTCTTTCTAGAGGACGACAAAATAGCAGAGCAGAGTGAGTGTGTAACTCTCTGTTACATTAGGAGGCGACTGTTTTTTTAAAGGACACCCTGAACCCTAAAAGCATTAGAAACGCTTCGACAGGTGATATCTTCAACTTCATTAGGAAGATTAAGGCCCTCTTTGTCCATTTTGGCAGAACAGATTTTGGAAGCCCCAGTGCTACCTTCTTTACGTTAGGATTTGTGCGTTAGCCTTGTGGATTCTAGACAGGAAATCACTTTTCATTCTGTTTACTGGTGAAATCACACACATATTTACATACATATGTACATATGTGTGTATGTATTTTTAAGTGTCAATTTGCTAGATATTCTCGTTATCAATTTTGAAGTAGCGTTTTTGACTCCTTTTTGGCTGGTTTTGATTCCTAGGCTTGTTTTGCAGACTCTGAGACTAGGTCGTCCAGGTTTGTCTTTATGACACAGTATAAGTATTCTCAACTAAATAAACGTTATGGAAACTTAAAAAACAATTCTTTCCTCAAAACAACTTGTGAAATAAATCAATGTGGAACCTATGTGGAACGGAATATATTAACCTTAACAAACGATGGGAAAACATTAAAAAAAACACAACTTTGCAATAATAAATGATTGAATACGTAATAAAATTTATAGTTTCAAATGAAACTCGACAAGTTTAAGAATTATTTCTTTGCATCTATTCTCAGATATATGTTTTTACGATTCACGGCGCGATGATTGCATTCAGCATAAATTGCTACCAGGTGTCGGTCTTTCAAAATAATTGCTTTCTAAAGTATGATTATTGGTTTCGTTATAGCAGTAGCAGGATAAATATTTCATGGAGCAAGTGGACACTATTTGACATACAAAACGGACAGTCGTGTCTTCTCTCTTGACTATCATTCAAGATCTCTCCTCAATTACGAATGCGAAAAACAATTAAAATACAATGTATACAACTTGATTGCAGATACTTTATTTATGTACATATATTGGAATATACCTTGTAACACAATTAAAAATTAAATAATGAAACCATCAAACAATTAAGTCGACAGATAGAAATATTTAAATAAATTAAAAAAAAAAAAACAATGTTCCCAACACACATAAATGGTGGTAAAATTATTTTATTTTCACATAAAATTGATGAATTTACATAGTCTAGTGACATCTGACAACAATAAATAATATTTTGACATCTAGAAGACATTGTACACATATATTTTTGCAGAAAGTGTGCCACAGTTATCTGTCTAATTAGCCTGATGTTTAAATTTTCCGATTTTCAATGCGTAATATGGTTTTACATACATAAATAATTCTATACTACGAAATAGCGACTTGAAGAGGGGAATACTCATTTTGGATTAATTTTGTAATAATTTTCATAGCTGATTTCGCTTAGTTGCTTTGCATACCCTCTGTCCTAACTAGGGGAAAAAACCAACCAAGAAAGCAAGTTTTATCAGAAAAAAAAATGTGGCTGTCAAGGACACATTCATTGTTGCTAAAAGATCCATGAAATGGTCTTTATTACGTTTCGGAGCTTGAGAGATGGACCAGTACACTTAAAACATAAATAAATTGCTAGTGCGACAGCTCGGTATGAGCCAAGGCCGATCAACCGCCCTGGTTGACTGGATACCAGTTTTTGATTCAACATTCAATTCAATTATATCATTATCCTCGATAATTTCGATATCGACAACTTAAACTGGCTACAACACTCCCACAGAACTGACGAAACGAAAGGACAAGCTGAAGCATTTGCCATCTTCCGTCAATTTAGGCAGCTCGTCGAGGAACCCACGCACGTTGTGGACAGTAAATTGACTTCTGAAATTTTCGAGACCTTTCTCTTCCCTCACAGCCTGACAATTTCATTATAGAAATCTCTGCTATTTTAGGAGGTTCGGACCATACCCTAATGTGGGCGCTGACGTTTGTTTTGTTTCGCGTACACCGAAGCACTTACAGATTCTGCAGTAGTCGTAGTAATGTACGCCGAGACCTTCTGTATGATATATGTAGATGCCAAAGACGACCTGTGCATCCTAGCGACTAAGCTTGATCGGAGATGTGGATCCTTTCTTGTTAAAAGCCGACAATTAGCCGACAAAGGGGGCTTCCTTTTCATGATGGTTTTTAACGACCTTATTGACACACTTATTTATAAGAGGTCCAGTAAGTCCAGTATACATACATAGGCTCTAACTCAAAAATACTTTGACCGGATCTAGATCTATTTTGGTCGTAGCGTTATCTTGGAATTTCGTCGGTCCTTTCATTGTAGGGGATGTCTATATGCCCTGGCACCCAACAAAGTGTATCCGTATTGGCGTTGAATATCCATTAAAAAGTCATTTGTAGGTATTAGCAAGGCTCGATCTAATTGTTGCAGAGTCCAGAGCCTTGGCTGCCTGGCTGTCTATGTAGACAGTGATTATCCTATTGACCTCTCAAATAATTTCCGTAGCTTCGATAATGGTCCTGTTCTAGGCTTGGAAGAGACTGCAATCTGGGATTTACGACCTCTTCTCACTATTTTTCATCTTAGAACCGTGAAGTCCTCTACCTTTCACGATCGATCTTGGGCCTGAATGAGTTTCCTATGGGACGCCTATTCAACTTAAGCTAACTTAGAATCCGCAGTATAGAAAACCAGTTCCTTCCTGATAACAAAAATGTGTTGCCCTGCTATAGTACAGATCAAGCGAAATGGGACTTAACGTGGCATGTATCTTCTTTGTTTTTTTTGATACTCACATCCTAATAGTAGTACTGACGGGACATTGTGCAATAAGCACTATGGCCACCAGACTTGGCATCAACTCCCCAGTCTAGTAAAATCTGTCAGGATGCGTAGGAAACAAAAATCATCAAGCACTTGCTCTGTAAGTGTCCCAATCTCCAAAACCGCCGACTCCGACACATGGGAAACAGGGTGTTTGGCGAACTGGGAAACCTAACAGACGTACCGAGATATAACAAATAAGAACAAAGAATAAATTCATAAAGAATGCAGGTTTGATTTACAATAAGCAACCCATCTAGAATCTAGGGTTGGAACATGAACCACAACACATAGTGGAACACAATAGACCAGTAACCCTGCGCTAACGCAAAGTCACTATCCCCCATAACCTAACCTAACCTAAAGAGCCATGCGTTAGAATGGGTTTCACTGTTGGTTTGGAGCCCCATGTGCTACTGAGTAGAAGGCTATGCATGTCTTTTTGATGTGCTTAGGCTTTAGAGTCTTATCCGCAAAATCGAGGACTTTAAGAAGCTGCATTTTAGCCCAGGGGCTGTCATTTGTAGAGTCTGACACCGATGTATGCTGACTCCTCGACTCCCGCAAAGTTCAAGCTTACGATGATTACATTTTGTTCAAAGTTTGTTCTTCGATGCTCTTCTTTCACTTGATCTTCAACTCCCATGGGGGCTTCTACGTTCTCTACGAACTTGTGCAATACAAGCACTTCTTGCGAACACCATAGCCTGCCAGTTGTACCAGGTACTACTTGTTCTAGTATGATCTAGGAGCAGTCATAGCAGCTAGATTGTAAGGACGTTTGGAACCTTCAGAGAAAATATTTCTACTATGCAGTGAGTGTTCGTTGGGTGAGTTTAGTTAGCCCTAGCGTCAAGAGTGTTAAACTTTTTCGGTTCAAATTCATCCATTTAAACTATAAATGCTGTCATTTGTGGCATTGAAATTAACGAGTTTCAACTACAAATGTGAACACTGACCATTCTCACCCATCTATTTGGGAGCAAAACATCTGCTGGACCAGAACCCACAAACTAATCTTAATAAGTTAGGAGTTATCCTCTAGAGAGGAAGGTAGATACTAGGTAGACAAAAGCTTAATCCAGACGCAAATGCAATCGTTGTCAGCCCAAAAAGTAACTGGATATGCCATCCCTCAGCTTCAAATAATTGCATTGGAAGTCAGTTCACATCTAATGTTGCAAGACAATCAATCCACTATCCACTATCATTTCAGTAGCCCAGTTCAACCTGAGTAGAGGATAATCCAATCTCAGAGGTGACGTTCGTAGATAACAAATTTCTGTCAAATCGGATTCCGTGTAAATCTTAATCTTATGACAAGTAGAGAATAGAAATCACATCCTTTGAGTTCCCGAGCAATGCCAACCAACTCTTGCATATCAATTACCATCCTACTGGAAATTCCCAAAGTAATTTCCATACTGCAAGCAAGTTGTTCCGCCCCCTCTAACAAACCACAACAATCACAGGTCACATTGACCCAACAAAACTCACCATCTCCGTCGCATCTTAAAGAGAATAAATTTAAGGTGAAAATTCATTGACACTAAGGCCTCGTCTTCCACAGCCGAAATGGAAAACAAAAAATCAATATGCCACTTCCCCAAAGCCCCATAAAGTAGTACGCAACAAATGCGCACCACTTTTCTTCGTGCGATTCATTTTTGGAACTCGAAACTCAACATGCCTAACCTTCCTCAACCGAAAAAAATAAAACAGATACTTCGCAGCAGAGTAAAAGCCCCCTCCGGACAGGCAGTGAATTTTCAATTTCACCTTGTTGGCACACAGAGAATACGCAGTTATTTACTACGCACCGGACAGACAGTGTCTACACGAAGTTCTCATCACCGCCCCCCCCCCCCCCCCCCCGTTGTAGCCCCCAATTATTTAGATGAAATCAAAACACACAACTACTTGTTAGTCGTATTGACTGGCAAGTTGTGTGAGCATACATCTGTGTATCTAGAGCTCTGCTGCTCTAGTTGTGTTCTTCAAAAGTCAATCTCGTCGATTGATTTTCATTTATCTTCCTTTTTACGCAGTCAATGTCACAGATGACACAGCATACACACGGCCAGTGTTCTATTTTTCAATCGAGCTGGGCCTAGAAAAAACTACGTAATTACCCAAAGGTTATACGACCACTGTATTGCATTGCATACTGCACACTGAAATAATAACAAACAAACAGCTGTCCTTCCTTATATTGATTTTTTTTATTTTTTTTTTCGCTTCCATAGTGTATGCGCTCGTGCATCTGTACAAGTCAAACATGAATAAATACAGAAAACAGATACTATTTATAGATTGCAATCCAAATGCACTAGTATCACTCGGCGGGCGATTGGGGGCAGGGGATATCTGTTCATGCGATGCAAACAAACCCTTCGTTCGAATCGATTTCAATTCAAAAGGTCAAACGCGCGCAACACACGAGTAATTAATAAAAAAAAAAAAGGAAATCGAAATCGAAATGAAAATCCTCTTACCATTCTGATAAAACGGCTGAGCTTCTTCTTCATAAAGGACTCCACTGTTGTCCTGTTCGGTGGCTCTCCCAATGGAATGGTGAAATTACGTGAAACACGCGACACACTTAGGCACACATGATGGACCGAATGCGATTCGCTTTTACTACGCGTTTTCCCGTGTAAACACTCGGATACTTGTATCTCATTTATTATTGCAACACACTGCACACACACGGGTGGCGAAAAAAATCACGCATACGCCCGAGTGCACAGCGGATATGTGAGGTTTTTTCTGTATTTTTTTTTTTTGTTAAAATTTTTACAAATGTCCTAGGATATGTTGTGAATTTTTTTTTTTTTGTATTTTTATTTGTTTATTGCGAAACTGTGAGAAAAAAAAACAACAAACTCAAGTTCAAGAGCACCTAGCAGCGAGTCAGAGAGCGGATTGCAGAGTGTGTCGAAGCTTGTCGTAGTGTGAAGCTTTTTCCCGTAGAACAACAATTTAAATATGAAAATGCATATTTCTCGTTCCACAGCGCTCCAGTGCGAGTGTTCCGTTTTTTTTTTTTTTGTAGTTTTCCCATCACTCGACCCATACTAGTGCAGTTCGGATGTTTGGTATTTGGTTGGCTGCTGCTGCTGCTGGAAGGGTAGGAGATCCACTAGTTTTTCTCCCTCCGAACGAGTGATAGTAGTGTACGAGTGATAGTAGTTGTGTGGAATAGTAGTACTACCAGCGCGGTGCATAGTGAAACGAGAGTATGTGCACAAAAATGGAACGTAGTAGTAGAATGACGTATGCACTGGCGGAGAGGGTGTATTTAGGTTGCCCTTACCGGGGGTAGGTTGCCTGTACGGTTGAAAGAAATCGAGAACAAACGGAAATTAAAAACGAGGCAACAGAGGAGGAAGATACATCGTAATAGAGTGGAAGATGCGCAGTATTGCCAGAGTTATCGTTAATTAAACTGGATCACCTGCCGTAAACTGGGAAGGTGGTGAATAATTTATTTAGTGATGTGATAACAAAACGGGGGTCTACAGAGTGTGATGCATGGTAAACACGACTTTACTTGGAGGAAAGTCGTTTACTAGTCGGACATGGGAAAACTTTTTTAATTACAGTGAAATGGACGTCGACGAGGAAATCATTTTGTTCTACGGTTGTTTGACAAATAAATTTTAGGAAAATGGGTTTGCGACAAGACTCAGCAATAGAAAAAACTACTTTTACCGAACTTCAATGAATGCCCTGCGCCAGCTTTGCAGGAGTTCTCCACAGCACGCACTGCTATAGTTGGGAACGGTTCTCTAGAGCAAGATACTTTTATGCCAAAAGTAGGACCATTTCGATAATGCCTTGCTTTACTATGTAGTTATGCCACCTGACTTATTGTCTATAGAACTCCATGTGTTAGAAAAATTTTAAGTCAGGTCTGGCTCTGGCCCGAATTTGATGAAGCAAAGGACTACTGACGAATTTTCACGAACAGCTTGACAACTAGGTTAGGTAAGGTTAGGTTATGGTCCATTGTGTTCCCCTTTGTGTTGTGGGCCATGTTCCAACCTTAGGTTCTAGATGGGTGTTCTGTCAAACCACCCTGTACTCTTAATGAAGTGGAGTATGCTCGTTATCGGTACTTCTGTTAGGTCACTCAGTTCTCCAAACAGCCATGTGTCGGAGTCGGCGGTTTTGGAGGTTGGGACACTCACAGAGTAAGTGCTTGATGGTTTCTGTCTCTTCTGCATCCTGACAGCTCCTGCAGTAATCTGAGGAGTCGATGCCGAGTCTGCTGGAGCTTTACAATTGGTCAAAGATGTATACATCGAGAGCTGGAGACTTCGTTGTACGACTGCAACATAAAACTTTACAACTCAGTAGAAAAGCGGGTCCTCTTCTGTCTTAAGCGCACCTTTTCTTAAAGTCTTCTGCCTTAGAATGAAAGTCTGGGTTACCCTCCGCAGTTCCTCCATAATCTTGATTCTTCTTGTCACCGCTAGCATATGGTGATTTAATTCTCAGTTTTCCCGTGTTTTCATCCAAGTAAAGCTCAAAAAGAGTCTGCAGATGTCCTCACGGCATAGTCTGCAGTTGTCATGTTGTCAGTTGTTTGCATTTTGCCTCGTTTGCCAACTATCTTGAGTGTTTAATTCCCCGCCTATGGCAGCAGACGATTAGAGCTCGTAAAATTCCCCATTTCGCTAGGACGTCTGCCTTTTCATTGGCTATGTTCTAGCTTGCACATGCATTTGTTTTCTGGACACACACCTTCCAGTGGGATTGTATCTTACCTTATCCTCATGCAAGTGATTCAGCGCATGGATTACACCCAGAATTTCGCCTTAATAAACTGATGTTTTCGTCCCCAGTCTAGGACGAGGCATACAACTACCGATAAGGGTGCTTGCGTTTGAGGAAAGTGGAAAACAAAAGTTGACGTTGCCTGAGTTCGCCATCGAACATTGCAGGAATACCCGGATCTGCCTTCAACTCTTCACTGAACAACACTGGTGCAGATAACTCAATCTTGTCCAGAAAATGCTTCAAGACATTGAAGTCGACAGCCACAATTCTCGACTTATGCGACCAAAATCATGTCAGTTCTCCTTCGAGATTTTACTGAATTCTTCACTGTCACCAATGTCACTCAAGTAACTGTTGGTGAGAACATCATACACCAATATGGCTTAACCTTGCCACTTAATGGTAGGACGCTTGTCGACAACAGCACCAAACTGAGTATGGAAGGATGTCGTCGTCAACTTACCGGTACCTACGGGGTACATGGTCGCTGACATTTGCTGGTCGGCTTAGCTCAGTGGTTATTGCGTTTGACGCATGTGCGAGCCATGTGGGTTCGAGCCCCGGAAAATCAAACAAACGATGAGAAACCTAGTTTGCCATGAACAAGCTTCTCAATTCGCCATTCGAGTCGACAATAACTTGGTCACAGCCATTTGTGCTAAAAATGTAGCACGCGTAAAATGAATGGTTGCGAGAGGCTAGGTCTTGGGCAATAGCTAGGCTGTCGCGCCAGCTATTATAAATGAGAAAAGTTGAGACCACACTCAGGAGACATCAAGCGGGTTCTCGCAGTGGTCGATCGTGCGTCGATCATATCAAAACCATGGGCACCATTCTCGAGCGAACAGCCGTGGTATTTCGTTTCGCACAATGGGCAGCTTTCCAATTGCTTCGAAGTATGACAGGAACTGTGACAAGGAGATGAATTGCCACCCATTTTGGTGATTAACTAACTAACCTCGAGAAGTTAACCAAGAAATCCTAAAGTTCCGATGGCCGCAATCTACATTAAACCAACGACAGTGGCTTAGAATTGGTCAAAAGCTGTTGGATGTCAAGGCTTTACATTGAGAAAGCCAAATGACAGCATAGTTAAGCAGTTCTTCGAACAGAATCATCGTGGTGAGCGCCGAGATGCATATTCAAGTACAACGTGGAGATCAAAAGTTTTGGCAGAAGCTCCGCCCAGTGTAAAACGTGCCTACAGCTGAAATATCTGGCCGCATATCAAGAGAGATGAAACCGATTTCACCTCGTCCTATGTTCCAATCGGGGTTAAATAATCTTAAAAAGGGAAGAAGAGCACTGCACAGTGGTGTGTGGATGACACCGTCGCCACGTCTCTTTAAAATCTCGCGCCATCTTGTAGTCGACGGATGCTTTGAAGCCTTGTATAGTGGAAACCATTATTGATCTCATAGAAGTGTGTTACGCTCAAAAGAAAAAGAGGTCAGTACAGAAGTTTGATAACCAAACAAATATGCTCCTCGCATCTATATTCCTCAAAAAGTCTCTAATCTAGTTCTACGCGTCAAATAGTCCCGCTAGTCCACAAATTTTATCCCTTGAACAGTGCTCAATGCATCATCTTTCAACCCACAAAATAAAACCTGGCAACTCCGTGTGTGAGCCCCTCTCACACCCACTTCCATTTGTCACCACCAACAGCAAGAACACAATCAAAAGAGACTGTACAGACGAGAAGAGCAACAAGACCCTACACGAGACTGTATTACAGACCCACTAAGGATCTACGACACAAAAAAAAAAAACCACCACCTACCTAACACACCCCCAAAAAAATCCGGTGACTTTTCGTCAGTTGTGTGTACTTTCATTCTGTCATTTTTGTATTTTGCACTGTTTTTCGTCGATTTTTGCCAGGACTACGTCGAGCAGAACACTGCACACGGGACATCAGGTGGTGGTAGTACGAGTACATGGTAAATGTCAGCAAAAACGGTATGTATTGCAAAAATGCGCCCGCGCATGTCACAAAATTACATGTGACGTCATTGTTTTGAGGGCAAAGTAGAGCAAACGTCGGTATACACCGAGGGATGGGGTGGTGTTACGTCACTTATCGGGATATTACATCTCTGGATTTGTAGCGGTTATGTTACGAGATTGAGTGGTTGTAATTGAAAGTTAACGACAAACGACGCAGACGATGACAACGACGACGAGCGCTGGTGATGGTCACTGTACGTCATTCCAAATGGCGTCGTATCTAGAGTATAATTTGTTGTTGCTCATAGCCGCCCAATGAGGGCGGATGGGTGGCGAAAATGGATAATCTATGTGGAGGCCCTTCGACAAAGGAGAGGGAAGCCTTTTGAGTCGGTACTCCATATGGGATTGCTGGTGGTGGTGGGCTACCCCACTTAGTATTTTTTTTTTTTCTGTTTGATGTCGTGGAAAAGTGGTGTTCTACCCACAAAGCATTAACGTAAGTGCGTGCACATATTTAATTAACTAATAGAGTGGAATAATTGGGATTTTGTAGTGAAGAATGGGAGCAGGATTAGGTCGCGATAGAGCTTTTGCTCCATATGTTCGATAGACGGAGTGAAAACTCTATGACGTACGTGTAAGTCCTGCTGTTGGGATTTCCCCAATATTTTTGGAAACGTCTCTCCAAGGACATGAATCTTTTCTTCGGTTTTTCACACGGTGACCTTTCGCAGAGAGAAAAGACGCATTACAGGCACATTGGCATTGGAAAGTTGAGAATATTCGGGAAATTTAGCAAATGACGGGTGAGAGTGTTCACAGTCGGGGATTTCCTTGTGCGTTGTTCAAGTAGCACGGAAGGACCTTGACTCATTCGATGGAAGAATGGTCTTAAAGTTTCAAAAGAAAAGCTGATTCAGAGTGTCAACAAGATGATTGGGTTTTCTTTTTGCCTTTTGGAGGTGATTGTGGGTGAGGAGTTGGAGCGCTGACTGCTTTGAATCATCACGTTTGTTGTGAACGGAATTAGGAATTGTTTTGAAAAATATTTAGCCAAGTTCAGCGTTGCTGGCAGTTTCTACTGATAAATTTTATTGTGCCTAAAATGAGGCATCTGGGCGTCTCGTTCAGGAGGCTTGGAACCATTGGTTTCAACTGGAGTCTGCTATATGTGTAGATTAGATTGTAAAGCTTCCCTACACGTATAGTCTTCATATTAGAATGGCGGTTAGACCCCAGCGACGACTACCCAATGATTTCACGAAGGAAGGATAGGAGTGGTCATAAACTCCCTTTAGGGTTTTCGTTGTAATACAGGCGAACCGGTCACAACAATAAGCTTCTCTGCAATAATCAGAAAAATCTGCAATTTCGAACATTAAATAGATCCTCTCCCATACGCTAGGATATGTTCCAAGAACAAGGCAGGAAGTGCATGTCGTGTTCAGGGAAAACTTGTGTGGGTGGGATCGGGAGGTTCTCCTTGATGAAGGCGAGATCCGATCTGGTACCCACATAAACCAAAATATTTTTGTTCAGACCTGGCAGTGACATAGGAAGTGTTGAAGGTCTTCTTCTTCTTCCGCGTAGTTCTTACCAATCGATCCGTCAATGAGCCTCAGGTAATGCGTGCCTTTGATGATAAATTGTTCTCTCTAGCATTTTCCGTGAGGGAGGTTTGCTTAGTGATTTTGGAAACTCCTTTGCACCGTCCCATTGGCTGCTGTTTTAATTATCTTCAGTGTGACTCCCAATGTGTTTTCAGCCTCCATTCCTTCTCTTGTGAGTTCGTCCGTTTTCTTATTCCCCGTGATCCAGAATCCAGATAAGGCGAGTGACGTTGTAACTAGCAAGCAGGTTAAGTTTATTTTTACCTTCTCAAGGCAGATATGATCCAGATGTCGGGTGGTGTTTGTTGCATGTCGAAACAGATTCCTCTTGCATGTGGCGTTTAAAATGAACTCCAACTCTCCCTAAAGCAGTAAAGATTTCTACTTAGAAGATGACAAAGGGTTCTAAGTGCGTTGTGGCAGTATTCACTAGCCTCCGAATTGGCTGTGACATTGCCATCTCAGTCTGCCTACAAAAATCTCAGTATACCAAGCCGAGTTGTTGAACCACTTCGTAAGGTATAAACACCCTAATTAGGCACAGGAAGCAGACCGAATGAATAAAATCTCAATAGCTGAGCATCTCAACATGACTTGACATTGGCTTGGATAAGAGGATTCGCAGCTATAAAAGGAAACACAAAGGCGGACAATTTGGGAAAGCAGGGCCAGTCTCTCAGTTTCTAAGTCCTGGACCTTTCACTTCTTTTAACAGAGAAATTGTAATTACACCTCAGGTATAGACAGCCTGCACTAAGAGCGAAATTCTAAGCACGACGCGAGGCACTCTCAAATGGATAGTAGAGCGGTTCACTAGACAAAATGACTCCAGTTACCATCTGAAGAAGACGGGTCTTCTCGAATATGATATCCGGAGGCTGTATCTATCGGGAGTATAGACAACTGAGTGTGGGTCCAACACTGGGTAGCAGAAGTAATAATACTAACGGCTCCCATCGGATGCAAATATAGAACATTGGCCAATCATCATTCAGACAACATTGACATGAAGAATGGCAGAGATGAGAGGACACTTTTGACAGACACAACTCGTAGAAAAGAGGTAAAAAGCGGGCCAATGGGGTTCGCTATCCCCTTCGTCATACTAAAATCTGCTGTTGTACCCTTATCAAATGAAAACGTTAAGGCTAAGTGAAGACGAGCTTTGTAGGGGTTGTGGAGACGAGGAAATCAATGAGGAAACAACTCACTTCCTCTGCCACTGCCCAGGTCTCTGCCACGTCAGACATAGATCCTTTGGAAGACACTTTTTCCCGGATCTGGAGGTTCATTAATGCTTCAAAATGCTTCGAAAGCTCGGGACAATAGGAGAATGCTTTGGGTATTTCTCCACGGGCCAGGTGTATCTTCCCCCCAATAAATTGGCATTACCAAGGGTCTCTTCTGACCTGAGTGTGGCGTTAAGGGCTTCTTTCCCCTCGCAAACCCATTTACCTAACCTAACCTAACCTTTGTTGTACCCACTTCATAGTGTAGTCTCTTGGTGCCAATTATCCGGTCGCCCGAACAGCTATACGCGTAGGGTCCTCATTCTTGGCAGAGGTTCAGGCAGTTATTGAGGAAATTAAATTGTATCATGTAGAGGGGATAGACACCAATGCTCCGGCTCGGAATATCTTCGAATCCACACCCGAGGGACGGCGCAGTAGAGGAAGACCGCGACTCAGGCGGCGCTCGCAAGAGGAAGGGGACCTTAACCAACTTGGCGTGCGAAACTGGAGGCAGCTGGCTAAAGATCGAGCTGGCTGGAGACGCTTGTTGGTTGAGGCCCAGGTCCACGCCGGACTGTAGCGCCATAAGGATTGTATCCTCGTTGATCCATTCGTCACCGCGTCCTGTCGTCACACACTATGTTGTGTATGCATGATGTGCCCAGTAAGTAGCACTACTTACGTATGTGTACATCGTCTTAGAAACTTGAAAGTGGACTTGACGTCCAAAGGAAAAGGCGAGAAAACGAAGGAATTGTTTTCAGTTTTAAATATATGTAGCTGCTCTACAACTCATTCCAGCCCTTTGCAATCATATGTGGTAGACCTACATATAGCTCCCTTTCGGAGCCTTTTGGGTTCTTAATGACGAGAAGTAAGAACCATTGTAAGCCTAGCCACGGCCTTGGTATTCGGAACGTAACAAATTCCATCCAACGTCATACTTGAACGGTTCCATTTCGTAGTTCGACCCATTGTCAACCTGCCGAAGTCACTCTTGCTGAATTAATTCACTACTCATTTGCAGACACTTGTCGTACCAACCGGATCTACAGAAGCTCCATCTTTGGCTTCCCAATCCGATTCCAGTATGACCTGGCTCAAAATGGAAGTTCGTTTTTAGGTGAAAATGTTTCTGTCACCTGTGGGTAGGCGCCAGTGATGGACGACGCGGGAGATGCTACTGCCAGATCGGATAATGCCTTGCAGCCTTTTCGGCGATATTTCCTTCTTTGACACTTGATCTAGCAGAGGGATGTTCACTCTGGACTACTAACTCCATAAAAGTGCGTAGCTACCTACATTTCAAAGCACTCACGGTCTTTGTCCACCTATAAATAGTGCGAAGTCTCCTTTTGGGAAAACCTGTAACACGCAAAGTGCTCATCGTGGTTGACAGCTCTGATTGATTTTTCGTCCCAATTGAAAAACGCTTTCAGAGTCAGAGTCACCGCTATAAACTGATCATGACTGTGCAGAGTTTTCATTGTGGAAGTGACTAACCCCTACGCCCACGGTCAGAACCATACGAAAATCTAGAACGTCCCACGGTCTGTAAAGCCGTAAAATCAGAATCAAAATCAAAACCCAAAACCGCACTCACATTACGATCCACATTTGCCCGTGACAGCTCATAGCTGACGTCAAGCGTCTTTTGACGTCTCCTCTCCCATTCATAATTCAATTCGAATTGACCCATCAAATACCCGACGGGACGGACAATTTAAAACGCTAATTAACGATCACTTTCCCACGGCTCGCACCACACATACCGAACACACGAGCAAATACCGTTCTACAAACCAAATTCCAGTTTCCACCCACCCATTCGGCAATAATCTACCTACGTGCATACCGTTCCCAGCCGGAGCACAATCCACACACACAATCGATGTGACTCACTGCAAGCGAACTCGTGTGTGCAACGGAGGTGGCTCCGATTGGAGCCGAACTGGATGGAAACTTATGTCATGTGGTTGCAATTAAAAGTCATTGACGCCAGTCACCACCAACGCCGCCAATGACACTTAGTCAAACAGCGGTTACTACATCGGATGCTGGAGCTGGTGTGTGTGTGGGTGTCGCACCAAACTGCCTGGGCCAATTCCAAGAGGCGGCTGCAGCGACCTCCAGTGGATTTCATCATCGCAACGATGACAGGTATGTCAAAGTGCAACTGCGGATCCTTGTTTTTGCACAAAAGGAAGACAGATGGACCCTATCTCGGCTGCACACGGGGAGAGTGGGTCGATATTGATGATGTGAAACTGTGTTGTGGGCGCCCTCAATGTTGCAGCCACAGATGGTTTCGCTTCCGGTGAATGGCAATTCATATTTTCTTTGTTTTTGCTTTTCAAAGTGGCAACAGCCTACGCAGCATGCAACAAGCACATTCACGGAAATGAGATCTTCCGTTGGGATGATTACGGCACCCACAGCTGAGTGGGGGAGTACGCCGGGCACCATGGAATCCTTTGGACGCCCTCTACTGCCGTCAGTCACTTGGGAGCACTACGTCTTTACGTCGTTGCACATGCAGCTAATCAATAATTCAGACGAAGGGAGGCCTCGACTCGAGTGGAGGCACTGGTGGAACTGGTAGTGGCAGTGAAAAATATCGCAATGTTGTGAAATCCCATTTTCAACTGCGTAGTTGGTATTTTAGGCCACGGTACACTTTTTCGGGTCGATATCGGTAGGGAGTGGGTTGTTGGCTGGCTTGCTACGTACTGAACTCCTTCAGCGAGTGTTGCGCAGTTGTTGCAGCAACGAGGCGGTTGGGTTTTCGCTTTAATTTTTTTCTTTCTTTCTTTTGTTTTGACTTAGATGATTCATGGAGGTGCACCTCGGAAACATCGAAGCGGAAACTTTTCACAGCTTCCAAGTTTTGCTCTCGCTTGGCATTTGATGCGAGGTGAGGCAAAGTTCTGGAATGGTGTGTGCGGTGGACGACGGAGGTTCTGGAAGCTTTATCATCATAACTGACAGACTGTGTCCGGTGCACAACATTGTGAATGTCATCGTCCACGTGAGTAAATAACAATGCCCGCACGTGGCAATTGAATTGTTCCGGGAGAATACCTCATGATGGTGATGGTACGGGTGGCTCTTGTGGGCCGAGGCGCGGAATGGTCTTAAGATTCAATTTGGGGGGTGGTGGATATTTGTTTCCACACCGAAACTGGTGTAATTGAGTGATGTGCTTGGGAATATCTAGTGAAGTTCGCTCTCGACACGAGTGTAGGAAAAATCGATGGAATGTCATCTTTAATTATGGAGGAAACAGATTGAGACGTAGTTTCTGTGGAGATGGGCCGGTGGGGGTGAAATACGATATGGAAGGAATGAAACGTGCGTTGGTCGGGGGGCCTTAAATATTAAGAGCTCTGAGGATGTTTGCAATGAAATTTGGTTGTCTTGTGTTGGAGATTAGGCACATGTGCAGCGGGCTGGCATGTGATGCTTTGACCTTTACTCTAAACAATAAGGTAGGAATGACACAATGTAATAAAATGGTGGTTTGGCATAAGGGTGAGCGGTATGCTCTTCACTTAGGCCTTAGTCGGACTCGTTTTCTTCTTACTTTTACGTCACAACTGCCGTGATGTTGTGGATGAATGCATCCTGGATCTATGTCCCTGTTATGGCTTTTAAGGCTGGCTCTGCGGATGCCACGGAATGGGTTAAGTTTTGTACCTGTGATTACAGATTTCCTAGCCATCCCTTGGAGAAGAGGTTATGAAATGAGTCCCAGCTGAATTCAGTTCCTTTTGGAGTAAAGTTGGTCAGAATAGTGGGGTCCAGCGACCAGCGATATCCAAACGAAAAGTTTAGACTCAGTTCATTTTTTACGTTTGGATCTGGGTGGGAATCAGAATAATATGCAGAGAAGCTGCAAGCAGCCTTGTTGCAGCGGGAAGGCTGAAGAGTCTAAGACGCTTATTTCCCCTTATGGGTGATGACCTCTACTACTGAGAAAACTCTGGGTCTGACATCGAACTAAGCCCTGGAGACTTCTTGCCTTTGTCGTTTAAAAGTTTAATGGAATGTAAGGATGAATTTGTAGATATAACTACTCCAGGTGCCGTTTGGTAAAGAGTACATCTGCCTGACTGCAGCTGAAGCAAGGATTCTAGAGACCCCAACCATCCGAGACATCATAAGCAGCAAGAATGCTTCTACTACCCAGGCTACTGCCTGGGTAAGTGAATAAAGATGCGGGGTGTTCCCATCTTTTACGTTTAGTTTGTACACTAAGGGGCTAATAGGTATCGGACACAACTCATACCGAAGATTTGATGACTTTGCGCGACGACTGTCTCATCGATACACCATCTGATGCTGTGACACCAGAATGACGGGGATGGTGCCTCTTCTTTATGACTTGCTTTGGCCAGAGCCTAAATCTGGAAGGGAATGTATTCAAGTTGATTCGTGAACGGCTCAATGTGGTCGATACAAGAGGATTTAAGGCGGGGACCGGCTTGGTCGGCATTGAGAGTGTCGGTAAGTTGTTCCTATATTTCCTCAGGCCAGAGCCCCATTGTGTGCTGTTTCCGGCCATATGTCTCAGCCTTCTCCAATGCCGAAACTACTCCTCAATTCTGCATATCCCTGAAGTCCTATCGTCTTGTTGTTCTTTCATAGTTTGATCACAGTAGTGATCTTCTTGTTGCTGCTAGTTCCTATGCGTATTCATACGATTGGCAGCTTAACCTGATTTGGGTGCATATTTTAATGGCAGGATTCGGACATTCGATTTTTTTCCTTCTTCCTAAGCGGAACTGGTAAGTGTAGATCCTGGGATTTGATCGGCCGCTTGAATAATCGAGCGATAAATTTTTTTTTCTGGGTCTACGCTTGCATAAGTGTTGTTTCCATCCATACTTCGCCCATGGATCAGCGGATTGTGCCATCAGGGGACACATTAGATCTTGCACATCATAGTTCGAATGCAGATCGGTTGTTTACGTTTTTTTTATATGGGTGAAATCACCCCAAGCATCATGCGTTATCGAGCGAGGAACCCGTAACCGATCTTGCGGATGCTCCCTAGTGTGACAGATCTGGGTGGTGGCTCCTTAGGACACCGATCATGCGACGGACCTAAGGGAGGCCAGCAGACCAACACACCCCGAGGTGATTGTGCGAGAATTCGGTTTCTTTTTTTCACACGATCGCCGAATCGGTCAAAAGGGGCGATGGGCGATTGTGCTGAACCGCTTTTTGGGACGCGATCGGCACAATGCTGGGAGGAAGGCGAAAAGGCGAACAAAGAGGAATAGTAAGGGCAGTCGATTCTGAAAAGTGGACCAGGTTGGTAACACACCGTTGGGATTTGGAGCGAAGAATAAACCCAAAGATCATGGTGTGTCCGGTAAACCAAGTATAGTTTCGGGGAAATACCCCGTTTGACTCGTTGCCGCCCGTTTTTTTTTACCTAAGATCACCCGTATGGAGATCGTGTAAACAGTCTGAAATAACCCCTGGTGCGGAACGAAAAAAAAAAATTGAGAACTTGTGCCAAAAGTGAAATGCCGTCGGCAAACCGGCAATAATCTGAAGCACCCCGCCTTCGAGATTTCGAAGTTCCTTTTTCCTTCCTTCCCGTATTCTTTATTCTCAGTCCCATAACCCCCAAACGTTTCTTCAGTCATACTCTCTCTCTCTCCTCCTCTACATCGCCACCGTCCATTTCAATATCACTAACGAATAACCGTTTAAATTCATAGCAAAATGCTTCTTCTATCCCTTGAGTAAGTGATCAAAACCTTTCACCGAGTGTTGGCTTTGACCACTTATAAGCTCTTGAGTGATTCTGTAGACGGTTCTGCTATCACACCTGCTTCAGTCACCAGCGCTTTGACGTTTAGCTTAGCTGTCGCACGCTTCCCAGTACCTACTTTTCTTTACTTTATAATGGAACTGCAGTGCGAAGTAAATCAGAACCTTATCCAACACGTCTCTTCAGGCAGCTTGATCTCACGCCAGCTGTCTCTGGTTGTGTACACCGAGTAGGTTAACTTCTACGTACGCAAGCCACCGAAGATGAATTCGTCTACTTTTGCCCAGCCTCTTACTTGTGGAATCAAAGATTCTTCGTGGCGTTCGGACTCCTCCGCTTTACAGGGCCATGCCACTTCTTTCATTGTCATTCGCTAAACAAACATCACCCTGCTTCTCCTTCTTGCTGAGTAGCGATGCTGTAACGCGAGCTTTCGCCTAATTTCGATCATCGAAATCGATCATCGATTGATCTCCATGTATCATTTGAAAGCGATCAATCGATCACAGCAAGCCAATCGTTTTTATTGGTGGGTAGGATGAGATGCTGATTGTTTTCACTCCTTGCGAAAGGTGGTTCCTAAGTTGTTGACGCATTGAGGGATCCTTTGGGGGGTGGTCTCACGCCACATCGGCTCCTCGGCGACTGATGGCAAAATTGTCAACTTTATTGGAGATTGCTTGCCTGTGAGTAGATACACAGCTGACTTTGTAGTACGTCTTGCGCACACACATGGTGCCACTTATTGCATAGGGATTAAAAAATAGCTGGCGCGACAGCTCAAGATGAGTCAAGGCCTAGCTTTTCGCAGAGGCTTGTCATTCCCCGACGGGAGGTAGTGCCGCAAAAAATGTTCGATGTACATGGCATGCTGGAAAAATCGACAAATCGTTGCCCATAGCCATGTCTGATTCTTTCGTCGTCTGTAGTCCTACGTCTTCGTTAGATGTTGTGCAAAACGCGGCTCTCAGCTGATCGTAGAAGGTCTCCTTCAAATGCGAGTTCTGTTTAATAGTAACGCTACTAACGAAATCTGATCATGGTCGCCGGGACATTAAGCCTCTGACGAGAAAAATTCTTTGGAATATTTCCTTTGCACACTTTTCAAAGGTTGCTTTGCGAAAATACCTCTGCAATAAAATCTAAATCATTCCAGAACTACATAAGGATAAGAGTCCCTATTCCACTCTTCACCGAGGAGCAATTTTTCCCTCTGCCTACACCTCACATTTAATTCATCCAACGAGGTCAGTAATATAAACGAGGTGCGTCCCAGTTGACCACCCTAGCTGAAGACATTACCCAACAGCCCGCGCCAGCAGCAACATTAACTTGTTTACAACGGCCGTCCACCAATTATGCACTCATTCGCATTTTGCCACCAAGGTAGCCCCGAAGCCACTGTTACATGACTGCCACGTCCTACTTTAATTTGTCCCCAAGTTGTTTTCAGTGGCATTCTTCCTAACGTCCGTAATGCGAGTCATTTACCAGGCTCCCCTCGAAATTGGGTGGCAACTTATTGCCTCAATTCACTCTTATTGCGCACCGCGGGCCGTCATTACCCGACGACGACGCCACCACACCTTCCAATGTGCAATGAAACCGATGATGTAATCCTTACACCCTTTTAAATTTGCATGCAAAAGCCATCGGGGAGCTCTCTCAAAGTCGTTCTCTCGTCTTTAATCCGAGGGAAAACTGCGTCAACTTACTGCATTTCTGGTTTCCTCCTCCCACACAGGGTGTGAAAAACGCATAATAATTCCGCGGCCCACTTTGTTGTACCGCATTTCTCGTCGCAATTATTCACAAAGTGTGAACACAGTGTGTAAAAAGGGAAAAACGGGAAAAAATAATGAGATCCTCCTTGGGGAAAACTCCCGGAACATTATCCATCCATCCATCCATCCAGTCATCCAGTCATTCATTCATCCAACCATCCAACGTTTTTTTTTTCTTTTTTTAATTTAAATGAGTTCAGCTCCAGCCCCAGACCCCTGCGTTATGCGACAACAGCAGGCCATTGACTACAATGGTGCGCACCGCACACACAAATGCTCGGCTCTCATTTGAATGGTATATTGCAGGAAGCCCTGAACGGGTGAACGGCTGATCCGGGGCGGGCTGTGTACACTAGGTGCCACCGCCACCATCCGGAATATAAAGTGGATTCAAGTAGTGAGCGGAACGAAAATTTACAGTAATTAAGAAATTTTGGAGCAGCGCGGCCCGTTCTGGCACATAAGTTGTGCCGTGCGGCGTGGGCGGGGGTGGCCTGTTTTTTTGGGGGGGAAAAGACCTAATTTCCATATCTATTTGTCAATTCAAGAAAAAGGGATGTTCAGCGTACAGGAGAGTCTATTTCGCTGGCGCGTCTAGACATATTGTCGAGAATTTTAATGTGAAAAGTTTAAAGACCTCTTAAGCGCCTTAACAAAATTGTCAAAATGTGCGGGTGGCCTGGGCCCCTCGCTTTTGACTTTTTGTTGGAGGAGGGGATGTTAAGTTTGAAGAAGGATTAGAGTGGTCATGAATCGTGGGCGACAGCTTGAAGATGGTCAAATGAAAAACACGGAACGAAACGCGATGGGCAACAACCAGGATTAACGAGCTGCTTGGCAACAGGCCGTTTCGACAACCACTTGCAATGCGAGAGAGTTACGACTAAGTGGTGCAGAAAGACCTCTAATTTGTTCAGATGGTAGGAATGAGCTCGTGGAAAGATACTCCAGCCGAAGCGGCGTTAACAAATTTTTGCGCAACAATCTGTTGACTTAAACGGAGAAAATTATGATGCAAATCGTGAGCGCAAACAAGGACGTAAAAGGACGAAATTCTCGAATTTGGCATGTAAAGGCAAGGTCCATCTCCTTTTGCTAAAGGTTTTGGAATAGCTTCTCGAGAAACAACCCAATGAGTGCCTTACATCAAATTTTGTGTTGACCTCGGTTTAACTCACATTCGCCATGAACGCGCTGTGTTATTTCGCTTGTGTTAACATAGTCCGGCTACCTCGGGGCCATTTCATAATGCATCGAGCTTGTTCCATATCTGCGTGTACATATGTAAGTTGTCTCCGTGGTCTTAACCTGACTCATCGCAGGGACTCATCACAGGGACTCATCACAGGACACATTAACCTCAACAAACACATGCATAGAATGGGCCTCGCTGACGCAGAAACATGTAGAAACTGCGAGGAAGAAGAAGAGGACCTTGAACATTTCTTATGCCGTTGCCCAGCCCTAGCGAGAGTGCAACAGAAGAGCGTGGGATCCATGAGGATACCGGACCTGAAACATCCCAAGGACAAAGGAATCGGCGGCATCCTGGCCTTTTTTAAAAGAAACAGGAAGATTCGCCAGACCACACGTACACTAGTGTCAACTTCATGATTGTTTCCACCTTCCCCAGATCCCTCCCAACATACGTCCCAAGCCAAGCCTATCCCTGCAGTTTCGAGGATTAAAAGAGGGGAACACAACGTGCGCGACAGAGGCCCATACCATACCATACCATACCATACCTAAAAAGTGAATGCGGAAATAATTTGACGGACTAATGAACTGCAATTAGAAAGCTGGAACGAGCAGCAGCTGAGATGGACCAGTTCTGCTCCATAAAGTGCAACAACCAACGCTGAACTAACTGTTACACAATCTCAAGCACGTGCCGACCCGCCCTCATGGCCGATAAATTGAATGACATTTGTCACAGTGCCGGCTGTTGCCGCACATGGCAATGCCAGTGTCCTGAATTCCACCCACTTAACCTCTCAAGATTGGGTGAATCATTTCATACACACCACGCGGAATGGCAATAAATTAGCAAGACACTTCAAAAGAACACTTCCCATCATTTCGCCTAATAACGTCAACGCCAGCGCCACATAGTTGCCGTAATGGATAATTAAAGCCATCTGTCACTTTGTCAAATATTGCACCACTAACATCAACGTAACTCAATTATCCACTTTGCGGAGCCATTTCGCTCGCGAGCTGGAAAATGTTTAATTAATTCCTGCCGCCCGTCTGCCACTGCGGCCAACTTCACTTCACTTCATTTGCAACTTTTTTCAGATTTTAGGCCGCCTGCTGTCAAGGTGACAATTCTTGCAAGAATCTGGCTTGAAACGTTGTGCGCGAACGGATATGTGGGCACATGACGCGTGGGCAAACGCAAATATCTGCAGTGGCGAACAAATTCGCATACGAGTGCGGCGAGTACGGGTACTGGCATATCTGTTGTCTTACAATTCACCGTCACCGGCACTTGGCCTCAGATTGGCGGCAGCAGCCTTTGAATTGATTGTGAATGGAGGCACACGAAAAGGGCAGCAGAAGCAAACGAAAAGAAAAAACAAAACGAGAACGAGAACGAGAACAAGAACGAACGGAGGCGAGGAAAACAAGCAGAAAAAAATAATCGCTGCTGCTCTCGTAAATTACCAAGTGCGGTCGGATATGGTTGACACTTTTATTGAGTCCACCTTTACGGGTATCTTTCTGGAGTCAATAATTTTGCCTTCCCTCACCGTCGACGATGGTGGGAGAAAAAAAAGCGTGTACTTCACCTCGCGAGGAACATTGCCGATGACGCCGCCAACGACGACGACGCCCTAAATTGTTATGGGGCAATACGTATGCTTACAACTTAATGGTGCTAGTGCTGGTAATGACGATGACAACCGTGTATAGTGGTGTTGGAGTCGGCTTCCCGATATGAGCTGGAGCTGGAGCTGGATGGGAACAGCAGTGGGCAGCATTGAATGCGTACAAACGGAGCTCGGTCGTTAAGCGCGAACGTGTGGTGCGATTTTTCGTTGCCATTTGGCAGGTGACTTCGTGCGAGGCCCGCCACCGGAGCGCTGAGGAGGCGCCGGCCGCACCACGGCGAAAGGAAGTGGAGAGATATTTAATTACTCTGCGCACTATCGTGTGGTCCGGAAGGCACCTACATAAAATGCAGTAAAATTAAAGAAGTAAATAGGCTGCAGTGGAAATGGTGGGTAGGAACTGCCACTAGGGCGGTGGTTGCTTAGTGTGTGTGTGCTTGGTAATGGGTGGTGTGGATTACCACTAACTTGGCTGAGGACACTGATATCACTGAGGAAGCAAATCGGTGTGAAAAGAGGGTGTGATTCACCGGATTCCTTCGTCTTGTTTTGGAGATGATTTTTAGGAATGATTGGGTGGTCTTGGCAGTGGTACGAGATACCTTCTCAGGCGTTGGATTGAATGAAGGTTTGGTAGACAAAGGACCGGGATAAGCAATCGAAAGACTTTGTTATCGAAATTTGATTGGGATAGCCTAGAATTTAAGAGAAAGCCACGAAATTCTGAGGCTTAAAGTTGACATATTAGTCAAAGGTGGACAACTAACACTTGTCACCGACCTCAAGACTATCTGTGGTGTGTGTTTGGAGTCCAAGGAAAAGACTTCCACAACAGCAGTGAACAAGCTGTCCTTGCTGTCCTTAAACAGTGTGTATTCAAATCTTTCACCTTCGATGAATGTTTTCTTTAATTATTACAACACAATACGAGGTGGAAAGTTTTGGTCTGGCTCCCCAGTCGAAATTTTTTACTCTCGGGACTCGTATCAGCTTCGTTTCTGTCGTCCATTTTCAATCCGTCTGTTCAAAAAGACGGCTCTTCCTCTGAGTAGACGTTAGACTTACGAAAAATTTCAATTTCTGACGAGAGCCACGTAACCAAATACTAAATGGTGACTAGGATGATAGAAAATTTCATCAGACCACCTGTGAAAGGCCATCGAGCCAAAATGGAGGATTGGCCAAAGGCATTACATGTCAGTTTTGCTGCTCCAAGTTCGCTACTAAAACTGAAGCCTGCCAGGACTGTTAAAGGGTGATGGAAACAAGAAACCTGATAGTCTCAACCTGGGGGACAACCAAGCGCAACAACCAACAAAAAAGTCTGTGAGCTGCACTGTTCAAGGCCGCATCTCTATGATATGGCAACATTTGCTCGATCCATGAAAAATGAGACCACGTCACCTGTGTCAATTACAGAGGTGACTTTAGCTCAGAAAATCACTTATTCCTGGAAAAAAACCTAAGAGCTCCAGATCGATTACCACCATCTATCTATTGATCAAGGCCGCATATGAAGGCTAATTCGCGTTCGGTCTCGTTCGGCTCATGTCTAGATGCCAATGGGGAACACTCACTCCTCTATCAAGCTTAGAAAAAACCTCACCGAGACTTTCAATATCAAAAAAAAAAAAAATAGCTTGCGCGACAGCTCGGGATGAGTCAAGCCCTAGTTTCGCGCAACCATTCATGTTGTGCGTGTTGCATTTTTCGCACGAATGAAAAGGACCTACAATTTATTGCCGACTCCGAACGGCGAATTGAGAAGGTGGTGCGGCGAAAAATTTTTGGTGGACATTGCTGGAGCTGGAACCCACGCGGGCTGCACAGCAGTCCAACGCATTAACCGCTGAGCCACGGCGACCACGACTTTCAATATGAACATAGTAAGTGTGACATTCCCAGTTCAACACATCAGGCACCTTTCTTTCACATGTATCAACAGAACTACTTGGCTATGCAGACATTGACATAATCCATTCGGTAGAAAAAAATGAGGCGTCACTAGCGTCTTCCTAAACATTTAACGAGAAGCTTCTTAAAATGGATCTGGTTGTAGACGAGGATGAAACAAAGTACCACTGAGACACAACACGGAACAGGTGGACAACTATCACTTTGACGGAGTCATGGAATTCGTCTAGCTAGGCTGTGCTTTCAATGCTGCCAAAGGTATCAGGAAATGGATTTAACTTAGAATAACCATTGCCAATTGGTGAAAGGCAATAACTCCACGGGAATTTGTTCCACATGGGAATTTACTCCACCACAAGTAGGAAATTACTCCACTTTTCGAATGTGGAGAAATTTCCCACAAGAAAGTGGTGCAGTGCAATTTCCCACTTGTGGTGGAGTTATTTTCCTGCATCTTGCCAATTGCAGTTTAGGAGACAACTTCAACTGCGAGAAGAACTGAGAAGACGCTTCCCAAGATCCTCATCATTGCTGTCCTGCTGTATGATGTAGACGCGTGGACTTGGTGTTTTCAGCAGAAGAGGATTATGGGGGATTTTACCACCAACTACATATACGAGCTGAACAACGACATCGTCCTGATCAAGAACATGCTTATACAGGACGAGCGCGGATGTTTTAGCCTTGATAATCATCGATTCCATTCATCAAAGGGTACGCAGAATAGCACCTTATCGATCTTATCGATGGTACCTGCAAGCAGAAGGTGACCTCAACCCAGTTGGATATGCAACTGAAGACTGCTGGTTAAGAATTATGCTGGCTGCAGAGTAAGTAGGTTAAGAACGATTCTCTTTCAGCAGAAAACGTTGGCAAAGTTATTATTTTTGAAAATTCGCAACCGATCAATGTTTGCCGCCAATGTTAGTCCTAAAATCCACTCCAATTCGTCACAAGCTGATCCGGCAAGTGCATGTCCCAAACGGCAATAAAACCAAAATATGTAATCGTAAACCATGTAAGTAAACCCACATCCTTGCTGTAACAACCCCCGCCCACTCTGACTTAAGTTCACAATCAACTGCATACCACACGACATAAATTATTTTCAATGAACAAACTTGCCGCTCATAAATTACAAAATAATGTACTCCGCTCGCATAATCTGCAATCATTTTCATAAAATCCTCATTCGAATGTCCCGAATAACCCTTCGGAGGAAAAAGGAAACCGATTACACAAATTGCCATTGCAGATTTCCTTCCATAGGCAGCCAGCCATTCGGCCGCCACATAAAAATGCACCCGCGCCAATAAAGTCCCTCCACCCCAACTTTTCCACCAGTGTGTTCACTGCTTGTCCATTATCCTGGCGGAATTCTCATACACTCACGACATGAACTCTCTCGCTCTCTACAAAACAGTCGATTTGTACTTCAAAATACGACGTGCAAACATGCCCACCTCCGCCGGCCCGATTCGGCCAGAACAACAACAATAATAAAGTGAAAACCTATAAAAATAAACTTTGGAATTATTCCTCTCGATTGGGTGAATAAAAGATAATAAATCCCGAGGGCTGATACTGTTTGCTCGGCCCCAGCTCCTGCTCCTGCTTCTGCTCCTGCTCCCTGAATGCAATTTGTCGCAACAAATGACTGCGAGAAGGACTACAACGACAATGATGATGAGGCCTCGTGGTTTATTGCCTTGACACAGCTCGATAATGTCCTTCCTCTGGTTGGTAATCGTAACGCGATTCTTGGCCCAAAGTACGACAGTAAACACACACTCCTCCAGCCGACCCAATGAAGGAGAGCGACTCTCCTTCCGTGTGTATCGTGTGTCGCGACAATTCCACATACACAACAAATTGTCAAAGCACCAGGGGTGTAGTCGAGTGGGGTAGCGAGGGAAAAAACTCGAAAAAATATTTATTGGCGACAACTTTTATAGCCTACGGCACTAATGTCCTCGATTATTATCGCAATAAAATTGTTTTCCTTGAGAGTAGCGCAACAAGGATGCAAAAAGGGTCGCCCATACAGAAGATGCCAGAGAGAGGGACAAGAAATAGTCCACAGTCCAGTCCACTACACACGCCCGTTACATGTTGTAACGCAACTAGGAGAATAATTGCCAATAATGCATGTAAGTACGCAGCATGTCCCGAAATCCTTTTTTATGACATCCAGCCTGCCAAAGGACATGAACCAAAAGAGAAAAAAAAAACCTCACAGTCGGAGACAATCACTTGATAGTTTTATTGCAAAAGTCCTCGACTGAGATTGAGTATCGTGACTGTCGACTGCTTTGCATGCCGCTAAAGTGGACTCTAATTGCTGGCGAAAGAAACGTCAAAAATAAACTGCGGATAAAATGTCAGATACAAGCTACAACTTCATATATCGCCGCATGCTATGGATGAAGAGGTGAAAAGGTTTTTTTTTTCTATTTTCTGCCGAGCGGAGGACACGCTACCGCAGTAGTTGAGGTAATTACATGGTACCCGTGAAACCGGAGCCATGGTTTCTGCCCCGGTTGTTGTAACTTGCACTGGGACGGTCATTCAGTTGGACGTGCTGATAACTGACTGTGATTCGAGGTGGTGGGATCCTTTGGAAAACAACTAACGAGGGTCAATTAAAGAGTCCTTTTCAATTTTTTCCGCCTACCGTGTGGAATGTGAACAACCCTTCTAAAGTGTAGAAGCATTGAAATCTTAAATTCATCCCTGTTGGGTCGTCTTAAGCTTCAAAGCTGTATGGCGTTTTGGAAACACTGAACGTGGGGGCCTAAAACTTAGCACAAAAAGATTGGATTAAGCAATTAAACTCAGTGTGACGAGGCTTTGGATGTCAATGACGTTTTTCTTTACGGGAAGGCCAAGGGCGCTGCTACGCAATGAGCGGCAAGCATCAAAGCGACAGAGCGGCAAAATTAAAACGTATAAAATCGTATGGTCCTGGCCACGCACTCGTTGAGCAGCAAGCGTCATTTCTGAGCATCATTCTTTCCCGCTTTCCCGCTTTGCCACTTTGCCGCTTATTGCATGGCAGAGCCCTAACCCTGGTGCTACTCAGTGTCACTACTCGTCTACCGGTTCAGCGTTCGACAGAAGATTCTATACCAGAATTTCTGACAGTCACCAGCCATCGAGAGAATTCTTCTGTTGTCGTCCGGGTCCCAGGAGGCCTTAGGTTAGGTGGCTGTCCATGCGAGGCATAGACACACATAGGCCAAGGAAAGCCTTTTATGATGCCACTGGCATCTATACCCTAGATGCCACATCAACTAATGCAACCATTCAGAGCTCTTGATAAAGCTGATGATACTTTTGACATCAGTATGCGATAATTCGCCTAGATTGTCGAAGTGATAGGCTCCTAGATGGAACTTCCTTCTTTGAGATAGGGCAGGATAAGTAAAGAAGAAATGGAAGATCGTTTTTTTCCTCCTTTTCGTCCCTGTAATTCCTACAAAGTCATTTGAGAAGAGGCTAATCCTGCTGACATGAAGGCCGGTGTGACAGTTGCCAATGAGAACACCGATAAAGGTGTGATTTAAACAAGATCAGATTTTTTCGGGGGATGGGGAGGTTTTTAGTGCTCAGCTATTACATATGCATACTGATATTTCTTAGGGCGTCCACAAGACGATCACACCATACAGAAGTGTAGGTCTGATAACAGGCACGTAGAGCCACTACTTGGTATGGCGTTGCAGGCCCCATTTCTAACCAATGGCTTTCCTGCAGCAGTACAACGCTACAGTGGCTTTTTGACTTTGTTGGCAAAGCGTAGGCTGATGCCGTTTAGAGAGGGCGAGTCAACTGGAGGAATTTTGTATCTCCTGATGAAAAGGACTAGTTCGGTCTTCTCGGATCGCTTTTAGCAGCTCATCTTGAAAGGATTGAAAGGGCGTTTTGAAGAAGTTCACTAAGAGTGCTTGTCAACTGCATAAGCAATTACTTCGCATCAAGCCAGGTCGAGCAGCAGCCACAATTGAGAGAAAGGAAGACAGAACTCTGCTTTGACGTTGTTGAAGGCTCCTTCGATGTCCAAAAAGTCAACCATAGTGAACTCTTTGACGCTAAGTGATTCTTCAATGGTACGCACCAGTGAGTGCAAAGAAGTTTCGACAGATCTGCCTTTGCAATAAGCATGTTGGGATGCTGATAGGAGCTTGGTATCTATGCTACAGCGCAGGAGGGAATCTATCAGCCAGTGTTTTAGTAGGAAGGACAATAGACTGATGCCTTACTAGAAACACTCCCTACTTACTCTTCCGTTAGCTATCCCCGATAAGAGAAGGTTTTAAGACCGAATCTCCAGTTGAGGTATGTACTCGGCACCCAGTGTTCGCCATGGGAAGTTTAGAACCGGAGTTTTTGGAAAGCTGTTTGGCAAGACCTCTGGATCCTTGTAATTCTTTGAAAATTGTTGAATTCTAAAAATTTGTTTACCACCCTGATAATCTGGATGACACTGTCAAAATAAAGCACATGTGTCAAAACTATCTGAACAGGGATGTCATCAACCCCCTAGTTGTGACAAATTTCATCTCCCGCTGATAAATTCCTAATCGAATTCCTCTCTTCCACGACGCGTATTAATTTCCAACCATCCAGCCCCGCCCACCTGCTGTTTTCCAACGCCCTTCGATGATATATTGATTCATTTACAACTTTCCTCAACCAGATGCCATAAATTATCCCCCAGCCCTTCGAGCAACACCTAAATCTCATTTAGGCCCTCTAAATACATCCCATTGTCCAACACGTGAACGCGTTCCAACGCGACTGATTAGCGCGAATCACTCGGCACACCTCTTCCAGCTACATCAGCCTGATCTTCCGAGAAATCCAATCTAAAAAAAGAACAAACATGAAAAATTGCCACAGAATTAGTAGCTTAAACGGAATCGAAGCTGGGGAAAACAACATACTAGTATCCATCTCTCAACAACTACGTAATTAACATACCTCGACTCTGCTGCCATCGCTGGATAGTTCACTCTAAGCGATTAGCATACCCGTGATTAATGATCTGAGGAAATTTTTCCAACACGGGATTTCAATTCGAATCTCGTCGTGCTATGAATGGAACTGGCTGTGTGTCGTCTGTGGAAAGAGTGAAACTGGTCACAAGCGGCATGTCATTCAGAAATGTTGTCTTGTGGATCACGGATGCGTAGGTTTCCGCAAAAAAAAAATTTTTGAATAATCCAATGACATGTCAGTGAAAAATGGCAAATGGAACTCGATAAGAAAAATTGCACAGGCGTACTGCCAGCGACACTCATCATCAGTGTGCAGCGGCCCGTGTGTATGGGTAGAGATGATATGTGAGCCATGTCAATGCATCATAGCCCCCATGATCCCATCGTGGCCCATGTGGAGGCAATTACTGGAGCTGAATTCTATATATTGGCGCCATTTCGCTCTTTCCCTGCATCCATGGGAAAATAATTGAAATTCCATTGGAGAAATTCGCACATCGCACATCGCATGCAGGCAATCTGTTGAAAGCGCGTGGGTGTCGTGTCTTATTTGTGCTCCTCATTGCTGTCGTCACATTGGGGGTAAACTGAAGTTCGGTTCGTGGGAAATGGGATCTTTGCACTTGAAGTCATGGTTTTCAGTTTTCGACTTAACTTTCCCTGGGAAAGTGACTTTTGAATTAACAAACGTCAACGAGAAACCACCAAAGTCACTAATTTCCTCTAGTCTTAGTGCTTAGATTTCAAATTTGTGTCGACAATGGGAACGCGTGTGGGTGAGTCCTTTTCACGTGCCATCAGTAATCATTTTAATGGAATTCAAACTGAGTAGATAGAATAGGTTCCACAATGTACAACTTTTTCCCTGCGCCGGAATTTCAAAATACTGCACATTCTGGTGCACCTAAGTATCACAGAGAGGCAACTGACTACACCGAGATGCGCTTTATTTGATGATATGGCAGACTTTTAACCAAAGTCGCTCAGGGCAGGGTTAGCTCGTCTCTTTTCTGGCTTTTGGTCAGAAACAGGGTTAAGGTCACGTATTCGCAGAACGTAGCGAGACTGGTTTCAAGAGAATTGTTCTTCGTGATAAGTGAATCGTGTTGACTCGGGCAAAAGTTAGCTGGTGGTTTTCGTTATAAAAACCAAAAAACCAGATTTAACCTTCGTAATATGAGTTGAAAATTCAACCTCTCTCACTCTCCAGTACTACGTATCTTAGTGTCGATCTTGATCCTAAGCTTAGCTGGAAACCAAACCTAGAACAGAACATAGAAAGCAAGTGTAGCCTTCTTTGCCTACAACATAGCTTTTGCCAAGAAATGAACATTCAGCCAAAGTAGATTTTATAGATGTAAACTTCCTATTGGGCCTCTTTAAGTGCGAAAAACAGTCCGACTAATGCCCAAGTCGTTGTCCTGTCATTCTCGTCTTATCGCTGGACTTTCACATCAAAAACATCAAAGGTGTTGAATTACCTAACCCTACAGTCACAGCAAGGCTGCAAAGCCAATGAGTGAGTTTTTCGATGACCCTTAGTTAGTTTGGAGTGGTCCCCTAGAGAGTACACTTAACCAAGGTGTAACCCCAAGTCTAGTTCTGAAACTATTTAGATTTTCTAATGTAACGTGGTTGCCTATACTGGCAATGTTCAGCTCATTAAGGTCCTTGAAGGCCAAACTAAACTGCTAGTGATTCGCCAAGCCTGCGGGTTAATAAAAAATGATCCAACTCCCAAGCATCTTAATGGATAGCCAAGCTGCACTCAACGCGACTAATTCGGCTTGCAATTCCTTCAAACTTGTGCAATAGTGTCAAAAAACGTTTTGTCGGTTCAGAGTCACTATTCTGTGACGTCGCTGGAACGAATAGGTCGACGAATTGTCAAGAAATACAGAGGATTGCTTGGAAGTCTCCATCCCTTCTAAATAGAACCAACACTGTTTTTCTAAACACAGATTTAACTTGTTGAGATTGTTTCTCAAACAGCAATAGCCTGTGAGGAAGCTCACCAGCCTTATGATGATATCTTAGGTTAAGGTTAATGATCTCCTTGTAGGAATACGACTTGATTACTGTTTTAGATAGCCTCAGATAGTCCTTCGGTTCATCTCGAAAGAAGAAATTTAGAAACTAACGCTTTTCCTTAGCCCCAGCGATGTCAGTGTATAACACTGGGACTAGGGTGTCATGGCTTGAAGAGTTGATTGAGCTGATCATGACTATGACATCAGAAGATTCGAACAAATTCCCTTGAAGTTTACCAATGACAAGCACCACAAACGTCATCACTTAGTCTGGACACTACCCTTGAACGTAATTGAAACCTCGCTCGCGCTGTGTGAAAAACATCCTAAGGGTATTCATAACCAATTGAAGCGCGAGTGGATCCTAGTCTGACGAAGGAAACCTTGTGGCACTTTACGAGTATTTAACTTTTCATTTTTCGTGGTGACTGACGTATAAGTGGATGCAGCAACCAACCTCTTGCTCCTATAGACCAAAGGTTAAACGCTCTGAAGCTTACATCCTTTCGATTACTTCCTAGTAAAACAAATACTGAAAAGGTCACATGTAGCCCAGCGCAATAATGCTTCCTTATATCATTCACTTTCATCCAAAATTACCATGGCACCGGCAGTTCCCAGGTAGATCCTACCACAATGTAACCATTATGCGACAGAAAACGCGCCACACTCACCTAGTCTCAGGAACAACAAATCAAAACCGCCCTTCGAATATGGAAAGCTTGACCGTATTTTACCAATAACAACCCCGTAACGTTGTTTTTTTTTAAAACAAAAACACCTGACATTCCAGATAAGCTAATGACACCTAGTAGCGCAAACCAAGTTCCGTTCCATTCGGTTCCTTTCCACAAACAACGGTTTCACCCTTAATTACGAAAAAATGCAAATTACCAACGAGAGCTTCCGAGACCGGGAGTTTAAAAATTGCTAACATTTCGAGTAATTAACTGAAATGTCGGCGCCACAAGGTCCCACTCGGAAGCCAAAAATATATTCGAATGCACTTTTGCGTTGTTGTGTGTTATGGCAACAAACACGACCAGCATGCACCAACACACACTCTAATGAGAAACAAAACCATCGCAGTAGGATTCACCCTGAAATACTCGCAACATTCACGTGCAGGTACTTGTGTTTTCTCCTGTTGGCTGCACATGCCTCGGTGGTATACTAACGCCCGCAAGATAGCATTGCAAAACTATCTGCGAAAATGACGCCATCAAGTTAGGCAATAATGGGGTGACCAACTTGATGTTTACGGTTTTAATATCTTTCAACTAATACTTGAAGTTTTCCTGAGGTCCTTGCGGGGTTTAGTGAGTCGGGGATCATTTTGAAATTTTAACAGGGGCACGTGGAAAAGTCCTGAATAGGTGGGTTTAATGGGATTTAGACTCAGGAGAAATGAAGTTGCAGTCGAAAGAAGGGTAGATTCCTTTTCGAAAGAGAATGAATTGAAGGGAACCCTCAAGTTAAAGACTTAATAACAATACTAAGAGGGTCAATTGAATTTTAGGTGGCCGTAGACGGCATAAACCGTTTTCGTATTTGGCAGGCAGGACGTGCTTTGAAATTCTGTTCATCGTTTCAAGCTTCTCATGATATGTAGCCAGCAATTTGAGCCGCAGGTTGGGCATTGGGCATTTATGTGGGAGGGTACGCGTTATGGGGGATGTGCTCAGTCAGTGACGTCCACTAAGCCCTACTGCTCCATTATGTTCCCCTTTATGCTGAGGTCCATGTTCCAACCTTGGTTTCTAGATGGGAACAAGAGTACCAACCTAAACTCTTAATAAAATGTATGTTTATACCCTGGTGGTCGCCGTGGGTCAGTGGTTAGTACGTTGGACTGCTGACCAAGCGGCGTGGGTTCAAGCCCCAGCCAGGAACGCCTCTCGTCGGGGAATGACAATCCTTCGGGAGTATAATCTGTCATGAAAGAGCTTCTCACTTCACTTAAAAAAAAAAAAAAAAAAAGAAGCTAGGCCTTGGCACATTCCGAGTTGCCGCTCCAGCCATTTATTTTTTTTATGTTCATTCCCTGACGCGTAACACTGTACTACTGTACTCTGGAGAATCATCCGGAAATTCGTGAAAATCTGGAGTGGGATCCTATATTCCAGTGTCCTATATTCCAAATAGTCACGCTGAATCGAAATGTTGTTGATCAGATTCCGGATTAGACGGCGCGTCGTTATTATATTCCGTCACGCCCCAACAAAGCTCTACTCCGATGTTGAGGAGGAGACCTAATTGGCACTGTCCTCAACGCAACACCAAATGGAGCCATCATCATGGTTCAGGGGAACTTGAATGCGGTGGTAGGCAATGACAATGAAGGAGCCTTTCATGTTTTTGAGAAGCACGGGCTTGGAAATCGCAGTGACTTAAGTGAGAGATTTAAGGTTTTCTGGAACAACAACCTCCTTGTCAAAAGTAGTGCCACTTTGGGCAAAAGACCTCCCTGGTTGTCAACTAACAGGGACCAATCAAATTGACCGTTTAACCATCAGTGGATTGAACTCCATTTTCACAGATAATTCTAAAAGACGAAGGCATTTTCTCTAAGCTTCGTAATCTCTCCTAAAAACACCAGGCTTTCAGATGATAGCCGTGTCGGAGGAAGGCAATACTAGTGAGACCTTTTTATCTGTCGTAGAAGTCGAATTCTATGAGAACGATTTTCATTTGACACCTATGGAGCGGGCGATGACACCGTAAAACTGTTCTGCCCATGTGCAGATCAGGTGACGCAATTTCGAGGCCGATGGGATAACATTAGCTGATAACCTTAGGTCTTCAGCGCTGAAGCGGTGGTAGGAAAATCATCTTTAAATATAAAATTCTTCTGTACGTGTGTATGTCACTGAACTCCTCCTAAACGGGTGGACCGATTTTAATGAAATTTTTTGTGTGTATTTGAGCGAGTCCCTGGATGGTTTATATTCACCCCCCAATATTTTTTTTATAAATAATTGACCATTAAAACCTTCTGAGAATAATTATAAAAGTATGTCTCTTTTAACTCTTTCTGCATAAGTCTTTACTAAGGTGTTGGAACGGTGGTCGAATCCAACTTGGACGATGAGCAGAGCGGCTTTCGTCCAGGTAGAAGCACAGTCAAACCGCTATTCATTCTAAGAACGATACTTGAGAAGGCCTGGGAGTGTGTAATGGGAGTAATGATCGGATCCCTCAGAGTGTACTGCAGGAGTATGGGATGGACGGTTCTCATTTGAAGGCCATTCGATTTCTATACACAAGCTGTGGGAGATGAGTTCGGGTGAATGGCGTTACATAAACATCTTTCCCTGTGGGCGTTAGCTTTCCCCTGGGGTGCTTTTTGTCACCTCTTCTTTTCATTGTGTACTTGGATCGGTTGGTACAGCGCAACCGTGGCGAGGAACGGTTCGACTTGAGGATAAGCCAACTGCTTTTCGCTGATGACTTACTTCGAACCATCTGGACCGAACTTCAGCGAGCGCTTGATAGCTTCGTAGTCATCTGTGTTGAAACTGGGTAAGCGTGAATAAATCAGAAGTAATGGTAATGTCTCGAAGGCAGTAGAGTCTTATCGAAACCAGTTCAAAAGTTTAAGTATTCCAGGGTTATATTTACGAGTGATGGAAGGAGCTGTACTGAGTTATCCTGTGGGATTGCTGGAACAATTTTGTGTGTTTGAACCGACCCTATGGTCATGAGATTTGGGTAATGACCGAAAGAATAAGCTACCGAAATGAGATTTCTTCGAGATATTCGATCGTTCTATCGAGTTAAAAAGATCAGAATATACAAGGAACTCAATGTCGAGCAACTACATTTTCGAACGGAACGGTTCATAATTCAATGGATTGGGCAGGGTAAACGCATGCCCCAACTTAGGTTTCGAGTTGGGGGCATGGAATGCGTGTCATCAGATAGACGTCCCCTGCGTAGGCTCAGGACCAAATGATGTTTTACGTTATTTTTTTTTTTAAATTAAAATAAGACCAAAAAACAATAATCAAATAACTTAATTGCCCCCGTACAAAGTCCGGGCGGGCCGTTTGTATTTCTATAAAATACTTGATGGTTCAATGGACCAGTCTTAAAGTTAGACGGCTTGTCTGCCCCCACAAAAAAGGGTACATAAGTGCAACTAAATCGATGGCTACAGAACTTTAGTACAAAATTTGACAGCGTTATGTATCCCCCTATGACAATGCATCCCCCTATCACAATGGGTCCATAAGGACCAAAGTGTGATGAGCTCAAGTGCTTTCTCCGTCATCAACTCAAATATCTAACATAACCAATGACTAGCTAGAACCTAAAAGACAGTACCCGGCATTAGAAATCATAAGGCGAATAGCAGAAAGGAACAAGCAAGCATAGGAGAAGGTCCCTATCCAACACAGGATGCCAGTAGGCAGAGAAAGGCAATATCGTAAGACGCCGTGACCCCGTATGAATATTTTGACAGTCAGTTCGGGATGAAACCTCCGTCCATATTCTAAAAGAAACTCGGGCTTCATTCATCTATCCAGTGGAAATCACTCCAGCAGCTTTTGGTGCTATCAAATCGCCCTAGACCTCAGTCAAAGCCTTGAGATTTCATGAGGACTGATTGACAACCCCACCTCGATTCTGCAAGCAACCAGGGGGACTTACCCCTGCTTCTCTAAATGTGTGTCTACCTATTTTTGCGTGGGTGACTTCACCTACTTTCCATCGCATCGTGAACTGCTGGGAAATCCGGCTCACTTACTGGTTCTCACAGGCGATGCTACTGCCCAATTTACATACATAAATCAACATTAAGGTCTTCAAAGCCTCCATAGTCAAAAACAGTTCGAGAAACCACATAGAGTCGATAACTTTGATAAAATGAAAATCACGCTCAAGACAAGGTGAGACTTGACAGAAGGCCATGAAACTGATTTAAAGGCCATCGAGGCCGGATAGCACAAAGCTACACACTCTATAGGTTCAAACGACACGACATCTCCTCTCCAGTTGACATCATCCGACCAAAGATAGCTTCGAGAACACGTTTCATGCAAATTTGGTCAAAACAAAATCATTGATCCGGCATGAGAGAGTAACCAATTGGCAACACTACCCGAAGAAGACATCACCTTCACCACGCCACCATCACCATCAGCATCAGCAGCTTTTGAGCGTCAAACGAATCCAATTCAAACAGACCTACGCGCCACTATTAACTCAGTCAGTGTCCTTTTGTCTGTTGACATGCTAATTTTAGACTTTTGCCTCCCGTCCAACAACAAATGTGGTGTCTCTTGCTGTGCGCCAAGCTCACACACGCTACCTACCCTTAGCTGAAACTCTTCTCCCGTTCGTGTGTGTTGTGCCAGAATGTAAATTGGCCGAAAAAACCCGGTGCAACAACTGAACGCTGCCACCCCTCTCGCACAGCACCACCATCGGTCTTGTAGTTTGTGAAGATTAATTGGTTTCCTACTGGTGGAAACGCACACCTTCGACTATCGTCCATGCCAAAGTGAGCGTGGGTTGAAGTTTTTTTTTTTTTTTTTTCAGCAGTTAGCCCGCCTGGCAGCCGCTTAGCTTCTGCAAAACTCGACTTTGTCAGCGGGACAACAAATTGAATGATGGCCGACTCCAGACTCTATGATTTCGCGGCGACGACGGTTTGCACAAGCGTTGCTCGGATGAGACGCGGAACTACCAAACCAATAGTGCACTGTCGCCGTCGATGTACGAGTATCCGCGAGATAGGTTCCTAAAAATAGACCGCTTTCGGTTGTTTGTTTTGCTATTTTCGGCGAGAAGAACCGGTGACGGAGTTGCTCCAACACAAAAGAACCGAGTCTATTTTTGGCACACCGTCGAGGAAGTAAACGGTGTTGGTTCGGGTTCGTGCTTGCGGGTGATGGAGTGGCGGAGATAAGTTGTTTTGTTTTTTTTTTTGCCT
Organism: Matsumyia berberina; assembly: GCA_917880715.2. Taxonomy (NCBI): domain Eukaryota; kingdom Metazoa; phylum Arthropoda; class Insecta; order Diptera; family Syrphidae; genus Matsumyia; species Matsumyia berberina. Next base: position 11,253,343 of record OU862870.1, read on the forward strand.
CTGCCGGCTCGGCGTGTGTATGAATGGATTCGAACGGAGGTGATAGCAATGCAACAGGAAATTGTGATTTTGTGTCATGTTTTGTGTTTTTTTTTTTGTTTTTTTTTGTGGTCGGTGTTCGGAGGCAGATGGAAGACAAAAGAAACCGGAAACCTTGAGTCGAACGACATTCTTCGTTTTTAATTGATTTGATTGCAATTTTCTATGAATGGTTGGCGAGGGGGTGGAATACGGGACTTTTAATTGGGGAGACGTAAATTTTATGCTAAGTGGCCGATGATGGCGTCATGATGAGTTTTACGAAAAACGCTTCACGACCTTCAGAAGAATAAAAAGCTGATGGAGATTTTTTTTGCCACTTTAGTAGAAAAAATGAAAGACTGGACGGTGTCGACTTGTGGACGGTGTCGACTTGAAGAGTTTATTTACCAGACAAGGGGCAGATATGACATCCCACAAGGGTTTATATGTTGAGATTTGTGCGGGAACCTCTTAGACGGTAGGTGACAGTTGTTCCTATGACAGCTGTCATTCATTATGGATCCACTCCTAGGTAGTACTGCCAGATTATATCAGCTACGTTGCTGTGACTTGATTTACTTTAAGGGGCTCGCAAGCCTTGGAGGTTCTCTTAGGCATCGGATTTGTCTTTCGTGTTGACGTCCAGGCTGAGATTGAAGGAATCACATGTTGGCGTATCTTTTTGTTGACATTCGGTACACATTTAGAATGTCTCTGAGGAGGAGCTTCCAGTTCCACAGTACACCTTGGGTGTTCCAACGTTGTACAGGCGGATTGTTCGTTTTGCAATCATGAGCAGTTTGGTTTTCGATGAAAATTGGTTGGGATCTTAGGAGCCACACCAAGCAGGAATGTTCCATGAAGATTGCTGCCAGATATAGTCTACTTAAATGGAGCGAATAGGGCTTAAACTCCAGTTCTTGTTGTTCTAGTAGATGCTATTCCGCTGATGGCAGTTCCGTTTTTTGTGCTCAAGAATTAGGCCGCGTCAATAGATCGACTTGCTTGGTCTAAGTGGGCATTTGAATAGATGTGTCGGCTATTTTTGCAGTCAGGGCAGGTATTTGTCTCCCGCAGAGTGGTTGAGGCGGTTCATGTAGCTGTTTAGAAAGTTATACTATCCTGAACGAAGTTGGGCTAAAGTGGTCCCAGCGGGAAACCACGATATGTGTTTGGCAACCACTAAGGACTATGTTGAGTGAAAGATTATCCACTGTGTCGGGCACACGTGTGACGTATGCTCTTGAGGTTTACACGTCAAACCCAGTGTTCTGCGTATAGATGGCGATGTGATGTTGATGTAAAGTTAGGAATTCTTCACGAATGGAAGGAGGTATACTTCAGTGGTTTTAGATTCTTTCGTCCAATCAAACTTAGTCAAAATTTGATTGCATGCTTCTCCTGAAAGCTGAAGACTTTGTTCCTCTCCAACTGCTTGATAGCTGTACTGACTTCTTTAGAGCTGAGTAATGTGATTTTGTCACAAACTGGAGTTCGAATTTCCGATTTTTCTCATGCGAGATGGTAGATCCTGTCACTGTTCATAAGACACATTGAGCCAATAATGTCAGAGAGCATTACACTCAGATAATTCCTCGATTACTACTGTTTTGACGTACAGAAGTTATTTTTATCCATTTATTTGAAGTAATCAATCCCAGGTTGGACGAGCGCTTTGGAAGCTCATATCGAAGGAGAGTTGCAAGAATCAGACGAAGGGCGGATACTTGCATACAAACCTTTGATTTTTGGCGTTTCTATGAGAAATGATCAATCCTGTGAATATTCATGGCACTTACGGCGTCCATAATGCCACGGAACCAATTTTTTTTTGTGAATCAAACTCAGACATGGTTCTGTATACATAGCAAGCTTCTCTGAATGCTTTCAATTTGGACTCCTTGTATGTGCTCCAGGATCCGCCAAAGTGTGAAAATTTGGTCAAATGTGGACTTTCTTTCCAAACAAGGGGTTCCATGGTGGCGGGTGGAGTGAAACCCAGCCCAAGACTTGCTGAGTTTTGAACTGGTCTTCGGCACTTGATGAAGGCGGTGTAGGAGTTGTTGAGACATTTTAGAATATACGTTCGCCGAAGATTCTAGCGGTCTCTTGCATTTTTCTCTTATTTGTGCCACTTGAGATATCTTCATCCGGTCTTTGGGTACTTTATGGTAATGATCCGAGTCCTTGAATGGTCAGCCAAAGTTTGCAAACACACAAATCCTAGGTGCATCTGATTCAATACTATCGTGAGCCGCAGTGACTTCTAGCTTCGCCCTAATAATAATGTCTATGTCATCTGTTTAGTCAAGAAGTTGCACAAGATTTTATTAACCAGAGTGCTATGTATTGATCCATGAGTTTCCTACTTCACTATCTTTCCAAGCGCAGTGTTTAGGAATTATTTCAGCACATCATCGTGCCTGAAACCTCTAGTGATGCCAAGAGTCGCCATTATACGTTGATAAATTGATGACAGTTATTTAGCGTCAATCTACATAAGCATATGCCAATTCCATTACTTAGCTACAGATTTCTTAGTGCCTATGAGTCCTAGGTATCACTCCTCTGCGCCAGCGTGTAACATTCCTGACGATGCATCTAAGCTTCATTCAGCCCCACCCTTACTATCGATACTCCACTTCGACCTTCCTGCGCCAAATCTATACAGAACTCTTCCCATTCCTCTTCCGTCATTTAGGTTGGTGAGCTCTAGATCTGACGACGTACCAAATGCTGCTTATTCTTCTCCTTTTCAATTTGATTCCACTACCCAATGTTGAAGTGTGAAGTTGAGAGTTTTCTAGGAAACAAGTGACAATTCGAATCTAAATTTCAAAGGAGTTTGCCTTTAAATCTACCAAGGCTCGCTTCTGCAAGTCCAATCTGTGTAACAGAAGGAAATAGTCCACCATTTTCCACCGACGAACATCTCTGAAGCACGTCATTAATTACAACCAGAAATAGTACTGACAGACTTGGAGCCTTGACAGTCTACTTCTTTGGAGCTGGTGCCATTTCACTTCGGCGTAATAAGTCTCCAAGGAAACTACGACCCACCTACTCTGCACATGTCCTGCTTTTGCAGCGCTAAGAAGAAAAATCCTCGGTGAATAATTATATGATGATCTTAACGATCTAGCTGAACTCGACATCCAGAAGATAAGAAACTTTACCTCTGGGACGAAATGTTTCAAATCTTGGGGTTAACACCGTTACAGTTACTCACCTTCGTTGTACTTATGCTACATATTCTGTAGTATCACAAAGGGCCCTGCCTGGGCGGGAACAGCCACATAACCTAACCTAACTAGTCTCCAACTTACCCGATATAAAGTATCTCTTCATTTTTTCGAAAACCGTTTGTATAATCAACGCTCTATAGACATCCTTAGGATGTTGATAAGGCCAACGCCAGAGTAAATCAATGCAAATGGGACTCATGTTGGCGTTTGAAGGAAGCAAACAAATTGACTTCCTTTGACAGCTTGGCAGCCATTTACTTTTTCCCATTCGTCAGGAAGGACATCAGTGTGGTAACACCTTTATATGAGTGACTGCAGGTCTACCGATGTTGTCAAGCCCTGCATTTTCTTGCTCCCCATTAGCGAGGCCTAAAGTGCGATTAGTACTAGGTGGTGAGTACTAATTTTGTATTCCGCGGTCTCTCCTGTTCGTCCATCTGAGATGGCTCCAACGATATCAAAATTGGATTGGACATTGCTTCAATTCTTTCACACATGGTGCCTACTAGCTCTAAACATACCCCAGAGCACAAGCCAAAATAAAAACTCTTCAACGACTTAGTATGACATAAGAAGAAATCGCCCTCTCCTCAGGACAGTGTCAATCCTTATGGCAATTGCCATACCTCACCCCATTTAAGCTCAAAAGGTGACCATTTCGGAATGCCTCGCCGTCGATACGAATGCGATTTTTACAAAACAATTTCAAAATCGACAAACTAAACCGAAAGAAAAACAGCCTGCTGCCCTAGATTAACTGTGGTATACACCCAATGAATGCACCCACAGTCGTTGACCGTGGGACTTTATTCTGTCAGCGGCAGCGGGTGCCGCAATTCACCTCTCTGTTCAGCTGTGTTGTGTGTGCTGTGCACCACCGAATGCCGTTTTCATTCATAAAATATTTTTCCATGTTCTCATTGCGTCATCACGTTATCTCGCGTACTGTGCCTCCCGCCTGCCGATCAACCACCGCCCTAGCGTAACGTACTCGTACTACAGTTGATACGCGTACGCCATCGTCGTCGCTCGCAGTTGTGGATACCTTGCTTGACATACTCGCGCTACAGTATGAATGTAAGCGCGCGTTCTCTGCACCAATATGGGTGTCGGGGATCCCCGATCCGGTGGGGAATAGTATCTGCATTTTCTGGGAATTCGAGTGGTTAACTGCGGTATGTGCGGGTTGGGTTGTTATTGTTTGTCACACTCTCGCCAAGGTACCTGTGAGATAGGCAGTGGCCGTGTATCTGACTCATTTGAGATATTTTTGCGATTGTTTTGCTCCGACACCAGTGCGATTGGGGATAAAAATAGAAACGCTAATATTAAATAACAAATGAGTGTACAATTAGTAGGAAGTCAATTGAAAGGGTGCGCGGTGCTATAGAATGATGGATGGATCGGGTGGAATTTGCATTTGACAATGTGGGCATGGGACACCTGATGATGAGGTATTAGATGGCCTAAGTTGTTGCGAAAAATGTTAACGATCAGGTGCTTATCTGAAGGAGGGGCGTTTAGTCTGAATGTAGAAAGAATTGAAGAATTCAAAATCACTACTGATGTAGGGAGAATCGAAAGCTCGGTTCTGGGAGATTTTCTAAAAGGTCTTGGATTTGGCAGCGAAAGATCTCTGAAGACATGGATACTTTTTGGATTTATAACTAAAAGTGTTAGACAGACTTTGGGGGGGTTAGGGGTGAATACAGTACAGAGACGCGGAGTCCTTCAGGTAGTAAGCTCTTACCGCACGGTGTCATTACCAGTGCCAAAGAAGCTCACCAAACAACAATGGCAAGAATGGTGGATCTCTGAAACTAGAGGAAGGTAGGCGGCAAGGATAGACTTAGGGACGTTGATGAATGGACGGAGCGGAAACGTGGAGAAGTAAAGTACTGCATCATCTAGTTTCTAAGCGGATATGGAAACTTCAACGCATTTCTCCATAAGATGGGAAAGCTTGGGGAGCCCAGCTTGCCGATACGGCGACTCCCTAGAAGATGACCGCATCATTTTCACCTGTAGTAGATGAGCAGCAGAAAGAACCAGAATGATGAGTTCGAGTAACGACGGGTGGAACCAAATGGCCTCCTTTATCGCGTTCGCGCTGCGAAGAAAACGGAGAGAGGAAAGCAATAAAATGGCCAGAATCATACCGGAACCCTATTGGGCATAAGAAAGGCACCCCCTGAAATAATGCAAACAGCGGTCCCAGGGGAGCTGCCGAGGAGACCAAAGATAGAGGGGGAGTTTAATCAGTAGGAGTCTAACACACCAGGTGAATGTACATAACTACACCCCTAACGGTGCATGATGCATTCTTCACCTCTCCTAAAGGAAAAAAATCGACTCGGGAGTCAGTCCTATACTTCCCCCAAAACAGTTATATTATTATTTATTTCATAATCAAAGAAAACATTCATCGAACGCAAACAATTTGAATACACATTGTTTAATTGTTCCAGAAAGAATTGTGGCACGAACTTGATAGAAAACATTTCTTCAATTTCCTCAGCATCCGCTACATCAATTATGCTCAAAACCTAATCAGCTCTAAGTTTCATGCTGACAAATAAAACGAAAAAAACCGCATGGTCCTACTTTGTTTCGTTCTCCAGATATCGAAGTCGAAAAATATGATATCACACACAAACACTTATACACACACACACAGACAGCATTTCGAAAATGAGTGCAAACGATTTTTAGTGTATAGTAATGTCAACCCCGTTCATATCTCGAAACATTTTGTTCTGACCGATTGCAATACTTCCCCTACCTAGGTGGGAAGTAAAAAAGGGTTAAATACTTGCATATTTCTGACCCTATGCGTTTGCTTTGTACGGAATCAGTTTCAATAGTGTTTTTGGACTGCCCACAGGTTTTCCTGTCTAAGCGTTGGAGGTTTATTTTTACTCTGTTACTCGGTGGAGTAAATGTTTAGGCTTAGTTTTGTGCTATGGAAGCTTTGGACTACATTATTCTCTGCGCTTGATAACCGTCCTCCAACCCAATGGAATGTGTCGCATCAGAATCTCGTAGTTTCTTTGGATGATTTAGGGTTTTCATCTGGAATTTTATCAAGCTTGAGTTCTTTAATAATTTCACTGTTGAGTTTGTATCTAACACAATTGGTTCCCTCAATGTGTTGTGATCGAAAATGGGAAAGGTGTAGGCATTTTTTTTGACCAACTTAGCCACTTAAATGAGTCAAAATCCCAGATTATACCAGCGTTTTACACGCAGAGATCGTAGCAGCGGCAATTTCTGCCCGTGATACTGCGATGATCTCAACTTTTTCATCAATCACCAGGCGGAATATAAGCGATTTGTGCTGTCAAAGTACCATCGGAGCTTGTTCAGGCTAAGTGTACCTAACACACAGCACGAGGTAAAACAATTCTGGGTCCCTGGGCATAAGAGCATACTATCAAGGTTCATCAAAGCCTACCTGGAACCCCTCGTCCACCCAAGTGGTTTTGGGCCAGAAATGTCCACCATCGACTAAATATTTAAATTAAGGCAGATCTTGTGGAAAACCCAAGAGTTCCCAATCGAGACCCACCACCTATTTGTCGATTTCAAGCCGCCGTATAGCACCATTTATAGAGACGAGCTATAAAGAGCAATGCCTACTGCCATACTGCCAAACAAAGATAGAGAATACATGCTTCTCCTTTATCAAGGTCGGTTAAGATCTTACCTAGACCTTCGATGTCAAAAAATCATTTAGGCAAAGCCACATCGTTCTTAAAAGAATTGTGCAATACTCACACGGCAACACAAGAGGCAAGATCTTTTAAAGGTTCATGCCACTACTCGTATGCGCTGACGATATTGACACGAGAGAACGAAGGGTGATGTCAGCAGCGCGCTCGTGAATATTAAGGTGGAAACTACCAAGATGGGTGTAGGCGTCAACGCGGGTGAAACAAAGTGCATGCTGTCAACAAAGAAGGATAGCCAACACCACCGTATAGGACGGAATAGTCTGTCGTTGATTCTTTGTTTACCTGGGCATCGCCAGTGTGACTCCTGACAATTGCTGTTTGTTTGGGCTACGATTATGATGTTGAAGCCCAGATGCACTGCTACCTGTAAGATCTTGTTCGGGCTAAGAGGGCAAGTGAGTAGCAACACACTTTCTCGAAAAAATAAGGTGACTATACATGACCCTAATCCCAACTCTACTCTATTCTACAGAGACATAAACTTTGTCAAGAGAGGAGGAGGTCGCTTTTCCTTGTTTCAATAGAAAAGTCCTTCGGGCAATTTTTGGTCTACATAGATGATTGGTGGAGGAGAAGGTACAACGACGAAGTGTGTGGCTTCCAAATACCAAGGTGCTTGAATCATGTAGAGCGAATTAACCCCAGCGAATAAATTTTCACCAAGGGATGGCCTTGTAGAGGAAGACCGTGACTGAGGTAGCGCGCATAAGAGGAAAGGGAACTTCGACTTGCGAAATTGGAGGCAGCTGGCTAACGATTGAGCTGACTGACACTGAAGACGCTTGGTAGTAGAGGCCCGGGTCCGTCCCGGCCAGTAGGGCAATCGTAAGTAAGTAAGCTGTGTTGAAGTGGGACAGTGGGTCAGTCTTGTATGCTTATCCATTCGATGTACCCACTTCCTATTTCATTTTCTTTCGTGCCCGCAACTGATCTTGGGTTTTACCTGAATAACTGCGCAGCATCTACAGCGCCAATATGCAATAGTTTCCTGGTTCTCCACACGATCACATCTTTGATCAATCTAAACGACATTGATGAGCGTTTGCAACAAATCTTAAGAACAACAAAGCAATTCATCACGTCAATAAAGACTCTACTCACCGCAATCTATTAAGACAGCGACCGCAGCTCTTAGCTCTAACAAAAACCCCAAAAACCCACAATGACGCTTGCTTGTGTACCCACTTTCGTGCAATGTCAAGAGACGCGTAAAACACTGCACTCTGCACCTGCCCCACGAGCCCCACACAAAGCGAACAAAAAAAAAAAGAAAAACCTCCCCAACCAATGACTTAAAACCTCAAAACAATAAAAATTCCAAGAAAAATGACGCACGCACCCGCAAATAGGTCCCAAGTCCGCAATGATATCGAGGCGAAGCATTCGATATTAATAATTATTTTCGGCCATGTTATGGCCGATCTCTGGCTGTCGTGTGTGTAATTACTTCGAATGGTTCCTTCTCCGGCAAGGTCAAGTGCGTTATCTTCGCCGATTCCATGGAATACGAGGCGACTTGCAGCGGTTCGGCTTAATTGCAATTGAATCGCTAATCGCTAGCCGCCGCCCCCAACTTCCTCAATTTAGTTGCTCGTGTGTCCGCTAAGGCAGTCCTTATGAAACGAAACTCATTACCGCTCGCTACAGCCGATGTTTACCTAAGTGGGGCTTGCACACAACAATGCTCGCATCTGTCACATACGTTACGATGTTTGTTTGGCAATCTGTCAATTCCCGAGAAGTTTGGCGAGTTCCCTGAAAATTCCCCTGTGCTATGTCAATTGACGTCAAACTTCTTTTGCTATGCACGCGAGTGTGTGTGTGATCGCACCTTCGATTTCCAAATAATTACGTAGCGCTATTCGCTGCTGTTATAGCTCGAGAAGTTCTCGAAAGCCGTACGCGTGCAGAAACCCCGGGCGTTTCCACACCCGCCCCCTACTACTGGCCGGGCAATGGAATTTCCGTTTAACTGCAGTCACATGAAGAGCACGGGATCAAATGACACACTTTTCGCGCGTAAAATGAGTTTTTTTTTTCGCGCCGACGCCCTCCCCTTACCGCCGCCCACTTAACAGTAATGGATGTGTACATAGTCGGGTTGTAAACAACAACATGAGACGATGACTTGTTATTCAGAAATGCTCGGTGATGTTGGAAAAAACTTATTATTTCGCCAGAGAGATCTTGCCAACAGGGTGACTTGCAGGCTTTACTCTCTGCGTGCATGTTGTTTAGACACAGGTTATCGATCTGGGGCTTGTGACGGGTGATGACACGACGATAATTACGCGCTGATCTCATAGTTGTTCGGAAGTACGAGTGAAATGAATTCAGTTTCGTCTTGTTTTCCTTCGCAGAAGACTGGAATTTCTAAAGGCCGATGAATAATGAGAATGAATCTATCTGTCTGTCATTGTTTTCGTGTGAAATCTTGTTGGTTTGCTGCCGAGATTCATCTTTAAGCGTAACTCGTATGGATTCGAGGAATCTAACTTCTGTTCAGTGAGAAATCAATATGGAATCAAGTGGGTCCCATTCTCATTGGGGAATTCGATTGCACTAGAAGCGGGAGAGCTCAAGCTCTGGTGTTGGAATTTTATTTAAGAGTAAAGGACTTTTTCCGTATGGAACTGTTCTTCTACATTGGAGGTTTAGTCGGCAAGGTAATTGCCCAACTAGGGAAAAAAAACAGTTGACACGGAGCATCAACAAGCCTCGGAAACGGACAAATTTACCATCGAAGACCCCTGCAAACAAAGGCAGCACAACGACCTTTCGATCTCCACAGGGGTGTTAGGTCCACTACAGACCGCTTGCAGCCAAACAATTAGCGGAGGCAGTGGACTGTTGCCTAGGTGATCGTCGAGGCTCAGTAGTTAGTGCGTTGGACTGCCGAGCTGCGTGGGTTCAAGCCCCAGCCAGATACACCGAACATTTTTCGCGGCACCATCTCTCGTCGGAGAATGACAAGCCTCCGGGAGTATAATTTGTTATGAAAGAGCTTCTCAATTCGCCGTTCGGAGTCGGCAATAAATCGTAGGTTCCTCCCATTCGTGCGAAAATGTAACACGCACAACATAAATGGTTGCGAGAAGCTAGGCCTTGGCTCATCCCGAGCTGTCGCGCCAGCTACTTAGCAAGTATTACCGCCGCACCGTCTAAGAAGTCCAATGAGATGGGTCGCTACAATTTGTGGCCTAAGGTCTACAACAATTCATGTTGACGAGTAACATTTTTTCCCACGAATAAGGAGGTCCTACACAGTCCACTTCCCACTCCAGCTAGCGAATTGAGAAGCTTCTTCTCGACAAATTATATTGTCATCCATCGACAAAAGGTCGGTTTTGTGAAACTAACCTCTTCCTTCTTGGTTGTTTTTTTTACAGCTCTGGTCGCAGTCCGTCTTTTCCTTTCCTACCCTCGATTTTTTTATAATCCACTCGCGTTTCATGGGGTTATGTTATTTCTCGCACAACGTGAGTCAGGTGCAGTGGTTTGAAACTCAGGTAATTTTTGAGTTTTATGCCGTCCGAGGGTGTTGTCCAGACTAACGTTGTGTTTGCCATTGATATAATTCACGGGAATTTCTTTCATCGAATCATGTCATAATCATGGTTCAGCCATGACACTCTGCTGTCAGTGTTATGCATTCGCAGTAGAGTCGACATCAGACTTTCGTAGTTGATCGATTTTATCAGGAATTGAACCCTACACTACACCATGGTACCGCCATGGGAGGACATATGTACATATGTTTGCATGAATGTCAGTCTTGTTATGTTGTGAATGTTGGGCAATACCTCACGATTAAATGAAAATCTTGAGTTTTGACTAAGTCGGTCTTCGTCATTAGGTTTGGAGTGGTCCTCTAGAAAGGTGCTCTTAGACCAAGGAAGGTAGACTCTCTCTTCGATACCAATTCAAGGACAATGCCTCTGTCGGATGTACAACACTCTAGTCGAAGGCTCTGCGTTATTTTATTCATCAAGACTGTACATACGTCTACCTATCGCACAATGACGCCCTCAAATGCTTTCTTTGACCAAAATATTGTGACCTTGGAAGGCCGATAATTACGATCCACAATTTTTCTGTTTTCAATAAACAAAGATCCAATTTAAGAAAAAATATTTTTTCACAATAACAACACTTTGTTGAGCAACCGTAATAAATTTTCTACGTATCTGCTGTTGAAAAACAAAATTTGGATCGACCAAGCAACAACAAGTCAGTGTACATATATTCAAAATTCTTGTATAGTGCACTGTAGGCCTGCATTTTGACAGGGTTAAGAAGAGAAGTCAGAATCACATATTTTTATCTGTCACTGTCTTATAGCGAAACAAAAAATTGCCACGCTTTTTATGTTCACATCGACTTGGAAACGGGGAAATTGCATTTCGATTGGAAAACATTTTTGACCTTTCTGTTGCTGATTTTATGTGCGCGTGCCATTTCGAGATAAGAGAAGCAATCGCATCGACAAGTCTAAAAAACAAACAAAGTGGGCGCCAGTCCTCGTATCACTTGATCGCTTCTATCAGGGAAATTAGTGTCAGAAATTTTGACATTTGAAATAGTTGACGTGGGGTAACACTCCCTATTTGATTTGATTTTTCACGACAGTGACGTTGCAATTTTCTCTATAAAACCGTCAACACACTTCAGGATTACGCCACTTTACCGAGAACTACTAACCCACATATCATGTCACACACTTTCCACTTAAAATTTCTCATTACATAAGTTCCCTTAAGCTAGATGATAATACAAATACTATTTGCATTGTCAGCATATTAAAAGTCACGTAAATAATAATCAAAATAACATCTTTTGTTTGTCGCATCTAAAATTAGAACTTTCATTTACACAATATTTGATAATTCTCGGTGTTTCAAGTTCGAGAGTACAAAAATACAAATAATACAAAAAAATTAATAAATAAATAAAAAAAAAACAAAAATAAAAACAGTTTTACTATCAGTTAGTCGGCAGGGAGCGAGGGCGAGCGGGAGGAAGAGGAGCGAGCAACGCTAACGAACCGCTTGAATGTCAAGTGTTTACGCGCTTCTTGGAACATTCCACTCAATAACAAATCAATTAATAGGTTGCGTGAGTAATGCAAACAGAAGCACACCCATATGGATTATAGAATATTTTCTGGGGAATTTCACTTCATATGTTTGCAAATGTATCTACAAATGTTTGTATGGAGAGCTATGTGGTCATGTTTTATGCGAAACTGACCAAGAGTAGCAAAGCCGTCCCTCGAAGTGACTCTGTATAAGACCTTTATCGTTCCAGTCCTCTGCATGTAGAGGCATGGACTCTGTCAAAAGCGGATGAGGTTGCTCTGGGCTGTTTCGAGAGGAAAATTCTTCGGCGGATTTTCGGTCCCGTCTGCCTTAGTCCTGAGAGTGTTTCCCATATCCACCTTCTTTTGCAATCTTCCTCTCTTCTCAGTCCCACTTTGATTCGATGCGGTCCTAGCCCGCCGAATGGCTCGGGTCCAATGGGTCGGGAATGGTGTTTCTGATCTTTTCCTTGCCAGTTGATCGGCTACCTCATTTTCCTCGATCCATGACCATGGACCTGGCACGGCCAAGTCTGTTTTCCAGACACTCGTAGACCAGTTTGGATATGATTTCATAGTGCCTTGATGGCAGCCTGGGTGTATGATAGTATCGCGATGTTTTTTCTCGTGATATAAAGGCTGATTTGTGGACATCTTTCGATTGCATATATGTACCTCTGCTTGATAAATACTGGGCGATGTTCCCATTGGCTCTGAGAACTTAGTTCGGGACCCGTATCCTCCCGCCCCGGTGCCCGTGTGTGTTTGGAAGCCGTCTGTGTACCATTTGATGGTGCTGTGCTCAAATTGATACACTCCGTCGTTCCATTCTCGTTTACTGCTCAATTTTGTGTTAGAAGCCTTACAAAGGACATAAAGATAAATTATTGGGAGCAGAACTCCAAAGTCAATTGACAATTTTCTCGTTTAAATCTGCAACCTCGGAACTGCGACACAAGTTAACTCTTTCCCACCTCAGACATAAATCCTTTGGAATGCACTTTTTCCAGGATATCAAAGAACTAAGTGACGCAGGGACATCTGGTGCGAAACTCCCCAAAATTGGCATCGCAATGGATCTCTTACTCTCTACTGACCTGAGTGTGGCGCAGAGGGCACTCTCTCCCCTCGCCAACCCATCTACCTAACCTAATCCTTCTAGGGAACTGCCCCTACAAATTAACAACCTAACCCGAGTGAAAGTGGCCTGGACAGTGACATGCAGTGACGATAGCATCACATTACTGCTCCTTGTCCTAAGCTTTGATTTTTCCACGCCGCATAGTTCGGTTACCACTCGTAAATATCTGTAGGATCTGACTTCACTATAACGTGGCCACCGTTTCTTCTGTGTTAATGTCGGGCCTAAATGCTACGCGCACAGTGATGCGATAGAGCGATGCGATGCGAGAAGCGAGAAGCATGCGATACAACTTTGCACATAAATTCTTATCGCTCCACTGTGCGCATGTACAAAAGAATACAAGTGAAGAGCTGAGCACTTTCTTGTCAGCTTATTAGCCTTCTAACTTCCTGGTATCTCTTTTGTCCAAGAGTCTTGCGGTCTTGAGGTGTTGAGGACAAAACAAGATGCTGGAAGAAAAACTTGCTTCTTTGCCAATCGAGTCCAGCTTTAGATTTATTTAGATACTGATTCTTAGTTGTCCCACTAGCTAGAGAAACCAATTTTGCTCAATATTTTTTCGCCCTTTGTAGGAAGACGAGCAGGTGTTTCAGTGACGAACTTAGCTCATCAGCACTCATCATATCAGAATCAAATATTCACCACCTGATGTGAGCAAAGACAGAACAATCAGATAGGAAGTATTTTATCGTGAAAGAGCTGTGGCCCTTAAGACCGCTCGTAAGTTGTTTGCAATCTTGTCGAGGCGCATTCGTTTGATTTCTGAGTCATGCCACCCTTGATTGTGGACACTATAGGAGTATGACACCCAAACAAGGTTCAGTGCGCCCAGTTTTCAAGAGACCATTGCGTTCTCTAACTGTTGTTAGAGGACTGAACAAGGTCTTAAGCGCAGGCTTCTTGTTGGCTATATAAAGAGGTCTAGTGGAAGTAGGTTGAAAATTCCGTCGATTGGCGCTAATGCCTGAAACACAATACTGCGTTAATGCTACCGTTGAATGACATTTAATGTTCAGCCAAAGGAATTCAATGGCACCTGCCACAATCTCGCGTCGCGAGGCGTCGTGCTACCATTGTACGTTTGAGAGCAAAGACACATACGTTAAAATACGTAACGACGGGCTCTCTCAGAGAAAAAGTTCAACTGGGTTGAACTTTTGTTTCAATAAATTTGTGTGGGATTTTGTGCAAACAGCTGATAAATTTGAGTACATATTTCAATTCAACGCGTCTGTGAAGCACTTCCAACGTGACTGGAAAACAGATGCACCAAGGCAGTATTGTGTTTCAGGCATAATGGTGTACCATTGATGGTATCATCGAAAGGAGAAATCAAGAAAGATGTGGATTGGGTTAAACTGTTACTTTTGGAAATCTTAATGGCTTCAGGGGTAGACTTTAGATAAACCCCAGTTGATCATAGCGGCATCACAATGAACCTACCTTTGGCCTAAGTGCACTCCTCTCTAGAAGTTACGTAAGAATTCGTGAATTCACATCATCAAGTCACACGTGCCCCGTTTAACCTCCCTCGAAAGATATAAAGCCTCCAAATCGTTCTGAAACTTATCATCAATCACCCAACTACGCCTCAAGATACAAGCTGCCCTCCATTACACCACAGAATACTCACCTCAGTCTTAACAATTTTTTTTTCATTTGTTTTTATTAATTATTGCATAACACAAGGAAGTATTGGCGCCATTCAACTGCTTATCGATAAAAAACCAGAAGAACGAAAAAACCGAAGGACATCAGCGTTCAAATTTAAGCCAACCAGGTCAAAGAACGGACAACTACTGACCTCGAAACTTATCACCCGAGCGTGGAGTCGAACCACTAAGGCCACTGGCATATTGCGCGCATTTTCACCTCCCAAATCACAAGCCCGCTCTAATCAACGCGATGATTATCGCCGCCGCCGCCGCCATACAAAAGTCAGCCGAAACATGAGGAAGTCATGTGAATGCGAGTCATAAAGTGATCCCCTGGCTCCTGCTCCTCCTACGCTCGACTACATGTGCGGTGGCGGTGCAAATTTACGAGTACACCACAAATTCCCAAATTTTGGCAATTGTATATCAATCAGTGCGCGCCAATCCGAGCGCTGAATTCCTTTCGAATGGCGTTCGTGGTGTACGTAAGAATCGGTAAAAATAACCTTATTGGCCCAATGTCCATGGAATTTGCCAAGAGGCACACGTCACGAGTCAACACGCGCCTGCTTTGCCAGGAACCTTATCGCATTGCGTTCGAGCGATAGGATTTTGGCGTCAGGTTGGTGTAAAATGAAAAATTCACCGACGCGATAAGGGAAGCAACTTTGATTGCTGCGCGACTTACCTGACGTAAGGTGCTGCTCTGCTCTATGTATCTAGTTCTGGGCTGGTGTAGGAAATTCCGTCGAAACGCCTTATCTTGAGAACGCAATCAGCGCCGCGTTAACCTTACGCTCTACACGTGACTACATTTCAAGTTCAGTTGGTTGAGTCTTTGCAGATAGTCAGGTACAGATAGTGCGCCGTTTTGTGTAGATTGTGATTGAGTAGGTACTAATGGTGGCTCTGAGCTCACCTGACTAATGATGTGTGGCACTGGCTCTGGGTTTATGGAGCACCCTCGTGTGTGCTCATGCTCAAGTCTGCCGCTGACGTTTGCAGCCGCAGCCAAGCGACCACGCGCTGATTGATGTGCGAACGTTTTTTTTTTTTTTTACATACAAGGTGTTGGAGTGACAATTGTTTTCTTTCATTTTGTTTATTTAATTTTCAGTTAGATATCAGGCAGCCCATTGGCGCCAGATTGGGGGTTTGCTGTTACTTCTGTCGAACGCTCTAGGTTCTGTGCCTTTATCTTTGCTACGTCAATGACGCGTGTCTCAGTGAATTTCTTCTTATTATGAAATAGTGGAGATAATTAGAGAATGAGGTTGCGAATTCATTTAATTTGTTGTCGAATGAGTCAGGAAGTTTCGTTCACGGAGCAAGTTAAAAACAAACGTTTTTCTGGTGACTTGCAATTTAATTGAAAGCAAGGAGTCTATTCCAAAGGGCAAACATTGATGGCACACAAAAAGAGGTTTCACGCCTTGAACTCTCAATCAAAGTATGAATTGATTCGAGATGTGAGTGCTAAGTACTTTGGTCTAGACTTCGGGACGAACAAAAAGTTTGAAATACAAAAAAATCATTATCGTGTGCATGAGATGTTCATAAACATGTGCCTGGGGAGTTATTACTTTGTCTGGTGGGAATGAGTCAATCAGGTTGTCAATAACAAGAAGTATATACGTATTATGTAAGTTTAGACAAAGTCCTTGGTTGAGTTAGGATAAAGGGGTGGGAGGTTGATGTTAAGCGGCGCCTCACTCGGATCTTCAAGGATCCACTGTGTTATTAGCCTGAGCCAGCCTGAATCAAGTAAAAAATTTAAGGATGGCCTTGGGTGACTTGGTTGAGAGTTGGCCTGAGTCACTGAAGAAGTAAGCGCCTAGGGTCGGTCGTCTTTCTGGTTCTACTGAGACTTCGACAGTGTGTGGTGTCTTCTTCCGCGTCTATGTCGCCACATCCTATGCGGCCAGTCAGTCGTGCTTTGTCGCATTCCTTAGATTGGCCGCCAGTAAGTTGTGGCCTGTGAGGATGCTCATCACTAGAGCTAAATGCGATCTGTTCAGCGCGAGTATTTCCTTTTCTTTTTTCTTTGTTTTGGCCACATCTTATTCGAGTGTGCTCCATTGCTCATCGGTAAGCTTCCAGAAGCCCAAGTGTATTTCTTGCTTTAGAACTTCTATAGGGGTCAGAACCGCATTTGGTTCAGTTGTGATCCGCTTCTTCCCAGTTCATCGGAATTTTCATTACCATCGATGTCTCGGTGGCCCGGGACTCAACAGAGTGATACAGTATGTCAGTTAGGATCCTAAGCTGGCTGCGACAACTCTATATTAAAGGGCCTTTCATTAAGCGCTTCCTATCTTTAGATCTAAATGAAACAAAGTGTGTGTGAGATATCACCGAAATTCTTCATTCCTTTGAAAGGCCTATCGATGCCATTATGTATGGAATATAACATCGTTCAAATATCCGGTGCGGCTTCTCTGGGTGGTGCGCATCCGAAATGTTCAATTTTCCATGACTCTGGCGCATAAATCAGGCTGATGGCATGGGTTATGTTGGCTTTGAGGGCCGCTGTGGTTTGTGGCTTATTCGCATAGACCTGCGACTTCAGAAAACCCCACAAGAAAAAGTCTAACGGGGTCAAATCGCACGATCTCAGTGGGCAGTTCACATCACCTCCACGTGAGATGACCATGCCCTGGAATCGCTCGTGCAGAATTTCCAATGTGGCACGTAGCGCCGTCCTGTTGAAACCGCATGTCGTTGGTGTCCATATCATCCAATTCAGGCCAAAAGAAGTTGGTAATCATCGACCTATAGCGCTCGCCGTTGACGGTGATTGCCTGGCCAACGTCGTTCAAAAAGAAAAATATGGACCGATGAGACCGATGACGCCGCCAGCCCAAAGTCCACACCAATCCGTGACTTTATCGGGATGCATTGCAGGCTATTGGATCTCATGTGGATTGGTATCATCATCTCAAATTCGACAATTTTGTTTGTTGATGTACCCATTCATCCAGAAATGGGCTCATCGCTGAAGCTGATTTTTCGATGAAAATTAGGGTCAGTTTCCAGCTGCTCCAGAGCCCATTCAGCGAACACACGTCGTTGTCTAAGGTCGTTTACCTTCAGGTTCCGGGTCAGTTGAATTTTGTACGGGTGCAGGCCCAAGTCTTCTTCTTCTTATCTTCTTAAGGTGGCTCTACAGACCGGGGTGGTCATGGGCCTCAACCAACAAGCGTCGCCAGCGATCTCGATCTTTTGCCAGCTGTCTCCAGTTTCGCACGCCAAGTTGGTTGAGGTCCCCTACCACTTGCGTGCGCCACCTGAGTCGCGGTCTCCCTCTACTGCGCTGACCCTCGGGTGTGGATTCGAAGATTTTCCAAGCTGGGGCATTGGTGTCCATCCGCTCTGCATGACCCAGCCACCTCAGTTGTTCGACCTTCACTCTTTTGGCTAAGTCGGTGGCACTGTACAGGCCGTACGGTTCGTCGTTGTATCTCCTCCCCTACTCACCGTCTATGCAGAAGGGACCGAAAATCACTTGAAGAATTTTCCTCTCGAAACAGGTTGTGATCTGCGAAAGGGCGAGTTCTTGTGAGCGACGCGAAATCGACTGCCTCGGATTCTTCTGCACTTTCTCACGGACAGCGGCTATGTCTTGCGTTTCGTCGATGCACGGGTATTCGTTGATTATTTACTGAACCAGTGGAATCAAATTTATCCACCACACTGCGAATAGTCCTCTCGGAAGGACGATTATGGCGACCGTAAAATGGGCGAAGTGCGCGGAACGTTGCCCGAACAGGACACCCATTTTGATAAAAGAATTTTAGTATTGACACGTGTTTTTGAACGCTATATCCATCCATGGTGATTTGGCAAAACAGACTGAATAAATGACAGTCAATTTGACAGATGTAGCTTCAACAATATGGCCGCTATCAACTGTCAAAGTTTGGAAGTCCCTTTATCTGTGTGTACCTCTATCGCGGTTTTATTCAAGACCCTTCCAGATTAATTGTCACAGTGGTTCTGTGGTCAGTGTGTTGGACTGCTGTACGAGCTGCGTAGGTTCAAATACCAAAGCTCCAAGAAGCTAGGCCTTGGCTCATTCCGAGGTGTCGCGCCAGCTATTTATTATTTTTTATAAGTAAACTATTATTACCAGTACAGCGATGGAAGTGGTTCTTGAAGCACCCGGTACGCAGGCCCATGTGAGCCTCTGAACTTTTCCCAGGAGACCAGTGCTGCTCTTCTTCTTCAGTGCTGTCCACCAGACTAGAATTCCGTACATCAAGATGGGCCTCATTGCAGAATTTGCAAAGACATTCTCAGCTATACATGGCTGCACAAGGTGCTTCTTGAATTTCCAGTGCTCCATTAGAAAACCCTATAAGGTGCGTTGGTTATTGTTTCCTAGGTTAATGCATGCTTTGCCATTTTTTTTAGGTTGTGGTTCCCTGGCAGTTTCTTAGCCTCTCTTATCCCCAAAGAGTTATATTAGGTTCTGAGTTTTGAATTCTTTGGGTTTGTTGCGTCTGCATTGTATTTTTGACAGTACAACCGATCCACTGCCACCCGTTCGTCATGTACAGATGTTTGCTTGAGACGTTGTTCGGCCAAAATGGATATATGGGAATGCATTTGCTCATCTGTGTTCTACTGTCACATCAAGTTCCATGGCACCGGTCGACAGGAAGTCGAGAACTTTTTTGCTTCCGAAAAGTTCTGTATCAGTCGACTGCGGAGACAATATTTTTTAACTACACTTCCTGTAGTCGGAAGTGTTTAATATTAGTTTCGCCAACCACTTCCCCGATTAGAATCGATCTCCTTGGATGTGAGTTTCTCCCAGTCCATATCAGCCAATCTAATGAAATACAAAGTATTTCCTGCAACCGATTCAAATTATTCATCGATATCTCGTGTATCTACACCAATATCCGCCATGCGAATCTTATGCACATTCCAGATAGCCTACTCTACATTTTGCTTGTGTGATATAAGAACAAATGGGTCCACGAAATGTACAATTGTTCTTCTTATCACCAAAACATACACGTGAATGAATATTTTTTTTTTAGAATTTTTTTTTGGCGCACTCTATGTGTCAACCAGATAATACTCGACACTTAGATAACATTCTCGTGCGCAATTAAAAGGAAAACATTCCCCAACCTTGACCCAATCAGAGACATAAAAACCATTTTACTGTGATTCCATCTAAACTCATAAAATACAAGACTCATGCAGGAAAATACTATTAATCAAGTTGAAGTGACGCCGTTTGTCACACACTTGAAATTGTACTCGAAAATTTTTTGGATTTTATTTGCTTCCGGTCGTAAACTGGAGGATTTCGGACCACCCTTTATGTTATTTTGGTTTTTGCTTCGCATTTAGCTATAATTAAAGTTGGTTGGGGCTTCGAAATTGTTTTAAGATTGTTCTGAGTGGTCTGAGGAGAGTATTTCATAAGCCATTTTGAAAAAAGTGTGAAGATATGTAGGTTTTGGTCTGGGTGTGAAGGGGATACGAAATAGACGAGCTAAATAAGTTGCTTAGACAGTTAGGAGGGGCCATTGTGACACCAGTATCGGTCTAGAGATCGCTTTCTTTCTTGTTCTCCCTTTGAATTCTGAGGTCTCCAACAAGAAGTCGTGTTTATTCAGTCTTCAACGACCACCTAGATATGACGACTGACATCAGCAATTAGTTCTACCAAACTCAACGTAATTCCAAAATGACTTACGTCGAAGTAATGAAACGGAAGCGTTGAGACCATTAATAGACAAAAGCTGCTCATAAAAACATCGAAATCAAATAAAAACAAATATATCACGCCTAAGGTAATGAAAACTTGAATTTATTTGTCCACTTGCGCCGCATAATTCAACGCACAAATGTTTATTTTGATCGAAAAACAAATGAGTGACGTGACGTACAAATCTACGTGCTATTCGGATTAAATATGAAGCCAAAGTCTGTTGGTAAACAAATTTCGACGAAACACTGGCAAACAAGTCGAACAAAGAAGTTTGCTTCCTAAAGCTCTGCCACGTCATCGATATGAATGAAGGGAGATTAGACTTTCACTGATTACAAGGTAGCACTTGACCTGGTAATGCAGAACCGTTATACTGATTTCGTTGACTGATTTCATCGACTTTTATCTTTCACAGGACCTTGACACGGTTTTATCACGTAAATGTCTTTGTTTTCCAAAATATTGTAATCTTGCAGTTTATCAAGTCAAAATCTGATAAGTACAGGAACAGCAGGAGGTTCTGCAGAAAGATCAAGGAACGAGCAAAAGATTTTCCTGCAAGTATAAAGCTACAATCAGACGATTTCCGGATGTGCGCAAAATTTGCACATAGGCAAACGTGTGCAAATCATCCGCAAATGCGAATTTGCAGAAATGTCATTTGTAGGCCGATCACACGATTTACGAAGTTTGTCTCAAAGTTGTAAACTTTCGGCTGTGCGTAAATGTCCGTAAATGACATGTCTGTAAATTTTTCCAGAGCATTTTTTGCCCCAACACACGATTTACCGTCACATGTAAATAGCATTTTTGCAGACCCATTTGCAGAAACGTCACTTTTATATATTTGGAGGGATGAAACAACTCGAGATGCCCTCACAGTAGCATTGGCTGCGTATGTGTTTCAGACTAGCAGCGAAGAGAACGATGAAAGCGAAGAGGACGATCAAAGTGAAGAGGACAACGAAAGCGAATTGCCGACGAAGCATCGCACACGTTCGACAAATGTGAGAAGAAGAGCCCAGATTATATTCGACCATTTGCGGACAAATTTGCCACTTGCACATGTTTCTTCAAAGCAATATCTGCAAATATACTAGAACAAATACTAGAACAAACCCTTGATGAAATGTCGGAAGCACCAATGAAAAATTACGAAGACCGTAGCACACTTCTGCTGTGTTTTGCATTTGCAAAACTTCCAAGGTACAAAGACTGACTCGGACCATTACCATGTTGCAGCGAGTATTCAATTATACCATGAAGTTCAACTTTGTAGGGTGCAATCATAGCCGACTGCAGGGGCCTTTGTCAATCGAGTTTCCCTGGAGCTTTTACGAAAGCCCTCAGTAGCAACAATAAGCGCAGCACTGCCAACAAGTCAATAGGAACGCGGCAGCTAATTCCCAAAGATGAGCGCTGTTCAAGGCTGTAGACGATAAGTTGGTTAGGTACTATATGCACCGACTGATTCGAAGAAAGTATCCTCCATAATTAGAACCTTAGCACCATTTCCTCATCAATGATTGGTTGGTTTTGTGGGTGTCCTAAAGATTTACTTACACCTCAAGTGCGTCCATTATACCCAAAAAAAAACTATACTCATAGATAGAAATCTCAGGATTTTGCTAGAATCAACGATATGAAGGACCTCCAGGGCATGGAAGAAGCTTCCACCAAGACTACGCAATCTACTGGTAGTTAGTGCGGGACATTCGCATAACAGGTGCTGGAAGGATTCTATTTCCTCTTCGTCCCTGCAGCTTCTGCAATAGTCGCTGTAGCGTAATCCAAGACGCTCCACATGGATTCCTATTCCGCAGTGCCCTGTAAGGACACGGGAGACTATTCCTTTGACTAAGTTATACGAGATTTTGATGTTGTCGTTTTTGATTACCTTTGCGGCCTATAGATAGGCAGTTATCTCGGCTTGAAAAATGCTGCATCCGTCTCCAATTTTGAAGAATTGGTTTACCCATCTGGATTTACAGAAGGTACCGGCACCAGTACCAGCGTGCCTCACCAAAAAAAGAAGACCGCCTTAGCGCAGTGTTTACAAAGGCAAAAGTCCAAGAAAAGGGTTCCAAGATGTTTGTGAAGACTCTGACTTGTTCTGAAAGTCACCACCCTTTTATCGTTTTTAAGACCGTACCACGTCTAGCTTTTGTATTCCTACAAAACTAACTAACTTATGTAGGATGACGATAAAGAATGCTCGCTAATTCGCCAAATAGGTATCACCGTAACTTTTGGTCAGGGCGACGCACTGCCATCCAGTTTCTTCGACTTGGTGCTGGATAAAATAGCCAGGTTAACACCTCAGGCACTGTTTCAGTGCAACTATTTGGTTAGGCAGACGACAATAACATCAACGAAGTAAGCAGTCATGGAGCGAGGAAAATTCCATGTTATGCGTGAATACCGAGACACAACACGGGGCAGATGGACAACTATAACCCCAAAGGAAACTTGAAGGAATTTTCACATAGGCCCGGCTCATTTCTGCGACATGCGCGCATGGATTCAACATAGAACAAAACCTATCTGGAGACCGCTGGTTAAGAACCGTGTTGATTGGAGAAGCTTGTTGGTTGAGTTCCTGGTTCTCCCTGAACTATATCGCCATAATAGCACTGAACAATCTTACCCAGCTGACTGAGGTTCGTTTTGTTTGCAGATTTAAGTTCTCTAGAAATAATTTGGTCATTGATTTACACAAGTCATTTCTAGCGTTCTCATTGGGCATTGGTATGTATTCAATCGAAGTGGATCAATGATTTTGTAGAAGCTTCTGGGACGAAGACGTAATGCAGTCTACTCAGCTCCTGCTCTTCAAGTCCTTCGCCTTAGTTAATAGGACGGTCAATGATCTCAGGATAGCAATGGGAACAATGGACCCAACTGACGGTCTATGTGAGTAGGAACCACAAAGCATTCACTTACTTAGCCAAACCTTGGGAAGAAAAATTATTCTTAAGAATTTAAGAAATTCTTACGTAGCCAACCAAACGTAGTTGAAAAAACTTCATCTCGAATCCTAGCCACAAACAGCACTCCCAAGAGTACAACTTATCAAGAGGAGCTTCTCAATCCGTCTATCGGATCAGGGAATGAAAACCGTATCCATTTGTGCGAAAAATGTAGCACGCACAGCACGAATGTTGGTGGGAATCTAGGTCGTTGACCTTCATGGACTGCCGTGCCATTTCTCCGGTCTTTCTGTAGGTCATCATCTACCACGCACGAGGTTTGACTATAATTTACCCGACCACTGACCTTTATTCCCTCCAGTCAGAGGTCATTGAACGAAGGTGTGAGTCTTTCCAGCACGTCAATGGGGATTTCATATGACAATGTGTTTGCGCCCATCAATTTGTCATCTCAGTGGACACAGTCAAGGACAAAACTCATCACTTCAATCAATCGACATTAGGTGCTTCACTTTCCTACCGACAATTCAGTTCCTCAATTGTTTGTCATTTGCCGTCAAGTAGTTCCATCTCCGACAATAGTGGAAAAACCCATCCCAATGGGGAATTCCTAGAACGAACGTTCATCAACAGATAAGGGTGAACTACCCCGCACATAGTGCTTCATGATAAACCATCAACATATGTACATACACATATGCTTCGTAAAAGATTACCCAACCCAAGCGCTTGTGTCCTTCCTACCCCAAAGCATTGATTAGCCCCATCATAGTATGCGTGGTAATTACATCAGTCCAACTGCTGCGAAAACTGTACCGATAATGCAAGTCCATCGCGCCAGACGATCAAAGTCTAAAATGCCACACAGCGACCAAGTTAAACACAACACACGCTGCAATTATCACCTGGCGTGGTGAAGTACCCGACCGATTACCCCAGCAATGCGCGTTGCAAACATACTGCGTAGTAGATGACAAATGAATTACAATTTTCTCGTGCTCCCTCCCTCTGTTGGGTGGGTCTATCTCCCTCGCCCTCTGAAGTCCGCCCGATCGAAATCCCATTAGCGACGATTTATCTCGGCGAATTCTATTTGTGAAATTATCACCACAATGGTGGGCCAGAGCGACTACACAATACATCGCCATAACTCATCGGAACTACGAGTTAGACTGCCACTACTACCACCGGCGAGGAGGAGGAGGAAACAAGGCCCATCCGAGGCTGATGCGCACTTTCCGTAGCCATATTCCATCGTAATTAGTTTTATCACTCATAAGATACGTCGCCGTTTGTCGCAGATACCAATTATAGTCAACACGAAGGTAAAACACCGCACAACCCTCGAAAAAAAAAAAAATCGCAAAAAGTCCCGTGCATCAGGGGTGATCAGCGCAAACTATTGAATCGAGTTTGCGTCTAATAATAGCTGCGCGTGATAACAGCGTGCGGCATAACCCAGCACAGTCATCTCCCGCGCAACTAGGTTTAGACTAGCGAAGTACCTGTGTCGCACGATGATCTCGTACAAACATTTGAATAACTCAGACCTGTAGTCGTCACGACAGAGATTTTGCATCTTTTGCTGCGTCATATGAAAACACAGTGCTATCGCACAACGACGACGATGATGACAAAATCTGTGCTAAGTCAACAGACACAGCCAGGCGCGGAAAGGCTTTGTGCCGAGTCATTGGTTTGTTTATTCCACCAGATACGGCTGAGTTGAGCCTTTTAATCAAAATTTTATACTTGCACGGCCAATTGTCCGATTATCGGCGGCATTTGGTGTGAGATTAGGCGTTAATCTGATCCGGGGCCTAACTGTTTAGCACTGATGTGAGCTGGTAATCTATACAAAAACGATCGAAGCCTACGGACAATAACATCGAATCGAATCGAATAGATCGCAGATACTTCAGGTATTTGTACACAATTTACGGTCGGGAAAAGTTAGAGGACGTCGCCGATTTTTATTGCGGTCTTTAGACTTTGTTTTGGTTTTTTTTTTTTTTTGGTTAAGATGAAGTCTTAAATCAGTTTACACAATCATAAGTGGAAGCTATGAGAGTTGTTTACGATGTTAACAGAGATTAGACGTGTAAAACGACAACAAGTGATAAGGAAACATGGTCTGAGCATGTCATGATCCATTGTTATCAACAGGGACAAGTCCAGGGGGTGCCTAGGAGGGTCAAGAAGATCAGGACACGATCAAGTATCTAGAAGACCGTTTTGCAACTTAGGGTCTATCTGTAGCGTTTCTATGGAATAGGCTACTTCCAACCCAAACCTTAGGGTCGCCTTGGCTCGGTGCTTAGTACGTTGGACTGCTGTGCGAGCGGCGTCGGTTCAAACCCCAGCCATGTCCACCGAACATTTTTCGCGGCACTACCTCTTGTTGGGGAATTACAAGCCTCCGCGGGTATAATTTGTTATGAAAGAGCTTCTCAAAAAGAACTTCTCGAAAAGTCCTGACGGGGCCTAAGAGGGTGAAGAAGATCAAGGGATCATCAAGTGAAGACCAAAAGACGATCAAGAACCAAGAAGACCGTTTTGCAACCTACGGTCTTTTTGTAGCTTTCCTATGGAATAAGGTACTTCCAACCCAAATTGAAGGCTGTTTTCCAACCTTTGAGTTTAGTTGCTTAGGTAAGGTTAGGAAAGGTTAGGTGGCTGCTTCCGCTCAGACAGGGACCAGATTGGCCCATTGTGACACCACGATGAAGAGCCGGCTTATCAGACCATGGAACCAAAGGGCAACCGTGGCAGTATTAACCCTAAGAGTTGAACCATTTCGTCCCAGAGATGAAGTTTCTTATCTTCTTGCTGTCGAGTTCATCTAAATCGTTCAGCTCATCTTAGAAGTATTATCCGAAGGCTCGATTCAATAGGCGCAGGTGGTTCCTCCAGGTTTTCGGGGAGATGCCTTCGTGCGCCTTCTTTTGCCAGCTTACGTCGCAGGGTTACGTCGCACCTGTCTGCGATATCGTTAAGAGATCTGCGGCATTGCTTTAACAACCGCAATCGTGGTGTCGGCGATTTCAAGGCTTTAATAGCTGCCTGACTACAATCCATCGCATTGATTGAAAGACAAGCTGCAGCCTGCAGACTGTCGTGATTTCTGCTTGATACACAGTATAGTGATCTGGCAGTCGGGTTGTAATAGCTAAGCCAGGTGCGTTAGTGAAGATTCCTGCCCCCGTACCACCCGGTGTCCTAGATCCGTCTGTGAATATTTCTAGCGCGGATTCGCTCAAAACTTTACCAGACTCCCAATAGCTTCTACAGGAAATCTGAGAACCTGACGTTGAAATCAATTTGGGGGACAACCTAGTTCGTGCTATTAGAAATAGTATGGTTGGCCTTGAGGATCTTGGAGTGACCCGTTGCAGTGTTGATCATCTGGGATGATTTTCTAACCCTGAATGCTACTTTGACTGCCATTAGCTTCCTAAAGATACCAACAGGAAGCAGATGGAGGATTACCTCCAGTGCAGCAGTGGGGGTTGGCACCCATTATGCAGATGCATGATCCCCTTTGGATATTTTCAAGCAGTGCTCCTTGTCCAGTGCTCCGTACATAAGGATCGGCCTCACCACCGCCCTATATATCCAGTGGACTACTTTAGCCCTCAGGGCCTATTTCGGGCCCAGAGCTTTCCGGTAGGAATACAAGGCAATTGAGGCTTTCCTTGCACGGTTCTGAATATTCAGCCTTAAGCTGAGTTTCTTATCAAGGTATCATCTGGCGTGGTCCACATATTGGATTTCCGTGCCTTCTAATTTGGGGGGGTGTTATTCAAGATCTTATAGCGTCTTGTGAAAAGGACTAGAGGCCTACCTTCTTCGTCCATCTTGCCAATATGTTCAGGGCTGATTCCATAAGGTCTCGTATTCTAGGGAGGAATTTAGCAGTGATTGCTAGTGCAAGTCATCAGCATATGCCGTTGAATTGAATCCCATCCTATCCAATGTCATTAACAGTTCGTTTACTACCATCAGCCAAAGTAATGGTGATAGTACTCCGCCTTGCGGTGTACCACTTCAAACCGTCCTGCTCATTGAACAGCTCCCCAGCTTTCCCCGAATCTGACTGCTTTTAAGTATTTTCTCGATCCAAAAGCAAAGACAGTTGTCAATCTTCAGATTGCGGAGTTCAGGGAAAATTGCCTCTGCTCTGACGTTGTTGAAAGCTCCCTCAATATCAAGGAAGGTTACCCTTGTGTATCCTTTGCTATGCAAGGAACTCTCAATGGTTTTCACTAGTGGAAAGTCCCTTGCAGTATGCATGTTAGAAGTTCGATATGAGATTGTTATCTAGGTTAGATCCTATGTCTATATCACTAAGTGTTTTCAGAAGAAAGGACGATAACCTCTTTGGGGGAAGTGTGCGAGGTCTTAGCGATATTCGGTATGAATACTACTTTAACCTTCTTCTCCAGGATCTAGGGGTGTAACCAAACGTTAAGCAACTTAAGCTTATTTGCTTACAAAGGTATGTGCTTTATTCCTTTGTCGATCTTTGGGTGTCTTTCACGCTATGTTCGCTTCAATCTCGCACTGGAACAGCTAATGGAGTTGCAATGTTGGGTTACAAAGGTCTTCATAGGCGTAAACATGATGAAGGTATTCTGTATCTGTTCTCTTTTCCCCATCGCCAGATACGCACAACTCTGTGAGAACTCCATCACACCCCACTATCTCTACTCCGCAGATTCGTGCATTGTGTCGTAACCTTAATTTGTCGCGACTATCACACCGCACTGGTAATTGCGCTTCACACTATGATTAGCGAAATGGTTATCAAAAATTATTCCTGACATTCAAATTGATTTTGTTTTTGTTTTCTGTGCGGAACTCGGACGTTAGGCACTCTTGCATGATGGCACGCGACGGGTTGGACTTGTTTTTTTTTTCTATTTTTTTCAGATTATTTTTGGTTTTTTTATTTTTAACACTTTTTGTGTTTTTATTGTGCAATAAACGACAAAAGAGAAACGCGACAGAGTCGCAATAAAAGGAAAACAAAATGACAAATACAAATGCGATCTGATCGGAGAAGGGTTAAAGGTACTTCGCAGTAGATTTGGGCAGTAGATACTTTAAGCTAAACGATTAGATAAGGGCGTGTAGCCTTTAGATTACCGAGTCCATGGCATTTTTGGTGGGGTATCGGCTTTGATCGATGAACCGACCGGCCGGTCGGCGGGGGGACGAGCTCTCATTGATCACCAAAACGGCACTTGTAAATGTGTAAGCAGGCATTTGTTTGGGGTGAAGTCATCCCCCAAGTGAAAGAGGCACCGACAACGACCTGTTGTTCGTCACAATAAAAATAATTACCGCGATCAATTAAGTTTACAATTGAAAGGTGTACGAGAGAGTTTTGCCTGAACTCTGAAGAATTGACTCACCTCGGGCTCGGTGTGGTGGGTGATTCAAAACTTAATTGGATTTTTTTTTTATGTTCGAAGAAAACATTTTAATTTTTGTTTTGTTTACACTTTGGTCACATCAGTAATTCTTATCGGGACTTTTGCGATGCAAAGATGAGGACAAAATGAGTGGTTAATGCTTCGGGGGATTTACTGTGAATCAGTTGTTGCCATTTGTTACACATGTTGCGCATAAAATGTAAACGGAACAGCAGGTGGACTGCCAAAAAATTGAGGGGACATCTAGTCGATGCAGTCGTAATAGTCACTATGACTACAACAAGTCTGTCCAAACCCTGAATAATGCAGACGATATTCACACCAGAGTTGAGCACTGAAACAGATTTACTTGAGGCAGAGGAGGGCAAAACCAAGTACAGACAAAAGTTCACGATACCATCAGCAAGAGATGCAGAACAGCAAAGTCACTCCCAGCTGGGTTCCATATCCCAAGCTACTTCCCACAGCGTGATTTTATATGCCTGATTACAGCCACCCGGCTCTCCTTGCGAACTTGAGTAGATTCGACAGTGAACCATCGGATAACTCCTCGATGTTATCGAAGAGGTATCTGCCCAGTGTTCTTTTCCTAATATTGCAGAGGCTTGGGCAATGACAGAGGAAGTGAGTCATGTCTTCATGCATCTTCTCGTCTCTGCATCCTCTGCAAAGGTCTTCCCTGGTCAGGTGCAGCTTTTTTGCATGATACCTGAACATATTGTGGCCTGTAATTAAGCCTACCAGTAATGACAGAGATTTCCTGTCCATTTGTAGGAGCTTACGTCAACGAGTCCTACTAAGCCTCCCCACCGCGACCAGGTAAGTAGTCGAAGAGGAGGCCGCGGGATTGTTACGAGAGGATTAGTAAAAAAAGATAGAAACCATGACACGCAAAAAAAACGGC
This sequence comes from Matsumyia berberina, assembly GCA_917880715.2. NCBI lineage: Eukaryota > Metazoa > Arthropoda > Insecta > Diptera > Syrphidae > Matsumyia > Matsumyia berberina. The sequence goes on from OU862870.1 coordinate 11,283,222, forward strand.
CACTGTGACGGCTATTTCTCCTAAAGAAGTTATTTTTCCCTGAAGGTGCCAGAAAGAGCCGTCCCAAGGACAAACTTACCTTCATCAGATCTTTCAAGTCACAGTGTCATGTGCAAAACAAGGCAGACGAAACATCTTCTCGGGAACAATACCAGAAAGAGATCCAAGTCTTGGTTAAGCATTAATAGAAAAGAGCTTAGCTCTGAAGAAGCCGTTGTAGCCTTACAAATCGTCTCAAGAAACTAGTGGTAGAGCAGAATGGAAGCTTTTGATTTTACAGCGACGGTAAGGTTGCTCCATCTTTAAGGATTTCGAACACTAATCCACAGCAAAGAACTCCCATCATTGGATTCAGAGTATCCTCAGTGCAGTTGAACTAGAAAAGGTTCTATAAATCGCGAGTCTCATCAACTAGATATTGACACAATAGACCTCCAAAGATCCCAATGCATCCCCACGCCTTTGTATAACTAGAATTACCTACCTATGACTTAAAGAAGAACCTCGAATGAACACATCTACCTCGGAGTAAGTACCATTTGTTTGATCTATCCTCGAAGAAGCTAGAGTCAAACACAATAACTCCTACTACAATTTTCGTTGCACGAAGACTCAGAAGGGCCTGGATCAGTTATTTTCTTAATGTCGATTGCTCCTGGCTCAAAGGCACTGCGAAGAGATCTACAGTTCGGGTTGAATCTGTGACTCTACCAACAAGTTTTAGCAGTCAGACTGGTTTTGCACTTCAGGTTGGTTGAAGTCCCCTTTTAGATTGAGCGTTTGCTCTACAGGTTCTAGTCCTAGCCATCCTAGCCGTCCAATGGGCAGTTTTTTTATTAGCTTTCATCCTTCAAAGCTCGTTATCCTACAGAAACAGACGTGTTGCGCAGGTATGCCCAAACTAGACATGAGTTTGTATAGCCATTTGTCATACTTACTTGTATCTTTTGACCGATTTTGGGACCTAGCTCTGCAACGCTTTTCAGTTCCCTCCAGCCCATTCCTAATAACCTCGTTTGTTTCTCAACTGTGGGGCGACCCACTTTTTGTCTGACTGTCTGACTGGGTAGCTGTGGATTTTGTGGATCGGGCAACCCATTGGGAAGGATTCTATTTGTCAAGCATAAGCTAAGCTGACAAAATCTTAGAAACTAGTGGGTGGATGCTCTCTACCAAGTCATTCCAAGCTGCTTTAAATAATTCGTCGGGTAAAAAACCTGGTCTAGCATGCTTGTTGCATTTTGGTTATTGCTATTCGTACTTCAAATAGTTCGTCCTGCCTGACAGCGGTTCTTGGGGCATGAGTGCATGTCAGGTTAATGTTGACGAATTGTTAAAAGACTTTAGCTCACCCATCGAAAGCAAGAAGATTGTTGTCCTTCTGTTGCGTGCCAGTATCGTTAGGAATAGTATCATGCTTATCTGAGGCTTTTAGTCGGCTCCTATCATGTGTTTTTTTCCGTGGTCGTTAAGTTTCGTCGGGGGCTCAACCAGATCGGGGCTAGATGTGTTCCTAAACTAAGGATCTGAATATACCGGTGCTTATTTGACTGAGCGCCGAATATGTGTAAGAAGCCCACGTGTGGAAGTAACCCTAATTAGTTCGACCCAATTTGTACTGTAGACACACCTATATTGAGAATTCCTCCCCTGCCAATCAGATCTATGGAGCAATGTCTTAGTAGAAGCAGCGTAGAAGCCTGGTAGAGCCCCCATATAGCATCACAATGGGTCCACAAGGACCTAAGTGTGATGAGGTCGAGTGCTTTCTCCTTCATCAACCCAGATACCTAAACGTTACCTAGTATAAACAGTCCCTTCCCCTCCCAGTAGCTACCCTCAAAAACCTTCCAAAAGGGTCGGAATCCAATCATTTAGGTACTGGACATCCGCCGCTTACATCAAGGAGGCAAGAATAGAAGTTGGATTGGAAAAAGCCTGTAGATTCTTGATTCATTTTGAATGCACGTCAACCTTTTGAAGGTGAGAATCGTTTCTGTAATGAATCAACGGTCACTGCCTTTTGAAATACACCTTAACCATTTGAAACTTTCAACAGATTCACTGTGTCCACTGTATAGAAACCTGCTTCCATCTTCAGACAAATTGTTATGCTGTCTTCAGACTTAACAACGCGTTTAAAACTATAAAAAGCTTGTGCGTCAATTGCTGAATGAAAATCCCAGACTTCCGGACACACTATGACGTGGCAAAAATGACACTAAGCCTCGCTAAATAGCTTCACAATCACAATTTTTATATCTGATCTGATCTACATACCCCAAGACTTCATCACCTTGGAACTATTCCACAATAGCCTCAGTCGTACAAGTGAATCACTCGTCTCAAAACAAAAGCCATTCTCGGCCTTATCAGCGTCTGATCGTCTCGAATCTACAAGCCTAATCCAGCCACCAACTATCGCACGCGCCACAAATCTCCCATCAATCCGAACAGCATCGCAGAACAACTAAAATAATTTATTTTTTGTTTAGCAAACCAATTAATCAAAAATTGAGTCACACCCGAATGTTGGCGGTGACATACGCCGGAGCAATAAAATAGATCCGCCACCCAGTTAGAAGCTGCTTAGATCATGCTAATGAGCTGAATAGCATTTCTATCGCGAGAGCCAAACAAAAACAACGGCATGAGCGGCAATTAAAAAAAATAGCTCACCACACTCAGGATCCAACCCACCCCCAAAAGAGTGTGTGACCCACCCCCGCATCAAAAGACGACAAAACAAAACCGTAAAACTGCACTTAAATCCGTGACACAACACCAACGGAAAAGCGTTCAAAACAAATCAAGTAATTCCGTCACTGACCAGCCCCGCCGCTTCCATGGCACCCCACTTATGTAACCGCCAAACCAGCCCCGGTAGCACTATCTGCCCTGGCCACTTTGTTGCACCCAAAACTCTACGCGTGTGCATGGCCAATAAATGCGGCACGTGTGTCGGATTTGTTTGGTCAAGTGTTTCATATTTGAATTTCAATAAACAAACAGAACACAAAACAAAAAATCAAAAACAAAAAACAAGCGGAAAACTATTTCATAGCTATGTATAGACACATAGCCCGCGCTCCTGCGCCCAGCGTGCTAATGGCTCAGTCAACAGCCGACACACGGCACCCCGGCCTCGGCTGGTCACCCTTTGATGGATTCACCGTGTGCGGATTTATTTGGTTTTCGGTTTCGAACATCTCTCACACGTTCCGCGATATAAATTCCGCGAAATCAATTTGAGATTCGATGGTTGTTTTTTTTTTTTTTTTTTTTCGCTCTTTTCCCGTTGATCAGGTTCATTCCTAAAAATATCTAGAATTCCTATTTTTAGGAGTACATATCTGCCGCGAGTTGTTGTTGGCTGCGGCGGCGATAGAGCGTCTATTTTGGGGGGGCTTTAGTGCGAGTAGTGTACGAGTTTATTCATTTCACGTGCACCTTGCCAGTGGGATTAACGATGGGCGTGTTGGATTCATTTATAAGATTCGCGATACTTTTTCGATTTGCACTTGGAAAAACGAAGAAACAACAAAATGCCGCAGACCGGTCAGGGGGAGGGGGGATAGTGTGCGTGTGATGTTAGACTGTTTGTCGTTTTTATCAGCTCGACAAATCGGAATTGGAAATTCATGCTTTTTGATCGTTGGCCGTGTCACGTGGTGTGATAAAGAAATTAAGATCACATTACTCGTGTTAGCTGTCCTTGTGATTGGCGCGAGGAACCGTAAAATGAACGATCGGTCTGGGCTGCGGAGTGTGCAGCGAATTACTATTGTTTACTGTAGGAAATTTAGCATGGCTGGAATGGTATGCGATAGGGGGATAGGTGTTGGTTAGCATAAGAGGTAAAGTTAGGCGAATGAACTTTCACCTTGTGGAGTGGAGAACGTTGGGTAATCCATCTGCAATGGGTGATAGTTTGATGTATTTTTGGGGATAGCGATGGTGAATGGGGAGGACCATGCTTGTTGCCAGAAGGTATGAATCACTTAACGTCGCTTAAAAACGACGAACAGGTCGAGGTAAGGCCATTCTCGTGTGCAGAAAAGGCACAAAAACAGCAGAACTGCGCAGGTTCAGCATAATACGACATAGCTTTGTGGCCTGCTTTAGACATTAAGAGAACCAAGACCATTTTAAAGCTTAGCAGTGAGCAGTTACGAATAGGCCTAGAAAGACTCCGCTTCCTGCGAATGCAGGCCAAAACTCAGAAGATGTGTGCAGATTTTGTAAAAATATCTGCGTTGCCGTGCTCAGTGGTTAGTGCGTTGGACTGCTGACCGAGCGGCGTGGGTTCAAGCCCCAGCCAAAACCACCGAATATTTTTCGCGGCACCACCTCTCCTCGGGGAATTACAAGCTTCGGGGAGTATAATCTGTCACGAAAGAGCTTCTAAATTCATCGTTCGGAGTCGGCAATAAATTGTAGGTTCGTTCCATTCGTGCGAATGGTTGCGAGAAGCTAGGCCTTGGCTCATTCCGAGCTATCGCGCCAGCTATTTTTTTCTATCTGCCTTGCAGAGGATATTTTACGCGTTCTATGTGAATGCTAAGGAACAGCTCGAATTCCATTGGAACATGCAGTTGCTTTGAGGAGCTAGGTAGCATAGACTACAACGTGACGCCCTATCAGGCGACTTTTTTACCAGCATACTTTGTCGAATTGTGCAACAATCTCAAGCCAACACCAGAGGCACAATCTTACACACTACATGCGAAGGCTTACGATATTGACATCATCAACAGAACTCCCGTTTATAGAAAAGGAATCGACCGAAATGGGTTCAGCAACGAATGATCACAGAAGCAAATATTTGCTGTCAACACGAAGGGTAACCCAACATCTACGAATCGGACAGATGATCACAGTGGGCAGCTACAACGCTATTCATCAACGAAAGCAGTTAAGGTCCTCTAACCACTTCTCGTAGGCACTGTAGTTCCGAATCCGAGACTAGTCAACTCTAACTCTAGCTCCTCTACGCTCTAGTTCTCTTAGAGGTCCTAGAAGACTAATCTTGTTAGTCTAGATCGATCGCGACGTGTAATTCTTAGAGTTCTCTCTAGAGGCAAAGCAAAAACATGTCGAAAACACACCAACAGAACCTCGCTTTCGAAAAATATCGTGACAGAGATTAAGACTGTCGTATACCCTTAGGTAAGTAGGTAGAAGTGTCTGTCTGGATTGTCTATCCAGAGCTCTAATGCGCCATTTTGGTACCACAACTCTCGTCGATGTACATATATTTCTAAGAAAGGGGTGGTTTTCAAATCTATCCTGTGGAATTACGGAACTGAATGACGTTACAGAACTTTATGACGAAAATTTCCGATAGGTCCTTAAAAAAAGCTTTTCCGATTGTAGGGTTCCTGACTCTAACTTGTTCCGGGCAGTCGCAGAGAAAGTGAAAAAGAATTTCTTTTTCGCGTGTGTTGTTACAGCTACAGCAGTGGGTGTTGAAGGGAATACCTTACTTGGCAGCGTATGTGTCAATTGGTCAATGGCCAGTGCTAATTGCAGCAATTCCCGCTGCCTTAGTTCGCCTTCTATTGATTGGGTATGGGTTTTTTTTAGGTGAGTCTCGTCGTTTTCCAAGCTGTTTCACCTGGAATTGGCAGTTGATAGAAAGTGCTAGATGATTTTGCCCTTGACAAGTCCCTTTGGAGGGTGTACTACCTCTGCTAGGAAGCTGTCAAGGGCCGATCCCATCCTGGCTCGCTTATCTGCATTCTCATTCCCCTCTATGCTGCTATGGTCAGGATCGCAGAGAAGAGTGATGTTGAACCGAGCGCTTGACAGATCAATTTGGAAGTCGTGGTGTATGACTGGAGCGCTATATTGTTGATAGTTGTGGGATTGAAGCTGAGTGTCTTGCAGGCTTCTCTGATCGCTAGTACTTCCGCCTAGAATACAATAGCGGAATCGGGAAAGCGATACAATATGGAGATGCTCAGCTTAGCTGAGTAGACACCGGATCCGATGCTGCATTCCATCTTGGAGCCATCTGTGAAGATTAGTTAGTCAGTTAGTTATGGTGGTGCTCCAGTAAGAGGTATACTCAGGCCAGAAAAGTAGGTTCATTGTGATACCACTGAGTACTGGAGTTTGACGTAGCTGTTGAGATCGGCCGTGCTGGCGAAGTTCAGATCACTTAGATCGTTAAAGAAATATTGGCCTAAAGTGGTTTTCCTGATGTTGGTAAGGGCTGGACACGTGCAAAGGACGTGTGCAGTGGGCTCTTCCTCCTTCTTGTCTCTGCAGCTCTTCCAGAAATCGTTACATGCTATACCCAGGTGTTGATTAGTAGATTAGTTTCGTAAGTTGGTCACTTTCAAGTCTTTTGATCTTTGAGATCCAGGATAGGCCATATCAGTCTGTGATTGTTGCCATCTACGATTTGCTTTCGACAGAGCGTCGGTGTAAGTCAGGTGTTTACCAAACAACATAGGCACTTTGACGTGGTCGAGCTTCCTGCCTTCGGTATATTGAGAGCCTTGTCTAGCTAGTTCGTCAGTCGCACAGTTCCCTTGAAAGTTGCAGTGACCAGGGACCCATCGGTGTGTGACGTTATACTGGTTAGCGATCTCGTTAAGAGTCACGCGGCAGACCTTCACTGCCCTAGATTTTATTATGTTGGATACGAGGGACCTGATCGGTGAAGACTGATACTTGATATTTTAGCATTTCGTCTTGGAAGGAAGATGGACTTGAATATTTTCCTTGAAATCAAGTTGAGGTGTTGTGGCCGAGACCAGAGCCCTTGGCAGCGGGTCCAGAACTTTGCCGTGTGGTTTTTCGGATCAAAGTCCAGACTCTCTGAGTCTTGCAGGAGACAATGAATTTATTGTGCGGGCTCAGAGGCAGGATGTTTAGAAGCACTTTAAGTGATTCGGTCGTGTTTGGCCGCCTGGCACCCGTGTTGCCAATTCCCGATGTTCTTTGGACTCTACTTAGTTTACGGATGTTGAATGATTTAGTAAAGACGGGTCATCAAACGAGTGACCCGTAGATGAGGATAGGATGAACTATGGCGGTGTGCATCCAGATAGTTTGACTACAGGCATAGAAGGCGACACATGCCTTACGTATCCTGTGTTCTATGCTTAGTTACTAGTTGAGTTTGAGGCCAAGGATGACGGCCAGATATCTTGCACTGGAAGAGAGGGAGAGTGATTGGTTGTTGAGGCGCGGAAGCCTAAAAGTTGTGTCCCAGGTACTTAGCTTTCTTTAATCACTGACGGAAACATCTCTGATGTCCGCTGTCTTAATTCCAATTCTATCGAACTCTGATAAGATATTGTCAACGAAACAAAAGAAGAGGTGGATTGACCACATAAGGTTATTTGGTTATAAGGTTGTGTAACCCCCTAATCTTTATTTATTCGCAGGCGGACTTCGCTTCTTTGTCTGTAGTTTCTATTTTCAACTCTTATTGGGGATCATGGACAAATACGTTCCATTTATTCGATTACTCAGTGTGATATAGATTTCCGAGGAGTTGTGCCTCTCATGATGACCTATGGCTTTGCAGCAGGCTTTGAAGAGGGACATTAAAAAAAAAAACAGTACAACGCTTGGGCGTTACTTAAACCGTCAAACACCTGAAACAACTCCAATGAATCTGTTTAGAGAAGACAGGACAAGTTGACTACATTTTATTACCAGAGCTTTGGATTTCCAAGCCCAAAAATCAGGTAAATTTGAGTCTTTATGGCTTTTACATGTAAACTCGTTCCAGTTTTGTTAGATTTGAGAAATCTTCATGCTCGAAGTGATCGCAAAATTTGGAATCCAAATAAGTAAAAGATCGTTAAATTGGTTCTACAATTCCTAGAAAACCTCTTTGTGGTTTTTCCTTGATTTCGACAAGCTCCAAACAATGTGATGGGACAGTTTATGATCGGTAAATTTGATAAATTAAATTAATTCTCTGTTGACACCTGTCTCTGTGGGTGATCACACTTAAATGGTTTTTTCCCGGGAATATTTCCACATTAAAAAAGACTCAGTCTTGTGCGTTCATCAATCAAAATGTTGACGAACCTGGTGACATGGAATTCCGCTTATAACTTGTCTTTCAAAGGTTTTCTTGGTAATGGACTTTCCATTTTTTTGTGATAAAAAAAAAGCGAGTACCTCACCGGAACAATGATTCGAAACCATGTTGCGTGCCTTTACCAACCTACACCTTGGTTAAATTTAATAAAAAACATTGATTCCACTTCCGGTGTTGATGTCACCGATGACTCGACCACGCCGACCGACCCCAGTTGACCTTCCGTGTGTTTTTGTACTTCCCGATCAGCTTGATCTAGGGCCCATTTGTTTCCGTTAAACGCCACTAATCTGCGCATCAAAATCACAGACAATCAATTCAAAGTAAACAAAGCTTACGTTATCTAAAAAAAAATCAAGGGCCAACCAGCCATCATAACATGACAAAGTGCTGTCCCCTCCACCCTCAGGTCGTTCTCAGCCCGTCAAGGCCTCTCGCGACTCAAAACACAAACAACCTCAAATGAGGCGTGACCCCTACCCTGCACTGTGTGTCCGCCCTGACGGGATCCTCTCACATTTTAATTGACATATCCGAACCTGTCAATTATCGATAATTAGCCGCCGCCATTATCCACCTAATCGGCCGACTAATCAAAAATTCTGAGAATTTTATGCATTTTTCGCCGATCTGATCATAATTAATGCCCCCCGGTCGTTCATTTTCTCGACAAAAGAGTGAAATGCCATTAAACTACGCCTTCCTGTGTGCTGGGCTGGTGTTGCACACGCATCTCGCTTGGAACCTCGATTTGCTCCAGTGTAGCATGAAACCACCATAAACAGCCTCAAAGCTGCGATCGTCGAAACAAAACGACCGACACGACGCACGATCGTCACCACCATTATCGTCTCCAGTGGAGAATCGTAATGTCAGAGTGTAGATTCAATGGCAATGACACAGTCACACAATTCTCAACGGACGGCGGCGTCATCATCATCCGTTTTTTTTCGTATCCAAAGCCGAACCAATGGAATCGATTACACACTGAACAGTGGCATCCCACTACGTGAGCTTCTGTGCGCCTAACTGAACTGTGACTGACTGCACACATCCGGGGGCTGACTGCTGTAAGGTCTGTAAAAATATTCATTCATAAAAAAAATCCAAACACGATGAAATAATTACAACAGTCGACCTGCTGATCACACATCTGCTCCCACCGATCACAACTGAGATCGTCGACTATATCTGGCCGCCGGATTCTGGAGGTCATCGCTCGTTATTTGGATCTCGCATCTCGATACATTGTCGTTTTTGGGTTACCAGTGTGCTGGAGCTGGTGCTCGGCTGTGTCGTGCCCGCACAGAGTCATTAAATTAGTCGCGTAGTTGAAGCCAAGCTGATGCAATGCTCATAATCAAAACGACGATCGTGATCGCGGCTGTTGGATCATTCATATTTTTATGCTAACAGCCAGCTCCGTTGCCTTCGGATGTAGTATGTTGTGTTTTGGATGTGGATGTGGAACGCTGACTAATCTGATCATGGCGGGCTGTTGGATCACTTTTCGGTGTAAATATCGGATTTCTTTTCTGTTTGCACTGAACGCGAATTGATTGCGTGCAAGTAATCTTATGTTTACCCGTGTTGTCCGGACCGCGTTAGTCATTTGTTGATGCTTACTTTGGAATGTCATCAATGTCAACACCGGATGTCCTACAAAATAAACCCTGGCACTGTAAGAATGTACATATGTAGTTTGATGGAAGCAATTTAATCGAAAATTGTTGAGCGTGAATCAACGTTGATTGAGGTGCGTAACGCCCAGTTTAAGGAATTGCTTTCTTGTCAATCCCAGGCACCTTCCTTCTAATTTTACGGATCAATGGATCTTTGCACCTATCTTTTAGCTTCTTGGCACCTCAAGGCTGCGGTTTGAGTTTAAAGACGTTCTTCGTTGGTACAGGGTTTGACACTATGCTAAGACAAGACTTTTTTATGATGCTATTCACATACCGCGAGCGACGTGCAGTGGTTTGAAGCTCAGGTAGTATTAGGTTCCATTGGCGTCCGAGGGTGGTGTCCAGACTAGCTGGGAACATTTGTTTGCACTAACAATAGTTAGAACAGCAACCAACGAGAGGATACGAAAGGATTTCGAGGATCACTGCACAAACCCCCCGACGTGCAAAGTAGCTAGAACACTCGTGGGTAAACCTAGCTACCTCCTCACCAGGAAGGCTCTAAGTTCAAGCAGAGGGCAATTGAGGACCATGGTGGGACTCATCACAGGACACATAAACCTCAACAAACACATGCATAAAATGGGCCCCGCTGACACAGAAACATGTAGCACTGCGAGGAAGAAGAAGAAGACCTCAAACACTTCCTATGCCATTCTCCAGCCCTAGCGATAATACGACAGAAGACCCTGGGGTCCATGTGGATACCGGACCTAAAACATCTCAAGGACAAACGAATCGGCAGCATCCTGGCCTTTATAAAAGAAACAGGAAGATTCGCCAGACCACACGTACGCTATTGTCAACTCTATAATTGTTTCCACCTTCCCTAGATCCCTCCAAACCTATCCCTGCAGTTTCGAATATTAAAGGAGGGAACACAACGGGCCCGCCTAAGTGAAGAGCCTTCTGCTCACCCTCATATACCATATCATACCATGCTCTATCGCCCTTACAACTGCTGCTTGATGAGTTGCTTCCTATTCCTATTTCTACTTTGTGTTCGTAGATGCACTTTATCTCTGCTGCAGGGGTCACTCCTACGGCAATGGGGACAGTCGGCTGGTAACCGTTTAGTAAAAGCTTGCCGTTCGAAGGGCTCCACTTTTCTGTACTGGAATACTCGGTGGATATTGCTGGGACTCGAATCTATGCAGCAGTACAACATATAAACCACTGAGCCACGGGGATCCCCACAGTAGTAAACAATAATTGGCGCGACAGCACGTAGGAGGCCCAGCTTTTCGAAAACATTCGTGCTGTGCGTCTTATATTTTTCGAACCTTATTAGATCTCCAAATTTTGTAGGTATGTACTTCTGAAGAACTATCATCTTTTTTCAACTAGGCACCCTCTTCGGCTTCTCAGAAAAACGATCATAATCCCTGAAGGTCAAGCCATATCAAGTTTCAGACTAATTGTCGAGTACCTGATCTCTCCAAAGCGATGTCTATCACCGGATATGCTCATATCTGTTGCTGCCAACAGTCTATTTCGAGGAAACCCTATAGGAACGCCCACACCACTGACCGGCACTCGAAAACTCAGTACGCATTCCTCCAACCCCCCACCCGTTCCACACGCTTAAAAGCCAAAAATTTTATGGGAAAACTTTCGGACACGTGCACCAAGCGAACACCCGTGACGTGACGTTTCCTCTTCTATTTCCTCGCCATTTGCGTAAATCGAATATAAACAAACCGCGTTTGCGTCCGCCACCGCCGCCGTTGCTGGTTGCCTCACCCAACTTAGCCAGACGATTACATCAGTGCATCCCGTCGAAACTGACAAGCGAGCATGAGCAATCATTTATGCTTTTCAAGATCACTCTCAAGAACACCAGTGTGGTTCGGTTTCTCTGATGCACACCACTGATACACGGGTTGAGCTAGCGCTCCTTGGTCGTCAATTTATTCCGAAAGCCCCGGCGCACCGCGCCCTCCGCCAGGGCCATCGCAGCTATTGTTTACAGTTGCGCTGCAGATATTTTCGCATAAAATTGCTAATCATTCGCAAAATTCCCAGAAACCGCGCTGTTCACTTCGGTTCCTACCTCTTCTCCCCCGGCTGGCCGCCTCTTTTGTTTAGGAATTCTTTTCTTCTCGTTTTTCACTGCTGGCGCATGTACGGACAGTGAATTCCAAAGGAATGATACAATTTTTGCAGACAATTAGTTGAAGCTTACGTCAATGGCATCCACATTTCGCACACAATGTTGCTGTCAATTCTTCTTCTGTTCGAGTACTTGCTCGGGTCTGCCTGTTCTTTTTTTTTCCTGTCAAAAGTGTGTGTGTTTGGCTCTGGCTATGAAAAGCTTGTGCAGTAATTAAGTGTTCGTTTCTTCAAAAAAAAAAAAATAAAGATTTTTTTAGTACGAAAAATTTGTCGCGTGACGGTAATATCAGTGCGATGACGATTGAAGATAACGGTGACGAACACTTTTTGACATTTCTGTGTTCTATTTTTAGGGGGGGCCGAGTGTTTTTGGGGTTTTAAAAGTGAACAACACTTCACTTTGGTTTCGGGTGCTCATAGCTAATAGCTCATAGGAGATGGAACAGAGAGAGGGACTTGAGAATGACAAGCTGGTTCCGGTATGATACATCATTGCATTGAATGGTGCTTGTGCCTATAATTAGACGGGCTTTGGTCTTTGCTTATTGTTATTGGACAGCTATTATGGTCACGGTGTGGGGTAGACACTTCATAGGTTTGTCATGTGTCATTCGTTGTATGATAGTTTCTGTAGGTTGATTGGTAGCGCAACATTCCTTTCTATTTTTATCGTGACCTTTAGGCAAAAGCTCTCGAAAAGGTTAGAGGATTAGTTTGACGAGCAAGAGGAATTCTTTAAAATTTCGCAAATAATTTGATGTTTTAAAGATCGTTCGTCTATGTCTTTGAGGAATGCTGTCAGATATTTCGGAATTAACTCAGTTTGAAACCTCTCAAAGCCTCGGAGCCAAAACAGCCCTTTATCTCTTTGGTTGCAAGCGGTTCGCTTTTGTTAAACTATGTTACATAGCCTCTAAACAGGGGCTAGAGCCCTTAGAAAGAGTTTTAGTCTTAGATGGGTTGATGCTCCAAATTCACAATTTATGTCAGAGGAGACCAAGACTCGACAACAAGCCAGTAAATAATAGCTTAAGGGGTTATAGGGTAGAAGCTGATGAATTTTTGTCCATTTAAGTGTGGGAGCATTAGACAGACAGTAGTCAAAGGATCCGCTCATTCAAGATCACCATCCGAAACGTCCACAGATTATGAATTGAAAGTATGCACCTGGAAAATTGTGCATAGGAAGAGATGGGCTATACGCAGTCTTCGCGTCTTATCTGCAACCGAGGTGGTAATTCCACATTTGGCCAACAGAAGTGTCATACTGGATGTAACCTTCATCAATTCCTTTTGCTCCATTCAAGGCGCTGACTGGAGAGTGTCCGACAAGGCTACTCCACCTCTTACGTGAGGGCGACAGTGATTCTTTGAGGATCTAGACAGGCGAGGGAGGGCATGAAATTACAAGAAGTCTTGGGTCTCAGAGGCGAAACTGATTCTTTGAGGGTCTCGACAGATGAGGGCAAGAATCTACAAGATACTTGCTATGTGGTTGTCTTACGCTTCAGAAGCGAAGCTGATTCTTTGTTCATCTAGACAGACGAGGAAGAGCAGAGTCTACAAGACATTTGCTTTGTGATTCGCTTGAGATTTAGAGACGACGCTAATTCCTTGAGCACTGGTCACTTCTCACGCGTGTAAGAGTTACAAGCGTGAGACGTGACCATAGCCTTAGCCGCGTGAGACAGCGTAAGAATCTACGTACAAACACTTGCTGTACAATTGTCCTCCCCTTCAGGGGCTATGTTGATAAGGATCTAGGACGGATTTCTTGTCATTTCAATTCTGCTACTATGTGCGATGAAAGCACATCACTCTAGGGGGCACAGTCACTGTTGGAAAGTTCCCTCACCTTGAGGTCTTCCTCACTTTTACCCGACACCGGTAGAGTAGCGATCTTGTCCTTGTTATAGTTTCTTATGCCCGGGAAACAGAAGCTTCTTACGACTACAAATCACTGAACGTTTTGTTTACGACTAAAAACTGCCTTAGATCAGCCTTCCGCTTTGCTGTACTTTCCCATTCCGCCCACGAATACAGCCGACCACACGTTCATTGTCCCCTCCGCAAGCCGTTGATTTATTGTGGGAAAATTTCCCACACACAGCCTTCCTATCTAGTGTCAACCGGTCGACATACGATTCGAATGTAAACAAATCGAGAAGCCAACCAAACACCGAAAGGACGATCACTCTGTTTGGCGATGATAGCCCCCACCGTTCGGACTCGTCACGCTTAACGTGAATCATCTCTCATTAGCGGGAACCAGAGATTTCTATTTTTAATTCGATGATACACCCCCGCAGAGGCAACAAAAGCCCCAATTATGTGTTTGTTTTGATTGCTTTTTGTTTTTGTTTTGCCTTTTCCTCTCCTCTTGTGTTCTGATAGATTTGGGGTTTTCCTTTCGCTGCTCGCTCGTTTCGAACATGAAATTTATCACTTTGCGGTTGAGTTGCGATCGCTAACACATGCTGCCAATAAATTTCTCTCCTCGCCGAATGTGTGCGTGTGTATTTCTGTAACTATAACTTCGATTCACACACATCTAGATACACCGCGACGCTATGCAATTGACGAGGTTGCGGAATGAATTAATTTTCTCTAAGATACTCACGTAAGTACATTCCGACGTCTGTTCTGCCCCGCAGCCTTCCTTTCACGGGTGGGATTACTTAATTTTTGTTTCTTCAAAGTTGCCGCATCGCCGTCTCGTCTGGTGCTGGGTACAAGAAATATCTCACAGATGCGAATATGTAGTATATGTTGGAGGTCGTAGTAATTAACGACGTGGATGCTTTTATTGCACCGTGAATGCAAAATACTATCGTGAACCTCATCATCATCATCATCACCGTAGTCGTCAGGCTCGTTGTGTCGTTCCCACTCTTTCGAGTGCACTCTGCTGCGGATCTTCGGAACAGTTTCCACTTCCCATTCAATTTCCGTTCACTTTTTTATGAATGAATTTTCGCTTGGGCTTACTGTTGGAGTGTGGAGTAGTATCTACAAACTGCGAAGAGTGTATGCAGCATAATTGCAAAAAATAACTTTCCACATGCAGATTTGGTATTCCATTCAAATAGAAAATAAAACCAAAAAAAAAAAAAAAGAAACGATTTCGCGTTACCGTGAGTCAACGTCGTCGGTTTAATTGTCGTGTGAAGAGTTTCGTGGATGTGCCGAGGAACCGGATGTGATTGGAATTTTCATGACTTGTTTTGGAAAATCCCATCACACTCGATGTCGGAATAACGCAATTAAAGCGTCCCAAAGACAGATGTGCAATGTCGTCCCGCGTGGATAGATAGTTCAACGACAGAGAGGGATAGAGAGATAGACTTTGTGGATTGCATGCAAAGTAGGTTTCACTCTTAAGATAGATGTGGTGCCATTTGGTGGATAGATATAGGATCTATGAGTGTGTCATGTGTACAGCCAGTCAACTGTGTGAACAAAATAAAATTCCAAACAAGGTTAACACTCGAACAAAGTTAACACTTGAGATGAAGGCGAAGTGTTGTTGCCTCTGACTGACTGCTGACTGCTGACTGACTCTGTACGCGACTTAACAACTTTCCATGCGGAACTTCTACACAAGAATGCTGAATCATTTTTGTTACTTCAGTCGTACTTTAGGAATATTTTTCCCTCTCAGCGTTTTGATTGAGGTTTCATGAGAGCAGTATACGGATCTCCTGCATTGTGACAATGGAAATCAGTTGAATCAAGGTTCAAAGAAAACCGACCGATATTATTGAACCATCACACAAGCAATTGTAAAGCTAATCACTACGAAGGTGGTATGTGGCCTTAAATTCCAGGATTTTATCGAAGGCAGACACTACCATTAGCACAGACATCCTGCTGGACTATGCAATTCAAAATAATAGGCACTTCCTCAGGTTTTTAACAAGCCTTAGCTAAGGTTGGGTTTGAGTTTCTGTCTGTACCGAGCACCAACCGACGCTCCTTGTGATGTCACAGAAATCGTTTAATTCACCGGAACTTTCGACAAATTAGAGTCAGACTCTCGGTGCCTATGGTCACCGGGTCTTCGAGACTTTGGAAGAAAATGCCCCAAGTTGCGTATTTCAAAGAAATGGATGATGCTACTACCCTACTCCTTCCTGTACTGTACCTACTGTAACTGCTGCAAAATTCGTATAGAAAAAGGCCACAGCTTCAGATATGAAGTCCAATGATGTAGCTCTCAAGCATAGAGCTGGTTTCGTGAAAAAACCTTTGAGCTGTTCTTGCGAATTTTCTGAACTGCACTGAGAATCGACTGTTTTCCAGCATTGTGCGACAAATCCGCCTTGTTCAGACATCACCGTGTAGGGGTTAAGTCAATGAATACTATCGTATACATAGAGCTTTAGAGTCAATGAAGAGATGGTGGATTTCGACTTGAAAAGAATTTATCTTTTCTAGGATTTATCACAGTGTGACACTTTGGTCTGTAGTTGATCTCCCGGGCGGGAAACCATCCTGGTGTCGATGGAAAGGATCTAATAAGCGATGTTCAGCAAGGATTTGCCTCAACAGTTCTGATAAAACAGAGAATCGTTTTGAAGATGGAAAATATCGAGCTAAAAGTCCAGTCATCACCCATGCCTTCATCGACTTGATGCATGTACCGTACTTAGAAATGAGCAGCACATTTAAAAAGTAAGCCGTCTGGCAAGGTATCAGAGCTTGTGGCATTATTGCTTTTAAGATTCTTTATAGTCACACCAATTTCTTCACAGTGCTTATTTTCTTCATAGTGCTTCTTCGTTGACTGAAGTTGAGCCTAGGTCATCACTCTCTCTCTCTCTATCTGATGCCTATAAGACTGAAACGCTGCCTAAACCTAAACACTTTCTGCACCCCGACGATTACATTTCCCTTGCGGTCTCGAAGAGTCTGTATTCTTAGTTTGAAGCCAAGTGTCATACGCTTCACTTTCTTGTAGAAATTCTAGATGTGGTTCCCTTCGACCTTCAGACCCTTTGGCTAGAATTTCTTCCTTCTACGTGGTATTTTCTCCCCTTCTTCTGCCTTGATTCTCATCCGGTCCTCTGCTGAAATGCAACGCTTTCATCATACCAAAGACTCTTGTACAGTAGTGTCTGGTTCCTTAAAGTGGATTTGGCTACCTTCTTGATGATGGTGCTATACGGGGTCCACTAGTTATTGGCGTTTGTGGTCTTTCTTTCGACTAAGATCTTTAGGCTCTGGCTACCCCAGCTATGATACGGCATCCAACTATGAATTTCGTTTTCTGTGCGAATCGCAACTTCTTCTCGTTGGAAAGTCATGCTTTGAATTTGTCCGCAGCTAGAAATTAGACAGAGTCGACGTTGGCCTGTCTGGATGTACTATGTATATCTAGAGTGTAAAGTGCGTGCCTCGCATTGATTATTACTTGGTTATGTTGATTTGGTTGACGGTTCTACCAGTGGGGAAATCCAGGATGTTGTGTGGATCCTTATTACCGTGTTATGAGCTATCGCAAGCTGTTGTCTGTTATCTTGTCGTGCAGACTTTGCTTGCCGCATACCCCACCGAAGATGTTTTTTTTTATCGATTCTGGCACTCAAGTCAGGGAGTAAGATTTGGACATCATACTTGGAACAGGCCATGTAGTCTTCGACCAGGAGTCCATAAATGTCTCCTTAATTGGGCCTTCAGCCTGCTACCAAAGAGGTGTGTGCATATAGTATGTAAGAGCCATGTAAGCTCTTCCAAGTTGAAAAGTGTCAGAGTACTGTCAGGGCACAGAGCTTATCACTAAAAGCAGTCGGCAATGCTAAGACACCTGTTAATACCTGCGTCGATTCTTGTTTGAAATTCTCACTAGACTCTTAATGACGGTCTGTCTTCATCCGTCTAGATCTAGATCAGGGCGCTTTTTGTGATACGCTCTCGATCTGATGTAGCCGCATTAATGAGCTTTCGTGTTTAAGAAGTTATTAGTCTGAAAAGATCTGGTTTTTGGTCGAAAATCCTTTGAAATTTAAATGACTTTACTCAAAATTTATTCTTTGATTGTAACCTGCTGAGGCTATGAGACTAAGACTTCACCAGTTGATTCTGAAAAACGACCGGAAGCATAGGCATCGCAACCCATTGGGCAAAGATGCAGCTGTCTTCCATGTGGCTGTGAATTATATTCCAAAAGGCAGACCAAATCAGAGCTACATTAAGGCCCTTGGTCAACTTTTTAACCACTTCGAACAAAGCCTGAGAATACACAATATTTTTAAGTTCTGACGGAAGGCCCCGAAGAAGTGATAGGAATCTGGTTCGCCACTAAGCTAGCTAGCAATTTCAGAGCCGGCTTTCTTATATCTTCGTAATTGTGCAGGGTTTTCATCGTTCAGTAGGTTTCCAAGGAATGCAATAAGTATGACCTAACCACCTACTCTGCATGTGTCCTGCCCTTGCGACATTGAGAAGAAAAACCCTCGGCGAATACTTTTACGATGACCTGAATCATCTAGCCGAACTTGACACCCAAAAGATAAGAAACTTCATCTTCAGCGGCCTTAGGGTTAATAGTGTTACGGTTACCCATCTCGATGAACTCTGTTTTACATACTCTGGTTCCTGCTGCTGGTAAGTCGGTTCTTCAGCGTGGTATCACAATGAGCCTAAATGTGTCTAAGCGTGTCCCTGTCTGAACCTGACCTAACCTAACTTAACCTATGACGAGAAAGTCTTTGATGCAAATAACAATGGAACTTTTCTCGACGTGAATTCGTTCAAACCAACTTCGAAATCATCGACTTACTCGAAGAATACTCCTTACATGTTCCAAACATTTTTTGTGCACATTAACAGGCTCTTGGTCCTCATTTCTCTCGCGAGTCAAGCCCAATTTTTTAAATGTCAAAGGTCTCCTCAAAGAAATTCACCCTTTCGCGTGAACTATGACATTGATTGCGACAAAGACCTGACGATACAATGGTTCGTAGAAAAAGACTTTGATGTGTGATACCTCCACATCAATGGGATTCTACGAACAGTGTCCAGTGAGTCTACAGCTTGACTCATTTTGCCTTAAACTATTCAACCTCCGTCGTTCATCGAGAATTCTCCACACGCCTTTAACGACGCATGCCACACTTCGCCTCTTGAATTTCGGAGCCACCTTGTCCAAAGGCCCTTGATTCGTCTCCTTGCTTACTAAGCCAACTAAATAAGTCCATTCAAGGATAAAGGTCAATTCCCGTTTCTGTTTAAAATAACGTGTCCCGCGAGACCTTCTCGTTCCTCAAAATAGGCACAAAATACTCTGCAAAGTAATCGCTCCGCCACATCGATTTGCTGGCGCCACAATTTGAAACAATTATTGCGATGGCGTGCATAAGCCTCCAAAAAACGAGCGAAAAAAAAATGAAAACCAAAAAATGGCAACTCGTCGTTCACCCATTACCGAGGCAATAGGCAGCGACTAGGACAGAGAAACGAGACCCGAATCCAAGCAAATATTAGTTTATTGCCATTTATGGGATATTGATCTGCGGCAGCGGCGGCGCTGTGCCTGTCAATTGCCCCCAATGTGCCTCCTAGCTACATGTACGGCTGTGGCGGGGACACGAATGCCGAAACCGAATTACTCATAGTTTTGCAATTACTCCTGGTGCAACGGGTGCTCTTCTGACGGCTGACTTCACTTCACCGTCGTTGCAGTCGTAATCGCGGTGCTGTTCTATTTATAGAACTCCACCAGCTTTATGCGGCCTCGTCCGAAAGAGGGCATTTCAATATTTCTGGCGCCGCTTTCGATGGCACTTTGGTAGTGCGTCCCGCGCTTCGGCAATTTGCTCGCCATTTTCACACACAACGGCGACATCACAACAACAACATCAACTCGTTGCCCATTCAACGCGTTGACTAATTTTCATGAATGAATTTTAGAAGCAGCAGCGTCGCTCGTCGTGAGTGAGTGGGTTCGGCTTTGCGCTCTGGCGTCGACAGCGTCTCGTTGGGTATTCAAAACACTTTCCATTACAAATACAACACATGCTTGTATCCATCACCGAGAGTGCTGTGCTGGTGCTGTGGCTTTTGTAGATGAATGGATCGGCGGCGGTGGGCACACAATGAAGTGCGTTGGCTCAGGCAGCACCCAGGCTCACTTTTGACAGCTCCCTCCGCCACCGCAAGAATGATGGCATTTCAAGAAATAGCCGCGGTGCATGTTAAGCAGTTCGATTGCTGGTAATGGCATTTTGGGCAAACATCGAGCAGCGTTTACATCTTGTCGGACAACCATATTTGGTGGTCCTGAACTATCGGTGTCAGCGTCGTCGACGGTTTTGTCATTGGACATATGGTGTTATGACTGTGTTATGACTGTTAGTGTTGGCCCAGTGGTGACGCAGGTGGGATTACTCATCGAATTCATCGTTCTGTCGGAGCTAGGCTTCGAATGCCATGCGGGGAACATGGAACAATGGCCTACGTGCTTAGCCATATTTGTGCGGCGACGACGACGATGACAGGTGGTGGTATAGGCCACCGCCGCAGTGACGTGTGGGCTTTTGAGAAACCAGAACAAATGTGGGTCTCACGATAGGCTTGGCTTTTGGCTTGATTGTGGTGGAAAGGAAATCGCCGATCCAATTTGGAAAATCTCTTATGCATATGGCCGATCGGAAGGAAGGAAGTGATTGCTAAGTGAAGTTCCGGTGGCAATTGGTGCTTAGATGGAGGGTCTTGCAGTAGTTACGCTTATTTGGACATCGGATTTCCTTTGTTGCCATTTTGGAAGACACGTGGAGTGAAAAGAAGTGAAAGGCTTACGGTTAGATGGTCTCGATAGAGTAGATTATGATGGGAACCGTGTTGTTTGGAGGACACTGTATGTATGTCGGTTGTTTTGACAGAACACTGCCTCGGGGAACAAGAGAATAATCTGTTGTCTGCTCATCATTGGAATCTAGGTCACTTGAGGTAGAAACCTATCGGTCTTAAAGGCTTTTTTCAGTCTGTACAGGACCCGATTCAATACAAGACTCTGTAATTGGATTGGTCATGAACTCAAGTCATGGGTCATTTATTCGACTTAAGGAGGTGTTTACAGTTACAACACTATTTACTGAGGTACTCTCTGAGGTGAAGTTCCGTTTCTAGGATCTGGCTCGTAGTAGTAGACGAAATTGTCAAAGTCCTTGAATATAATGGCTTCAAACTCAAACCACAATGTCTGGCTGTACCATAGGTCGACTAAAAAACGTTGTGTGGCGTTACCCACGTCAAAACTGAAATTAGGCGCTTCACGAGAAAACGGTCGAATCAAGAGTCCTTGTAAACTCAAAGTTGTAGATTGGCCCGGGACATTGGCGAAAAGATTGATCCTAACCCATTTTTACAGAGGACATACCTATCACCTTTTAAGGTTGACTAAGATTCGGAGAGCAGACGTCTAAGTAGCACTTAGGTCCTGAGTTCCCTTATGGAGCCTCGGACATCTAACACATCTATGGTTCCTCGCGTTCTGCCTTAATTCTCTCGCGACCTGTTCTTCTTTCATTCTAGTTTGACCGATTCCATTGCTTGACTTGGTGGCTTATGCAAACGTCGCCTTTCGGGACCGTTTGGCTTCTGCATTGTATGTTCTGAGTCGAAAGGAGCACATCGCTCGTTCAGAATATGAACGCACTGGTGCAGCGTTCTTCCAGCCGTAGTCACTGACACTTTACAAATTCCAAGGATGGGAACAATTGAGAATAGAGCTAGGGAAACGTTTACATCATGACTTACGAGTACTGTGAGGCATCCTCGTAGGACACTATGGCAACTTAGGTTACATACATTAGACAGGTTCAAAGCCCTAATCCCACAACATGCAATTGGATAATTCTTAAAGCAGGGATCCGGACGAGATGAAAAGGTAAAGATAAGGTTCCCACCTCCAAAATCCTATGGGAGCTGCATAGTACATATGTAGGCATAGACGAACTAACTCCTTAAGTCCATGAGGATCATGAGGAGCTTGCTTTAGGCATGGTTTCCTCGCTGAGTTTTGTAGCCCTGAAGTCCGAACCAGTCGCACTTACTAGTGAGACTGGTACTGGTAAGACTGGTAAGGGGTACTAAATAGACGAACTATCCCCTTAGGTTCATGGCTCGCCTTGGGCACGGTTTCCTCACCGAGTTTTCAAGTCCTGAAATCCGAACCAGTCGCACCTCTTTCCCTATTGCAGTCTGTTTTGGGCAAGCAAAGCCTCGTTAAATCGTCAGCTGTCGGCAAACGAACTGAGCGGAGCACATAAGTGGTAAATTTCCCTTTCAGTCAGAGGATGACGACACCACACTTATAGAGACGTCTGTCAGCAATGACAGAGATTAATCTTAAGCAGCTTTTGCTAGATGCTTTAAATGCTCCGCCTGCAGTTAGACGGCGGAGACACTGCACTTATCCAAGGTCCATGGGTCGCAGGCGACTACCATATCGTCGGATTAGAGTTTTTTTTATTCTGTGCCATGAAATGAACCCAATACCCTAGCATATGACGGGTGAAGACCCTAATGCCCATCGCATCATATATGGTAGCTACGATGCCAACCATCAAAGTTATTGTCTTTTTGATTACTTTGCGAATCTGCAGGAATGCAGCCCAGGTTCGGCAGCAAATTGCTTTAGAAGGCAATGTGGCCAGCTCTCCAGGTCTCTTCCAGTATCATTGGAGCGCTGTGAGTGAATGCTGCAGCCAAGCAATGCAGTAAATACCTCTCATCGATAGCCAGAGTTCATAAGGGAATTTCTTCACATTCCCTCTGAATTGACATGAACCTGAACGCCTTCGCCAAACCAAGCTCCCGTAAAGATCCAAGCTGGATGTAGCCAATAAAAACCGGCCCTTTCCTTCTATTGTAGTTCCACTCACCCACCTCTGAACTATTCAACTTCCTCTCTATGTACAGCTAAACCTGGCGAATCATCTAGAAACACATCCGTAATCTAAATTCTAATTGGCTTGCTACTCTAAACTAATTAGCGTCTATTAACTTGCGCGAGCGACTGTACGACAAAAAACTAATCATTCACACACTGTGAACGCAAAAAGGTAACGGCTCCGCTTGGTACAATGAACAACCGGGTACGGCCAGTCTATGGCAGATGGCGATGATGCTTCTGTTTTCGATGCTGCTGCTGATGATGATGATGATGGCAGAGCACTTAAATGTACGCCCACGAGTGTGCCTGGTACATGTTTGGACTTTTATTCGAATCAGCCTGAGTCTAGTCACCGACTGCAATTGAGGGTGTCACTTGCTGTTTTGCGTATGAATCGAACAATATCACCCCTTGACTCCCTTCACAGCCCCGCCGCAGCCTGTCCACTCTCCCGCTAGTCGCCAGTCACTGAAGAAAGTAAACAAAAACAAATTCGTTTCGTTGTGAATCTTTATCGCGCTGAGATTTTCCCCAGTGGTCATGGAAGCGGAATTCATTGACTCCATGACCTTGACGGTTTGCGTTCTCAAAATACGGACGCACAGCGTAGATTCTTATCAGTGGCCCGCTCGTATTGGCGCTTCACATCCGGCGGCACGATGAATAAATAATTAAGTTGGCGCCGTAATTTTAATTTCACCCCGAGATGACATCGTCCGGTCGGTCGTTCCAATCACGCGAACATATCTGGCCGCCCCAGCACTGTGCTGGGTGGTATGCTGTTTTCCATTTGATTTTGCATCAAACTATAAATAGAAACCGTTTGAAGCCGGCTGCCTCGATAACGATGCAGTTCCGAGAAGCGCAGCCGATTTGTAATAGGAATTCGATAATCGCTGTTGTTCGACTCCATGCAGCGGTGTCACGTCGCCAGAGGGTGGCGCACACCGAGTCGTGCGATTTCATTCAGAGGAAATTGGTTACGTTCTGGGAATGGAAAGCTATTAGATAAAGCTACGCATTTCGATGGAATCGTATGTTCCCACTGTAAACAGAACCGGTAAACATTATGTTTGCTCCCAGGGATGGGAATTCATGTTATTTGCCTTGCGTGCTGTGAACTGTTGCAGTCGCAGAACTGATTTTGGGATTGTTATCGGCTGTGACTGTGAGAGATGGAATTGCGACGAAGTGTTGTTTGGTAGTGGAACTTGAACTTCAATGGAATTTAGGGTCAGGCACTGTGTTTCAATTCTGTGAAAAGTGTTTGATTGAGTTTTGCGTGATTGGAAGGAAATCCTATGAAATCAGTTTTCTAGAGAAGAAAATCGGAAGATGCCCGAATGCGAATCGTCTGGTCTTAGGTTAAGTTAGAGGGGGTGTCCTCACCTAGATGTAGACCGAAACAGATTCGTTACGATCCAGCATCTTCACATCTCTGCCTCTTCCTTTTGTTAATTCTTAACCCTTTTCAGTTGAGACCGCAGGCATTCACAATTCTAATGTTAAATTGCTGATTCCCCTTACTTTTCTAGAAGTTGCATAGCCTATAACACCTCTGAGAGTACGTACACATTCGGTACGAAAAATGTTAAAGATAGGCTAAGGAGTGTCGAACATTATCACGAACAAACAAACTTTACCAGGTGAATATGGAACTCTGCATGGAAACAATAAATCGTAGACCATTCTTCTAAATAAAATTTGGAAGTCAAAACACTTTTGCGAATGCAAAGAACTTATTGCCAACACCTGGTTAAATCAGGTTCTTCCCTTTCAAAGACTACCGTGAACAAACAAATGTGGGACGAAGTAAGGAGCAAGAGTTGGATCTGATTGTTCAGTAGTTCCTCCAAGAAATCACTTCGTAGTCACAACAATTACCACCTACTGCACAAGTGTCAAAAACCAACAACAGCTCGTTTGAGTGATATCAATTCCAAGTCAAAATTCTTTCATTAACATAGCAGCAAAGACTCCAATCAGAATAAGAGGATGATTTTTTCACTAAGGTCAACAACGAGCATCAAAACAGTCCAAGAAATGCAAGTATTGTCAAGAGTGTGACATGCTTCAGTGCTCTGGGTGATAAAATTAGTGACCACGAAGATCTCTGGTCACAGGATCTATGTAATTTGCCACAAGTTTCAGTCGGCAAATGAAACAAAGAGAAAACAATCTGATTCGTTAGGAAAAACTCTCTTCACTTCTCCACTTTAAATTCAGTCAGCTCTTGGGCTAGTGTGGCCTCAGAAGCTTCACACGCCTCTTTTGCTTGCTTAACAAACAACTTACCAAGACGGCTGATTTCAATTTAGAATTGAGTCGGTCTCGCTCTGCCATGATCCCTCAAAAGCTTCAGAATCAGACACAACTGCTCAGACGTCTGTAAGATCAACCCAAAATCAGTAGACGCGATGCGGCTCCGGTGGATTGACCGCATGCATCAATCGCGCCACCAACATGGCAGCGAATTATCAACGTTCAGAGCCTCTAAACTCCAACATCCACTACTGGAATGGGCGGAGATTAAAAAAATTGCCAGGAGCATGGATAATTTCAAAAAAGGCAACAACCATCGAAAAGGACTCATGGATGCAATGATCATAGCAAGTCGATGCCGTTTTCGAGACACCGAAAGTCCACTTATGCCCACCATTCGATCTCTAAACTGTAAGAGCGTTGGTCGGGTGAACGGCGTCAAATCGACACTTTTCACTGTGGATGTTGGAATTCGCCAGGGATGCGTTTTGTCGCCTCCCCTTTTCATTGTAAATATGGATTGGATATAACATCGCAGCCGTGGCGGCGAACCGTTCGAATTCGGGGACTTAAGGACTAACACCTGCTTATCGCTGAGAATTTGGTCATCCTTGGGTCCTTGAACAAATCAGAGGTAATGGTAATTTCCCGAGTGCCTGTTCAATGCACTCTGCATGTTAGTGGAGTTCCATTAAAAGAGGTGGAGAAGTTTGATTATCTCGGAGTCCTATTCACGAGTGATGGAAGGAGTCATACTCAGGCTGGAACTATTTTGAGACACAGCTTGGTCAGTCTGTTTACAGGAGGCCCGACTCGGGAGTCGAAGCAAAGCTAAAAAAGAAAACAAATGGCTGGCGCGACCGAAACCATTCATGTTGTGCGTGTTACATTTTTCGCACGAATGAAAGGGACCTACAATTTATTGCCGACTCTGAACGGCGAATTGAGAAGCTCTTTCATGACAGATTATACTCCCCGAGGCTTGCTTTCCCGACGAGGCGTGGTGCCTTGAAAAATGTTCGGAATTCCTGGCTAGGACTTGAACCCAAGCCTCGGTCAGCAGTCCAACGCACTAACCACTGAGCCACGGCCACTCGGCGGATCGAAGCAAAGCTATCGGCCTTTAATTCAGTGTTTGTCCCGCCCCTTACCTATGGTCAATGTCGAGCAGCTACTTCTTCGAACGGAGCGGTCTATACTTCGATGGTTTGGGCATGTAAAATGCATGCCCCCCTTTCGACTTCCAAGACCTGTCATGTTTCCGTGAAATCAGGTAGGCCCAAGTTGAGATGGTTGGACCAAGTCCGAAATCTCACTTCTACCGGTATGGGGATATCTCCTAATAATTTAGAGTCGATGGCGAAAGATCGAGGGTCCACGTAAGCACTCTTAACCAACAACCCGACATGGAAGAATTCTAGTCAATTAAACGGTCACCTTGGATCAGATCATGGCAAAGCGTCTTCCTCACTTGCATGTTTTCGAGCTTGTGCTGTGTTCCAGGTCAAAGCAATAGCAGCAGCAACATGTAAAGGAGCACAAGTCTGACAATCAGAACCACAACTTCCGTTTGTCATCGTAGGACGACGTTTTCAGTACTCAGTCCGACCTTCCTAGTCTCCAAATTAATAAAATCACCTCGGAACTCACTCATATTTTCAAACGCCGCCCGATGCTTCTCTCTGAAGACGATGCAGTTATCATTAAGGACACAACAAGAAAGCACTCTGGAAGCGAAAAGATCGACGTATCGTTTATGATATGAGGAGGTGGACATGTACGAAACAAAGTACAGTATATCCGGTCGATGTACCGGAAGACTATCTCTGACACAGAAAACTTCATCTTCTTTGCAAAATAATCTCAGGAAGCTGCACCGCAAGTTGTAATACGTAATATGGTACATTTCAGGTACAGTCTGTTCTTTTAGAAACGGCTGCCACACTTCACTCTACGGTTGCCACGTTTATAAGTCTTCACAATCTCCAACCTGCAAAGACTGACCAAATCAGTGAGTCCTGGACAGTCAGTAGTTATCCATCAACACGAAGGCAGTATTTTCCGATATCCACCAACCATGTCTCGTTTGTTAGGACTCAACCACAGAAACCTCATAATAGACTCAGTTTAGGTTGACTCTTAAGACAAACAAGATTTGTACAGGGCTTTTGCTGAAACATTCAAATTGGCTTGTCCAACTTCGACATGAAATCGAAGAAGAAACCTTTCCAGATCGAAGCACTATCATTTACATTCTCCCCTACACAATGATTACCCCAACTGTTAGCACAATTTGACCGGAACCCTCTCCCCCTACAAACAAACGCCTGCAACACCCTTCTAATTACAAAACATTTGTTCAACCTCCGACTATCAATTTGGCTGTATTTTTTCCCCAGAAAAACTCCGTACGCCCCTTTCCAATTATCATTCCAGAGTGCGTCCCAAATCTGTTTTCCGACCGAATGCACATAACTCGACATAACCTACCCCATAATTGCCAGATATTTAAGCAATTACTGTTAGATTAATGGAGTTCAAACAATGTGCTACAATCCATTAGGCCGAACCCCCCTCGGGGCGACTCCCAACGATTCACCCTGCACAAATCATCGAAAAATTTGATTAATGCACCAGGATCGGGAGCGAACACACATCCAATCCACACACGGGTAAATCCAAGGCGAAACGAAATTCCCAGCTCGAACAATACTCCCTCATTACTGTTGTGAGTTGGTGCCGCCACCGCTGTTCAGTATGCAACCAATTTTCCAATCCGTGCTGTAATCCGTGGCAAAATAGTCACGTATCTGAGTATCTATGAGTAGTTTTCCAACACCCCGGTTCTAATCGAAAACACACACTCGCACACTTGTCCGAGTCGCACTCTCCGTTGACAAAGACGAATGTGTCCACTGTTCGGATACAGTGTTCGTGTGTGTGTCAATAGAATTGAATTCCAAAGCGTCCACGAAGGTTTCTCTATCCCACAGAACTCCATCGAATGTACTACGAATCCATTCACCCAAAGGTCGTCCGTGTCTGTCCGTCCATGGCTGTCTCCCAGGCGCGCAGACACACACACGTTCGATGATTAATGATCGTGGACGGTGTGTGACAAACAAATTAGTACGAAACGTTTTATTGGTTTGATTCTGTGTAGCGAACGGACGCAATGTGCTTGTCAATTGTCAATCGGGTGTGGATTTCAGTTTAATTTTTTCCCATTAATGCCGGGCCTTTGAGGAATGAATGAATTATTTGTGACGGCCGAGGGTATGAATGGTACAGGAATGCAGGTCCATTTGCCGGCGTGGAGGGAGCGGCCGGCAGGCGGTGTCAGAACGGGTGAATGGATAAATCAGTGGGCATTCGTTTAGGCAGGGGGCTCATTGTATGGCAAATTGTGACAAATCGAATGCAGGCCAATGACTATGACTCTAAGGAATGCAAAGGCGATTCGAGCAGACTGATAGGCTCAAGCATCTGAGCCAGAAGCTGTTTTGTGATTCGAATCTGCTTCCAATGGTGATGTTGGGGTATGACAAGTCCTTGAGGAAATTGTAGGTGGGATGCCTAAAGGGATGCAAGGATCACATCTACAAACAGGAGGGCCAAGGTCTAGTTTCAAGCCATAAGCTAGCAACTGACTTAAGCGACTGCAGCACTAACTCGCCTTGACACCTTGTCGAATTCGTTTGTGTTTAAGACGAAGCGCAGAGCTTCAAAAAGAAAAGTCGAAATGACTCCATTCTCACAACACCGATACCCAAAGTTCACAGTGTTATCCTTGCAAAAGTATGGCATTGCCATAGGAAGTGTCCAATCGGGTCTTCATTTTCAAAACAATACGAAGACGTAGGGTAAAAGGAAATTTTGTAGTACCCCTTGACCGAACACTTGCTGGTCCTGCAAGGAGTTAAGCTAAACTGACACGAATTATTGGTTGCAGACAATATCGGGTTGCCTTGCAATCAACTTCTTATCATGCCTCTTGTACGTCTTCGACAGTCGCGCCAACATGAAGTCTTAAGTTCTTCAGTCCCGAAGCCTGAAGGAAGTAAATCCTACATAAACCAATCGAAGGGGTCACACTGCTAACTTAAGTCCTAAGCTCTAGGCATGTAGGTGAGGTAGGTGATGGCAAAATTCGCCATTATAAGCCTCATATGCGCAAACGCCCTTACAGAGAACGAGGACGATTTCCTTTACGAGCTCCTCGACATGCGATTACATTAAGATCGCCTTTGGCAGCACAGTCGGAGAGTACAGCCTTCACGACATCACATCCGAATATGTATTTGGGCTAAACGACTCTGCGGTTTGGCGGAATATCACGCGTGTGTTTCCTGACCAACGAGGCGTTAACCAAATTGACCTGTTGCAATCGACGCAAGACGTCGAACGGCTACAACCACAAAAGACTGACTTGTGGATCAAGTAGCTCTCAATCTCAAGAGATTGATGTCTTTGCATTTGATGTCAGGTTTTCAACAGGAAGACACGCTGTCATGCTCTTTTTGTGACGATCGTAAGGAACTACAAAGCCAACTACAAAGGTACGATCTTTTAGAAATCTAACGACATTGATACAAGGTGGCGCAAAAGTCATCACCCTATCGGAAGATGCTATAATTTATGCAAATGGCGGAAATATCAATTCTACTTTGACGTTTGAGAAGTAAACAGATACAAAATACAAGTGAACAAGACATGAATCGCTTTACTCCTAAAGAACGCGGAATAATTGTTTCGATTTTTTGCGGAATATTTCGTCGGTCGTGTTGGCGCAGCATGAATTTCGGCGCAGATTTTACGGTCGTCCGACACCAACTGGACAAACACTACGACGTTTAGTTGGGAGTGGGCTTTCATAGGTCCCACTTGACTTAAAGCAATCGACCATTTGATGCAAGATCACCGTTTTTTTTTCCAGAAAGTCGATGTTTAAAGCAGGATTTCATATCTTTTTCTTCACTTTCGTCTTACTGTCTCGAACATGTGATTGACGAGGTCTGTCAGGTCTGGCCGGGCCCGGAGCAGCCGTTCTGCTGAGAATATCGCAGCTGTGGCTGAAGATGTCGGAGATGATCCCGGAGTATCGGCCAGATGACGTGCCACGCAATTAGACATCAATCAGCGGTCTTTACAGAGAATTTTGGTGAAAGACTGTAAGATATTCCCTTACAAAGTGCAGACAGCCAAGCGCGTGTAACCCATGCTCAAGCCATCCTGAATCTCGACCACGAGGGAGACAACTTTTCATCGAAAATTATCATGAGCGACGAGGCCCATTTCCATCTCTGTGAATATAACCCACATCCGCTCAAAGTGGTGTGTGGCATCAGGCCTTATTTTTTCGGAAACGCCGCGGGCCAAAGACTACTGTGGACGGCGCGCGGTACAGAGCCATGCCCAACAACTTTTTTCTTCCTCAATTGGAACAATTGGGACTGGAGAACATGTGGTTCTAACAAGATGGAGCAACGGCGCATTCTGCACGAGCCACAACCGAAATTCTGAGGGCTGCATTTCCGGGTCGCCTAATCACTCGTTTTGGCGATTTGCATTGGCCGGCAAGATTGCCTGATTTAACCGATCCAAACTTCGTTTTGTGAAGTTTTTTGAAGTCACGAGTCTATGCCAACAAGCCTCAGACTCTTAAAGCCCTTAAAGAGAATACCCATCAAGAATGCGAGGACCTATCGCCGGAAGTTCGGGCAGGAGTGATGGAAAACCCCATAAAACGGGCTCGAATGGTCATCAATTCTGGCGGCGGCCACTTAGCCGATATCATTTTCTCGACTTCATCATCTCATCCTCATCTTCCAATGGCCCGCTTATCCCCTATGAGGGTCGCGGATTTAGGGAGCTTAAGTGGACCCTCCGCATTTCCCGATTATCCACGATGGACTCTAAATCATCAAGGGCTATCCCCATACGAGTAGAGGTGAGATTTCGGACTTGATCCAGCCATCTCATCCTAGGACTACCCAGGGGTCGACCTACAATAGATAGGAAAATTCGAATCTATCGACTTAGATGGTTGCGACATGGAAATGAATGCTCCGGTGGAGTAAACGAAGATCTTACATACAGTGACTCACGTAAGTGGATGATGTGCGCAACTGGAAGTAGCTCACTAGCGATTGAGCTTGCTGGACTTGTTCATTGACATCCAGGTTCAGCCTGGAGTGTAGAATGAGAGTAACTAAGTAGATCTTTAACACAAATCCAGTGGTAATATCTCACAGCCCTTTAGTAACTAGACTCTGTGCTTATCTCGTTCATTTGCATTTACTTTGATTCGCACTTCACTTAGTTGTTCAGCTCACTGTTCTCATCATGCAAACATGCATTAATACTGCTCCTATTCAGACTTTGAATAACCATGCAATTCCGTGTTCTTCTACCACATCAAACCACAAGCATGCAACCAAGTAAGTTGCAAACACTCTTTTCAAATTAACGATGCAGTTCTTAAGTAGCAAAGTAGTTTCTATAAAATAGTAAAAAAAAAACTCATAGTAATAACTGTTACATACTTTACAAGTAAAAACTAAAATGCTTCCATGTTAACTTGCTTCAAAGTCGACGCTGGCAACGTTGGAAGCTTCAAAATAATGTCAATCCCGCAGCAAAGACCAAGTAAGGACACATAACGATTCAAATAAATGGCGACATTTTGAATGCGCTGACATTAGTAGTAATAAGTAAATTCAATAACGCGAATTGCATTTAAGTCGTTAATGCGTTTATTTATGTTTTAATCGCTTTAAACGGCAAACGTTGCAGTAATGGGACACGAATGCTTATGGTTGGGAAAGTGAACTATGCTGGAGCTTTTAATGGTTTGCGTTTCTAGAATTTATGTTAATTTTATTAAATTATTGTGAACAACTTTCGTTTAAGGAATCGATTTATTTGGTAAACTAAGATTAAAACCAATGATTGTCAATTGTTATGATGGCAGAAATGTCTGAAATGTCCCGACAGGGTGACAGAGCCGAGCAATTCTCTTAATAAATTTAAAAAAAGACGTCACTTTCGATGTCTCGAGTCAGTTTGTGTATGATCGGGATGTAAGCAAAGACAAGCCTCTAAGGCTGAAAGGTACTGTTATCAGATTATTTTGCATTTCAATGACTTGTACAAGTGTTTTGAGCTTCCTAAATATTTCTATTGTTATATTTATTCAAGACGCGTATAGACTACAAGGTAAAGGAACTAGTAAACACCGTCAGTACCTCCAAGGACAGCATCCGCGAAGGCATAAGACTGGCAGTAGGGTTTCATGGCTGAACCATGATTATGACATTAGGAGACTCGAAAAAAATTCCCGCGCCACAAATATCCCCAACTTGTCTAGACACCAACCATGAACGACATTGAAACCTAAAACTTCCTGAATTTCGAACCGCTGCACCTCGCTCGCGCTGTGCAAATAATATGTGGGTATTCATAACCCCTTTAAGCGCGAATGGATTGAAAAAAAAAAAAAAAACAAGTCATTCCATCTCGGAGTCTTTGGTCGTGGCTGATTGAAAAAGAACCATAAACTCCTCACCATTAAGAAAAACAAGAACTCATTACCTAACTTGTATGCTGCTTTGAAATTACGTGTCCAGACTTCTACAGAAGAAACGGAAACCTTCAAAATTTAAACCTTAAATACATCGACATTTTATTCACTTATTTAAGGTGGCGCTACAGTCTGGGGTCAAGCGTCTCACACAAGCTCGATCTTTAGCCAGCTGCCTCCAGATTCGCATGACAAGTTGGTTAAGGTCCCCTTTCACTTGCATGCGCCACCTGAGTCGCGGTCTTCCTCCATCTCGCCGTCCTTCGGGTGCGGATTCGAAGATTTTCCGGGCCGGAGCATTGGTCTCCATCCGCTCTATAGACCCAGCCATCTCAGTCGTTGAAGCTTCACTCTTCTAGCTAAGTCAATGTCGTTGTACAGCCCGTACAGTTCGTCGTTGTATCTCCTCCTCCACTCCCCGTCTATGCAGGCTTTGCTACTCAATTGCCTTCTTAGCCCAAAGAAACAGCGATTGGCTTGGCAAATGTTATTCTTCATTTGATCTCAGCGCTGGTGTCATTGTCTGAATTGATAGCGGAGCCTAGGTAGACAAAGTCCTGAACAACTTCAAAGTTATAACTGTGTATTTTGACGTTCTTTCCTTGTTGACAGCATATACTTCGTCTTGCCCTCATTGACCGCTAAATCCATCATCGCCGCCTCCGTCTCAATACTCACGAACGCAACAGTGATGTAAATATCGTCTGTTAAGCCGAGTAATTTTGCACAACTCTTTCAAGAACGATGTTGAAGAAGTCGCATGACAGCGCGTCGCCTTGTCTAAATCCTTTTTTGACATGAAAGGTCTCGATGAGGTCTTGACCGACCTTGGTGGAGGAATCCATAATACTGGTTGAGTGCCTTGCGTCGATCGCAATGTGCTCAATCTGGTTGACGGTTGATTGATCAGGAGATCTCCATGTTTCTTTGTGGATATCGAGATGTGGGAACCGCGTACTAGCTACGACGACGTTCCGCCCCGCAGCAAAGTCGATCAGCCTCAACCCGTTATCGGAAGTGGTGTCTTGTAGGCTGTGCTTTCCGACAGTACTACCAAAGATGCCCTCTCTTCCTAGCTTTGCGTTAAAATCGCCTAGGATAATCTTAATGTCATAGCTAGGGCACTGCTCGTACGTCTTGTGCAAGAGCTCGTAGAACCTGTCTTTGGTGTCGTCGTCTTTCTCCTCTGTGGGGGCATGTGCGCATATCAGGCTAATGTTGACGAATTTAGCTTTGATGCGGATTGTCGTGAGGCGTTCGCTCACATACCTGAAGTTTAAGACTTCTTGCCTAAGTCTGCCTGCAACGACGAATCCGCACCCAAATAGGTACTGCTTTTGTTGCCGATGTCGGTAACCCACTTCGGGAATGTGAGCGCTGCCGCTGGCCCCTGTAGGGCTCATCCGCCACCATCTCTTTTCCAAGACCCCAACCGATTCTTGGAAATCCTTATCGGCCTTAGCTCCAAATATGTTGAAGTAGCCCAGATAAGGTATTGTTCCCGATCCGGAAGTTTTAAACGCCACCGTTATTCTTCCGCTGTCGTGTTTATAGTGCTGCAATTCTTTTCCTCTGGTGATCACTCGCTGTCCCAACATGAGCTTTAATAGCTGTCTGCAGCAATCTAGAAACTTTTTGGTGAGGAGTCGGTTTGGTTTGTTTGCAAGTGATCTTGTCATGATCTTAATATTGCATGTCGAGAGTTTTGCCTCGTAGGGTAGCAAGAATAACACTACACATTCGATACTGGCTGTTTTCCCCTCTGGCAAGCGTTGGAGTCTTCTTTCCGACTAGAGCTCGCTGACTCATAGGTATTTCTTTACTATTTACTGACCGTTCCTCAACCGTCTTATCATTGTAGAGAGACCATTCGTATTTGAACTAAAAAGTGGTTAGTTAGGCGGCGTCAGTCGCAATTTTTGAAGTTAGGATGTGAAATGCAGGCAAAGGAGAGTAATGGCTCATGGAAACCACGGCCGCTCTTCACTTTTTTAGAATTTTGGAAAAAAAAAACAATAAGGAAATCCAAAGATTGGTCATTGTTCTGACAAAATTCACCCCAAACAAATTTAAAAAAAAATGTCAACAACCTATTGACGACTCCTTCACCACAACAAGGCCATTCTACGTTACAGAATGAAAGACAAATGGCTTATTTTGGATGTCATTGTCTTCAACGCAATTCACAAGTGTTCACGTCCATGAATCCATTGCCTCCAACTTAACCCTTTTCACTACCACCCTCTGTGTTCTTCCACCCATTTCACCGAATCCAGTCCGGTTACGCTTCACCCACACTGTCTGTCGCCCCGATGTAAGACATTTTCGATTTCCCACTCCAGCTGGGTGTTTTGTAAACAAAGTGTTTTCCCATAACAATCACAAGTAACAGCCATTATTCCGCTCCCGCGGACAAAGCTCTGCGCTGTGTCTGTTGACCTCAAAACTTGTGAAAGAAGATCCAAGTGGGAGACTCCCCCGCCCGCTCCATAGATCCGTCTATCCCGGCGCCCCGCCGACCCCCCGTCCAGCAAGTCATCTCGGGCTTCGCAAACCGCGCCAGGTTATTGTTCTATGATGTGGATTGCGTTATTAATTGGCAGACGATGAGGGTTCACGTGGATCGGTCTGTGTTTTGAAATTTCGAAACCTTGCGCTCGTTTGAGTGTGCGCCTTGGTTTTGTGCTTTGTCAGTGGAGTCAGTACATTATCCCGGCTCATAGTCATTTTTTTTTTTCGCTGGAACTGAGTACAAGTTCAAAGCACTCAGAGTCTTCAACCCAACGAGCCGCGACAGGGGTAAGAAGCCAACGATCGACAATGGATTTGTTTTTATTTACTTTTTCGCGCTTGTTTTCGTCGCTTCTCCGCTTTTTTATTTCTCATTTCTGATTTTAATTTCGATTTTGATTTCGATTTTGATAGCCATGTTCTTGTTTAGGATGAGCGCAGTGGGAAAAAAAACGTGACAACGCGTACAAATCGCTGTATTGTGTCAGCAAAATAAAATATTCCATCAGGATGCCTCAGAACTTCACTGTGTTTCCTCCTCTTCTGGTCGAATATGCTATATGCGGGTGAATTCTTTCTTTTTTATTGAGGACATGCCAATGGGATGATTAATTTCCAGTGGCCGTCGTAACAATGGGAACCGACTTTCTAAACGGAGCTCTTAGGTTACACCGAACGTCGAAGTAGGCGACAGGTCTTTTGTTAGCGTGTCATTATTTATGCCACCGAAGACACATACATACATCTCTCGTGTCCAAAATACACTAATTAGCTTGGTAAAATCGAAAAAAAATCCCCGCGGATGAATTTTGTGCGGACTTTCGATTTTTTTATTTAAATAAAAAATTTATAACAAATTAGGAAAACCAACAAATAAAATTTATTAAGTAAATGCTAATAAAGGAATTATGTAAATTTTGTGCCGAAATTGAGATTCCGCGGAGGCCAAAGTGAGGATGACATACCACTTGGGGTACGAGGTTGCCAGCAGTTTTTTTTTTTTTCACCGAGTGCGAGGGGAGGAATGGCTTGAGCTGATTGGACTGGGTTGACGACCTGTTTTGAAGATGATTAGGGGTCGACAGCAATAATGCGAGGTCATCGTTTAATGAAAACGTTACTTTTGGGTTTTGTTACCTATAACTAGACTTTTTCTATTTTTAGATTCGATTGTCAAAGTTTTGAACTTTGAATTGATTTGAGCCAGGCCTTAGTCTGTGATGATTGACCCTCAGACGAGTGACCATGGGGAGATCTCTTACAAACATAATAAGAGTGTGGGGTAAGCAATTGAAGTCAATCGGTTGATTAGAGATTAATCGTAAGTTTTAAGGTTAACGGTTCTCTGGACCGTAATGCAACGCAAGCGTTTCTCAGGAGAAAGCACATCCTTCTATTAGATGTGGAATAGGAAGGGTTGACTGATTTTAATAAGAAAATTTTATAAGATGCTTCTAAACTGCTCTGCTCTTTAATCTATGTCCTGTTTCACCGCACTACGCTGCATAGTCCTGCAATGCACGGCCCTACGGCTACAGCAACATCCTGGACTCGTTATCAAACAGCTCCATCACGTTTCCGACCGCTTCATACTCAAACTTAACTTCAGGAAAAATACTTTCACGTGGGATTACTCACCAGAGCACAGTGGAAAAAAAAACGAAGTGGTTAATAATATGGACACGTTCATCTACATTCTACATCAATGGATCAAAGATGAACTGCGGTGTAGGGGCCAGTGTTTACTTGGAATCACTGAAAATAGCAAGATCATACCTAAGCAGAACTACTGGCAATCCGAGAGGCTTGCACGCAACTCGGGCGTGACAGAACGCACAACGCTATCCCCATAGATAGCCAAGCCGCTATCAAAGCCATTGATTGGGCAACATATTCTCCAAACTGGTGCTAGAGTGCCGGAACGAGCTTGTCCGCTTGGGCAAACGGTTCAGGGTAACACTGTTGTTGATTCCAGGGCACAGTGACATAAAGGGAAATGAAGTTGTAGATGAGCTGACCGGGTAGGGCTCAGGTCAACATGGCTCATTCGCGGCAAGACTCCATACTCCGCTAGGATCTGTTAAAGAACAAATCCGCATCCAAATGGAAGAGATTAACCAACTTCCAAGGAAGATATGGCCGACCTGCGAAAGAATTAGAATAAAAGATCTCGTAAGCAGTACCCGTCCAGCTATCGCTAGAATAACGGTGATAACCACGAGGCATTGGCCAATCGGAGACCACGCGGTCAAACTAGCTATTTCATACCACTCCCACTGCCGCAGTTGCGCATATAAAAATGAGAAGGAAACTTTCTTCTATTTCCTCTGCAAATGTCCGACACTTGCAAGAGCCAGACTGCGTGCACTGCGGTAAAGGGATACGAGATGTAATCCGCTTTCTAAAAGCTGAATCTAGGCACTCCCGGCTACCTCACCCAATTTCAACAGCACGTTTAATCAACCAGGTCCCACGAGTCGTGGTAACAAAAAGGCACATCTTAGTGCGAATTGGGTTCAGTTGAACCGCCACCTCCACCTACCTACCTTCCCCATATTGGTCCAAGGGTCTCTATTGCCTAATGTCTCAGGTCTTTGCAACTGCCGTGACTCCCCATTTTCTTCTGCGCTCGGTTCACTCACTCTTGTTCCATGTTAAGTAAGTGAATTCCATTGGGGAGCATAGTGAGGAATGGAGCTGTCACGTTTTCCGCTGTCACTTTTGTTTGTTCCTATTGGTTTCTGGTGTTAGCGACACTTTTAAACCAGAAAATCCTTATTATATCCCGAAAGCACCTATTAACGAAGTCTTGCAGTTTTCTCATGGTAGTCACTTTCCAAGTGGTGCACCCATACAACAGCACGGATGCAACATTGTACCAGAACAGTCGTAGCTTGGTGCATAAGCTAGATGTATTGCTTCGCCATATTTCCGAACGCAGACTTCGTTTTGCCGATTCGATTGCCAATATCTTGTTCGATTCCAGCATCAGTCGAAAGAATGTGCCCATGACATTGGGAGCTGTCTGCTTTCTCCACCGGATGTCCATCAGTTAATGAGTTTCCTGCAACGCTGACGATTTGGATTTTGACATCGTTAATCTTCAACCCGCCAAGGCCAAGTGTTTAGTGCGTTGGACTGCTGTGCGGGCGGCATGGGTTCAATTCCCAGCCATGTTCCATTCTTGCGAAAAATGTAAGACGCACAACATGAATGGCTGCGAGGAGCTAGGCCTTGGCTCATCCCGAGCTGTCGCGCCAACTATTATTATTAAAGTCTGAGCCCCGAATACGTCGTAGTAGGCTAACAAAGGAAGGGTGACGAGGACTTCCATGAAAGAACTTCGCTTTGGATCTGGCCATGAATTATCCAGATGAAACCAACAATGGCGTCTACAGTTTGAGTTGGGTAAAACTTTTATGTGAACTTATCCCCTTTCTCACCTAACTAAGACCTCTTTACCCTCAAAGCTGGTAAAGCAATGCCAGGAGGAATTAAATCAGTTGAAGGTCCACTGCAGGATCACTCTCACCTGGTTCCCAGGTCATAGTAAAATTTACGGCAACGAAAAAGCCGACGACGTGGCCAGGCGGGCATCAGCCTTTAACGACTTACGTCTCCCGCTAGAAGCCGTTAAGGGCAATATTCAACACCACTTTTTGAAGACGGCCAACCAAGTGTGGAATAGGCTTAGCAACTCCGTCATATCAAGGAAGGTCTGGTCCGGTTTCAACAAAAAGAAAACAAGAATCGTAGCCACTAGCACAGGCCACTGGCCAATAGGAGACCACGCAGCCAAGCTAGGTATCCCCCACAACACTTTCTGCCGTAGTTGCAAGGATAACGGCGAGAAAGAATCTCTGCATTATTTCCTGTGTAAATGCCCGGCTCTAGCAAGGGTCAGGCCACGGACTTTAGGTAAATCCTTCTTCGACAACCCTTCTTACTCTTGATTCTCCACTACCACATTCTAGGCTCAGAATTGTTTCAATTACATACCTCCTCTGTATGCTATCCGGGAATCCGGTATATTTGTTGGTCTAGATAGAAACTTTCACCCTGAGTTCGTTTGAATTAGTTACTCTACCCCGCCTCAAACTCATGCTCTAATCTTGTCCACTGATTGTCTCACTATAAGCATCGTACTCCAGCCTATACAAGTTGCATCACAATGGAGCTAACTCTGGTCTAACTGTGTTCCGATCAGGACAGCAGCCCGTTTACTGAACAACTTATCCGGCCCATCTGAGTTCTAGCTTTATAAGTCTAAAATATGAATATAAGAACCACCTCCGGAAGGCGTGATGGACTCGAAGTAATCCATCAACGATTCTAAAAAGATGTTGATTGATTTTGAACATCCAGTGGTAACCACCCCAGGTGGTTATGGACTCCATACAAGTGCCCCCTCAACCGATTTCTGTCACCAAGTCGGTTAAAATCCATTTACCCCCTCCCCCCTCCCTCGGGATACACTCCTTTCGACCGATATATTCATTCAAATTCACTTATTCACCTTAAAAGGGTTCCATAACCCCCATTATCGCCGTGGTCGGGCGCCCGTTCGTTTATTTGCCAGTCACATTGTGTAAATAAAAGCGAACGACAGCGGTGCGCGTTCACCATCCACTCCGAATGACAGTTGAAAAGGCAAATCACCTCTAGAATATGCCAACTGTGGATGAACTGACGAAATTCTAACCAAAATTGAGTGTCTCTCATTTTTTTTCTTCTTCTCCTCTGTTGTTCACCCTAATTCGTGCACATTTATCAATTTGACACCCAAGCTAAGC
Source organism: Matsumyia berberina (assembly GCA_917880715.2). Taxonomy (NCBI): domain Eukaryota; kingdom Metazoa; phylum Arthropoda; class Insecta; order Diptera; family Syrphidae; genus Matsumyia; species Matsumyia berberina. The sequence continues at coordinate 11,323,135 of OU862870.1, forward strand.
AAATTCCCATGCTGAACTTGTTTACAGCAGCGCGTCAAGAACCAACACCTTCCCCCCCGCTTTGATAGAGAATGCACGTCAATAGTTGGGAGGGAGTATATAGGTAGCTCTGGGGTTACACTAAACTTTTCGCGTAAGCAAACCGAAACACGTGCACCCGTTTGTAGTCGGTCACTGCATTGAAAACTGAACCAGGTCGGTGGCCTAGAATAGGACAGTGGTGAGCCCGCGAGCTTCCAAACAGATAATTACAACAAAAATGTCTCGAGTTGAAGCTAATTTTGTAAGAAACAGCAAATTCATGATAAACAGCCACAATAAAACCGAACGGACGCGAACAAGGCGAAATAATTCCCCAACCCCTGGTGTCGCCTGCGCGTGGTGTTGGTGTTGTTGCCAAACCAAAAACAAACAAACGAACGAATTAAATGAAAAAAAAAAAAAAAAAATTAATTGCAAAGCAAATCACATTCAACAGTTCCCGAGAAGTGGGACCGGGTCAACGCCCATTTTTTCCTCAATTTTCTGAGGCGTTCGGGTTCTGTTTTTTCGGGTGAATCACTTTGGGACCTGCCTGTGTGTAGTTTGATGGTCTTCGGACATGGATTCGTTGATGGTTTCGGCTTTGGATTTGAATTTTGACTCGAAGTTGGATTCCGATTTGGTATGCGCGGTTGTGAAACAATGATAATGAGGCGAAGTAAAACCACGATGATCTATATTGGGAATGGAGAGACACTCGACCATCTATCAAAGTGTGGTTTCATAATTTGATTGGGGCGGGAGAGACCTATCGCTTTGAAATAATTGAATGTTTTGTAGAAGTTTCGTGGAATATGTCATTAATCCGAGAATTAGTCAGAAAGGCTGTTAAACGATTGTTGTGAGTTTAGGCATCGCCGACCTTCACGGTGGAGGATGGCCTTCTATGAACTCAGTTAGCAGGTGAATAGGAAACTGGTGGCAGTAAATTTTCGGTGAAAGATAGACTGCGTGGGAAAAGATAGTCGAAACGGATATGGTATTGGGGGTTATGAACACATTTATTAAGTTTTGAGCATTGATGGCATTGCCTTTTAGTTCTTAATGAGTTACGTTGGTTTCGTGAGTGTCCCAAAGACTTACTTAGATCTCAAGGGGGGCCATTGTATGGGTTCAATGTATACTCATGATTAATCTCTAGAAAACACCCAGAGAGGGATAGAAATCTCAGGAGTTTCCTAAAATCAGCGACATGAAGGTCCTCCAACCCAGGGAATAATCTACTACCCAGAGTACGCAATCTTCTGGTGACTAGTTCGGGACATTCGCATAGCAGGTGCTGAATGATTCTATTTCTTCTTCGTCCCTGTAGCTTCGACAGTAGGGTAATCCAAGACGCTCCGCATGGATTCCCATTCCGCAGTAAGGACACCGGAGACGATTCATATTTCCCTTCGACTAAATTGTAAGAGATTTTTGGAATTCTTATCGAAGACTGGCCATAGTGATCTAGCAATTGCACATGTGTCCATGGCACACCATCGCGTATTAGCCCTGATCATGGTTTCCTCATCTATTTTCCCGTTAAGAGTCCTAATGGGTGTCCTTGCAAACGGAAGGATGTATGCATATGCATATGATCTGCACCCCTCCTGGCAAGTTCGTCTGCCCTCTTATTACCTGATATATCCCTGTGGCCCGATACCCAGCACAGGGTCACCTTATTGGTCGTTGATAAATCGTTGAGAGTCTGTCTGCAGACTTTTACAAGCTTTGATTTTGTCGATGCTGACTGTAGAGACTTGATAGCCACCTGGTTGTCAACCTAGATAGTGATAGTTTCCCTGGCAATATTGTCTTTTTTGATTGGCTTTGCGGCCTATAGAATGGCAGTTATCTCGGCTTGAAAAACGCTGCATCCGTCTCCAATTTTGAAGGATTGGTTTACCCGTCTGAATTCACGCGAAGATACTGGCACCGGTACCAGCATCTATTTTGGATCCGTCGGTATAAAAGGCTAGCCCTTCGTTAGAGCAGACTATACCCTCATCCCAGTCCTCTCTTCCTGGTATTTTTATATCAAATCTCCTATCGAAGTCTAAGGTGCGAATGATGTAGTCGATATATATGTTCTTCTTCGTGGTGGTCCTTCGGGTAAGAACGGAGGCGTGACCATAGGTGTTAGTTGCCCATAGACCTACTTCCCTCCTTAGATATTTTATTTTTATTGGGCAGCAGTCGTTTCGCTCTAGCACTGGGGTCTCACAGAGAGGCCTATTATGTCACGTTCGCGTGATAATTTGAATCATTCAGCTTTGGCGCCTTGCACAGGAATGATGCCGGAGACAACTCGTGCATCTTGGCGGCTAAGCTTGACCAGAGAACTAGATCTTTTTTTTTTTATAGACCGCCAATAAAGTCCTGGTCATTTCACGTGTGTCTAGATAATATCGGCCGGTAGCTCTCGGCCCAACTCCACATTCACAAGATAAGAAACTTCATCACCGGGACGAAGCGGTTTAAAGCGTAGGGTTAATACCGTCCCATCTCGATGAACTCTAAGTGTGTCCCTGTCTAAGCGGGCGAAGCCACCTAACCTTACCCAGCTTCCTTTTCATTCTGCTTTTTTGACGTGGTGATTCGAACACTAAGGGGAGGGCCTGTGCGATATACGATTTCGTCAGGACTTTCTGGTTTGCATCTCCAGGATTTTCTGCTTGGGTGGCTTGGCTTACTGCCATGCATGTCTTGTCTTCCAAGCGTGTTACGCCAAAATATTTGACCTGCTGATGAAGATCAATTCTGATCGGTTACATGTGCCTTAGATTTTTCCTTCTATTGAATTCCACTTTTGTAGTCTTGAGTTCCTCTGATCAACACCATTCTTTAATGACTCGTTGAGTTACAGAATTTTCCCGTTGCCTTTTGCAAGTTGTCGCCGTGGGTCAGTGGTTAGTGCGTTGGACTGCTGACCGAGTGGCGTGGGTTCAAGCCCCAGCCAGATACACCGAACATTTTTCGCGGCACCACCTCTCGTCGGGGAATGACAAGTCTCCGAGAGTGTAATTTATTATGAAAGAGCTTCTCAATTCGCAGTTCGGAGTCGGCAATAAATTGTAGGTCCGTTCCATTTAGGCCTTGGTTCATCCCGAGCTGTTGCACCAGCTATTTTTTTTTTCTTCTTTTGCAGGAACTCGTCGAAAGCCGAGTTCCATATTTGTGAAGAGAAAACCCCTTTTTCTCGGCGGCCTCTCCCAAATGATCATAGTTCCACCGCACAGTCGATATCTTGGTTTTCAACATCTCTTGTTGTGCGGTTCACTCTTTTTTCTTTCCTTTCAAGATCTTTTCTCATTAACTTATGCGTGGTATTATAAAAGGCTCCTTCGATATCGATTAAGCACCATTGACTGCCTCTTTGAAGTCCCGTGCATTCTGGATTGAGCCTGTTAGACGGTGTAGTGCGGTTTTAAGTTTGGAGTTCCCAGCTTGATACACAATCTGCCTATGGTGGACAGGTATTCCCTCCAGACTTCAGACTAATTGGTCTTGGTCCTCTCAGTATGAACCGGAGAGCTTATGGTTTCAAGAACGTACGGCATGATTGTCTGTTGCCTTTTCTGTAGCAGAACGGGGAACATACCACTTACTCCTGCTGCTTTGTAGGGCTTAAACTTTTTAATGCATAGTTTATCTGTGCAAATGTTTGCTGCTTCCTGGCAGATTAGATGTCGAACAGCCGAGAAGTTAGTTTCGAGTAAGGGTTGCCGCCGACTCCGACACATGGGAAACAAGCTGTTTTGGACAACTGGGAAACCTAACAGAAGTACCAAAGGCGAACAAACTCCACTTTATTAAGGGTACAGGTTGGTTTTGCGATAGACCACCCATCTAGAACCCAAGGTTGGAACATGGACCACAGAATAAAGGGGAACACAATGGACTAGTAGGCCACCGTGGGCACTTCCCACATAATCTAACCTAACCCAAAGGTTGTTCAGTGACCATGTCACATGTGATTTCTCCCCTGTGTAGCCCGGATGCAGTAAGTGTTGATGCAATGGTCTCACAGAATGCTCTAAAGTTGATCCTTTTCGCTCTTCGGATCTCTTTATCGCACTCGGTTACCGTTGCTTTGTACTTTCACCAGTCCCCATCCCCATTTAACCATGACGCATCCCTTTGAGCTTTGGTATTCGATAAACAGCAGCTGGTCTTAAATACCTGCCATATCGCCTTAGGTTGTGTTTCAGTTCAGATTTACATTGGTTCTTCTTTCAAAATTCCACTCTAGCTTGGCTTCGCGTAAGTTCCAGAAGCCATTGCCAGGTTTTCTCATGAAGGTTACTTCTTCAGTGGAGTCTGACACTAAGGAAGACGGCAAAATACCTTGGCGTGATTTAAGATGTGCTCTCCGTTGTGCAGTGATTAACGCGTTGGACTGCTGAACAGACTTCCACCTCTCCGAGGTCTGTTCGAGAGTATAAAGCTTCTCAATCGACATTTCAGAGTTTTTGTGACAATTATAGCACACGCGGTGCATTTTTAAAAAGAGTTCGTGTCTCTGTTCTATTTTGCGCCAATTTCTACATCGAACCACTTTTATTTGACAGCTGTCAAGAAATCACAGTTTTATGATTGACAGTCTAATGTCACGACGACTCGTGAAATTTAAAATGAAAGCAGCACCCAAGTCACACAAGCCTCCACAAGTCGTTAAAGGCAAATATGATCCACTTTCCTCCATTTCACTTCTCGCATTCATCTCACCTAAGGGCTATGAAACCAAAAGTATCTTTTCCAGCGCTAAAGGGACCAAATCTATGAATGAAAACCTTCCGTCTGTCAGTTCTACACGTTCAAATTGTACAAAACCACTGACATAACGGACCACAAAAAAAGCAATAAAACCAAACAAAAACTTCATAAAACAACAACAATCGTCACGCTAAAGGCAATTTGCCTTGTTTCCGTAGACGCCAAGGATGACGAGGGGTGAGGAGGGGGCACAGGCTAAATTATGAACTTCCATCGTGTGTTAAAGATCAAAAATGAGAACCGCGCGGCGCAGCTCATAAAAGAGCGTAATAAACGCGAGAAAAAAAAAAAAAACAAAAGCAAAACAAGGCAAAAGAAATATAAGACGAAAAAAACCAAAAAAATGAAGAAAAAACACGACAAAAACAAACAATAAATAACGTTTTTCCGCTATGCGCTTCGCTTTCGTGTCAAGCGAACTTTGCACCCAATGATTTTGCGAAAACATTCGTAGCGCACCAGCAAACAGCAGCCGCAGCCGAGCGAAATTAACAAAACGTATCTGATGGATGCACGTCTGGCGTCCCGCTGCCCCCCTTTCTTTTCGACTGAAAGAGGCCAACACGAAGAAGAAGATGAAATGCGAACGCAAACGCGAACGCGAACAGTTGTATCAAAACAAAAAGCCAACAAAAATAAAAACTGTTATTGCTCCTCATCCACGCCACGCTACACACATTCGTGGTGTGTTTGGTGTGGTGCCCCGGATAACAACACTTATCCGAAAGAGAGTGCCGCGCGAACCAACTGGAAGTGGAAATATTTTGTGTTTTTTGGGGGTGGGAGCTGTTGTGCTTGCGATTACCCCCGTTGGCATTCGCTTTCATCCCCTTTGCACACCCAAGTCAGGCGGAAAAGCGCGGTGGTGGGTGCATACTTCCCGCTGCAGGTAAAACAAATCACAGTCGGTGGCGGTGGTATGTTGGGGTTTGCATTTCGCATTTCACCCACCCCTCCGTTGGAGAGGGGGTGGGAATTTACTGCGCCAAAGAAAATAGCAAAACGAAATGAAACATTGGTGTTTGGTTTAGGAGAGTGAGTGGTGTTAGGAAACTTGAGCATATGCGGTGGCGGCGGGGCCGTACCGTTTTTGTGCTAAATATTAGAAAGTGAGTAAGGTAAGATAATAACACAGCAAAACAAAACAAAACAAAAGCAAACGAACGAACGAACGAATAGAGTTTGTTATTGTTTTGCTAGCGAACCGCTGGCATACTTTGTAAGGAAGATACTTACACAGACACGAGCAGATAGTAGATAGAGATACACTCTCTGCAACGCGATGGGCACTGTGAAAGATACATTTTTCTCTGTCTGTCTATGTAGATTTCTTCATTATTTGGCGCATTGTTTCGTTTCCAGATAAGTAGGTTAAATATTCTATAATAGATGTACGGTAAAAACAAAACAAAAAATACACACACACACGCAGCTGAGCTACTCGTAGCTGACACGACACCAGGCGAAATTCGAAATGATTGATGTTTTTTGTGTTATGGTTTTTCGAAATTTGCAAATCGAAAAAGAGAAATCTACGAATGGATAGAATGCGAGTGGACAGTATGAGTAACAGGTAAAAGTCTGGACTGCGTGTGTATCGCTTAAACACCGACCAATGTGTCCACCAATGGCCCACAACTAATTTCCACAAATGGCCCATAAATCATGTGCGTTAATGAGTGCTCTTGCTCCAAGTGAAATTCTCTTTCAAATGTACAAGTGCATCCGGCTATTAACGTCTTGAGAGTAGATTCACATTCAAGTCGATGCTAAGTAAAAAGCCATTTGGTTGTTGTTTTATCTACCGCCAATGAGGAATGTGTCCTGATTTTAGAATACAGAAACGCCAGGCAGGTACCAGGTTCGAATCTAGTCGTCGGTTTTCCATGAAACGTGGAAGAGCCCACAAGGACAGCAAATTTCAAACTTTCTCGAGAACCACGAAAGGAACAATTTTTAAATTCTGAGTGCCATACTCTACTCACTATGGCGCATAGCCGTGGTAGCCGTTGTAAGATCCACAAACAGGAAGTGTGTATATAGCTGCTTTCCGAATAAACATTTACATACATCCAATGAAGACTGTGTCTTGAGAATGAAGAAACCTCTTCTCAAATTCTTCCTTTTTCAACCCAAAAAGTGAATCTTGGGTAGCAAATTCGACTTTTTGGAAAAGCTCACCAGAAAAGAAATTCGTCTTTCTGACTGCCTCTAGAGTACAAAAAACTACGCTAAACTTTGGAAGGCGCAATAGGACTCGAAAGTGGCAGAGCTACGAAAAGCTCTCTCGCATCCAATCGTATTCATCGACCGGGATGAGGGTAGTGTAGAAATTAGTAGTGTAAGTCCTTTGCTTATTTTGCGAATTCTGTAAAAGAAGTCCTTTTCGAATCCTCAGTTGCCTACAAGTAGACAGTCCGGAGTCAATCAGGATTCCAACCAACAGACCTCTCCAGTTGGTATAACTGCCTCCAACTGCGCACTCGAAGTTGGTTGAGGACCTCAACTCTAAACTTGCGCCCCAAACTATGACGAGATCTTCCTCTACAGTGTTCATCCTCCTCCGGGTTAGATTATATGACTGTGCGGACTAGCGCGTTGGTGTTCCTCATGACCTAGGCATCTGAGTCTTTGACCAGGTCACAGGAGCTTTGTGCACCTGCCCACTGCAGCCCTAGAGACTATTATTGGACTAAGCCCACTACACCGTGGCAATACCGTGTTTCTCTAACTTAAGATGTTCAGCACGGTTACCGTCTTTATATCGAAATCAAATATGGTTCGGCAGCAAATTGGACAATAGGATTCCAAGCAGTGGTAACTGGACCGGTAGTCGAACGCGCGACAGCGCTTGGGAAGTCATCTACAGTATCTCAAGTGAAAGTCCATGCTATTGAATTGTGTGCAAGAGAATGCTAGCGGAGAAGAACCCGAGGAACTCGCATTTACATTATTTCAGACAGTCAAGCAGCACCGTTAGCCCTTAAATCCTATACAGTACAGTCCAAGCTTATCTGGGACTGTTTTGACCTCCTCGAAAGCCTTGCATTGGTAAATAAGGTTACCTTAGCCTGGATCCTAGGACATGAAGGCTTCGAGGGTAATGAACGGGCTGACTGCCTAGCGAAACAGTGCCTACTCCAAGATAACACAATGGGAGATCAACAAACTACTGGGCCAACCTCCGGGGCCTTAGACAAACGACAAACTAATACCTAAGCCGGTGCTTAACCTTAAACAGATCGATGACCCAAAAATGTATTCCGAAGTCGATATAGGCGTGCTTGGGCCCAACCAAAAAATCTCGAAATAATTTGAAAAATGTCTTAGCTAGTTCCGAGCGGAATTTCAACTCATAGAAACCTACGCCCATATATGTAAGTCCAAGCGGTCTTAAAGCACAGAAAGTTCCAACTCAATGAATTCAAAATCTGTAAAATACTCTTTCTACGCCCTTAAGGACTTGTCTTGTGATAGGAAAGTCTTTCTTCGATGTGTGGGTACAAAGACATAGGAGTTCTTCGGTGACTTTCTTAGGAAGCGAAGCCATCTGCGATATTTCTGATTTCAAACCAATTCTAAACAGGTGGAAGAACGATTTTGTTGGGAAAAGATTCAGGGGCTCAGGCAGGACTGAGGAGGTATCAAACGCCTTTACAAAGGTTTCCTTTTTTGTCACTGCCAACTTTGACATAAACAATTTCATACTTCTATTCGTAAATATGGACTTATATATGTACATATGTTTGAACACACTTATGTTGGAACATGGTCAACAATCAGTGGCTGCTTGTTTGACTTTGTTAACCCTTCCATCGTTTTAATTCTCCAATACTTATGTATATATGTATCAATAACATCTGTCGGATTTGCCATTAACAAATAAACGTGCCCATAAATACTACGATTTCTTGGATTTGATGTTGCCTCGATTATATTGATTAATGTTTACAATTTGTTTAAAGTTTTTTTTTCCCCCGTTTTGGTATCACAAGTACTTGGGTATTCCCCTTTTACTTGATCGTTAAATTGTGATAAGTTTAAACTTATCACTTCCTCATGATATTAAGCATTTATTTTAGTCATCCGCGCATATGTCTTGAATTTCGACTTCCTGAAAGTAAGTACATATGTATATACATGTGCATATCTTCCCTGCGTCTCCAAAATATCTTCTGTGTTGGCTTTATCGCTCCCCAAATGAACGACCCATTGTCCTGGCTATTTAAACAACTTGATTCAACAACCAACAATTCATAAGTAAAAGGGGAATACCCAAATACCCGATGGGGCATCAAATGCTAAATATTCATAAGTACGAACACGGAGATTGTCTAAAAATAGTACTTTTCAATGAAGAAGAACTTCAAGCTTCGTCTTCAGAATCTCAGGAAAGATGTAGCTCACTTTGCGAACTGATCAATCTATTTCTTATCATTCGAATTATCAACTTAAATCTGGGTGAGACACTGCTTAATGTTCTGTCAATAGATCCACCTACATTCAATATCTCATTTTCACTCCTTTAGAGTTTGATGATCAAAGAACTGCTGATAATCCTAAAAGCTGAGGGTTGCCCCTTTGCCACAGAAGTCTCGGAAAACCATCTTAATACTTTAAATGAACTCCGACAAAATAATTGTACTAGATGGGCTATTTGATGTGCCTTGGATGTCAACTCCTACAAAACTGAGCTTGCACTCTTAAATATAAAATTCCATTTATTGGACATCCCTCCTTTAATGGTATAAGATAAACTTTCTCCAGGAAATTAAGCTGGAAACATTCAAGAAAGACTTAAGTAAAACTTTTCTCTTGCAAAAGGCCCATCATTAATAAACAGGGTTTGCAACTAGCTCACTGGCTCTAGATTTTGGATGTAGGACCGGTACTCACAAAAGGGGAGATTGTCTGGTGGATTGCTTGAGATGAAGCCATAAACTGCGATAATTTAAGCAGAGTTCAGCGATCAATAGGTGTCATTACTAGACACTGTCCAATAGGCAAGCATGCAACAAGGCTTGGCATCTACGCAAACGACTTCTGCTGAAGGTGTATGGAAGAGGAGGAGGAGAAGACTATTCTTGATTTTCTTTGCACCTAGCCAGCTCTCTTCCACCAAAGAAAACTCAACTTAGAAGCCTGCTTTTATACCAACTTAGGCGACCTGATAAACATCGATGTTAGTACCCTCCTACGCTTCATAAGAAGCTCCAATTGGTTCAATGAGTAGGGAGGAGATCTTTCCGAGATTCTTGTATATCACAACAGACCCCTCAGGGGTCTAAGTGTGTTGGCTTTAGCTGACAGCCACTTCAACCTACCCTAACCTATTGATGCAGCTCGCCAAAAAGTAATCTTACAGCCGTTCAGTATAAAATTGAACCACGCACACAGATTACATCATTCCTAGGGCTAAATTTGGACAACAACTTTCAAGTTCCCATCACTTTCAGGTCATTCTGGGAGGAGGATGCAAGACAAACCGATACATTTCTACACAGACAACTTCTCTGATAAGTCTCATCTTAGACTCTCTTTCCATCTTCGAAATCCTTGTAGCGGGTTCCAACTTCCAATTGGAAGTAATAGCGATTAAATAAGAAGACCTTAGAACAACATGATATGCGCTGTAGATATCCGTACCTGTTTACACAGGCGGAAATCAAGGTTTTAGAACCATTTTCCCTAAACTCAATGACAGCCATAGATTGCCGATTGTCTTTCACACAGATGGCGGAGCAGTTTAAAATTCGCCCTCTGCTGCGTGCAGCCGTATAGGAACAATAATACACATCCTACCAACTGAAGGTACCTTAGGTATACCGATGGCTACATGACCAAAGCTGAATCTAAAACGCTCTAAAAATTTGATCTTTTTCAACAGATTACAGATTAGAGCCACGATACGTCTCATCACTGGTCACTGGACATAGTACATTGACATGATTGCTGAAGATTTGTAAAAGCTGTATGGACAAAAAAGAAAAAGAAACTGTTCTGGAAATTTCTTATAACTAAAAGGCATCACACTTATGCCCTTTGACCAGAAGGGCCATGATCACTATGATATTCGTTCAAATTTATTTCAGCGACTTCGACTGTGTGATTACATATATGTATATGTCACGCACAGCTAAAAGCTTTCCTGGCTTGCTCGGTCGGGTTGGAGTGCCATTGTCTAAAGGCTTCTTCTCAGGGCGGATGCGGTTTGTTCACTGCTCTTGGTGAACCAGCCTTTGCTCATAGTACGCGGTGACATCGTTGGTACGAAAACAAACGTCAGGTCATAGATGTGAACAAATTTATGAGGTTGTCCTAATAAGCAAGTTTTTTACTTTCAGATCATGCAATGGCGGTCAGGTTGGGAAGGGCCTAACGACCAGAGATTTCAATAGCGTAAAGACGTCCTTAAGTATTGCTGAAATCCCTTGGCTTTTGAAGACTGCCTTAGCTTTTCATCGTGGTCGTGTCAGTTCTGTTGAAGTTTTGTAACCACTTAAAGTTTTGAATATTCAAGCCACCGAGGAGAATGATTTAGGGTGTATACTGTACAGTCATGAATTTGTATCCAGATAACCCAGCAAGGCAGGTGTTCGAATAATCGAATTTTACGAAAGTATACTTCTGCCACCCTTGAGAATATTAGGAACCCATTGTTCAGATTCAGGAAACCAAAAATAACTTCCTTTTGTTTCAGAATCTTCATTGAGTGATCACCACCAAAAAAATGTCGTTATTCAATATTTACAGTCTTGTTTCCGTTCCAAGATGATCCACAAAGTGTGAGTAGAAACCAGACCGAATCCACAGGTGTCCTGAAGCCTAAATCTACATATCTTACGAACACAAAACAGAACCATCTCGACGCTCCTATCAATTAGACAATGACACATCCATTGATACATGTGTAGACCCCATGTGGATTCTATCATCTTGACTGTTGTAGGTCCGACCGTGTGCCAAGCCGACCTGCCATTCACCAATCTCTCGTTTGACCCTCTCGTATGATACATTATTGTTCCGTTTCATTGATAATTTATCGACATGTCGGCAGCGTGTTATTTGCTTCTCGAGAAACTTCATTTGTAACACAGTTTTTTACACAAAAAAAAAACAATTATTTATGGCGCCATTTCCATTAAATTTACATTTCAAGTCGGCAAAGAATCCATCCACGACAGGTACTTTGTCAACAAAAATAAAAAAAAAATTTGATTTCAATCTGAAAGCGGATCAACATTCTCCTAATCCTCCACTTTGTCTTCTTATCTCGGGGGGACAGATCTAATCCGGTTAACAGTACTCGCATTTTCGATAAATTTTGTAGATCAGTTCCATTTGTTTGACCTTTAATCGGGTTTTACCTCAACACACCGGGGCCAGCGAAGGTGAATGGGATTCCTAAGTCGACGACAACGATTGATTCTTAAATAGAGATTCGCTTTGGAATTTTGTTGTCCAGGTTTTGGGAGTTAAGTGTTTTTATTTATATTTATGAGCCGCGACAGAGTTCACGACACGGAACTAATTTGAATTCTTTTCTAAATTGTGGACATTCCGATCGGTGTAGATGGTGGAGTACAAAATCAATTGGGAAAAGAAGTCTTCATTCACACGTGGTTGTGGAGTCTGTTTTCTTAGAACCAAATTTGACAGAAAATCAATGGAAAATCACTCGATTGGTCTAGCGATCAAGTCAACTACGAGCTTCCCTCAGTTGCACAACAAAGTCGATTAAAGCCCTAAGGGCAAAAACTTAGAAACCATAGCGCTGGTGAATACCTCCACCTACCTCCACAAAGTTCTAGGAAACCATCCTCAGTCTTGTTTTCGCAACAAGAAGGTTTATTGGAAGAAATGCGTACAAGAGACTTCCCTCCTCACACCGAAAAATGTCCTGAAAATCTGCACCAAAAATTGGAGATGAAAATAGGACTGGCGCCCAACACCGCAAGATGTCAACAACATTTGTTTGAAGGAAGAAGTATTACTGAATCAGTGGAAGAAGCAAAGGCTGGTGCTATTGCCTAAAGAGAATAAACCACCACGAGTGTATGCCACTGGCCAAAAGCGATATTGCGGCAGAAGATCATGGAGTCTATGTAGATACCAACCGTAAAGCATCTCATAAACAACTCGGTAACATTCTGGCTTTGACCAAAGAAATAGGAAGATTCTCCAAATTCCATGCACACCAGTATCAATTCCATAATTGTTCCCATTTTCTTGAACCAACCTCTGTGAATATTGGACTACGTGAAGAATCGAGAAAATTGATCGAAGGAGGGTAATGAACGCATGGGACTAAGAAGTACCATCATTGTGGAAAGGATGCCAGAGTACTTTCAGTAAAGGATAAATAGTCTATTTTTGAAAAGAGGTTTCGTACAGCACGACACACATGGAACGAAGCGCAGTACAACGTCATAAACTGGTCCATTGCACCCGTAAAAATGTCTTGGCGGCTGTAAGCTGACGCGACAGCTCGGGATGGGCCAAGGTCTAGGTTCTCGCAACCATTCATGTTGTGCTTGTTAAATTTTTAGCACGAAGAGCTCTTTCATGACAAATTATACTCCCGAAGGCTTGTCATTCCCCGACGAGAGATGGTGCCGCGAAAAATGTTTGACATGGCTGGTGCTTGAACCCACGCCGCTCGCACAGCAGTCCAACGCACTAATCACTGAGCCACGGCGATATGGCGGCTATGCATGTATCTTTCAAAGACTCTTAGGAAGGAAAAACCCTGTGAGATATGCAACATGGTCCCTATCCTTGTGAGTTCATGAACCCGGTCATTTAGGATGAGATCACCGTATTGGCCCTTGTCTTATTCCGATTTATTTTGGAAGTTCTTACGAACTTATCTTAACCATGGACATCGTAACCAGGTAGATGATGAACACTAAAGAAGGCTAGGACGCAGCTAGCGACACTGTCAATAGGAAGAGAAGACAATGCGAAAGCCTGTATACACGAATGACCTCGGCACTATAGGCTGGACCCCTTCGCGCCATTGAAAGCTCGATGAAGGTGACGGAAAGAAAACCAATAGGAAGTGGGAGTTCATCGAAATGAAGGAATTGCCAAAGCCTTCGTTCCTTGGCATCGAAGCAGTTTTGCTTATTCTGAACATCAAAGTCTTGCAGATGTGTTTTTCCAGGAGAGGTGACTCTGTCGTGGTGAAGCGGCTTTGTTTTCGAAGATTAAGTGGATTCAGCCCTAATGTTGTTCGGTGTGGGGCTCAACGAGCGACTGTTACAAGACTAAATCGAAGGAGCTTAAGCTCAACAGCACTCACTTTCTTATATCCTTTGACGACTAATGAAATATAGGGCATCAATAACGCCTGCGCGCAGTTCCACAAAGCATTTCATTCCCCTTCAGCTCTTCTGGAAAAAAAACTCTCAGCCCAGTCATAGTTTGATTGCTTCCTCATAGAGTAAGAGGCTTGTTGGCTGCGGTCCAAAATGCATCCTGGACTGGTAGCGCAACCCGTTAATTGTAACTAGATGACGTAACACTAACCACTTCGTTGGCAGACAGACCTCGCATTCCTTGAAGTTACGACCTTGCTGCATACATTTTGCTGATTGAATTTCGTTGTCCACAGGATTTGAGGAGTCCTTTGAGTGCTGCGCCTCATAAATATTGACAAGCGACCACATAATCTTTTTTTGGCACTCATTAGCAAAGGGTCCCCTAGTGCAATGTTGGGTTTTGCAATCCGAAAACCTCTATGCAAGTCGCTTCGGAGATGAAAGATGTGATCATGAGGGTACAATACATGCAGGCAGAGCTCTCTTTGTTGGACTAATTAATGGCTACCGTCGCAACTCATGTCAAAAGAGTCGCACATAAGAAACGTTCAACTGGCCCGGCGACCAAAGAACGACCAACAGCGACGTAGAAGAAGGCAAATTCCGTTGACATTTCCGCTACAGCCAGACATCGTTGGACACTAATGAATGAATCCGGCGTCTTGCGTCGATGTAGTAGTGGTTGCGGTCGTCATCATCGTCATCATCGTCGCTGGCTTCCCTTCTCTGGTCGTCGTTGTACTCAGTGTTTGTTGGCTGAATGCCCTGACTCATTCATTCATTATTTCGAGTTTTTGTTGTTGTTGCTGTAAAAATGGGACACACATATGAAAATGTGCCACAAGCGCGAGTGTGAGTTGAAGAATTTAGACCGAGAAGGTATAGAGGCATCAGACAGGCGGGCTTCCATAGTGTGTATTGGTGTGCATCCGCAACCGAGAGACAGACGGACATTGGAATGCGACAATCTCAATTCGCCATTTAATATGCAACGCTAGAGGCAGCAGCGGCAGTGGCAGTGACAGCATGTGATGTACTTACTCTCGGGGTACTTTCCCTGTCATAGACCAAAACGACGATGACAACGACACGATGCAATGAGAAACTTTCGTCTTCGCTTACCCAACCCTGCTCTGGTGGATGATGTACATGTGTACTCATGTGACGGAGAGTAAAAAGGAAGCCGGGCCAAGGGGTTGACATTAATCAAGTGGCGTCCGGTGTAAGTAATTAAGTCATGGATGCTGCTTTTGAATTCCTTTGAGGTTGTGAAGAAAGTCAACCGAGTACTGTTGGAGGCAGATTTCCTGTTGGCAGATTCCACATTATTTGATGACGCATAGGTCGAAGAATGTAGTAGATGGACAAACAGACAATTATGCGCTTGAATATAGACGCAACTGCCTACAAGGCTGATTTTATGAGTCTCTGCTAGCTGGGTGGTCGTTGAATGTCCAATTGTGAAAGTCTTTCGTCTTTTGTCTCAGAGACAAATTCTGTCAGAAAGTTTTAAAGGGTGAGGGTAGACTATGGGGCAACCGTCTATAGGAAAAAAAGGTTAGGTTAGGTAGGGTAGGGGTATACAGCCAGCGTTTGCATAAGACACTAGGCTACATAGTGGGCCCATCGCGATGCCTGTGAAACCAAAAAAAATAAAGAAGGTAAAACCTAAACCAATTCGTGAAAGCACTTGATTTCCCCGCAGAGTTTTACCATAGCTGTCATAGCCTAGCTCCTCTAGATTACGAAAGAAATACTTGCCGAGAAGTTTCATGCGAGTCCTGGCAATTGCCTGACATTCACAGGGGGTCATAGGTCGTAACAGTATCTGCAGACATCTGTGGCTGAGAGCTCTAATCTTTTAGCGGGCTTCCTAAGAAGACAGTGGTCGGACAAGATCTCAGCGATTAATTGCAGTTATGCCCTGCTTAAGTTGAGAATATCTCTTAAGTTGAGAATATCTCTTGTTTTCTTGAAATCCAGAGCAGGCCATATAGCCTTGGATACCCTATGCCCTCTTATGTTGGACCATCTCTGATTTGCCCCCTCTTACAGTTATTTTTAGAATCTCTGCTTTAAACACACAGGAAGGAGGATCCACGGTGATTCCCTCCTTCCGGGTGTTGCCGATCTCCACCTAGCCTGGCCAGTTCGTCGGCCCTTTCGTTTCCCTCAATGTCATAATGACCCAACACCCAACAAAGTCTTTCTTGATTCTGCGTCCACAATGCCTTCAGCTTTATGCGATCTGACGACATTTGATTCTAGCGCTCTAGCTATCAATGTAAATGGCGATATCCCTTCCAGATATGGATTTCATCCCTAGTGATTCCGCAGCTATAAGTACAGCCAGAACCTCTGCTTGGAATACGCTGAAGTATCCGGGAGTCTTCTGGATACTTCGAGGTCTGCCTCTTGGGAATAGATCCCGGAGGAACCCGTTCCGTTTGTGGTTTTTGAACCATCCGTGAGAATCGCAATCCCAATTTAGATCAAGGGCTAGAAGCAGAAACGGTTTTAATAGATCAAAGTCAAGGCGTTTAAGGCTTTTCACCTTCTTAAAACAAAAAATCCGTTCAGCGAAATTTAGGGGGCGACAACGCAACACCATGTAATGTTCATAAGCTGAACGGACCGCGAGCGGCTAACGAACTACCAGAGATCAGATAAGCAACGCTTAAGATATATGAGGACCATCGGAAGGCACGGCCTCCAGGAAAAGGTATCTAAAAACGGATTCAGTCTTATCAACACCCAACAATTTGTCATTTATTTCTGGAAATGCCCACGTCTCAAAACCCGCCGACGAACAACCGTCAATCAAATTGATCACATCGCGATCGACGAAATACACTCCTTCAGGGTTTTGAATGTATGAACGTTTCGAGCTGCAAACATCAACTCTGACCATAACTCTGTTGCAGCAAAGGTAAGGAGCTGAATATTTTATAATGTCAAGACCAGAAAAACCTTTGTGGCATCGAAGGAGATTTTGCGAATCGCGTTTTCCTAGAGCTCTCGAGAATTTACAAAAGACCAATGGCAGCATGCCCGCCTATCCCGTGTTATCCCTTCACCTGTGGGAAACCGCTGGAATGATGTTGAATGTGCATAAGAATATCCAGAGGAAGTGACTGCGTCCAAAGACGGCGTTGCTCGCCAGCTCTACAAAGAAGAGACGAAACGCAGTTACTTCGACGAAAGAAGAAGGAAGACTTGAAACGTGAGATCGAGGAGATGCAGAAATGTTATATCAGGAAAGGATCTGGAATTTATTTTAAAAGTAAAGAGGGCAACGTAAGGTTTCGCTAGCCAAGCTGGTAAAAGACTTTTGAAGACAGTTAAACGGCGAAGATAGCCGAAATCTCGCTGTCAAAAAAAAAAAAAAACAAATAGCTGGCTCGATAGCTCGGGATGAGCCAAGGCCTAGCTTCTCGCAACCATTCATGTTATGCGTGTTGCATTTTTCGCACGAATGTCATTCCCCGACGAGAGTTGGTGCCGCGAGAAATGTTCGGTGTTCCTGGCTGGGGCTTGAACCCACGCCGCTCGGTCAGCAGTTCAACGCACTAACCACTGAGCCACGGCGTCCACTGTTTAAAGCCGACTGCTGCATCAAAATTTGCGCATCACAAAATTGCATAGAAGTAGAAGGACTGCCTACAGCAAAGAGCATTACCCTACGACTTCCTACATTCAAGGCGAAACCTTATTCAAAAACCTCGTGCCTTTCAAACCTAATTCGTACTTCTTTAGCACTCTTTTACACCGAAAACCTTGCAGATAAATATCTCATTCAAGCAGAAAGCGAAAGAAAGAAGGAAAAACAAAAAAACAGAAGCACACCCCTCCCGATGGAAACTTTAAAAGCAAATCGCCATTAGAAACCGAAATCCATTATTCTCGAGATATCGATCGAAGCCATCAAATGGCGCATTACTCCAGTTCTCCGTGCTGACCCCAATGGGGAATAATTAAACTGCGTAGTTCTTACGAAGCGTTTCCGACTGATGACCACTCTAGCCGTTGAAATCAATTGAATTTATCGCATGAATATTTTACCGTGGGAGCGTCCCTCACGACCGACAGAGCTACGATGCGATCCACCGAAATGTAGGTCACCGAAATGTGTAGTCCGCCCTTCGGACGGAAGCCAGCTCTGGCTAGAATTCACACCAACCCTTCGAGCAATTAATATTTAACTCGAGTGCACACGCATACACACACATGTGGTGGGGACGCTGGGTAAACAGGCTCGTTATTGAATTGCTCCACCAGAAACCATGTCACGCAACAACCTGTGGCACTGTGTTTGTTGTGGATACAATCGCCCACAAAAAGGAGCCCATATAGCCTGGGTACTTGTCCTTCGCTCCGACACCCAATGCAAATTCATCCTTTTCCCTGATGATGATGATGATGATGATGATGATGATGATGATGACAACGAGGACGATGTCATGGAGAGGAGTTTATGAAAGAGTGCACAGTGATGCACATAAATCAAATCAAAAACTCAAAGGAAACACAGGCGGGCGGGACAAGCTTCAAAAAAAACGAATAGTAAAAGTCGTAGATGGTCTCCAATGACACAGCGTCGTGGTCGTACACACATGTGGCTCCCTCTTGTGTACACACAGTGCTTCTGCCGGAACACGGAATCGGAGCGCACAAGCACCCCAAGCAAATCGAAGGGGCCACAGTCGCCCGGTGGTGGGAGGCAAAATGTGACCCAAAAGGGAAGTAATAACTGCATGAGCTACTTTCCGTGACCTAAATTACTTTTTATCGATCGCGAGACAGGGACAGGAGACTCAGCGCCAGAGTGAGACCAAGGGAAAACATTGTTGCATGTTTACATGGTACTTGTGCACGTGTGGGCGGGGGAGGCTGCTTTTATACAGACTACGCGCCGAGTAGTAAAGAGGAGATGGAAACAAAATGGCTCCGTCATACTTTAAAACCTCCATCTTCGTCGACTTAGCGCAGAGGGTTTGAGTGGTTCGGGTGGCGGTGGAGCAGTGATAATAGCATTATGTGTAAGTGGAGAGGGAATGACAGAAAGCA
This sequence comes from Matsumyia berberina, assembly GCA_917880715.2. Lineage (NCBI taxonomy): Eukaryota > Metazoa > Arthropoda > Insecta > Diptera > Syrphidae > Matsumyia > Matsumyia berberina. The sequence goes on from OU862870.1 coordinate 11,342,325, forward strand.
GGAAAGGGTTTTCGCCCGGGAAGAAGCCTGTGACAGTTCTCCCCTGAGGATGACAATCATTTTTTTTCCTTTTATCCATTCGGTGGAGTAAATGGCAGTAATGGATGCTATACAATGGCTGTCCGTGCACGACACACACACCCATAGTTATGGGCGAAAATCCTTGCATAATACGCTTAGGAGTGGCTTCATGCAGCGACAGCACACTTTGCCTTGTGCACATTCAATCTATGGCGTCTATCACGTACCCAGCGTACAGGAGCAAAGTCCTTGTCATAGTGCGCATTATGTTTCCTATCATACAGATGTCAAGATGACGGTTATGTGTGGTCTATAATGTATGATGCAAATGTGTTGTACGAGATTACTTCACTCCGACGGCGGACGGACGGAAGGAAGGAAGGAAGCGTTCTTTTGACAAGGATATTGATTTTGTTTCGCCTGTTTACTTGAAGTAATGTACTCACGTCATTATTTTGGGATTGCGCTCCGTCAACTGTCAAATTAGCCATGTGATGGAAGGGGGACATGACAAAGTAGATAGGCTTTCAAGTTGCAGCAAGCACAATCGTCTCCCAATTCCAACGAGGGAATTAGCGAAGACAATTTTTTGAATTCATGCAAAATTCTAGGAGCGCCCTCCTGGGATGGGTGGCAATAGCAAAGCATCCGTAGAAGTTTAATTAGGCACGAAATTGTAAGGAAACTTGGGACAGATTTTAAGGAACACCGCTCGGGATGCCGAAATGGGGTGAATTATGAATTCCCAAGAGAGATTGTAAGCTCTAACCTAAAGATGAAAGTGAAAACTAAAAGCAACAGGGAATTGAGGATAAGAGTGAAGTCGCGGTGAAAGAAATGTATGTTGAAGACGGAGCAGCCAGGGGTAGAAGGAAACCTTAGGCGACAAATCTCTCCAATCGATTAGGAATGCAGCTTATTGCGCTCTGTTTCCTAGGAGGAGGATGAGGCGAGCTTCTGTTGCACTGTCCAGTCCGAGGCGGATTCAAAGCCTATTTTGAATAAAAACACAGACAGGCATACAAAATGTATGAAGACTTGGCTAAGCAACCTAAGCGATGCTAAGAAATGTGTGGTAATAGACCTTGTTGTAACCAAGGTACGACTGCTGATATCCCGAACAACGCCAAGACAAGGAAATACGACCAGAAAGGAGACCAGATCCTTTTCCGATCGAGTCTCTTTCAATCTCTCAAGAGGTCCTATTCCGCCAGCATCAAGTATTGAATACCAGTGCCAACATTGCCAAAAAGACATCAGAGATTCCGCCTCTGATATGCTGGGTTTCACTTGGCCACCACAACGAAATCCCTAGCTTGACGACGAGTGCCGGCAAGCATATGCAGCGAACCAAGAGGCATAAAAAACGGCGCTGCATAGAAAGACCAGATCTGCTCGCAAGCTCTACGGGCAGAAAAGGAGAGACGAACACAAGCTTTTCAGGAGGAAAAAGAAAGAGCATGAGAAACGCGCGATCGAGGCGATAGAGGATAGCAGGAATGAGGTTCGGAAGTTTTACCAAAGGGTAAAAAGAACCTGTCAAGGTTACAGGCCCGAACCGAGGCCTGCAAGGATGAACAAGGGAACATCAAAAATTGATGAATTTTCCCCTGAGGATCGAGACCTAATTTGTCACAAAACCAATCATGTTGACCGTGATATTATTGCTGGAGCTCGAACCTTCGCAGCTCACACTGTAGTTCAACGCCCTATACCTGAGGGACACGACCACGACGTTTTGCTTAGCAAAGCCTATTTTGAAACCTAAGACTGGGACGCACTGAGAGGGCTTGCTTGCCGCGACCAAAGAGATCTGTCTATTCTGTTAAAAAGATTTTGTTCCTCTAAAGACTGAACCTTCATAGCGAAACTCTGGAAAACATTCTTCAGACGTATCTAGGCTGCCTAAAAACGCAAAGAAAAAAAAAATGTCGATCTGTGGTGTGTTTCATGGAATTTAATAGAGCCTACGACTCAACCTTACTGATCCTAAGGCCGTATACGACGGTGTCTAAGACCTATTGCATAAGAAGCCACATGATTTCTAGGTGAAGTCAAAGCGATTGCATAAGAACTTGGCCAACTGTGCCGAGTGTTCTCGTTCAAAACAAATTTTCAAAATGATTTCGTACTTGACGCAGGCCATTGTCCCAAAAAACCTATCAAAAGTTCATCCCACTTTCCAGTGTATAAATCCCTGAACTTTGCAACAATTGAACTGCACCTCGATTGCAACGAAATACAACAGACAGCGTCAACAAGGTCAACCGAACAATTTTACCGTCAAGCGACTCTAAATTAATTTTCAACTGCATTGTCTGGCTGAAAGGGTCAAAAGTCCTCCCCCAAACGACGGAGTAAAGTTTTTATTTTTCATTTCAATTTCTCGAAAGATACTCGGACTTGTGCAAGCCTTGCAGTGACTTTTCGTTGAAAAATTCTAACGAAAAATACAATTTTAATCAACGAAACACAAAAAAATCTCAACCTGAATGCCAAGGCTCTGGCATTGACAAAAATACAAAAACTTGACAACATCATCATCATCGTCAACGGGCCAAAGTCACTTATCACCTATTTGTAGTGCACACTTAGTCACTTCCATTCCCAAGCGAGATGATGGTGAACTTTGGATTGAAGTCTCGTCTCTGTACAGAAAAACAAAAACAAAAACAGAAAAATACGCGTAGAAAGATACAGAAACCGGGTCAAGCCGACACGACAAGGCGCGGGGAGGCAAACGTTAACCCAAATTTCAAAGACAGTCAGAGACAACAAGCTGCGACTTAGATTAGCCCTGTTATAGTCGTAGATACTCGTATGTAGGTAGGTAGGTGTTTACTTATTTTTTTTTTTTATTGGACAACGTCGTAGACCCGATGTACTCCGTAATGAGACAAAGTAAAGTACGAGTATCTGTGTGTTCAGGGTACACATTACGTCAAATTCTGTGTGGCTTACTTCACTTTCAGTTTTTTTTTCTTTTTAGGTTTATAACGTGGCTTGTAGGGTACGTTGGTTTGAACTTGTAGTTTCCAACAAGAAGAAGTAACAGAGAGCGAGGATTGGTCTGGTTTTTAGTCGCAAATATCGAAACTCAAAGGTCGTTAGAATCTCGCTCACAACTGGATGTGACATTTTGACAGAAGCACGATATGAACGCCACCTTAAGGTGGTTTGGTATACAAACGCCGACTTTTTGAAGGCGTTTTCTGACAAAAAGCAACCAGAACCATCCCTGGTGATTTTCAGTACTAAAAATCTGTCAAAAGTGACAGATTGACTATCAATTTCAAAATACAATAGGGCATCGTTCAGTCCCCTCTTGACACAGCCTGTAACCATTTTGTGTGATTTCCGTTTGTTTTTCTGTTTACGTCGTGAATAGTGAGTGGATTGTGCGAGATTGTGGTGCACTTTGAACGGAATGCATATGCGTGCGACGACCGTCTGAGTATCAAAAGCGGTACGCTCGTGGGAACTGGTTTAATGTACGCACCAGCATAGTCGATATGCACTTTCAGTGTGCGTTCGCACATGTGTTCACATTGCATTGGAGTAAAGCACCAAGGAAAAGCGACGCCAGACAAAGGAACGTCAATGCAATGTGACGGAGGCGACTGCCGTGAAACTACCGCAATATGCATGCAATATGCAAAAGTGTTGCGCAATAATACCGCGCCATACACATAAGGTCGTGTCCCCGTGTGAGGTGCGTTGCAGTTAGAAGGCGGTTGGCTTTGCTGTCGGCAGTGCGTTAGATTTGGTTTGCAAATTTCCTTGTTACGTTTCGTCGGTTTTGTTGATAAATTGAGACAATCATGCGCGCACTCTGAATATATCTTGTGATCTATGAGTGGCAGGTAGTCTTGAAGTTGGAAAAATGCCTTCAATGTGTCGGAGTGATTGTGATTGAATTGGATGGCGTCGTTGGCTGTAGGAAATGATAATTATGTGGCAACTAGTAAACATCAAAGTAGGCGGCATTAAATTTTGTATGCACTGATCGGTTGAGAAGGCGTCTAAGATCGTTAAGAAGTGCCGACATCAGTCTCTTGTTTGATTTGAGCCAGAAGCTTTGGGCTCAGCTATCACTTTTCTATGCACGGACTTTGAAGGAGGAGATTCAACGACGAACTATAAACGAGCTTCACAGCGACATTTATTTAGTCCAAAACGTTTGGACGTTTGAGACGATTAGGCAATGTAAAGACACCAAGGCTCTAGGCCGTATGGCCTCTTTGAATTCAGGCCAGAGGGACACCGCAATAGAGAAAGACTTTGTCTTAGGTGGCAAGGACAATTGGAAGAGTATCTCAACCAACATTGGGTGCATAACTGGAGGGAATAAGCTAATAAATGGACTGGAGGGGCTTTACGAATGAGGCCTAGATGCACCTCTTTGTAGCTAGCGGGTGTTTTGCCAAGATGATGAGAGTGGATCTCGATTTTCGGGAGAACCAATGATGCGGAGTAGACCGGAGATTTGAGACCCAATCTCATCACCCGCCAGCTACATTGGTCCCACGTTGGGCACCAGCTACACCTTCATTTACTTCTCTTGCCATTCAGTGGTTAGGGACCGTATCAAGACCATGGTAAGACCTCATTGGGTGGGCTTGTATAGAGACGGTTTAGTCCTTCGCCTCGGGAGTTTTAAGACGGAAAATGACAAACGGAGAAGTTTCTTTATGACAAATTATACTCTCGGGAGTTTTTCATTACCCGATGGGAAGTGGTGCCACTGCCACCAATTTCCCACTGAGCCGCGGCGCCAACGCCGCATTTTCTTCATCCTGAACCTGAGACCACTCTGCCACTAATTCAACTATCCAACAGCATCTTTCTCGTAGAAACAATGGAAATTTCAACAAGACAGGTGAAATTTTCTCAGATCACCTCTTCCATTTATCATCGGTTAACAGCTCAGAAGTCAAGACGGATATATCGTGAGTACCAACCACCTACCTACCACTGGTTACCAATTTTCCGCTAATCTAATAAAAATTTGTTTGCTCTCCGATCCGACCAGGTGCCACACGAGTTCCCAAAGTGATTACCAGCTACCCAATATGTCAGCCTCTGGTGAAACTGTGTTTTATTTAAATTGAGAGGCTAATCAAGAGGGGCCGTGGAAGTCGAGTGAAGCCCCTTCCTGTGCTAAGCTGTTTCCCTTCCATCTCCCGCTCTCTGATTGATTGATTAATTCGTGTCGAATTGGATTAATTGAGAAACGTTTTTCTTTTCTTTTTTTCGTTAATTTTTGTTACCATTGGGTGTTTATTGTTTATTGTTTCTTTTGTTTATAATTAATTTGCATGTGGTTAGCATGTTGGTTAAGGAAGTGCATGCAGGTTGCGTGTTTGTTTGGGAAGTGACATTGGTTAGAATGACACTAATACGAGTGTCACGAGCCACGTGTCAGAGTTGAACCATTGGGGATTATCCCACATTTTGAAATTGTGGAAAACAGTAAACAAGATTTTAATGTAGGACATCATCAACCAGGTGGTCGTAAACTTTAGTAACACCTATTGTCGTAAAGCATTTAGCGCATAGATATAGTCACGGCGCCCTGGGAGGCTTTGTAGGAATTCAATTGAGGTCTAGGTTGTTGTAGTAGCTCGTCATGACGTCTCGGTGGAACCTAACAAGATGTCATCTTTAAAATCGAGAGAGGAAACAGTCTCTTGGAAATGGTGTTCAAAATCTGGAGGAAACGACTTAGGTTCAACTGACTCCGATTCCCCACAATATTGAGGCCGAGGAGGAGACAACTTAGGCCTTAATATTGACACGAAAATTGAGCACGCAATCTTCTGGTGGCCAGTGCGGGACATTCGCATAGCGGGTGTCGGCCGGACTCTATTTCCTCTTCGTCCTTGCAGCTTCTGTCGTTGTAAGGCAATCCAAGACGCTCCGTATGAATTTTTGTTTCGCAATGTCCTGTGAGGACACCGGAGACGATTCATATTTCCCTTCGACTAAGTTTTACGAGATTTTTGAAATTCTTCCTATCGAAGACTGGTTATAGTGATCTGGCTATTGCACATGCGCCCATGTGACACCAATGCGTATTAGCCCTGATCATGGTTTCCTCAAGAGTGCTAATGGTTCTCTTCGCGATCGGAAGGGTATATGCATGATCTAGTTCTGCATCCCGCAAATTCATCCGTCCTCTCATTACATGATATATCCCTGTAGCTCGTTACCCAGCATAGGGTCACCTCTTTGGTCGTTGAGATTTTGTCTGCAGACCTTTACGAGCTGCGATTTTGTTGATGCTGACTGCAGAGACTTAATAGCCGCCTGGCTGTCAACATAGATAGTAATGTCTTCTTTGACAATGTTGTCTTTTTTTATTAGCTTCGCGGCCTGTAAAATGGCAGTTATCGCGGCTTGAAGAACGCTGCGTCCGTCTGGAATTTTGGCAACAACACTGCATCGAAAACTTTGGGAGGTTTTTAAGCTGTTACTGCCAGGAAAAGGAAAGAACAATAGATTGGGCCCACGCCACTTAGAGCACCAAAGAACTTGTCAGAGTCTTTACACCAAACAGAAAAGGCTGGCATATGTATAACGATAGTTGGACCTTTGTTTACAGATGAATTGAAGATGGCCAATTGCATGGACAGTCACGTAATACTCAAAGCACTATACAGACTCCAATCTTAATAAATCGAAATGCTTGAATGAATGCCTCAAGGCAATAAGATCGATAAAACATCAGAATTCTGTTCTGTTGCGTTCCTGATAAACTTCTCAGGCTCTTTAAAAATTAGGCCACTGTACAACTGGCTGAGGAACAATGGGAACACATAAGTCATAACCCGCAGACGGTAGCTAGTGTTTCCCATTAAAAAAAACTAACCTCAGACTATCTGGTGAATTTTTTTTTTACTTTTTTGCTTTGGGGGCCTCTGAGTTCTAAGCCGTTATGAGGCAGATCCCCAAGCACTTTCGATTGGTTTCTTAAAGTGGAACTCGACTGTTTTTCTTGTCAGTGAAGGGTACTCTCTTGCGTCTTAATTCCAAGATGTGAATGTAAGACCGGATAAGTTCGCTATACAGTTGGAGGAATCTTAGGAAATTATAGATTCCAATTGTAGTCCTTTTTCGTAAACGGCTTTCAACAAAGTATTCATTTAAATTCAAAGCGTATGGTTTCAGAGCTTTTCAACTTACTCAAGCAAACCCCAAACATAAACTATCTATGAACAGGACTTGCATTGGCGAAATCATAAGACCGTCCTATTGTATTAACAGTAACTGTGTCCCAAGCCTCTTGGTGACACGCTTAGTTTTTCCCTCATGATACACTGAGGTGCGGTCACGGTCCTCGCTCGGATCGGTGCGGCATAGAGGAACCTACAATGTATTGCCTGCGAATTGAGAAGCTTTTTCATCACAAACTATACTCCTGAAGGTTTGTCGTTCCCTGATGAGAGGTGGTGCCATGAAAAATCAATGGACACGACACAGCACAGTAGTCTAATACCACACCATCCATATGCTCATGTTTGTGTCTTTCCCATTGGGAAAATACCCAAGGGGCTTGTCAGGCTAAAAGAGCTATACTGCCGGAAGCGGCGAAGATGGGTTAAGCGGTCAATGAGGACAAAACAGAATATATATTGTCATTAAGACGGGACACCCAACATCGACGTCTCGGACAGAACGTCACAATGGATAGCTATAACTTCGAGATAGTAAGGGACTTCGTATACCTCGGCGCCACTATCAAATCCGACAACAACACCAGCGCAGAAATCAAGCGTAGAATAACTCTTCCCAATCGCTACTTCTTCTGGGTAAGAAGACAGTTGAGTATTAAGGCCCTGTCTCGAAAAACTAAGGAGACTCTACATGAGACCTTGATCATCCCAGTCCTGCTTTATGGCGCTGAAGCATGGACTCTATCGAAAGCGGATAAAGTAAGATATTCGGTCCCGTTTGCATTGACGGGCTCTGAAAGAGAAGATTCATCAATAAACTTTACGAGTTGTACAGCGACATCGCCCTAGTCAAAAAGATACGAGAAGATACAAGATATCGACGGAGTGATGTAGAGCGAATGGACACAAATGTTCAGGCTCGCAAAGTCTTCGAGTCTTATTCGAAGGAACAACGCAGTAGAGGAAGACCTTCCCTAAGGTGGAGCACACAATTGGAAGGGGACTCAACCAACTTAGAGTCCGCAACTAGAAGCGGTTAGCTAAGGACCGGGATAATTAATGAGGTTTGTTGGTTAAAGCTCAGGTTCACCCCGAACTGTAGCGCCATCTAAGTGAGTAAGTGATACCGTGGGTAGGCCTACCGTAAGATTAACCCAATAGGCAAGAGTTCACCCTAAGCTCATCTTGATGTCTGTCTGTATTGACTATCAGAGTTTTCCTCTTTGGTGACTGATATGCAGCATTAAGGTCAATCGTCCTTAAAACGGTGACAGGTTTACCTACATATGTAGTTAACCGGGTCTATCAGTTTTTCTGAACCTCCCGTTGAAGGCCATGGCAATGCCAAGAAAAACCGAAATACATTTGAGTAATTATCCCCCGTCTATCTTTATGTTCAAAGGCCCTTGGTCTCGATAGAATACCGCCCGTCGATATCAGCTTGACCTTCATATTTTATTTCAATCGTTGCTATGGGATGAATTATTGAAATCTTCCATGGGAGTTGGGGTCCCATGGGTAGTGGCATACAGATTCGATTATCAGCCAAGTAGTTGCCATTCATCTTAAGATGACAATTTTCGAAAAAAAAAAACTTTTCTACAAAACCCCTTAAGCACTCGAAACAATAAAACAAAAGGCATCATTTGAAGCGCCCGCAAAACGGCCATATCGCAGACACTTTTATGTTCCCAGCAAATCTACTCCGTCTCCACAAGGCAATTGTAAATCTCCGAAAAAAAAAACTCCACAACACCATTGCATAACAAATTTTCCAAAAAAAAAAAAAAAACACAATTCAAAGCGTTATGATGAAACTTGAAAAACAGTTTTTATTTACCAGCGCTTCTTTCTTCCCTCCAAATCGGCCAAGTTTTATGCGTGCTGGGGCGGGCACGGCGGCTCAATATCAAAATGTTCACATCGCCCTGAATCATCGGCCCCCTCCCCGTCTGTTTATTTACACAATTCCATTCGATTTACTTTTGACAGTTTCAATATTTGAAATAATGTGATTAACACATTTCTCAAAAACGGAAAAGTACGAGTGTGTACATCTCCGAAAAGTATCTCAGCCCCGATGGTGGTGGTGCGTGGAATATTTTCCTCCCTGGTTTTCCATTCATGATAAATTTAAATCACAGCAATCATAGCACACAATGGAACACAAATGGAACCGGAGGACGGGGAGCCGCAGCAGCAGTAACACAACAAATCGCTTTTGAGTTCCCCTGAAACATTCACACACACACACACACTCCTCGGCGCCCTCGGGCCCGCTAATTAAAAGATGAGTGCCAGTGCGAGTGCATTAAATTTTCAGCACTTGCATGCTCTCTCCAGGATCAAAGCGAGACAATTTTATTTCAATAATTAATGCAATTTGTTAATTTGGAGACCCCTCTGTGCACAATTTGAATTCCGTGTTTGACACTTGAAAATTTCAAATATAATTCGAAAAAAAAAATGAAAGAAGAGAAAGAAGCATCTGCGTCTGGTTGGGAGTTTACCCACGATCTTCGGTTAAAATATTCGTCCTAATGGACGTCAAATTGAAGGCATGAACGTCCCTGCCAGAAAAGATGAATATTTTAAAACGCTGACTTCTCTCGAACACGCACAGACAGTCTGATAATGTTCTCACACACCGTCATCGTTGTCGTCGTCGTCTTCCTCCTCGTGTTTCGTAGACAAAAACCGGAGGACAACAACGACGAAACGTTTTGTTTAAAAAAAAAAGAAGAAATTCCTTCTGCTTAGCATAGATATTGCCGCCGAAAATTATTAGAATTGGATATTGCCGTTACGTGAGTCAATTCTCGGTTTTCGCTCACCCTAACCACTGCAGTAGTAGTCCAGGAGATGGGGGCGGAAGCACCATCTCCATCACCAATTGCTTGCCGCACATCGTTTACGAAGTGAAACAGTGCAACAGAGGACATTATACCTTAGTTCCTGTGTCCTTCGAATGTTCCTTAAACACAGATGGGAATGGGTAGTTGGAAGGAGGAATGCCAAAGCAGAGGGTGTGCTCAAAGGACCCTAATCAGTAAGCGGACTTGCACGTAAGTGGGTAAGGAGTTACCCATAAAAGCGAATGGGTTGGACGGGTTGAGACTGAGAGGGATGGCACTGCTGCCAGTGTGTATTGTTTTTCATTTTTCATTTCGTTTTAATTTGTTTTTTCCTCCGAATCAGGAAGGGAACACGAGCTGGCAGAGAATAGAGTTGTACAAGTCCAACGGGCCGAGCCGAGCCAATGCTTTAAAATTGAAGAGAATGGGCCCATTGATCTGAATTGGGTTCTTTTTTTCGATGATGATGATGGAGGCGATGTCAGAAGTTGTGCTGCAGAAGGGTTTCGCCTTTGGAGTAGGGTGGGTTGACACATATTTTGTAAAGAGGCAGGTTGTCAGGTTTTTTTTTTTGACTGTGTAAGCTGGTTGCTTACAAATCGCTGAGTGAAGGCACGTGTTTGGTGGAAAATTTAATAAAGTTACGTGACAGTCGTTGTCATTTGAAGTGAGCGTTCGATTCTGTTGGGCGCCTTGAAGTTCAATTATGAAACATTCAACAGCGTATGTATCAATTGTTCCAAATGAAATTGGGTTCAGATGCGATTTCTGATTGCTGTTTTCGATTGGCTCATATTCAGTTGAATGAAGTTCAACGATGGCACTCTTTACTGGGTGCCATGACATTTTTGGAATCACATTCGGAGTAACTTTCACAAGAACGTCAAAGGTGACGAAGGACCAAAATCTTTCTACTGAATGTATGAAGCTCTCTCAAACAGAGGCACTCCTCGGAAAAAATTCCTGTAATGACGAAGGCATGCATTAGTTTAGGTAGAAAGATGCCAAAAAAGGCTTTTAGGAAGCCCGCCTTAGTGGAAAAACCTGTGGATTCTGAGAAATTAATCACGAGGTACTAAAAAATTTTTTCTACGTTGGCTCTCCTATCAGTTCTGACACCGACTTCTCATCAGAAATCAAACCAAGAATAACTTCTCTCAATCGACGTTTCTTTGTGGTGAGAAGACGACTGAGTAGACACTGTCCTGATCAAGTAAGGCGGTAGGTAGTGATGTGACGCGAGTGATCTTTTTCACTCGAGTCGCTCGTGTCATTTACGTAAATAATCGAGTTCTACTCGAGGTAGGTAGAGTGGCGGTTCCTGACAACCCAATTAGTGCTAGGGTGCGCCATTTTGTTACCACGAAACTCGGTTAAATCTATTTCTGTGTGGATGATGTGGTTAAATCCAGTCAGTGGAGACAGATTTTTTCCAAATCCCTAGGGCACTCAGACTCATTATCGGTCCATTATACTCTTACGCAGAAACCCCTTTTTGGTGCAGTGGTTTGATTTGTTTCGGTGGGTGTTCCCCGATCGGGCTCAAACATGCACAGTTCGGGTCTCAAGCAAACACACTACCCACTACACCGTGCCACCGACTGGAGATGGGTACAGGATCAGTTCTCCAATCCTTTTTTCAGCTATCTCGCTGAGTACCACGAAGAAGGATTTGTCCAAAATATGCTGTCTAGTCCTCGCCAGGGCCGGAGACCTGCAGAGGAAATGAAGTAGAGATTGTTTCTCAATTTGTCCTTGCAGCTTCGGCAGAAGCTGTTGGGAGAAATACCTACCAAGCTTGACCGTGACGATGGTTACAATTTTAGCAATATCTGGTCTTGATTTTCCAAATAGCTCCCGTGACTTAATCTTGTTGTAGTTAGGCCATGCCTTTCTTGAAATGACGCATCTGGATAGACCGTTTCACGTATGGTTGGAAAGCCGAAGGTAGTGAAGATGTATGTATATAGCCCTTCACAGTCCCCAAAGGAAAATCGACATTCAATGTTTTCGTGATTGCTATGACCTGGAACCGAGGTGAGAATAATTATGGAGTAGGTACGTACTTGATTGATAACAAGGCGCCATTGATCTACCAGTTGTGAGGATATGGTAACCGCATCAACGGCTTTGATAGCGGCTTGGCTATCCCTGAAAATAGCGATATTTTGGTAGAATGTTTGGAAATTGTTCAACAAGCGGTAAGCTTCCCGAATCGAGAGAAGCTCTGCCTGGAAAACACTAACAGAGTCTGGGAGACGAAAAGATTTTGATGTATATAGCTGGCCAGAAAAATTGCCTGCGCCGACTCCGCAGTCGATTTTCGAACCGTCCGTATATACAAGTACGGAGACTCAATATGAGATCTTTCTCCTACTTTTGGTCGGTTCGACCCATTTGCACTAAAGGACGAAATTCAACGAAAAGTTTTACAAGCTATGCGGCGACGTGAACTAGTCAAAAAACTACGAATTTGATGTTTGACATGTAGATCAAGTAGACACCAAAGCTCTTCTGCAACGTCTTCGAAGCTAACCCTGAGAATCTAGCAGAGAAAGACCACACCCAAAGTGGCGCGGACAACTAGGACAAACTCGGAGTTCACATTGGGAGCAATTAGCTGTGAACTGGGTTGTCTGCAGAGGTTTGTTGGTTAAAGCCCAAGTCCACTCCGGAGTGTAGCGCCATAAGTAAGCGGCCGTTTTCAGAGCTTGACTCTGTAATGCGACCTAAGCTGAAACATATGGGTTTGGGTATCATCTGGATTGGAGTTTTGATGAGCTTGAGCGACACTTATTGTTCGACTCTGGTTCCATGGATACGCCGTCTGATGCAATGATAAGAAAAGTTCGTATCCTGTGCGAATTTAAAGTTCACTTTCCTTGCGTATAGGACCGGGTTCGGTAAGAGTTTGAGGTTGGACTGTACTGCAGTCGACTTTTCACGGTGCCGGTGTTGTCTTAAAGTTCGACAATATTAGACCTCACTACCCGTTAGGCAAGTAAAGCTCTGTTGTTCAAGCAGAGACTATATAATGGCTACTATAATGGCTACAGACTATAGTTCGAGCATGCAAGACCTATCTAACTTTGGTCGTAAGCCTGAACTCTCTGACTCTTGTCTGGGTCTCAGATCGCACTGAGATCTCTGCAAATGAGATATCTGATCAGATCGCTCAAAAACACTCAGAGGATGATTTCTCAGCACCTGAACCTGCGTTAGGTCTTTCCGCGTCCTCGGACAGGGCCTCCATTGACGACTGTGTTTTCTACAAACGTAATTGTGAAGCTGTCCAGGATGCAGGCAGACTCAATCAATGCACCCGAACATCTCTGTAGAAGATCAGCGGTATTTTTGCTGTCTCTCTGAAGAAAAGACTCTTCGCTTTTGCCCATCATCTCAATGTGTAGGCCGTAAGTGACACTACGCACTGTCTGCGACGATAGGGCGACGAGACTTCGAATCTTTGGTAGATCTTTGGTACCGAGGTTGTGAGGTCTGCCGAAGAAATTCCAGTAAAATGGATCCTGCTTCCTGAGAATGCTCAAATCTGAGTGCTCCAGTGGAGTGCTTCCTAAGCTGACAAAGAAAAATCTTCTGCCGGAGTCATATGATCGGTTTCAGATTACAATACGCTGACAGGATATGCATGCAAAAATATTTTCTCCCAACTTTCTAGACAACTTGTCCTTGAGCAACTCAGCTTACTCAGCACCCATGTGAAAAATTGTTTCTAAATATCTTTATTGCGACTCATTTCTGTTTTCATTATTTAGTGTGCCCGATCTGTCAAAAGACGATTTAATGCAGGCGACAGCTTGAAGAGGTGTCTGTCTCTTATTCACGGAATCACCTTAATCATTTCCCTGTTCCACATATTATCGTGACAAATAGACCACTTTAGCAACTGACAGGCAGGAAATCAGTGGGTAAAATGTCCTTCACCACCAATCACCTTGACAGTCTAGGCGAAAGAAATATTTTTTTCGAAAATCAGTTTCCCCACTGAAAACTTATTTTTAAACCTATCGGGAGGCAATAAATATCAGACGCCATTCCTAAATCATACCTACCTACAGCGAGGCGATTTAGTCCCACTTACCTGTAAATAAAAATGAAAACAAATTTTTCACAAATTTTTTTCTTTTTTTTTTTATAAAAAAATTTCACGCAGAATAGAAAATATAATATTTCATCAACCAATTGTCGCGAGAGAAGTGAAACTAAAACAAAAAAAAAATAAATAAATTTCAAAGATTTATGCGTATTTGTTGGTGAAATTATAGTTTGCCCAACACTTTTGGCATTCAAATGTCGCAAAAATAAAAATAAATTTATGAGATGAAGTAAATGAATTTATGAATGGAATATTTTTTCGGGTCGCACACATGCAGATACCGAACCGACTCCGAGGTGGGTTCAGAAATATTTTTATTTATTTTTTGTTTAGTTGAACTTCAGTTGCCACAGAATGGTAACAACAACGTCATTCCGGTGAGAAGCAGATAGGAAGTGGTCGTCGGCGCTTATCAGCGCTCTGAACTTTCCCAGAATGAAAGTGAACACTGAATGGAGGGCAAACATTGAATAATGCACACAACACCACTTGCTCGGAGCAAACAGAGTGTTTGTATAACGAAACGACTAGCTGTGACGTTAACTATCATTTTATTGACGTAATTCCAATTTGTTTACATAGTTTGTGTTATGTTATCAGTGGTTTTTTGAATTTTTTTGATTGATATATGTATGAACATTGAACACACATCCAGGGGAGGGAAAGGTGGAGTGGAGCGGCTTAATTGATTTAGAGAGGAAATTCAACGCGTTTAAGAGGTGTTTTCAGCTTAAACCATTATGATACCCAATGGCGCAATGACAACAGGATTTGGGTTATAACCATCGAAGTATCGCCACCCAATCTATAGGCATTGACAGCCATGATGTTACGTGTCACTTAGGGGTTGTTTTGGGTGTGCAGGTGATCCTGTCTGAGCTCTTCAGGTAGGTAGGTAGGTAGAGGTGGCGGTTCTAAAGAACTCAGTTAGCGGTGGCATGCGCCGCAGAATGGCTTGAGTCCAACGAATGGTGTTACTGACCCTTTCCTAGCCAGTTTCTCGGCTGCATCATTTCCCTCTATCCCTACATGACCTGGCACCCAGTAGAGGGTGACTTTATTGTTCCGGCCAAGTCTGTTTATCTTTTCCATACACTCTTAGACCAATTTGGATCTGATTTCGTTGGAACTCAGTCCGTTCATGGCAGCCTGGCTCTCTGATATCGCGATGTTTTGCTTATGATATCTTCTATTGAGGCTTGACATCGTTCGATCGCATATACCTCTGCTTGAGGAATACTGGGCGATGTTCCCACTGGCTCCGAAAACTTAATTCGGGGCCCGTATACTCCCGCCCCGGTGCTCGTGTGTGTTTGGAGCCGTCGGTGTACCATTTGATGACATTTAGGTTGATTGACGGAGATGTTGAGGTCCAACCTATGGAATTAAGGAACAGGATTAGTTCACGAATCTCATCATCATCATTTTCCAATGGCCCGCTTATCCACTATAAGGTCCGCGGGTTTAGGGAGCTTAAGTGGACCATCCACATCTCCTGATCTTCCGTCATCGACTCTTAATCATCAGAGGCTATCCCCATACGGGTATAGGTGAGATTTTGTACTTGGCCCAGCCATCTCATCCTAGGCCTACCCAGGGGACGTCTGCCCGATGGCATGAATTCCATGGCACGTCTTGGAAGCCGAGTTGGGCACATGCGTTTAACGTGTCCAAACCATCGAAGTATGGACCGCTCCGTTCGAAGAAGTAGCTGTTCGACATTGAGTACCTTGCGTATTCTGGTGTTGCTAACCCGATCTCGGCGAGTCACCCCAGGAATACAACGAAGAAAGCTCATTTCGGCAGCTTGTATTCGCGATCTTATTTATTCGATCATTACCCAAACCTCATGACCATCGATGAGGATCGGAACACTGAACTAAAGACCGATAGCTTAGCTCCAATGCCAAGTTCGGCCCTCCTTTGGCTCCATCCTGACTAAACGTAAAGGATAACTCAGTTTTGCTCCTTCCATGACTCGAAATATAACCCCGAGATACTTACACTCCTCCACCTGTTTCAATGGAACTCGACTAAACTGTAGAAAGCATTGAACAGGCGTTTGGAAAATTGTCATTACTTCTGATTTCTTCACGTTTACCTTCATCAAGGTTTCAACACAAACGGCTATGTACCTGTCAAGTCCGCGGTGAGATTCGGTCTGGGTGGACCCAAGGATATCTCTGTCATGAAAGAGCTTCTCAATTCGCCATTCGGAGTCGGTAATAATTTGTAGGTCCCTTCCATTCGTGCGAACAATACAACACGCACAACATGAATGGTTGCGAGAATCTAGGCCTTAGCTCATCCCAAGCTGGCATACTCCCTCTGACTCCCTTCTCAAGTATCATTCTAAGAGTGAATAGCTGGTTGGTTGTGCTTCTACCTGGACTAAAGCTGCACTGCTGATCGCCCAACTGAGACTCAACCACAGCTCTGGTACGCGCTTCCAACAGCTTACTGAACATTTTTCCAGGAATCACAAACGTCTCTTCAGGGTATCACAAACGTCTGAGAGTATGATTTTCCAATTGCGTAGACCGTTGCTAGATATAAGCTGAGAAAGGTACCTCTTCCTATATATTCCAAGTGTCTTGTCGTCGGTCCTCGGTATAAGCCTGTCCCAGTTCCCGTAGATATTTACATTCTCTGTAAACGAAGAGGTTCCAAGTTTCATACTCTTTGAACATCTTGTATTTTTTTGCCTAGAGTGGCGGTATAGTCTGCCCTGCACAGAACTCTCAACCAATGGATCTTATCCTCAGAAACTTGCTAAAAGAAGAAGCGTTGGTGTTCTTTGAAAGGTTCCATCTATGGTCCGTTGCCGCTATTACTTTGCAAATATTCTGAGCCTAGCTTCATGGTGTGTTTACAAAGCCACAGGTATGTGTATGTTTTCTTCACCTATCAGTGCAAGATCTTCTCTTTTGTTAAAAATGTTGTCACAGGAATGAGAATGGGATTCCATGGACTTCCAATCCACTTCTGATGACCGTCCCCTTAATCGAATTCCATTTCAAAATCAAATTCAAATCAAAGTGTCAACAACGAACTCACACTTGTTCTTCCCCATTCGCGGGGAAAATTTATTGACTCGCCTCCATAAATATTTTCACATCAAAACTTCATCAGATTTTTACACCAAATAACCTTATTTGTCTTATAATTGATTTGACAGAGTGTAGGAACAATAAAAAGTTGTTTATGAGAGAATTGCCTTAAAAATGTCGGTACGATAACCACAATAGTTTTTTTTTATTAATCACCGCGCCGATGGGATTCAATTTGTCAAAATTCCGAAAATTTAAACCGAAATTATCGATGAACTTTTCGTTTCGCAGAATTCCTCAACCTGTTACTCATTTGCTATCTGTAATATTTTTTTATGGGGAATTACTCCATTTAACAGGAATGGACTCTATCTCACACGGTTAGAGTTCATTTTAAAGTCCAAATGTTGTGGGGAAATGTTAGTTATCTCTATTGTAACACGAGAACGTGGTTTATAGAGGCATTTTCTTGGAATGGAACGATCAGATTCATCTATGGTGGTTTTCGGGAAAAGCTGTCGACCTAAGACCGGATTTAAGTCGCAGGCAGACCTACCGCAGGTTCAGATCCTTTTAAGTTTAAACGTCATGTAGTAGTTTCTTGAACTGCAACACAAACATGACTCAGTACAATATTTCAGAACATAAACCCCTGCCGACGAAACTATAGACTCAAGGACAAGTTTTATGACTTCCTGGACAGAGCCTGTTTGCACAAACTGCACGAAATGACAACAGACAACGACTTTCGACAGACCGATTTTGAAGTAAAAACGGTGATGAGTTGCCCTAGCTTTCCAAGACTAAGAATGTAGACAGCAACCTGGCGCTCTCTAGATATAGTGGAATTCGCTTATAACGACGCTGAAGCGACTGAGCAAATGCGGTCGTTATAATAGGCGGTCGTTATATCCGATTTCCCTCCGCAAGTATTCGAAAAATAAAGAAACCAACCAACGGATGAAGAGAGGTAGTTATAAGCGACTGGTCATAATGAATGAGGTCGTTATAAGCGACTTCCACTGTAGTTGAACCGCTATCCAAATCGATCGCGTGCTTATCGATGAGGGGGATGAATCCAGTATTCGAAAACCATCGACCCTGACCACTTTCTTGTTGGGACTGTCCCACGAGAGCAAACTCCAAACTGCACAGAAAAATAATTTTAGTATTCGGAACCTTAGCCCATAGAGAGCAACTGCGTTGAGAGACTCTCTGCTGTACATTCATCATCTAAAAATAAATAAATAGTAAGCGCGACAGCTCGGAATGAGCCAAGGCCTAACTTCTCGCAACCATTCATGTTGTGCGTGTTGCATTGTTTGCATGAATGGAAGGGACCTACAATTTATTGCCGAATCCGAACGGCGAAATGAGAAGCTCTTTCATGACATTTTATAACTCGCGGAGGCTTGTCATTCCCCGACGAGAGGTGGTGCCGCGAAAAATGTTCGGTGTTCCTGGCTGGGGCTTGAACCGCTTGGTCAGCAGTCCAACGCACTAACCACTGAGTCATGGCGACTACCATCATCTACATCATCTAAAACGTCAATAATCGGTGGACCCTCTATCGCGATAACATCAAAGACGTAGCCGACACCATTGTAGGGTACCAGCCATCCCTAAAAAGAGCCTATCAAAAAGCTGAAGGACAACAGGTTTGCCAGCCTCTGAAGTTTTACCAATATCATCGGCCATGTCGGAGACTCCAACCAAGAGGAGCTTTAAATCACAGCCCACTGGCTCAAGGCGACAAGGAAGATCGAACCTCCGTCTTAAGCACTAAGCTTTCGGCGAAAAGCACCTTACCTGGAGAGCTCGGAACAGAGTGTCCGGGATTGAAGAGGATGGAAGGTTGTTGTACCTTAGACAGAGGCCTTCCACTGGTCGTTAGCCCGTTTAGTAAGTTTCATCGCTCCTTTGTCTTGAAAAATTGGAACTAAAATCAGAAATCGTAACAGTATGAAGCCCCATAAGGGCTGCGTCTTCTAACAGATGGCCTTCACTTACATTGTCAACAAAAACAAAAAAACCCCATTGAAGTACAAAAGCTGAAAGTCCAACGTAAGAGTAGATCCAATCTTTGCACTTTCAAACGTCCTTCTCTTCCTCCGTCCGTTCTTTCTCTTTCTTGTCGATGCAATTTTCTATTTTCAATCAGAAAATGCAAAAGAAAAAACAAAAAAAACATCACAATCAACTTCTTTTATCGTCATCAACAGACGACATTAAGGAATATCAGTCGTCTCCTCTCTGCGCCCCGCTTTCCCCTTGCTCATTCCATTATTGTCCCGCATTCTGAAACTATCACTACACATCCCAAAAACAACTTTTTAATATCTGCGATGCAATAGCATTCCAAGAGCCTACGGTAAAAAGGCATTCCTCCTTCCTTCCCTGCCCCTAGAGCTATCAATTTTGTTCGCCTATCCCGGAAAGCTATTTATAACCAAACCTACTAGAGAAAAGAGAACTCCTTCTTGCCCCGAACTCCACTGATGTCGCATACCTAAGCGCTTCCTAAGACACGCCAAAAGAAGCGCATCTACTAAATGAACACAACACAGCCTGCTGCTGCTACGGCGGTAGGTGGCGGCGGGAACAGGCCAAGCGGTTCTTTTTTACATTCCACATACCGCAGAGTGCACACAGCATACCCACACACATAAAAATGGAGGAAAAATCTAATAAAAAACGAATCAAAACAAATATAGAAGAAGAAGAACACAGGAGGAGAAGGAGGCTGGTGGCAGGAGGACAAAGCACAAATGGAACCAAGTACAAACAGTGTCAACCAAAGGAATTCCTTGATCAGCACCGAGTACTCGTATGTGTTCGGGGAAATGAGGAAAAACGGCACGTCTAACGTCTTCCACTTTTCCCATCCCATCTCTCAGCCGGGGAAAATTTATTGCAAAGGAATTTCCTTTTAGCGTCGTCTTCGTGCAACTATACCGTGAACCGTAATCAGGTTTTAGTTTCACAGAACCAGAGAAGCAGCTTCTAACAGGAAAAATAAAAAAAGGCGCGCATGAATGTGTTCCATTCCGGCGTGTTCCGACGAACCCTACCCTTTAAACGACTTTGGGGTGGGGACGACACAATAACTCCAAACAAAACAGAAAAGGCAGAACAAAAGCAAAAAAACTAATAGAAGCCGAGGGGAATGGAAGAAAAGAAGAAAACAAAAATGAATCTTTCACCCTGAGGGACCACCAAGCAACCCAGCCCACCTTAGACAACAATGCGAATGGCACAGGCACAGGCACACGCTCGCTCCCCCAAAGGAACCACCCCAGCAGCGCGCCGAAAGAGGACGCAAAGAGAAAAGGGAAAGCAGCAGCATAATATTATTTTACTACGACAATTACCGCGCGCCATCGTAAAAATGAAAATCCTCTCGAACTCCCCCTTTACCTGCCCGGACGAGGAGCGTCGACACATCATCCCTGGAACTGGCATGGGAGTAGGGCCAGGGAGTCCCCTCGAACCACACACACACGGAAACATAAACAGAATATCGGCGGTATTCTCTGGTTCTGTTCAAAGGCAAACGTTCCTTGCTGTCTACTGCCTGCTGCCACTGCCTGTCTCCGGCATCCTCGCATTTCTGCGGTTAGCGGATGGGAAGCTGGGGAGCGCAATTTCCTGGTCTTTGAACCCAAACAAACTTGGCGCAGGCTGTGCGGCGTGGTAGAGTGGAGCAGTGAGTGGATGTGTGTGCGCGCATTCCATCTCCCTATGCTCTTGTCTCTCTCTCTCTTTCTTTCTCTGTCCCTCTAGCTGTCCTCGTTCTGTGTTTGTTTGGAAATTAAAGTGCACAACTCGGGCCTGTCGCAATGGCATCACCAGCATTCACCGTGTTTTCTGTGTACTTAGGCACGATGTGGACCAGGGAGTGGCCGGGCGAAGGGCAGTAGTAGCTTCTGGCGAATTGTTGTGTTTGCCTTTTATGCGTTCATCATCCCAGGCATAGATAAGGCAAAATAAAAACAAGAGAATGTTGTGTGCCATGCTGTTTCGCGTACATGTGTGTGTGTTGCGAGAGAATGTAACGTACATGCGCACTCAAAAGGGCGGGAGAAATGCGCGCCAAATTGTTTGTTTGGGTGAAAGAAGACGAATAACCGAACACGACTAGAGGAAGGGACGACGTGGACGACAGCGACACTCTGGTTGGGGTTTGATAAACATGACAACGATGAGGACTACCAGAGGACGACCGAATTGTATCGATTTTTTTGAACTTTGGTCGATAAAATTTCCATCTGATTGCGAGACGAATGCGATGTGAGATAGCGATTGCGATGTTGGATGGTGGTTGAGAGAGAGTGAAATGCCAGAGGTTAGCTGGCGGCGACAACGACTTGGTTCTGTTTGTTTTTTATTTTTTTTTTGGGGCAGGAAAAATACACTAATTGCGTTTTTGTCTGGTGGAAATTTAATTAGAGAAAGAGACGTCCACCATATACACCAAACTAATTCGATTATATGATGCAATACAGTGTAACCACCTAGGCAATGAATATTAATGGACGAATGGGCAGGTGGAGCCAAAAATAGTTTCATATTCCATTACAAATGTCAGAGAAGGATACGTCGTACAGAAATATGGAAAAGTGATTAAATTGCTGCCTTGAAGCTGTGGTCGTGCCTAACTGATTTCTGAAATCAAGTTGAGACGCAATTGGAAGGGAAACTCTGAAGAAGTCTTTGATTCTTGTTACGAAAAGAAGTCTTGGTGTCACATGAAATATGTTAGTTCGAGATTCCAGTTACATAGTTACCATTGTTTAGTCCCCAAACTCGAAATGTCTTCATTCGCCTTGAACCTATGACCTAGGATTCGAAAAGTCTACTTGTTGGAGCAGCCGTTTCCATTCGATATGGTAGCCTTGTCCTTATTGTATTTTAGGATATTCCTTGAAGACGGATGTTCCTTTTGCTTGTCAGTTTGCTTGAATATTATCTCAGTAGGTTCTGTCTTTTCCCATCTGTTTAGTGTACCTTTGAAAAATCGCAGAGGGGTTCGGCACCTACAGTAGAATCTTAATAACTTACTTACTTAAGGTGGCATCACAGTCCAGGGTGCACCTGGGCCTCAACTAACAAGCGTCTCCAGCCAGATCGATCTTTAGCCAGCTGCCTCGAATATCGCACGCTAAGTTGGTTAAGGCCCCCTTGCACTTGCGTCCGCAATCTGAGTCGCGGTCTTCCTCTACTGCGCCGTTTCTCGCGTGTGGATTCGAAGATTTTCCAGGCCAGACATGACCCAGCCACCTCAGTCGTTAGACCCCCACTTTTTTGGCTAAGTCGATCTTGCTGTACAGTTGGTCGTTGTATCTCCTTCTCCACTCACCGTCTATGTAGACGGGACCGAAAATCACTCGAAGAATTTTCCTCTCGAAGCAGCCAAGAGCAACCTCATCCGTTTTGACAAAGTCCATGCCTCTGCGGCGTTTTGTGTTTTGTTACCTGTAATGCCTCCGTGTCCCAGCACCCACCAGAGTTTGACTTTATTTCGCTTAAATAAGCCTTGAACAGCATTGAAGCTGCCGTTGACGGCTTTTGAGCAAAAGTAGTGAGAGCTCAGTGCTTTAAGCGCTTCTTGACCATCCCTGAGTATATTGCTGGTTGCAGCCTTTGTCCCATAGTCGAGATTGACTATTGATTGACAGATTTCAATGGTAAATAGCTCAGCTTGAAAGACGCTGGAATACATTCCAAGTGCCTACGAGACTTTGCGGTTGGCTCCAAAGACACCAAAGTCGAAAAACCATCACTAGTCCTTTGACATTTTGCAGAAGTTCGCAGGATTCCCAGGCTAAACGATTCACAATCTCAATTTGGAATCTTCTCCCAAATCGAACTGATTTTGGGATGGAGTCTGATATTGAGAGATTAGGTGTTCATAACTCCATAACTCTGTCGATCTCTCATCGTAATATGCACGTTAAAGTCAACATAATGTTCCAAATGTTTGCAGTCGGAGTCACGCTTTCAAGTGAAGTTTTACAGGTAAAACCTTAGAATTCGATTGAATAGTTCTTCGCCATCGTTGAAGTTGAAATTGCTTTCTTCTTGGTCTCAGCTGGTAGAGAGCACTTCGATATACAATACACGAGAGATTTTGTATCAAGTTAAGACGATCAGCGGGATGGTAGTGCAAATTGTGTCAATTTTAGCCTGACTCTGTCCACTCGAACACCAATTCTGCTCGTCTAGTAAATTGAAGTTAATTGAGGTGAATTTGAAAACTCTTCCAGTCGAAGGACTAATTTTAACTCACTCTGCATGTGAGTACCATAGCCATCTTAGGCAAAACCGCCTTTGACATTGTCGACTTTGTGCATTAAACTAGCGCTTAGTTCCATTAGTAGCGTTCGATACTGTCATGAGAGTTTGGTTTACTCATACAATGAGAAAGCCTTCTATACAGACGAATCCAAAATGGGCATTGACACTGCAACTGACCAATTCTATGACTGCAGAACCACAAATAACAAAAAAATTTAACTGGCGCGATAGCTCGAGGTGAGCCAAGGCCTAGTTTCGCACCCATTCATGTTGTGCGTGTTGTATTATTAGTATGGAAGGGACCTACAATTTATTGCTGACACCAAATGGCGACTTGAGAAGTTTTTTCATGACAGATGATGCTTCCATAGCCTTGTCATTCCACGACGATAGGTGATGCCGCGAAAAATGTTCGGTGAACAAGGATGGGGCTTGAACCGACGCAGCTTACACAAATAATTCCGTCAAAATCGGAGACGGCCTCTCAAGTCAAAGCAGCCAGGCAGCTATCAAGGCCTTTCTGTTAATATCGACAAATCGATTACAAGCTTGTAAAGCTGTCCCATCGTCGCCTTGGCTCAATGCTTAGTGCATTGGACTGCTAACCATACATAGGGTGGAGGCCAGCATTTCCAACCAAACATTTTTCGGAACACCAGCTGTCAACAGGCGCATGAAAAATCTCCCTAATCCGACGTTCCGAATCGGCAACAAAAACTGTCCTATCTGGCCAAATACGCATTCGTGTTACTCGTGACAATATTACTCGAAAGTGACCAAAAAGGGATCCATAGCGCTACAGCAGTCTTGCTTAAGGAGACACACGGCAGCACCGTGCTGTTGTACGTAAAGGAACATTGGAATGGAACGCTGTGAAGAATGTTGTAACATCTGCAGCAGAGAGTATAATTCGGAGATCACCACAGCACCTGGTTGTCTGCAGATACTTGCTTCAAAGGGAGAAAAGGACATAAAGCTGAGATCGCAGTGACCCATACAGAGGGAAGGCCCGACTTTGAGTCCCTGATTCCAGAAGCATCAAAGAGCTGAAAGGAGGTCACATTTCACATCAACATGTTTTGAACGGCTTAGACGGTTTAATCCTGGTTTCAGATGAAAATCAGGTGAGAAGATGGAAAGAGATTTCTCTTTCACAGAGATGAGTTACATTATGGACAGAAACTTTCCTCAAAGTCAGAACCAGCTGTCCACAGCAATCAGTAAGGATGAGATTGCTACTGCGATCGTGGTACTCAAAAACGCATAAAACCGCAGGAATCGATGGCATTCCTGGCGGGCTAACAACAACCTCAAACCTTCTACATGAACTTATAGCAAGGACTTAGGACACGAGGCCCTCCCTCTCGAATGGAGGAAGGTTACGACCGTCCAGCTTCTGAAAAAAGGCAACATAACAGAGTATGAAAACTGGAGGGGTAGGGACTTGATCATAGATAGGACAACCTTAAAACCAGTTTCGTTCATTGACAACCAGGTTTCCGTTCTGTGTCCTTCATCAACACCTCAAGGATCATTATCAAACAGTATGCTCTCAAATTGCAGTAGAATTAGGTAAAATTAGGCTTCCAAGGATTCCAGAATGAATACCTTTTGCCTTTCCTAACCCACGTCCATCAGGGCTAGATTCGATAGTTTTTCCGTTAACGATGCAAATTCGTTGGTTACATACTTCCAAGTCCCCTACGGATCCTGCAAATGATATTATAAGACATCTGTCTATGTTGATCCCGTCTCACTTGAGGTAATTCAACTGGACACGGGTTCAAGGAAAGTCCTAAACTCCAAGTACTTCACCAGACAATGAATAAACATTTATGTTTCTTATTAACGACTTTTTTCATCTTACAACATCAAGTTACGCATAACCAGGTACGAGACAAACTCAGCGACCCTTTCCCAAACCACACCATTGTGTGGCCGTCTGGTATATTCCTAACTCTCCTATCAAAGTCAAATCAAAGCCAAATAATTATCAACACTCTTTAGTATCATGGCTCTTTGCAGACATACTTATGCGCAAGTTACGGCAGAGGAAAAAAAAAAACCAATTTAACGTCTCCATGCCTATAAATCTAACAACCCTCCTCGATGCCCAAAACCAAAACAGGGAGGGAAGGAGTCTACTCGCAATGCCAGTGCTTAGGCATATAATCAGTGAACCGCCATTGGAAATTGAATAAAGGTCTTCTACCTTTCTGCGCAAAGTTATACTTGAACTTCATTACGAACTTTGCTCCGTCTCCCTTCGGCCAAATCATCATCTTAGAAAGGGGGCTACGCAAAAAAAGAGAAGAAAAAGAAAAAAAAAAGTGAAAAGTTCGTTAAACTGCCACTTCGTCTGACCCGAACCTGAACGTCGAATGACAACGACAACGACTACGACTACGACGACGCGTAACGTACGCATGAAAAACCAGAATCAGATCAGATTCCCTACCCGTCCTACACCCATTGTTGTATCATAGTAATCCAGGCGCAGATAGATAGCATACCCTCGCCAGACAGAAGGCGAATCCGCCAGCCGCCAGAATACGCTCAAACGCACGTACTTAACACGCATTGCGAAAAATAATAAAACATCCCGGGGAACACTCACAGTAAAAGGGACCCAGACTCGAAACTCAGACATGACAGACGACGCCCGACGCACGACGACGGTGACGGTGACAGAGACCGGGAGACGGTCGGCGTTGTAGATGTAGACCTCAAACCCAGTTTTCCGTTTCCCTGTACATCCGATCCGATGCGAATCTACCCCATTCTTCGCGGCTCACAGTCAGTCAGTAGGCAGAGCAGGCCGCATGAAGCACCAGGATAGTCAGTCAGCCAGTCAGCCAGTCTGAGAGTGTGTGTGTGTCTGTTTGTCTGTCTATCAAAGTCGAGGAGGGTTGTCTCGCACAATCTAAAAATTGCGAACTCTCCACAAAACAAAAATTCAATTGCGAAATGTGAATGAACTTGCCAAGGACAATGATCTGGTTGGCTGTATTGCTGCCACGGTCGCTAGACCCAGGAACACACGAAATACACCACGATGAAGGATGTAAAGGACACAGGAGGACGAAGGATTTATGCTTATGTACATTTTCGCATGGGGTGTGTGTGTTAATTTTTGCGCCAGACGAACGAACAACCAACCGATTGTAACAACGACAAAGACGTCGACATAACAAATCGTAAAACAACCTGATGGTGTACAGTGTGCACTCTCGCTCTCTATCGCACAGTGAGCTAACTAATGTCACTTCACAGTGTGTGGTGAAGGATTTTGCACGGCTCTTGGATGTTGAAAAGAAACCTGGTCAGATGTTGGATGTCAGAGGAAACACTGGAGATAAGGAGCGGGAGCGCCTTTAAACGGCAGCCAATTTACAAAATGCAGTGTCCATAGCCGATTGTGAAAGAAACTAACCAGGTAGCTGGGTCTTATTTGGGTTACTTTGACGTATTCGGAGATTAGACCGATAGAAATTGATCAGTGTCCTTGAAAAGAGATAGTAGTGGGGGGGCGCTCCTCTAAGTGGCTTGCTGATACAACCCTTCTGTGCATTTTTCACGAAGTAGAACTGGTCTACGTTTACCCACCAAAAACCTCGGATAAGAGACATTAATGACCCTGGCACACGAAATAAGGACAACGACCTTCGGGTCTAAACACGGAACGGCCCCTTAACAGGCCGTAGGCAGCCAAACCATTAACAGCGGCCCTAGACAGCTGTAATGCAGAATTAGCCACCGTCCAGGAAGAGCGAAATAATGGACCAGGCAAAGGGAGGATGAAAAGCTGTCACATCTTTTATGAAGATAGCTACAGAAAGCAGAAGCAGCGTTTATTTGAATTCGGATTTATTCCTTCAGACTAAGGCAAGAAGTCGTTAGCTTTCAACAAGTGAGTGAACGTCTTATGACAATCTTACATTTCCAAGCATCAAGTGATATCCGCTTATGCCTCCACAGAAGACAAAGAAGGACGATCCCACTAAAAAAATGTTTCAACGAGTTTATCGACAAGGCATATGGGCAATGCCCTGAAGTGGTCGCCGAGACTCAGTGATTAGTGCTTTAGACCGCTGTGCGAGCTGCTTAGGTTCAAACGCACACATTATCCACAGAACATTTCTCGCGGTCCTACCTTTCGTCGGGGAATGACAAATCTCCAATTTGTCATGAGGAGGCTTCTCAATTCGCAGTTTGAAGTCAGTAATATCGTCCTCGTTCCCAATGTCTGTTTCTTCTTTTTGAGCTCCTCTTGGCCATCCTTGAACAGGTTCCATGCTATTTTAAACTTTTGCCCATCCCTTGCACAAGAAAGACTTGATTGCATTGTGAGTGGAAGTCAAGACTTTGGCGTAGAGACTACAACCCGAATCTGTGCTTTAATTCTTTTAGCTGCGGAAAACGTCAACAACGGGTATCCAGACAAGTTCTAACTGACTTTTTCTGAGGTCAATGCAGCGCAATTGGTGGAGAAGCTCCTATAAGGATTCTGCTTGTCAATACCGGTCCACGTCCGAGATAGAGATTTCATAAGGGATCATAGCAAGACTTTACCGAAGAGCTCGATTCCGCTGGATTCATTCACCATTTTGCCACAGATATTGTCGAGGATTGCTTACACGTATAGTTCAATGCCCCGTAAAGAAAAGTGGAAGAAGGAAAGTACAACAGAAGGTCTGGACTTCATCCAAACCAGCTGAAAGACTTGGCACTTTTTGCATAAGCTTCACTTCTATCAGCCTATTAAACCAAATCTCATCACAAAACGATATTTTGCTGCCTTCAAAGTCAAGTCGGACAAAGTTCATGCGTACTCGATTCATTAGAGGTCACTAAACGAGCTTAGATCGGGTCCCCTACTACCTCAGAAGCCTTTACCATAAACAGGCTTGAAACAGCTTGTAACAAACTTGGATATAGGCTACTAGTCTTGACGGATCCTGTTCTGAATTTATAAGGCCTTGCCATACACATTCTTCAAGGATCTTTTCTTTCCACGAACTTGCCCGTTGAATTATGTAAATCAATGACTAAGGCAGTATTCAAACCAATAAAACCAGCCAAGATCCTTGAGTGCTTCACTTACAACAGCGAAGTGTCAATCAACGAAGTCATCTCCGTAGAATCAGCAGGTTTTTGATAAAAATGTATCTGCACCGACCGTGTACTTGCCTTTACAAGTTTTATCGAACACGGCTGTGAAAACAGATTTAAGACTGACGGTAGACTGTAGCATCTGACACAGTCTTGCGTACTGGAATGATGCAGAAACTCAACGAAAAGCATCTGTCATGGCTCCATTAACTTGTAAGTCCACCACATCCCGAACACTATATCCAATAAATTTTCATATGCAGACAATCTGATTCCCACTGCACAGTACTTGCACATTGCTTCAATCAAGGATTGTGGCCAACCTTTTAAGTGTGATGAATAGGACCGAACCAAACATACACTCAATCGAGCCCACACTCTCAGCCGATCTCGATTCTCGGATTTTCAAGAGATGGAGGTTTATACCAGAGGAATAAGCTTTCGAAAGTTTTACCAAAGGGTACAAAGTAACTGTCAGGGCTGCAGAGCCCGAACCGAAGCCTGCAAGGATGGACAAGACAAGTCGATGCTAAGGATCGAAGAACTATTTCTGCAGACTGTTTAATGGCGACGACGAATCAAATCCCGCTGTCAGGTAGAATGAACCACTCAACCTGGACGACGAAGACCAACAATTCCATCCACCCGACCTGGAGCCGTTCGTCAACAACCTGATCGGTCCATATCAGTGTGGTTTCAGCCCAGGAAAGTCCATCATCGGACAAATATTCACCCTGCGGCAGATCTTGGAGAAAACCCAGGAACTTCAAATCGATACCCATCACCTCTTCATTGATTTTAAGGCCGCCTATTACAACATCTATAGAGACGAGCTATAGAGCCATGTCTAGTTTTGGCGTCCCTGCCAAACTTATCCGATTGTGCAGGATGACGATGGAGAATGCACGCTGCTCCATCAAGGTCGGTCAAGACCTCACCGAGACCTTTGATATCAAGAAAGGATTTAGGCAAGGCGACACGATTTATGCGACTTCTTCAACATCGCTCTTGGAAGCTTTGTGCAAAACTCACGCGCCAACACCAGAGGCACAATTTTTCAAAAGTCCGTCCAATTACTCGCATACGCCGACGATATTGACATAATCGGAAGAACGCAGCGTGATGTCACTGGTGCGTTCGTGAGTATTGAGACGCAAGCGGCGAAGATGGGTTTAGCGGTCAAAGAGGGCAATACAAACTGTATGCTGTCAACAAGAAAGGACACCCAACACCGACGTCTCGGACTTTGAGGTAGTTAAGAACTTTGTCTACCTAGGCTCCGCTATCAATTCAGACAACGACACCAGCGCTGAGATCAAAGGAAGAATAACTCTTCCAAACGCTATTTCTTTGGGCTAAGAAGGCAATTGAGTAGCAAAGCCCTCTCTCGAACAACTAAGGTGACCCTTTATAAGTCCTTAATCGTCCCAGTCCTGTTCTACGGCGCAGAGGCATGGACTCTGTCTAAAACGGATGAGGTTTCTTTTGGCTGTTTCGAGAGGAAAATTCTTCGGGTGATCTTTGGTCCCATCTGCATAGACGGGGAGTGGAGGAGGAGATACAACAGCGAACTGTATGGGCTCTACGGCGGCATCGACCTAGCCAGAAAAGTAAAGCTCCAACGACTGAGGTGGCTGGGTCATGTAGAGCGGATGGACACCAATGCTCCGGCCCGAAAAATGTTCGAATCCATACCCGAGGGACGGCGCAGTAGAGGAAGACCGCGACTCAGGTGGCGCAGGTAAGTGGAAAGGGACCTCAACCAACTTGGCGTGCGAAACTAGAGCCAGCTGGCTAAGGATCGAGCTGGCGTGGGACGCTCGTTGGTTGATGCCCAGGTCCACACCGGACTGTAGCGCCGCCCTAAGTAAGTGAGGAAGCTTATACCCATCACGGCCGAAACCGAGAATTTTTAACGCTTTAGAGGTTTAGAGGTTCCTTTCTACCGAACACTTTGGTCTCGTCTCCTCAACTGAGCAATGACCAACCTCGCTGTGCCAACATCAAATCTCGAATTTAAAATTGCATTTTCTCCCCGAATTCCTACCTGTCGCACACACTGTACCAACACACCGTCAAGGGGTTGATTTAAGGTCTGCAGCAACTTGTGGTAGAGCCACAACCTTTCCCAATTGCTTTTGTTGACGGCTGGATGCGGCTGTGGCTGGATGGCTTCATTTCATAACAAATCGACGAGCGGCGGCCAAGCCCAAGGAAGTTCCGTAAAGATGGATGGCGGGAGTCTCTTATTACTGGTCTTGTACGCGTTTTTTATTTCCCTTAAATCCACCGCACACACACTGACAGGGAACGCTCCCTTTTGTAACGTCCTGATCGAAATTGAAATCTAGACGAGATTTGGATTATTTCTTTCAGTTGGCTGGTTATTGTCTTTTTTTTTCGCTTTTGTTACTGCGGCTCTTCTTCCCTGTTTACCTGATTAAGACGCAATAACAGGACGAAAGGGATACCAACTCAAACTCGTATCCATTATGCAAAAATCCTAAAATTTGATGTGATTGTCTCGTCCGTGGTTGAGTCTCACTCCCTAGACAGACGCTCGGCGGCTCATAAGGGCGTCAACAACGGCGTGGCGGCGATTTTTCATGCAAGTATTATTCGCAACTGTCCTTGCATAACAAAAAAAAAATGGAAGAAAAAACCGTTTATATTTGTGATTCATACGCAGGATGGCAGCGCGATGAAAACGACCAACGAAACCGACAACCGTCGTCGTCGTTGTCGACCTCGCCGGATGTTAACATTTTTGCGTATTTCACTCGTTATTTTGGGTTCGGCCCCTCCAGACAGATTGGGATGATAATAAAGCAGAATGTGCAGAGAAAGGGGACACACTAAACATGGCAGCAGCAGCAGCAAAAAAGGACACACCTCACCATCTCATCATCATCATCAACGTGCCCAACGAACGAACGGTTCGTAGGTATTGCATTTTGGAAGATTTTCTAATACACACAGACGAAAACAGTTGGCGTGGCGGGAAAAACTTTCCTGGGAGCGCTTTGCGCCTCGTGTTTTGAACTCAAGTGAACTCACGTAACATGGTAACATGGCACATCTCGGTTTGGGTCCTTTTTTGCTGATTTTTCGGGGTTCGTTTGAAACCTCGGTCCTTCTGTCTGTCTGCGTGCATTCACTCGGCTGTCTTGTCTGTCTGTCGAGGACAATTAAATTTTTTTTTCTCTCTCTCTTTTGTTGTGTGTTATGATGTGTTTCTATGTTTTTTTTTTTTTTGGGGATTGAATTGTTGTAATGGGAGCTCTGTCTGAGTGGATTTTGACTGCGTGCGTCTGTGTGTGTGCGAAGGATGAATTTGAATTGGATTAGATGGAACTTTGGTTGGCGGTTGATTTTTTCTTTTCGTATTGTATTGATTTTTGTTTTCGTAAGGACGGACAGTGTAGGTGCTGTAACAGTGCTTCAGGCGAAATGTACACAAGTCATGACCGATTTTGAGAGGCTCGTGAAGGCGAGCGATGACAAAAGTCAAGGTTTAGACGTGAAGTTTACCTTGGCTATGCATACCTACATATTCAAATTGTAATTGTGTCCCTGTGTGATGTTTTGTTTAGGGATGACCTTCAATAAGGCAGTCTGGCATTGTTTTTGGTTGATCTTTCTGTCTGGGTTTTTGTGGGCTTTGTAATCTGTCAGATATTAACCTTCAGACAGAAGGACACTAGAGGTGGGAGTGAAGAAAATGAAAACGAAAACAAAAACCCACTGCGTTGATGCGAAGAGGTTTGATGATGTTTTCCAGGACGAGGATAAAAATATTATGATGGAGGCGTAACGAACCGAATGTTTTGCATTGAGTTTAAGGTCAGCGCAGACATTTGATGGTTTATCTTCATCAGTTTGTTTGGAGAAATGTTGTCTGGTTCGACCTTTAAAGGGGAAAAGGTTACCTACTGAGGGCCTTGGTTGGAGGAAAGTTGGAATTGTCCCCCAGAGAGTGCCTACTACCTTTTCAAAGGGCAATTACTTTAGAGGAAAATGTTGGTAATTAAAACTCATTGAATTTTTCATACAAGATCTTTTGGAAAAGTTTGGGCAGATTATTTGTACCGCAGTAATCGACACGTGCGAGATAGGCTTCCGGGCCGGCAGCTCGGTTCCTTATGCAAAAAGAAAATGACAGAGGAAGACCCAACGTGAACTCTATGGGATTTACTAGGATTCAGATGTATGCAGGGCTACTTGGTTTTGCGCCGCAGAATCAAAAACTCTGAATCAACGAGGATGAAGACCGGCGTTATCTTAGGCCCTGCCACGCGAAGAGCGGCAAGAGACAAAGCAGCAGAGCGGCAAATTTAAAACGTATGAAATTGTATGGTTGTGGCCACGCTGAGCGGCAAGCGTCCATTCTAAGCAAATTTTCTTCCGCTTTCCGCTCATTGCATGGCAAAGCCCTTAGGCGGAAACTCTAAACAGATTCGGAGCTCTTTTGGTGCAGTTGGATCGAGATGTTTGGACCTGATTTACAGTCGAAGTCCGAAGTTCTTCTGAGTCGGAAGGCAAATACATATTTTGGTATTCGTAACCAAGACAAAGGTATGAGGGATCTAATGTCTAAGACTGCACACACAATAAAGCGATAAAGTGATGCGATGCAAGAAGCGAGAAGCGTGCGCTAAAACTGTTCACTGGTATTCTTATGAACGTGCGCACAGTGAAGCGATAAGAATTCATGTGAAAAGTTTTATCGCATGCGTCTCGAATCCCATCGCTTTATCGCATCATTTTGCGCGTGGCCTAAACTACTGGTAGCCGGTATTGCAGTGTAAGGTCTAAAAGATCGTTTGTGTCGAGGAAGTTCGCCTTCGATTCAGGAAAATTTTGAGCCAGATTGATGCCATGGAGGAATCTCAGAATAGTGCTTGCTGCTTATTTCCGGGGAGGTGAATCCCCTATCGAAGTGTTTTAGCCTGCAGTGAGGACGTTTGCACACAATGTGCTCTACAGTGTCTTGTCTTCCAAACGGAGTCGGCACAAATCCGACGGACTAATTCCCAGCTCGTTAAGATGGTGGTTGATTTCACAATTCCCAGTGAAAAAGTCCGTGAGGAGTTTAGTGTCACTTTTTTTTAGAGCGATAAACTCTTCGCTTCTCTTGGTGTTTAAGGCTGTGATGAACTTCTTAGATTGACGAAGTCCTGGAGTGAAGTTCAATTTCTTGAGTCTTTTATTGAGCTCTCATGAATTAAGTTTCAGCTTGAGGGTGGGAAATCACCGAAACTACCTCAACTCCACTGTAATCTTGAGCCCAATAAGGTCGAAGGTATAAATATCGCAATTTTGGTGGAAAATCTTGAAGGGCTGGCGGCTTGATGGTATGTACCTAGAGTTCTTCGACCTGCTTCTTTATGAAGATGCTACAGTTTGGCCTACAGACCGGTATAAATCTGAACCCCATCCAACAAGCATCTTCAGGCACTTAAGCCAGTTAAGCACGCTAAGTTGGTTGAGGTCGCTTTCCACTTTTGCGCGCCACTTTAGTCTAAGTCTTGCCTTACTCCGCCGTCCTTCAGGGGTAGAGTCGAACATTCCTCGGACCATAGCGCTGATTTTCATTCGCTCTTTGTGTCTCAACCATCTAAGTCATTGCATTTGGACTCTTCTGACCAGGTCGGTATTGACTGTACAGCTGGTCTTTATATGTTCGCCTCTACGCACAACGTATTCGGTTTCTTTCGTAACAATCGGGGGCGACCTCATCCGATAGACCAAGGGGCATATGATTACTTCAGTCAGCTTTGTTACCTTATTGCCTTCTTAGTCCGAAGAAACAGCGATTGGCAAGTTTAATTCTGTTTCTCATCTCAGCATTGGTGTCATTGTCCGAGTTTGTAGCTCCTAGGTAGACAAAGTCACTAACTACCTCAATGTTAAATCCGTCGAGGGTGACGGTCTGTTCGAGATGTCGATGTTGGGAGTACTTTTTCGTTAAACCCATCTTGACCGTCTCCGGCTCATACTCATAAGTCCGCCAACACGCCAACACGTTGGGTTTCTCCGATTTGCAGCAACCAAGACCATTGGGCTTTCCAAGTACAGATTCGAAGTTCGTTGTTGTTCCGTTTCCAGCGGTCGTCCATAGTAAATCTATTCGAAGCTTATTGGTGTTATTCAGGTGGCACCCAACCTAGAAGTTCAGATCCTAAACGTTTACTTATACAATAACGAACCGAATATTGTAGTCGTTATAGACCAGAGC
Organism: Matsumyia berberina; assembly: GCA_917880715.2. Classification (NCBI taxonomy): domain Eukaryota; kingdom Metazoa; phylum Arthropoda; class Insecta; order Diptera; family Syrphidae; genus Matsumyia; species Matsumyia berberina. The sequence continues at coordinate 11,377,190 of OU862870.1, forward strand.
TCTCAATAAGTCGATTTAGCTAATATTAGATGTTCTCTAAGTAGTTCGACTTAACTAGAACTCTAAACGATGCCATGTTGGCATGATGCCATTTGGAGAACCCTACCGACCGAGTTCAAGGAAGAGGTCCTAGTGAAAACCCTCCATGGGCGCCTTGGATTCGACCATTCAAAGCAGAGGTGCAGTAGACCTTTCTTTCGCGGAAAAGGCAGTGAATTGGATTTGTTTTTTATTAAGGTCTACTAAGCTTCCGATTGACACATAAAAATACTGGTATCTGACCGAAGATCCGCACCTTGAAACTTTTGCTATCCCAACATGAAAGCCCTGCTCATTTTGCTCCAAGGCTGGTTGTTTATCGGGGACGTCCATCGTACATCCCTGCTCTATAGAAACGAAGAAATGAAAAAATGTCAACTGGAACGCTACCCCGGAACGATGACAGCCAAGTTAGTTTCTGTACCTAGCGGTCTTTCATAGGTTAGGTTAGGTTATTGGGGGAAGTACCCAGTCCAATGGCTGAGCGTCCACTGACGCCTACTGGTTCATTGTGTTCCCTTTTGTGCTGTTGTCCATGTTCCAACCTTTGGATCTAGATGGGTGATCTATCAAACCTCTCTGTACTCTTAATGAAGTGGAGTATGTTCGTTATCGGTACTTCTGTTAGGTTACTCAGTTCTCCAAACAGCCTGTTTCCCATGTGCCGAAGTCGGCGGTTTTCGAGGTTGGGACACTCACAGAGTAAGTGCTTGATGGTTTCTGTCTCTTCCGCATCCTGACAGCTCCTGCAGTAGTCTGGGGAGTCGATGCCGAGTCTGCTGGCCATGGTACCTATAGCACAATGTCCCGTCAGTACACCTATTCCGATGCGAGTGTCTTTTTTATTCATAGCCAGAACACGTTTTGTTTTGTTCTGCCATAAGCTGCGGGATATAATGCAGTTGCCTCTGGCGGACCAAGAGGTGTTGATTAGCTCTCTCATCTTGTGGTACATCATCATCTTTCAGTACACCGATAGGGATGCTTATCAATGCGTGGGTGTGGTCTCTTTCCAAAGCTGATCCCTGCCGAGCAAGTTCGTCTGCTTCCTCGTTACCCTCGAAATCGCTGTGTCCGGGGACCCAGCAGATGTTGACCTCGTGGGTGATGCCTATTTTATTTAGGATTTTACGACAGGCAGACACCGCTTTCGATTTAGTGCTGGCATTATCATGAGCCTTGATAGCTGCTTGACTTTCGACGAGACGGTGATCCTAGTTGGGATCAGTCTCCTATCATCTATTGTTCTTGCTGCTCTATCAATGGGGAAAATTTCAACTTGGAATCCGGGAGTTTGTATGAATCGTTCATATCTAGCGAGTCTTAGAACCATCAGTGTAGATTTGAGAGCTTGCTCTCTCGTTAGGGAGTTGGCTTCCCAATCTTGTCTGCTGGGTGTAAGGGTGGAGTAGTTTTTGTCGAAATCTAAGTATGGTGTGATGTATCCGTTTTCCTTCCGAGATCACCATGTCCGTGAAGGTGAAGTATCGCCCCTTGACCTGTGCTGTGCTCTTTACGAAGTGGTCTAGTGGGAGTAAATTCAACATAACTTCTTCCTCATAGCTCCTGTTACTCCAAGACAAGCGGTCTTTCTTAGAACGCTGCTACACCATGAAACTTCAAGCAATGCCGTCTGATACACCTTTAGCTATTTCGTAACCCAAGGCAAATTTGTCAAACACTGCGAAAAATGGTGTCAATGCCGAATAAGTTTCGCAAAGCCATCGTTGGCTGCGTTCCTTCGGTTAAATACTTCATTTATGGATCGTTTGACATTTATTGCGAATCGTTTTTATGATCGTTGTTAGCGTTACACAGTAGCCTGCTAACAACACTTAAAATATTTATAGTGTCCATTAGCCATCGAATAAAGCCAATTCGTTTTCCTTCGAATAGATGTGCAATGATGTCACATTTAACATGAACGGGTGTACAAACTGCGACCTTCTTCGAAAATAGCGAAAGGATTTGTGATGTGATGCAATCTGACGGAAATTTCAAACTTCGACTACGGTGCTGCCGTGCTGGGTATTGATTGACACCATTCCCAGATTTGACAAGTCATTGTAACTTCATTCCGTAACACGACAAAAATATCTGTGTTGTCATTCAGATACATTCAATCAGGAAGCGCCCCCTCTCTCTCATCGGATTTGTCGCTGGCACTGTCACTTGTCTGTTTTACAAGGAATTCCTTTTAGCAAACAAGGAATACATCTAAAACAAAGGAAAGATAAACTTGTCATGATTCAACATCACTTGGTACATCATGGGGGCAATCTTATCTCGAAGAGACCTCGCAAAGGATTGGCATACAAAACTTCAAAGCGAACAGAGGAAGAAAAAAACTGAAACTGTGGCAAATCCTAAGATGACTGAACGACCGAACGACTGAAGAACCCCACGACAGCAAAAAAGGACATCAAAAGCACGCTTTAAAGATAATCATCCGCACAGACTTCCTGTCTGTGGTTAGCTGCCGGCATCTGATGTGAACAGCAAACAATTCGTCATTGCAGTTTCAAACGTACGCAACGCATCTCACACTCACACTACCCTCTACGCATGATAATGGCAAACAATGGGTTATGTTCCCCTGTTGACAATTCCGTGTCTGACGCTACCAGACAGGATAAAGCACTCGCAACTGCTGCCTGATGATATCGCAGCTGAATTATGGCTTCTTCGCGCGTTCCCATAATTCATCGCATAATGAATCTGATTATTGGCGATGGTCATGGCGGTCGTTGTCCTGCCTCCACTCTCATCTATTTGCGTCCTTATCGCCGCGGACCAATCACGAAAAACTGTTGAAATATTCTTTCGCTAGTTGCGCTTGCCTTTGTGGAGCACGGGGGTCTTATTAGGGAACTTTTCAGACACATTTGTCAATTTTATGAACCTAATTTGGTTGATCTGACAGGGTCCTTTCGCGCAGTTCCGCTTCCTTCCTGACTCCGCTGCCGCCTGCAAACTGCAATGCAATTATGAATGATGTCAGTTAATTACAGCGATAATGCGGCGAAAAGTTTGCTTCCTCCTGCCACCGACAGGATCTTACACCCAGAACTATGCCCAGTCTTTGGGGGGAGCTCTGTGCATGTTGTGTCTGATTTTATTAGAAAAGTTTTGTGCGCAGAAAAAAAAAAGTTTTTATTAAAAAAAAGCGAAGAAACTGTTTTCGGTTTTTTTTTTTGCCTTTTTACGTCCAAGAGTTATGAGAACAGATTGCTTGGTGAGGGTTGCTTCCGGAGGTGGGGGGATGATACTTGAAGCCTCGTCCTTGTTATCTCAGAGAACAGCGGCGGGGCAGGGCAACTAATAGTTTGGCTACAATTTGTTTTGGGTGATTTATTCGAGACGCAAAGAGGTTTGGCATCGCATAGATAATAACCCAAAGTTTGGTTATAAGTTTTTCGAGATTTATTGATGCGAGGGCGAGCGGTGGGGTGGGGTGGAGAAATATTTATTAATGGTAATTGATGATGGTGACATTCGGAGGAAAGCTAAGAGGCTTAAATTACCGTGAAACTGTGAAGCGGTGGTGTTTATCGTTTTGTAGAAACTAACGACGAGTGGATGGGGGAGCGCAAGAACTTTTGTCGCAAGCAGCTGCGACTCAAACAAACCAGGGTCGTGCTAAGGTGGCTAAATAAGCTGAATTTATTGAATATTGCCGATGGGCGATATTGGCGTTACGGAAGAATGTGTTGAGAAGCGAAAAAAGCCATTAAATGGGAGACACAGGCGTTCGCTTTGCCAGATCTGAGAGATAGCGCGCGCCTTGTTTTTGTTTTCTTTTAATTTGCTTCTGAACTGCGTGGGATTAACGCAAGGATGTACGAGGTGGAGGCACGTAGTTAAAGGTTTGCTTGAGAAAATTGGATGCGGAAATTGGATGGAACGTATAGTTCTGCCACAGAAAGTATCTGTTCTTAAATACGACGTTTTCAAACGAATCGAACTGAGGGTTTTATCTCATAGGCATAGGGGGTGTAGGGAAACAACTAGAGAAAGACTTATCTGATGGTACCAGGGAATTGCTCTCTCCAATAAAATTGTAAGCACATTAAGGACGTGCCTTAGGGGAGAAGAAAAAGCTTCAAACATCAAATAACAATTATTCTTTCTATACTCACCTCAGTCCTCAGTGGGAACATTCCATCAGGGATCTGTGCGTTTTTAAACGAAACTAACTAGTTTTTAGCACATGAGGACCAAAACAGAACTATTTTCCGAAAAAATGTGCCGGTAAGTACTTGTGTGCAGAACGACTGTATTTGGCAAACTGTAGAAAGTCCTGAACCCATCTATGCCTTAAAAAAAGACCGTTTTCCCTAAAGAACTACAGCTTCACTATTCTAGCTTGATGCTGACTGTTCTACATCAACTGTTCTACCAAAAGATATGTTATCGGCCAGTGCCGATGGCGCAATAGCGCGGAGTGGGCCAAGACCAAACACGGATCAACGATCAACGTGCTGCTTAGAAGAACTAATGTATAACCGAGCTCTATGTGCATAGCGAAAGAATTGCTGTTGTTTGAATGGTAAAGGCCAAGGCCGTGGTCGCCCTGGCTCAGTGGTTAGTGCGTTGGACAGCTGACCGAGCGGCGTGGGTTCAAGCCTCAGCCATGCCCACTGAACATTTTTTCCCGGAACCACCTCTCGTCGAGGAATGACAAGCTTCCTAGAGTACAAACTGTCATGAAAAAGCTTCTCAATTTGCCGTTCGGATTCGGCAATAAATTGTAGGTCCCTTCCATTTGTGCGAAAAATGTAACACGCACAACATGAATGGTTACGAGAAGCTAGGCCTTGGCTCATCCCGAGCTGTTGTGCCAGCTAATTATTTTTTAAAGGCCAAGACACCGAGCATAATCGGAAGAAAGCCTTCTAAAAGAGTCGCTGTCAATGCCTACGATTTATCATTGAACGACCTACATAGACGATGTAAAAGTCCTTTTTTATTCGATGAACAGAAATTGAAGAAATTTATAACAGAGATTGAATTCTGGACGCGACGGACTATCGGCCTTATAGAGTACAAGGCGTTACGCATGCAATCATTTAAGCCCGGAGTGTATTGGCTCGAAAGTTGATTGAAACTATTACGATGGGGTAAGCCTGCCCCACCCTTTTGGAGCTCATCGGCCGTTTTATTGCTTGGGATGTTCATATGGCCTGGTATTTAGCTTGGGATCACCTCATTGGCTCTTGATATTTCATTGAGGTTGAGGACTCCAGATACTTAGCGGCTCCCTAGCTGCTGATGTGGACACTAGTTCGGCCACTTGCAAAACACAAAACAAAGATTTGCAATAAACCCCGGCTCTTGGACCAAAATCCATCTTAGAACCGTCAGAGTGGAGGACCTATTATTTTGTATTAATTACTTGCCGGTGCATCCAATCAAGAATTCTCATAGTGACTCCCCTGATAGTGCTAGCACGAGAATCATATGATCAGTTTCTGTCGACCTACATATGTATGTATATGCAGTCTCCAACCAGAGGCTCGATCGTAAAGGATGTATGAACATGATCCTCCTACTCTTCAGTCGTTTGTTAGAAAAGTTGTCACAGTCGCTTGGTACACCACATCTGGTTTTCAGTCCCCTTTTTCTATTGAACGTCCTTTTGCTGACCAATTCTTAGACAGACGCAGTGCATGGTTGAGTCTTTCTCTTAGGACTGGAAGAAATGTACCCGTGGTAGACCACATCGTCAGTTTACACCCTTGCATTGAATCCAGTAATGATCGAGAGAATATGATCGCGGATACAAGCTGCCGAAATGAGATTTCTTCATTGTGTTTCTGGGGTAACTCGTTGAGATCGAGTTAGGAATCCCTGGTGCCGGTAAGCCGGTTTTCTTCACCGTGCTATCACCGTGGGCCAATCTCGCCTAAGTCTGACCCTGCCTGAGCGGGGACAGCCACCTAACCTAACTTAACCTAGGAACACCAGAATAGGCGACAAACCCAATGTTAAGCAGCTACTTCTTCCAACGGAAAGGTTCATGGTTAAACGCATGCTCCCAACTCGGCTTCCAAGACGAACCATGAAACACGGGCCATGAGGTAGGCGTCTCCTGCGTAGGCCCAGCATGAGATGGTTGGACCAAGTCCGAAATCTCACTTCTACCCGCATGGGGATAGCTACAGATGTTTTAGAGTTGAAGGAGGAAGCTCGAGAGATATGCAGTGTCCACTCAAACACATTAAACTCGTGACTCTGATAGTAGACAAGCGATGATGATGAAGAACGTAAGCCTGACGTGTTTTTCTTCCGATTTTCTTTCTCCTCTTTACGCCTGCAAATGTCGAGGTGATTGTTCAAGATTTGAGTATCAATCCAATTCAGTTACAAGGGATCAGGATCGGGGCAGACTGTTCAAAATCATGGCAGCATTTGCGTTGTTAAAGGTTCCCTTAATGTCGAAATTGGCCTTCAGAGTAAATTTCATGTGATGGAGAGATCTTAACATCGTCTATCACATCTCTTACTTGTAGGAACACATCCTAGCTTAAGACAGCTTCTGGGAATACAATCAATTCTCAGAATAACACATTCCTTTGACCCTTGCAGCATTAAAAGTCAAATGTTGTCCTGTTTCATATACGAACGAAGCTAGCGACTATATTGTATGTTTCTTCCACACTTTTTCGAAGATACATCAAGGAAAATGGGTGCTCATTAGAATTCCCATTGTCTCTTCATTTGGGTCCGTCGAGGAAGGCTTCTTAGACGAGACGCTTCAGAATTGGACCCGATAGCTCCGCAAACATGTTACTACGAGTTCCTCTTCACAAACATTTGCATACTTTCTGTAAGTGAGCCACTCGATAACCGCATCTTTAGCGAGGCTATAGAACATTTTTTAGCTATGAACACTCTTCGGAGTTGTCCAGCACTACCTGTGTGGTCATTTTGTTTCATCAACCAGACAGGGTCTTCTAAAAGATCAGGTAAGAGGGCAGTTAGATTGGATAATACTGCTGCTGTAGAGTATCCGACTTGAACATTTAATTTTCCTTCTCTTTACAGCTACAGGTTGGGGTCAGGCCCTCTATTACAAACCAAGAGATTAGAGTTCATCAAGCGTGGAGTGAAATCAAGCAAAAACTCGCCCCAAGCATTGAATTTGGCGCCATAAGCTTGCTGAGAAGTCTCCAGAAAAATAGACGAACGTAGGTACTCCTCTTATAAAAATGCCAAAACAATTGAACGATATATTGGCTTGTTCTTCATCAAGGAGATCTTCATTCAAGCCCCAGGGGCTAGTTGATAGGCAGATATGAGCTTTAAAAGAAAGGGTATTCCCTCCAGTGGAGGGACGAAATCCTTATTCATCTTCTGTGCCACATGGATCTCTGAATGTTTCCAGTGATACGTAGGAAAAATTCGTCACTGGATGCAAAAGCTTCGCCGGAGGCTCTGTTGATCATTGAATCATTTATTCAGGCAGAATCACTAAAACAGCTGAAGCCCTGACATGTCTATAAACCGACAACATCCAATAAACTGGGCTGCCATCATACATTTTTGAAGGCATCATTACGATTCCAGGAAGATATTCAAATTTTCAGGGCCATTCCAACTCCTACGAATTCTCATCCTTTAACCGGAATTTTGACGCCCTTCTCTCAGAGTCAACGTTCAAGGAAATCATCGATCTCATCAATCAATAACCCGCGAGCTAAATTTACTTAAACGACCGCGGAAGTTAATTAACCCAAGGCAACCTACATAAGTTATAACTGTCGTGCCATTTAAAAAAAACCCGCCGAACGAACAAAGGATCATCTTCCCCAAATCGGTTCAGGAGCCTCAGAAACCACCGGCGACTGTTAAAATTCCTTTCACAAGCTTAACTCACACAGACGCACCCATTCCACAGCGAACACAATCACTTGAACCACCTCAGAGTTCCGTGGAATTCAATCATTTCATTCAGTGCATTGATCTCGGACATTCCTCGCGCGAAATGTTACTCAATTCGGGGCGATGGGAACGAACCCACAAACCGTCGACGAAATTCGCAAGAAAGAGGAAACGATAACACAAGTGAAGAAAAAAAATAACGACGTCCTCCCAACTAATCTAATCGAATGCAACAAAGTATCAATGAAACCGCGGATGAAAACCAAAGCGGAGGACCACACAAAAATTAACAACTCTCCAGAGTCCGCAGTGTCCAGCGTCCAGTATCCATCTTCATCCGAAGAAGGAGAGCGGTTGGCCGGTAGTTAAGCTCATAAGAGCGGCGTGGATCTTAAGGTCCACATCCGTGGGGTATGCGAACTCTGATCGAAGTAAAAAAAAAAGGACCGAACATTGGACATGTCCAACTCGGAGTCCGATTGTGCAGAAAGATAAAATATACACAACCAGCAACCGACCAAATAGTGCACTCTAGATCCAATGCAGCATCAGCATCAGCACACCGAACCGAAACACATTCCATTCAAAACGTCTACCACCGTTGTTCGCCGACGAATTTACGGCATTCCATTCCCTGAACCCAGAGAATCCTTCATCTTCTTCCAAATACACACACACACAACACACTGGTGGTTGCCATTCTCTTTCTCCTAATGGTGAGAGTGCGGCGGGCCTGGGGTGGCCTGACTGCATTCCAACTGTAATTGACTAACGTGCAAAAGACGACAACGACGAAGAAGACGAACGAAAATCCAGCGAAAAACTAAACACAAACAGGACACGCAGAGAGAGAAAGAGAGAGAGAGAGAGAGCGGGATCATGGACCTTGGGACGCTTTCTCAAGGATTACGTACTAAAGTAGCAGAAGCAGCATCAGCATCATCATGGGAACCACTGTGCCGCGGATAAATAATCTCTGCCGCGAGGACGGTCATACGTCAATGGACCATAAAAGATTCCTCCAATCGCACCTTCCTTCGCCTCGTTCACTTCGCAGCCGCGGTGCCTCGGTGTTATACAGACGATCCATGCAACTGTGTGTAGCCTGCCTTGTGCACAATTCCAAGAATTTTACTCTCAAATCCACTTTTGGCTTGGAGTCGCCGTGCCGTTGCAACAATGTAGCAATCTGCACTGCTGCCTGTGTAGCATGGTAAATTGGACACATATTGGAAGGCTGCGCTCAAGCCGACGCTGCCGCTGCCACTGCCACTGCCGCCACCGCGGCATTATGTCGCGTTGAATAAGCATAAATAAATAAGCTTGACTCTCCTCGGGACGAATGTGGGTCCGACACCGACATCGACATCGACATTCAAGTGTCTATACGTGAGTGTCTGTGTGGGTTGAAGGGGTTTTCGATTCAGCAGAAAAGATTTACCCACGTTGGTGGTGGACAAGTAAGCATCCAAATGGGGGGCCAGGTATGTTTGTAGCTCTCGTATAATTAACGTGGTGTTAGGTCAACAGGTTTCTCTTTGTATCCGGGGACTAGACTCAGTCAGTCAGGTAAGTGAGTCACCATGTGAATTGGCAGAAATTCCTAGAAGGTTACGCTGTATCCGCGGCAGACAGTGACAAATGCAATGTCTGTCTTCCAAAGGAATGCCGAAGTTGGGGGCTTGAAGTATACTTCATGGAATCAATTAGCCTTTAAACTTTTAAATGATTGCGACGAATGACAGTTGTTTACTGTACAACTTGGGCGATCGAAATTGGGAACGAGGAATGGCAGATTGTAAGAGAGGGGCACGTGGAGTAATGGTCCTGTGATGACAGTCGCTACTCGCTTTGTAATTTTGCACTTTCATGAACAGGTGAAGGTCTTTTTGGAGTTCTAAGAGGGAATCAGAGCAAGATAGTGATTTTTAAGCCACCGTCCTGTCTAAGTTTCAGCCAACGTCAACGACTTTCTGGAAAGGGTTTGAAGAATATCTGTTTTCCAAGCTTTTAATTCTCGAGAGACGACTGAGTCACCATGGCTTCGCTTAATCTGACCCAAGTTGCAGTACCAAGCTTTCCCCGAATTAATTATTGTACACGTTTTGGTTAAAGACATTTTTGTTGAACTAAGCCTTCTCATGGCATTTCCGACTCTATTATGAGTGACCTCTTTTCCTACACTCTACCCTTTCTTTAGGAGCTAAAACCGGGGAAAAGGAGTTATTGTCAACCCTAAGCAAGTGGCCTTTTTTTCCAAAGGCGATAATAGACAAAACAACTTTGGAATGTAGCTTTCGGCTTCGAGTCACAAAATGAGTATTTAAGTCAAAAATCGGACTGATCGTCAAAGTTACATATCGCCCGAGAGATCTTTTCGGAAAGTATTGAGCTCTCCAGCGACGAATACGTATAAAATCACGTTCCTCCATATTGTCCTAGCTTTTGAACTAATGTATCGCCCCTTGTCCTTAAAGAAACCGGTAAGGTCTCAGCAACTGATCGCGTGGCTATTCTGACAACAGAAAAGGTCAGAATAGCCCTCTCTTTCGAAGCCGTGTTCATAAATCAAGATGGTTACGCAGTCATCTCGACGAACAGCACCAGTGGACATGCAAGTCCAAGAGTTTTCGGAAACAGAACATAGCCAGTAGTGTATAGGTCTCTTGTTCACTTTCAGACAGCCGTCGCAGCTCGTCTAACCGAGATCATAGGCGGAAAAGTCAACCATCCAATAAGCGAAGCCTCTAAGCAAAATCATCAGTGAAAAATAGACCATCGGGTCGTCCAATCCTGACTGTCTCCTTGGTTGCACATCCGCAACAAGCGGTGCAAAGTTTAGTCATAGGAGTCTAACCAAAGGGTACTTTCCACACGTGGATTCAGTTCCTGAGAAATCCACTTCCGAACCTAGTCTAGCAAGTTCAATAGAAATCTGATTTTCTGCCATCCCGTTGTATCCTAGAATCAACAAACTTACTCGTTCTTAGTTTAACAGCTCCCTTATGTTGACTTTAGGTCGACCTAAGTTAGGTTAGGTATCTGGGTTGATGAGGGAGAAAGCACTTGACTTCATCACACTTAGGTCCTTGTGGACGCATTGTGATACCCATGGAGGTTGATTCCGGTTCTTACCGGGCTTCTACCTTACTGTTCGTTGTTGACTTGACTTAAGGTCGACCTAAAAGCATTTTTAAATTTCCTAGGTTGACGTCCCGGTCCCCTTCTTCTGTACGTCACCTCCACTGGCGTGTTCGTTAAGGCCTATCTTGACGACCGATGCTTTCCAACAATCAAATGTGTACAAAACACTCGCAGAAGTCATGAAATTTATTCGAATTCTGCCATTTAGCAAGTTTTCTCAAGAAACATTTCACGTCCATCTAAATTTTACTGACATTTAATCAAGTTTTCTGACATTTTGCAAAGAAATCCCTCCACGCACTTCTCCATCTCACCGACAGTTGACTTACTCAACCTGTCAAATCTGACATTTGGGAAGTTCTTGAATAAATGGTGGACGATAACCGCCCCATGTCCTTCCAATTACAAGAACCAACTTTCATTACGCGCCGATTACCCACGCGCCAACGAACCCATGATGCACAGGAAAGGAACACACTCCCTTTCCAGTAACCGTTTCCTCGAGCCACTTCCAGTTCGAATAATTTGAAAAGACAACGGAAAGCGAAACGAAAAACGAATCACAAAGTCGACCTCCGAAATCAAAAAGAAACAATAAAACGCACAGCGCTGGAGTAGACACTCATTAGGACTCGTGGCCAAGCAAATTATAGTGTGGCTCAGCGGACACGGGTGAAGTGAAGAGTCATCCCAGTGAAATCACAAAATCGCCGCCTCGCTGTGTCCCATAAATTTTCGCGGCCTCCGTGAAAAAAAAGAAAGAAGTAAACATCGGAAACACGATAATCGCACCAAATATGCAGAGGAAGATACAAACGAAGAGCAACGTCTTTAGATCGCGGGCGCGAGCGTGCGTCCCCGATCCTTCATCGTTCTTATGCGGAGTCCACCGCACAAGACTCGAATATGTGTGTACATCCTCCCGGTAAGTTGCCGCGCATAGCGCCCCGCCCGTGAGCTGAGATGTTTTGATGCGATAAAAGGCGCACACAACACAAACTAAAGACCAGACACCACTCCAGCGATCCGAGGAGTTCAATGAATTCTCCTCAGACGATGGCAATGGCAACAAACCACAACGAGCCGAGGAGACCAAGACACTACGACAACGACAGAGCGGACGGACATCGTACTCGTAGAATGGGAGCAACGTAATGAACTGTGCGCGGTCCGCTTTTGAGTGCGCTAGCGCCATACCCCGGTTGACTGGTTCAGTGCTCGGCTCAGATACTCGAGATGAAGCACATGGGGTGCTCGAGTGCATCTAGTCTCCGGGAGGATAGAAGAGGAACGGTCTTAATCGGTAGGTGATGTGAGACATCTGATCAGGACGCGAGGCGGTGGGGGCTAGAAATTTAATGCGCCACCACATCCACGACGAGGGGGTGCATCATCGACGTTGGGAACTCGCATCGTAGGTTATAGCAAAGGTGCCTCCTGCTTCTGCTGGTCGGCCCGATGGCCCGATGGCCTGACGATCGCTCGGTCGGTCGGTCGGTCGGTAGATGTTTATGCTTTCGTCGTTGTCATCGTAGAATTTTGCTGCTGCCGCTTCCATCCTCTGCTTCGTTGGCCTGTTCATCGGGGGTTCTTGCTCCCTTTGTCCATTGTAGAGAGGAATTTAATGCTTTTGATTTGTGTTGTTGGCCTTGAACGCTTAGATGGGAAGCCATAAGTTTCATTTACCTCGGATTTTTATTACGACGATCTTCGTCGTTCGCTCCTCGTTCGTTTGCGCGCTCTCACTTCTCTGCTTTTTTTGTGCTCGTCGTCGTCATATAGACGAAAAGGTTAATTATGTGAGAACGTATGGAGATGGAAGCGAGTAACGTGAGGACAGTCGCGTACGTTTTGTTCTCTTCGCCGTGTTGTTGTTGTTTATTTGTTTTGGCAATATGTGTTGTACATGCGTATGGTGGCTTTGTGTGCGTCTCCGTCATGCATGTGTGAATGAATTTTTTGAAAATCTTTTCGATCGTTAATGAGAAACGCGCCGGTTCAGTGATTTATGCTCATCAGCGTTCTCGATGACTTGCGAATATTTTTTTATATTTTTTTTTTTGATGGACACGACTACAAACTTTGCAGCGAGTGTTTTGGGTGGGAAATAACGGCAATGGAAAATCATCGACAGAAGACGCAGATAAGTAAGATGTCTTGGATGGGATGACCATCTGAAGATGAACTTGATGGATGGCTTTGGAATTTCGGGCGAAGAAGCTGAGGGCGATGCTAATTCATGTCACGTGCGGATGAAGTCAAAGACTCGACGGGATTGGGTTGGAGTGGTTCTCTGTAAAAGCTTGGGGTCTCTTCTAGAGAAGGTCTACTATAACTCAACACTCTGATGAAAACCGTAATATGATTTTGAAAGACTTTCTAGAGAAGGTCCTTGGAAGAATGAGGTGAAAGATAGGTGTGGACCTTGCGTACTCTAGGAGGAAAAAAGGGATGGATGCCAAATTTTCCAGCAGGTGTTGGACTACGTTTTGACGAATCCAAGAGGATAAATAAATTAACACATAGCTGGCGCGACAGCTCGAGATGAGCCAAGGCCTTTGGTTCTCGCAACGAGAGGTGGTGCCGCGAGAAATGCTCGGAGGACATGGGTGGGGCTTGAACTCATGCTGCCCGCACACAAGTTCAATGCAGTAACCCCAGAGCCACGGCGTAAGTTTGGAATAATGAGGTCTATGAAAGTCTGTGAAAAATGGGCGGTGAGCTTGCGTACTAGAGTACTAGGTGAAAAATAAAGGAAATGGATGCCAAAATTTCGCAGGTTTTGGACTAAGTTTTGACAAATCCAAGAAGATTTTTGTCTTTATAGCTGTACATGCGACTGCATTCCAGAGGAAACAAGCCTCTACAGATTTTCTCAAATCAACCTCTGTTTGTCTATCACCTCATACTTTCATCTTCACGTAGATTAAATTCGATTGCCTAATACATCAACAAAGTTGTTGAGAATATCTTACGAGGGAGGGGTGTTTCCACTAAGCCAATCCTTCAAATCCAAACGTATTTACTGTTGACAACCTCTGCAAATGAAACGAGGGCAATGACCTTCGTCCTCGCGCTGTCTTGTCTAATGGAAGTGGATGAACCCTTACATTTCATCTTAAACAGTAGAGTTTTTCTTTTTTTTTAATAAAGAACCTGCCCTTATGGCTGAAACTGCAACCTAGCAAGATCTACTGTGTCCCCGGCCTGCTTAGCCTAATTGGTCTACTATCGGTCTACTCCGCTAACGAACAGAATTCCCTATGAAAGATCCGTGTACGTGGCCAGTAGAGCGCCGGACATTTACAGAGAATGTGCTCAGAGGTTTCTTTCTCTTACAAACAGAACCAACACTCTTTATCTGAACAAAAGGTTTAATTTATTGAGATGAGAGATTGAGATTAGCTTACAATGGCCGGTAAGGAAGCTCACTAGATTCCTCATGAGTTTGATAGAAACTTCATCTCTGGGACGAAATGGTTCAAAGTTAACATAGCTACGGTTGCCCGTCTTCACAATGGCCCAATCTGGTCTAAGCGTGTCCCTGCCTGAGCGCAATAGCCACCTAACCTAACCTAATCTAACCTAAAAGAGCTTGATAAGTCTCTTGGATTGCCTAAGCCCGAAGGCATTTTCTTAATGGTCTAGGCGAAGTTGGTGTTCCCAATTGTTTAGACCAATTGAAAGGTTCCGGTCCTAAGACCGCGGAAGCCGAATCGGCCCTAGCCAGCTTATACACAGTATCATTACCTACAATGCGAACATCCTGGGGTTCCCCATTAGGCCGGTCGACACGGTCTACCCTCCGAAACTGTACTCCCTGGGCATAGTGCAGAACATGTGTGAATTAGAATTTAGTGAAGCATTCGCAGATGACCCACAAGATTTCCTAATTTATACTAGGGATAGCCCCTGATGATTTAGAGTCGATGGTGGAAGACCGGGAAATGTGGAGGGTCCACTTAAGCTCCCTAAACCCGCGACCCTTATAGCGGATAAGCGGGCCATTGGAATATGATGATGATGATACTTGTGTTCTAGCTGCAGCTTTGTGACACAATGGGCAGCGGTGTTCCTAGTAAAGATATGTAGGCGTGAGAGCTCAATGACAGCTTCTATGGCTAACGCAGTTGAGTTAATAGTTCCCACTGTCAGAGATGAAAACGCTGCTTCGGATCGAATTCATCAGCTTCATCAAAAAGCAGATGATTTCTAATATCTTGGGAGAATTGTCTCGAATGATGGTGGAACCGAACAAGACATTGACAGTCGAAACAGCAGAGCAAAGTCTGTATTTGAAATGCTATTCAATGAAGACTTTTTGAACTAACGAACATTTTTACCAGAGAACAGGCCAAAAACACCCATCTAACGACGAAAATGGCAGTAGATAGGTCACACGCTTCAAAAATTATGCAAAAGAATTGAATAAGCTAACTCAAGATGGCAGGAATGTGGTTCGACCCAGAAATACAAGGCGCAGGGAAGTTTTAAAGGAGTCACGGCAATTGGAGAGGAATTGGGCAGAGCTGAGACATATTGCCAAAAACCGTACACGATGGCGCGTAGGTGTAGTAAAGGCCCAATGACCCCCAAGGGGGAACAGGACACGACAAATTTGTATTTCCTGTAGGCGCAGTTAGACTTTTTTTTATCATATTTCATGCCTCCTGGCATTTCGAATATTTTAGATTTTCTGTGGGTAGAATCCAAAGCTATTGTTCATTTCCTTCTTTTTCGAAAGACACGTGTGGACAAAGTGGGCAGTAAGGGATTTTATCCTTTTCCGACTTAAACAAGAACATCCCCATCCCATCGGGATTCGATTAGGCACTAATTCTCCATACCTTCCATTGATTCATGGCAGGATACGCGGTTTTAGTTGTTATGTACATGTGTGTACATGTGTCGAGTATCCCTTAAAAAAAAGCATCGTATCTAGCGTGATTCCTAGATGCTTGATGTGGCTGTTTCTTTCTTCCTACTGGTTACAAGCCAGCTTTAGTCAGTTAGTTAGTTAGAAGTGGCCCTCTGAGAGGAGGTGCACTTAGACCAGAAAGTAGGTCCATTGCGATGCCACTGAGTACTGGGGTACCCTACTTACTCCTGAAACCATTTAGATTTCCTAACATAGCTGTCGTACTCAGCCTCCTTTTGGATGAAGAGCTCCTTAAGCTTGGCTCGTTGGGTATTGAACTCGGTGTGCATTTTCTTGTTCTCAGCTTCTAGGGCTTGGATTTTCTTCCGCAGATCTATGCAGAAAACCCTTTAAACTGACGACAAATTTCAAGACTTAAGGACTCACCTTCTTCTTGGGTGAGTGTCCCGCTGCCATCCTGTCCCACTTCATCCTCCATGGTTCTACTTAAATTCTTTTCACTGAAAGAGGCAAAACGGGGTTCAACTTAAAATACGCGACTCATCAAGAAATTTTCAAGAAAAAAAAAAAGTAAATCCGGGAAGATCGGCCGTGCTTGCGGAGTTCAGATCATTTAGTTCGTTGAAGAAGTATTGGCCTGGGGTGGGTTTCCTGATATGGGCCATTGCGGGACACGTGCAGAAGAATTGTGCAGTGGACTCCGCCTTCTTGTCCCTGCAGCTCCAACAGAAATCGCGGCATGCTATCCCCAGGCGTTGAGTATGCCTTCCTGGGATGCAGTGTTCCGTGAGGACGTTGCTTAATTTTCAAAGTTGGTCTCTCTTAAGTCGTTTTAATGCTTTTGATCCAGGACAGATCCAGGAAAGGCCAGATCAGCCTGGCATTGTTGCAATAATCGAGGTGTTGCCGTCTACAATTTGCTTTCGACAGAGCGTCGGTGTGAGTCAAGTGTTTAACAAACGACGTAGGAGCCTTGACATGGTCGACCTTCTTGCCGTTCGTATATTGGGAGCCTTTTCTATCTACGCAATAGAGTGTGACGTTATACTGGTTAGCGATCTCGTTTAGAGACACGCGGCAGTCCTTCACTGCCCTATATTTTATTGTGTTGGATACGAGGGACCTAATCGTAGCCTGGCTGTCGATGTAGATCGCAATATATGTGCGTGATATTGGGATAGCCTTCAGCCAAGAGGCGGCTTGATTTAAAACTGTGACTTCGGCTTGGAAGACACTGCAGGTGTTGGGCAGAATGACGGAGTGGTGGATGTCCAGGTCTTCTGAAAAGACACTGACACCGACTTCTTCGGCTGTTTTAGAGTGACTGATATAAGCAGAACGACGTTTATAGCTGAGCTGCCAGTATGTTCCATAGTTATGGGCAAATTTGCCCAGCCACCTATCGGCAGGCAATGAGAAACCTCCGAAAAATTTATTTGTCATGAAGAAGCTTCTCAGTTCGCCGTTGGAGTCGGCAGTTGAAATTCGTGTGAAACGGACCATGCGCTCCATGAATGGCTGCAAGAAGTTAGGCCTTGGCCAAGCACAGTTTTCCCAGTCTATGTTTTCCTCCCATCTCTGCAGCTTCTCCTAGATTCGACTAAATTTCCTGAAAATCCATGACATCTTCGAATGACTAATACAGGAAAATCCAACATCAATGCAGAACTAGCTGACAGATAATTTCCTTAATAGTTTTCCATGGCTGTCTTAAAAATCAAACTTTACGACTTCCTCGTAACATGATGATCCCTCTGACAGTGCTCTACCGGGAAGTCACAAACGGTCCGTGACTTCTCACCGCGCAGAGAAAATTCCTCGCCTATCGAAATACAAACTCATCTCTTTCCCACATGACTTTCCAATTTAATTCCCTTGCACAACAAACACTCGAAAGGACATTCCATCGCCGGGCATTAATCCTTAAGTACTTTTCTACGAACTAGGTCTAGGATTTATTCAACAAAAACTCTCGATGCGTTTGCGTATTTGCCTTTTGCAAAATCTCCGCCTGGGTAGTCTCAAACGCACACACACCCGACCCACACTCGGGCACAGGCAGTCTCGGAGTTTACAAAAATAAAAACAAACATCCTTCCAGGAAAATTATCGGTGTTTGTTCAAAGGCTCCTCCGCACAAGAGTTAAGAGAGCAAGAGGATCTGTTGAATCTCTGCAGAGGAAATGTGAATTGTGGGATTCTTTATCATTTCGGCTGTGCCGGGCGGACACAGGGATATTCCTCTTCTTTTTTTTCTCGTTTATCTGTGTTTTGTGTGTCTCCTCCAGGGAGACTTCGAGAGGACGACGACGATGGTTCTTTTCTCAATTGAGTGTTAATCTGTCTGGCCTGGCATGGTCTGGTGTTGTATGCTGGATGGTGTGTATCGTGTATGGTATGTGTCCCCGGCGGGGTGTTTGTTCACAGTTTTGTCCTTTTGATAGGATTTATTGTGTTCTGCTTCGTTTTTGGAACATTTTTTGTCCATTAAAATCCATCAATGGATTGGTCGAAATATTTCATTTGAATGGTTGAGTGGTCTTGTCGGCCGTATCCTGAGCACAACACACATAACCTTAAGCACGATGCACACAGCGCTGAGTGTTAATATGCTTTGGTTGCTTCTTCGCCTTCGTTGGATGTTATGCTGTGTGTGGGAATATTTTGACGGTGATTCCTGGAATCTCCTGAGGCAGTGAATGATTTGTTTGCGTTTAACTTAAATGTTTTGCTTTTCTTATCCGAGTGGTGGATGAGATGATGAAGAGAAAAGATTTACACAAGGACGAAGTGGTGGTGATTTAGGAGTTGTTTTTCTCGGTGATTAGATTTATTTGTTTTGATAATTATTCGAAGCCCACGGAGAGTTACATTATTTATTTGATAGAAGAAGTAAATCTAGATCGGGTTCGTGAGGTGACCTTTCAATTTGAAGAATTGCTTCCACTTTGAGGGACAATTGGAAATTCAATGTGGCAGCCGTGCTTAGGTGGGTTTAGCGATCAATGAGGCCAAGGCGAAGTATATGTTGTCAACATGAAAGGACATTCAACACCGACGTCTCGGACTTTGAGGTAGTTAAGGACTTTGTCTACCTAGATAACGACACCAGAGCTGAGATTAAACAAAGAATAACCCTTGCCAATCGGTGTTTCTTTGGGCTGAAAAGGCAATTGAGTAGCAAAGCCCGCTCTTGAACGACTAAAATGACCCTGTATAAGGCTACGCGCACAGTGATGCGATAAAGGGTGGCGAAGCAAGAAGCGAGAACCGTGCGATCGCATCGCATCGCTTTATCGCATCACTGTGCGCGTAGCCTAGGACCTTAATCATCCCAGTCCTGCTCTACGATGAGAGGCATGTACTCTGTCAAAAGCGGATGAGGTTGCTCTTGGCTGTTTCGCGAGGAAATTCTTCGGGTGATTTTCGGTCTCGCTTGCATAGACGGTGAATGGAGGAGGAAATTTGTGCCAATATACTCACACACCGCAGTGCCCTTAAGCAACTTGCTGATGATACTTCATTTGTGTGGACGGACAGCGACAGGTAACAGACGGCATTTGAGATACTGAAAGATGCACTAGCTAATCCACCTGTTCTGGCGCTGTATGATCAAGGAAGTGATCATGGGTTTCATACCGACGCCTCTGCAATAGGACTTGTAGGCATTTAATGCAGCGAGAAGGCGGCGGAGAACTAAGACCGGAAGTTCTTGAGAGGTTCAGGGTCTATTTACTGGGCAAAACTTTGGTGGCTCAAGCTGCAAGAATTAGATTGGAAAAAAAAGCAGCAAACGTGGACGCAATGAGCTGCCACCCAGTGAAAGAGGAACGAGAGATGGAGGAAGCATCCACCCAAGTATTGAATATCTACATTAGTGAAGATGACTGGCTTGGGACTATGCAATGGCAAGATGAGAGGCTGAGGGAAATCATCACGGAACTAAGAGCAACAGGAACTACCAATGAGAGAAAGCAACATCAGAAGTGGGATAAAGGAAACACGTACCATGAC
The DNA here is from genome assembly GCA_917880715.2 of Matsumyia berberina. Classification (NCBI taxonomy): domain Eukaryota; kingdom Metazoa; phylum Arthropoda; class Insecta; order Diptera; family Syrphidae; genus Matsumyia; species Matsumyia berberina. Next base: position 11,397,150 of record OU862870.1, read on the forward strand.
AGTGCAGTAATTCTGACAGTATCAGTGACTTAAACAGTCAACATAATCCGACGGTAAGTAACCCGATGTAAAGTGATGGAAGACACCGCAGTCAGGATTGCTAGCTTCAGTGGACTGTTCCGAGACGAACAGCGGATAGTCCGTTGTGAGGTAACCAGCCGTAATCAGTGGTACGAGTGTTGGGACAGCACAGTCGTTGTAAACAAGTAGTCGAAGAATAAAGTTTGATAAGCATTGACGGGTTTTTCTTTTAAATTTGCTTGTTTCACCTCTGTTCACCGAACAAAGATCGACACCAATGCTCCGGCCCGGAAAATCTTCGAATCCACACCCGAGGGTTGGTGCAGTAGACGAAGACCGCGACTCAGATGGCGCACGCAAGTGAAAGGGGACCTTAACCAACTTGGCGTGTGAAACTGCAGGCAGCTGGCTAAAGATCGAGCTGGCTGGAGACGCTTGTTGGTTGAGGCCCAGGTCCACCCCGGACTGTAGCGCCGCCTTAAGTAAGTCATACTTAGTATAGTAGTTCATCGAAAAAGGCCACTAGATTGAGTTTGTTTTCGAACAGAGTAGATTGACAGTGTTTTGGGGAAGCTGTCAAGCCTGTTTTGAGTGTTTGGCTTCATCGTCCCTGCGGAAAACGATCCCTTCCTAGCTCTGATAGTGTAAGGACAGTGGTTTTAATGAGTCTATAGTGTTTTATTTTTAAATTACCACCACCTTCTGGTTCCAAATAAAGGCACCGGATACCAAACTCCAGGTTACTGTCCTCCACCCCAAAACCCCTTTCGTGTGCATTCCAAAAATAGACCATAACTTAATTGTGGCGTGTCTTGGACGGTCTTTTCCCAAAAAAACACACGTGCACATCAAGTTCCAGTTCCAAGCCAAATTACTCCTTACACCTTAACCTTCTTCAGAAACCAACCCACCGTTGTCTAACCAAGTGGAATATATTGTGTAATTACTCGTTTCCTTTGAACCATAAAGTACACTCTATCCATCCAATTTAAGTTATAAAAAATTTAAAGAAAACAGAACAGCCCAAGCCCGCCCCAATGCCCTACAATTCGTAGCAACTTTCTAACTAACAAGACCGAGCCGTGTAATTTTCTGTTCGGTAACACACAGAGAGCGCAGCAATCAGCTCTCCCTTCCACGTATTCCTAATCCCTCAACCGTTTTAAACACACTATCCGTCCCGAACTCACCCCCCTCCCCCTTATCAAGTTTAATTACTCGAATAAGTGCGTTCATTACACAAAAGGGTCACGCAATAGTCAATTGAATCAATTTATTCGTTATTCACTTCTCACACACGAGAAAATTTAAAAAAGAGAAAAACGCCAAAACGAAAGCGAAGGAAGGGAAAACACAAAAATTCATTGGAATCCCATCGAAACGCACCGGAACTCTCAGTTTTGAGTCCAGCAAGAGCAGAGCAAAAGATAAATTTACGATGTGACAACCGCTAGGTAGCACCCGTGCATTGTCTGCCTTTCTCCACGCATTTCGTCGCTTTTCCCATGGGAAAAGCAACTCCACCTTCTCCACTCTCGTAAACCAATCAAATTTATCTGACCGCTGCTGTTTGGCTCAAAAACTCAATTTGACGTGACACGTACACGATGTGAGCGGAGTGTTAATTAAAAACCGATTACAATGCCACGGCAGAAAGGGCGGGAGGGAGGAGAACGGTTGTTTTTATTAATATCCCCCACCGCAACAGAGGAGGTTTCGAGGAATTTTCAATATTGACAGTCTTTGCGGGGAAAACTCCTCATTAGAGTGCGGTTAACCTCATAATTACAATCCGTCGTATTCCGCCACGCGGTTGAGTAATAAAAAAGCCACACCTCCCTCCAGCACTACCACGCACTGGCTCAGCCCGCAGCCCGTGCGACAGCTCGACAACTCGACAGAGGTGTGTCAATTTGGTTTTAACGACCTGGAGTGGGGTCCATCCGCTGACCTGGGCTGGCAAACACAACAACACGACGAAAATTCACGCTCAAGATCCATGTTAGGCTTTGATGAGCTGGGAACGCTGAAGCTCTGGCTATGCATGCGGCGGAGTCACTGTTCTCTTGTTATTGAATGGAATTTCCACCCAGAGTTAATGACGCACGGGACGCGTTTTACGAGCCAAGTAAATTGAAGATACAAAACAGAAAAACCTCATAAATAGCGTGCTCCAGGGTGTCTGACTGTGTGCGTGTGTGTGGAACTCGTAGTGGAACTCACAACGAACGCGAAAAACAATTAAAGTTGGAATTTTCATTCGAACTCTGAGGAGAGAGGAACCCGAACTCGACGTGCTGATGGTGGACAGCAGTCTAGGAACTGGAAATCTGGTATCTATCAATGGACAGCGAGGCAAAAGGAATCATTGCGCTCGGAGAGATATAAATACACGAAAATTTTCTTGACTTTTTACGACTTCCTAGTAGCGATCACTTAAGGATGACCGAGTACTAGTACCCGGAAGCCAATCGGGGAGCGAAGGCGTTCTATTCTGCGGCCGAGTGGCTTAGGCAAGCAATGACCCTTTGAAGTGGCTGACCATTTTAGATCTGGACGTACGAAAATAGATTTCATGACTTAATCCCGGTATTTGGCAGAGGTTAATGGATTATGGGTGTGGGAGCACAGCTCATTAAGGTGATAGTTACGCACGAGAAGAAGTGACTTCTTGTTGAAGTTGAGGGACGAGTTTCGCGGGATTGAAGTGATTCTAGCTACTAATTTGATACCTTGACTGAGCAAAGCAGTGATTTGTGCGTTGGACTGCTGACCAAGCGGCGTGGGTTCAAGCCCCAGCCAGGAACATTGAACATTTTTGGCGGCACCACCTCTCGTCGGGGAATGACAAGCCTCCGGGAGTATAATCTGTCATAAAAGAGCTTGAATGGTTGCGAGAAGCTAGGCCTTGGCTCATCCCGAGCTGTCGCGCCAGCTATTTATTTATTTTTGAGCAAAGCTCGGTTCAACACAGTAAAGCTTCATTACCAAGTGCTTGCTATGGCCCTAATGGGGGCTCAGGGGAACTATGAGTAAGTCCTTACCCCTGTGGACTTAAATTGCTTTATCTGGAATAGGTAGCTTGAGTTGGCACTCGGCGTTACTTTCTTACTTGCTTAGGTGGTCATACAGTTCGAAATGAACAGGGTGTCCGCTTATGAGCCTCACCAGCAAACTGACTTAAGTTGCGCCCTGTAAATTGATTGAGGTCTCCTGCTTCTTGTGCATTTTCCTTCGGGTATGAAATTCGTCGATGTAGGGTGTTCCTTCTTGTTGAGGGCAAATACTTGTTTCTTTCCTCGTTAACCGACCTTCATTTTGGCCACTTTTGCCTCATATGTAGTGCTCTATTCTTTGGTTCCTGTAATCTGGCGTATGTCAGAATCAAAAAACGAAGAAAGGTTGCTACACCTGACCAAAAAAACAAACGTACGACGAACTATCTGCTTTTCACTGCCTTGAGTATCATGCCCCATGGAAGACAGAAGCTTGACTAAGCATACATAGGTCTATCTAAACGACATCGTACCTAGCTATCATCATAAGACCCATCATCGTACCGACCTCTATGTATGAAGGGACGGAACCAAAGGCCCAAACGATTTTTCTATCGATACAAGACGCTGCATCACCTCTGATCCAATGAAATTTGCGAGGTTAAAAAAGACATTCCATGCTCTTTGTTAAGAAGTCCAAGTTCTTGAAGAAATTTAAGGGAAAGGTTATTGGCTTTCAATAAATGAGCAACATGTGTCCATGGAATAGGACTGAACGTCACTGTTGGCGGCTCTTTATGCAAAGTATTTTAGAAGCTTCCTTCCTCGAAGTAAACGTCAACTCTACAAATGACACCTTTGTGGAGGTAATCTTAAACACCTCTGACAAAGGCGAACACAAAGACAGGGTTCACACGCTCGATGTACAGAATTAATGGCTTACAGTAGGCTGACCTTACCAGCCCTTCATATTGTATGGCAGCGGATACTAAACTCATTCGAGAAAAAATTCTTCATCGGATATTATGTCCTGTGTATGAGGAGGGCAAGTAGAGTAGAGCATTTAACTCCCAATTTCAAGGAATATCGAGTAGAAAATGTACAATATGGGGAGTAGGCGCTGCCTGCGGATGGCAGAGGGTTTGTCCTGGTGCAGCGTACTCCGGTATCAAAGAGAACGAAGGGCTGTAGGGGTTTAGGCAGATACTCTTCAAGGTACGTCAAATTCAACTTCGCATCGAAAAATACTTAAAATCCCAATGAAAATCGTGGGAGAACCAATAAGCAGATAATTTAAAATTTCTTGATTCAGCACTGGAGTGGTCGCTACCTATATTGGCAGTCGTAGTAGGAATATCTTCTACGATGGTATTCTCCGTATGAAAATGCCCGAAAATACTTTCCTGGTGGGGTACGCAGATGATATCGGTGCGGTGATTACAGCAAGAGACACCGAAGATGCACAGCGAAGACTTAACCAAGTGATGAGACGCGTGTATGGAAGACCATGGCCTTAGTCTGGCAGCAGAGAAAACAGAAATAGTCCTTCTACTAGGAGACAGGTTCTGGCGGGCGTGAAGTTTGAAATACGCTCGGAGGTAAACGCCAGCAAAAGTGCTGTGAAGTACCTGACCTGGGAATGACCCTCGACTCCAAACTCACCTACTGGCATCAGATAAAGTCCTCATCGGATCGAGCCGCCGGAGTCACCACATTACTCAGCAGACTCCTGCAAGCAGGAGAAGACTTCTTATGTCGAGCACGTATGGCTGCGAGATCTGGGGCGACGCCCTTAAGAAAGAGAAGTACAGGAAACAGATAGCATCAGTACAGAGACGCGGAGCTCTCCAGGTAGCAAGCTCTTACCGCACGGTATCGGAACCAGCCGTTCTAGTATTCGTGGGAGTGACTTCCATCGATCTCCTTGCGACAGAGAGAAAATTCGTCCACCAGCAGAAAGCAAAAACAGGAGTGGAAGTGGCGACGGCAGAGGGAAAGGAGCTCACTAAGCAAAACTGGCAAGAGCGGTGGACCTCTGAAACTAGAGAAAGGTGGACGACAAGACTGATTAGGTACGTTCCTGAATGGACGGAGCGGAAACATGAAGAAGTGAACTATCACATCACCCAGTTCCTAACCGGACATGGAAACGTCAACGCATAGCTTGCCGATACCACTCCCTAGTAGATGACTCCCACATATGTACATACGTCAGCACTGAAAAGCAATAAATCTCCCATCGAATCAAATGTGGGTATGAGCGGTTTTTTAACCTCCCAAACACATGTCTGAAGCACTTATGTTCAACTTGCTAAGATGAAGGAATGTCCATTAGAAGCTTAGCATCACGCTCTCTTAGTGCGAGAAGTGTTTGAGTTCCCTTATTGCTTGAGGAGTTGATGAACTTCTTAGCATACCCTGAGTAGATAGTTTTGAAAGGAGATAGGAATCGGAGTTCACAATCGCAGAGCAAAATGTAGCTCGAGGAAGCGTTTTTAAATAGTCAGATCGATTGTAGTACCAAAAGCAGAAACCTCTTCGCGACGACCAGAATCTATCACCCGATTGGTACATATGCTGCAAAATCTCCTTAAAATGTGTGTCGACGCAATGTCCTTTCGCAGAACAACGTTCTCCGTAATTATCGTTGCAAACTAGGCCGCTATGGAGCTACCCCAAATCCGCCGCATTAGAATCTTCAGCTTTCCTCAAGTGCCACCGCCATAAACAAACACTTATGTGCCACGTTCCACTTTCTACTTAGGACATCTCTCTGTCTAGTCCTGTGCAGGAGGAAAACAAAAAATATGTCCACTTTCATATCAGATTGCATCACGGTCTGTCTATCCGTCTAGTCCCGCTGTCATCCCATGTCTCCTTGTTTATTCGATCCACTTGCATCCATTCGTTGTCTGCATCTCGAATTAAAGATACGAGCATACACACACACAAAAGCCTACGAACGAGTAGTGAGTTCCGGTTTGCTATTCTCTTGGCTAACCTTGCACCAGATACGCTCCAACGTGCAAGCTGTCTGTCGTCTGACATAATGATTGCTGGCTGGTGCTGCACTGTGTACCGAGTGGGTGTGGCTGAGGTGGTCTCTTGGAATTAACCCATTCACGGATATGACAGCTTGGTGAGCCACCCCAACCGCCGCGTGCCCGATTTTCATAACGCAAACAATTTATGCGAACATGTGCCAATAAAAACGGGATTACGAGCCTATAAATGTGCACATTATGTAGACAGGAGCCCACGTTTAACTTCCGGGCTTGGCTTTTGATGGGCGAAAGGATTTTCTCGCAGAGATGGGGGGCCAACTTTAAAGCCCCATCGTTCTGTTCTAATGATTTCACTTTTACACCCCTTCTACGGCCTTAGCACTTCGACAAAGTGCACACCTAACCGGAAATGTGTCATCCCAACCCCGAAACCAGGGAGAGGGTCCAGGTTGTTCTTTTCGCCAGCTTAATGGTCTTCATAAAGTTGTTTTATGAACTCCCACCGTTGTTCGGGGGTTGGAGGATGTACACGTCGCGTGCTTCCTGGTGTTTGAGTGAATTTGATTTTTTTTTTTTTTTTGAGAAATGATGGCGTCATAAAATTCCATGGAACGTGAGGAGGAATGTGCAATAAATGTGATGACTCGGGCTCAATTCGCTCTTAGGATCCGTAACACAACGCGTTTTCCGGAGGCGACTGAGTTTTATGAGGCAGCTACTGGCGTAAACAAAATACTGGTTCTCCGCCCTCTCTTGGTCTCGGGACGTGTGCATAAAACGTTTTATTGGAACTAGAAACGTTTTTTTGAGGAGAAGGATGACGAATGAATGAGGATATGATGGGAATCGTTCCATTCCACAGTGTAAACACGTTCAATCGGAAAAAAAGGGTTCAACTTGGGATGCAGATAAGGTGTTCATAAAAAAATTTATTCAAATGCCCCCCAGACCTTCAGCCTATAGTCCACAGCCTCCAGTTTTGACGTATAGATGGGTGATGGCTTCAGTTTAACTGTTTTTAATTAAAACTTGCATGGGGAGGAAAGATGTGGGTTAGGAGTATTTTAAAGCCGAATGGAAAGTGTGGAAGGGTCGTAAAGTTAAATTCTGTGGAGGCTTATTGGAGTCAATGACCTGACATGACACCGAAAGTGGAATTTCGACGATGTTGTCGAAAATTGGCATGTGCCCGCCAAGGATTAGAAGAGGATTTAAGGATTTAAGAAGGATTTAAGAACTCGATCCAAAATGTCTAAATGCCCAACTTTTTGCCTTGAAATTCTAGGCAGACGTTCGGTTTGTATCTGTGAGGTTGATTTACTAGAGGCACTCAGCCCATAGAAAGTTTCTAGGTGGCACAACGCAGTTAGATAGAGCGAATCTCTATGACAAAATCGCATTCCGTTAAGTTTGACATTATACTCGTGTTGATAAACTCCTGCTGACACTCGTGAGCCGCAAATTGTTAAGTCAATGGGCCAGCGACTATGCTTTGAACACTCAAATAGCTAAACTCATGTTTTCTGGACAGGACTGCCAACATCCCATCAGAAACACCACAACTGATCGGCTGAGTTTTACCCGACCGCCACCACAAAACCGTTGGTTTGCAGCAAAACAGGGTGTCAACGGAGCTGCAAAGGAGGAAGAGGGTAGTTCGCGGGCTTTATTAGCAAATTTACGGAAAGAACATCAGCTTTTACACAGGAAGAAGAGATGCTTGGAGATTTTACAAAAAAAAACAATGCCTTAGGGCAAGGTCACACAATGAGCGGCAAGCGCCAAAGCGGCAGAGCGGCAAAAATTAAACGTATCAAATAGTCTGGTTGTAGCCACGCAGTCGTTAAGCGGCAAGCGTCATTTCTGAGCATATTTTCTGTCGCCTTGCCGTTTTGCCACTTGCCGCTCATTGCGCGGTATCGACCTTAGCGTATAGCTCGCACAGAAATACACAGAAATGAAGAGGGAATCTTGTAGTAGTCACAGTAGGTGCTGAGAATTTGGAAAATCTACTTTGCAGACTGTATACCGGCTGTAAAGGTCAAAATTTCGCTGCCACATGGTAAAAACCAATCAACCTAGATGGTGACAGCTAAAACTTCCGTCCACCTAATCAAAACGAAGCTGACGATCATTTGGTGTAGAGCATACTCCAACTCATTTCGAAGATTTGGTTGACAAGTCTGTGCCTGATAAACGGAATCTCAGCATCGTTTCCCTTCAAGAAGAGACTCCTTCAACAGCGTTAACTCTTTAAAAATTGCGTACAAAATCTTTTCTTCTATGTGATGGTCTAAAACTTTTCCTCAATAACTTAAGTGCCCCCTATCAGTGCCGTCTCAGACCAGAAAAGTTCAAAGTCATTCAAATTTTCACGCTTCTATAAGGAAATCTAAATCGATATCCACAATCGACTTGGGGCCGGCCTATGACGACATTTATACAAAGAGACTTACATATGTCTAGTTTTGGCATCACTGCATGCCCTTTGTCTGAATAAAGAGCATCTCAATCAATGTAGAGTCCAGAATTGGAAGCAGTAATGTAGCTAGGTTAAGTTGAAGTGGCTGCTAGCTAAAGACATGAGGGGTTCGTTGTTATACCACAAGGATCTCGGAAAGATCTCCTGCCTACTCATTGAATCAATTAGGGCTTCTTATGAAGCGTAGGAGGCTACTAGTATCGATGTTTATCAGGTCGCCTAAGTTGGTATAGAAGAAGGCTTCTAAGTGGAGTTTTCTTTTGCGAGAGAGAGCATAGCAGTTGAAAAGAAGTTGGAGAATAGTCTCCTCTTCCTCCTCGTCCATACAGTCGTTTGCATAAATGCCAAGCCTAGTAGCATGCTTGCCTATTAGGCAGTGTCCAGTAATGACACCTACATATTATGATGCCAATATGCAATCTATTAACAGAAATCAAATACTTACAGCGTTTCAGATCCAACTTTGGCCAAATGTGCTTTGTTGCTATACATGTTGTACCATTTGTTCACCTAAGATTTGTTCATTCGATAGGATCTAACTTTAGTTGAAGTTTACAAGTAGCGATTGGTATACGTAAGATGCCCTTATCAGTCCCAATGGGTAAAGCTGTTCCATATCTGGCGAGTTCATCAGCCTTACAGTTCCCTGGAATGTCACTGTGCCGTGGCACCCATCAAAGATCTATATAAAGGGAGACTCGGGCATCTAGAGCTATTAGTGAATTTAAAAGCGACTGATTCCAAGGTCTTTAGAGCCGCTTGACTGTCCGAAAAAATGCGGATATCGGTGGCTGAAATCACATTTTTCTTCAGCCAAGACAAAACTTCTCTGGTCCGCCTGGAACACGCTATAATAATTTGGAAGGCGGAACGCTAGGCTGAGGTTAATACTCTTTTCCCACCGGAGCCAAAACTCACGAAAACTACGTCCAAAACCGAAGTTTTCTCATACATTTTTCAATTTTCGTAAACTGAGTTTTCGGCAGTTTCCGCTTATCGCAATGGTAAAGCAGTGTTAAAACAGTGTCGTCAAACTAAACACACCTTTTGATACATTCAGCACATTCAGTAGAGCAACTGAGAGAAAGCTGTCAAAAACAGCTGTTTAATTTCTGTTGATGTGTTGAAATTTACTTTTATATTTTTATATTTGGATATTCGCACACAGAAAATATCTAAAGTAATTTTTTTTATATATGATATGAGAAATTGAAAGTTATCAAAACCAAGGTTTTCAGCCTACACAAAAAATTCGAATTTAGTGGCAAAATGATGAAAACGTCAAGCGAAAACACGTTTATGTTCGGTGGGAATAGTTTATAGAGTTTTCGTAAAACTTTGCCGAAAACTCAGTTTTCGTTCCGGTGGGAAAAGGGTATAAGCCTGTCGGAGAAAACACCACCACCCACCCCGTTGTTAGTTTTTGAACCGTCGGTGTAGTAATGTAGCTAACATCCCCACGAAAACCCCACATTTCGCAGTAATTTTTCGTACACATTTTCCTTCAAACTGCCGATGCTAATTTTTAAGTGCACTTAGCTCACGATATGAGCCATGTTTATAGGTTTATAGTGGCCATTTATTTGATGCTAGCACGGATAAGGTCGTGCGCCAGTGCTAACACAGCCAATCTGTACTCTCACAAATGGGCCAAATTCACTTGCATTCCTAAGCATACTCAAGCTTAACGTACTAAGTATTAACTCTTAAAAAACAAAGAGAAAAAAAAAACAGCGCCATTAAATATCTAACGGTCACTGAACTCACCTTATTGCACAGGTCATACATTCGTGCCGCCATGTTTCCCTCATGTGCGCCGGGGGCAAGCTTGCCCCGAATAACTCACAAAATGCCAGTCACGATGTCAAATCTGAAATAAAACCACCGACAAACGACCAAAAGAAAGTCCAAAGTTAATGAAGGAAACAAAATTGTTCAAATTCCAAGATTTTCGAGTTTACTGCTCCTCCCCGCTGCCCGTCGCTGGGACCCGCTGAATTTTAAGAGCTCAAATCAAATTTAACACACAGACATCAAAGTGAAATTCATAAAACAAGCCCAAGCGAAACGCGGTTCGGTTACAAACCGTCTTCGCGCCTTTGCGCCCCTGCACCACCGCCACCGCCGCCACCACCACGCCATTCGAATCATAATTCTCAGCTCAGTGCTCGCTCACAGGTGAGGAATTCCAAAGCAACAGCAACAATCCACAACAACAAAGTGGCATGCATTTTACGACACGGCAATCAAACTTTAGGCACATTCATTAATCGGTGCAACCTTTGCGCGTCCCCCGACGCGGCTGCAACCGGCCGGCCGTCGCGTACCCTTGCGCGGAGCCTAAATTCCACACTCGCTGTCGCTCGGTGCGCGTCGCTTATGTATGCATTCATCGGTGTCGCTCTTGACCCCTGCTTGCATAAAAAATTCCGCCGAGTCAACCTTGCTTCCATTTTTTCTCGTTTTTTTCTTTTTGGTTTTTTTTCTGTCGAGAGTTCAAGTTGCGTTTTGTGTTCGTCGGGTTCCGAGAAGCCCACTCGAGGCGAACGCTATGAGCCGTGTGGCCTGGGTCCATAAAACGGGGCCCCAGCCAAATGCTCAAGTTATTCGTGCACCACTCGTGTTGTGTGCTATGCAGGCATAGACTGGGACGCAACGCATGCACCCGGAGACGATAGTGGCGAGCGTGTCTTCAGCTAATAAATAAACTCGCTGCACACATGCTTCTGCACAAGAAGTACCACACTGTCGAGGCACCACAAGAAGGGGTTTTCGTTTTAGGCTTTGGCGTGAGCTCGTCGAGGAGCTGCCGCCGCTCCGCGTCGCCTGCCCTCGAATAGGTGTTCAACATCGATTCTGGTTTAAATTAATGAACGCTCTGCTGATTAGGATGTGGATTTATGTTCCACATTTTCTACGTTTCTCAACTCGGAGCGTAGGGGTAATAAAATAAATCTCTAGACGGTGCGCCAACCCCTCGGGGGCTCCTTCGCCAGCCAGCCAACCAACAAGACTTGTTGGTTTTAATTGTTTTTGACTTCATTAGCATAGCGGCGGTGGCAGAGCGCGGCTGTGAGGTGGGCGCGAGAGCGCTAGCGTTGGCGTTACGCTACGCTTCTTTAGAAATTTATGTTGATTATTTGACAAGTTGCGGATTTGTGGAACGAATAAACGAACGAAACGCAGGGAAAGAACGATGGGAAGAAAGAAAGAAAGGAAGAAAGTGGAAAGAAACAGCTCGACGGCGTTTTCGGGTGCACAATGAGGAAATTAATTTGCCATTTGCACGAGCGTAATGGATGCCTTTTTAATTAGCGGTGCTGTAAATGTCTGAACGACCCTTTTGTGTGCGTTGCCAGAGCTCTGGGGGCTGTGTGCCGTAAATAATATCTGTAGCGTGAAATAGATGCATTACAGGTGTGTGTGGGCTTATTGACTGCACGCTGTTTTAAGGAGTTGTTTACAATGTTCCTTATTCTTATGCGTCTCCTTCCTGTTCTCAGGTGGAGGCAGTCACGTCTGATAGGCAGGTTCGTCTATAAGAGAAGTGCCTTCAAATAAGCCTTTTAATTTGCTTCATTCTTTAAAGTGAGAAGATCAATCTGCTTCATCAGTTTATTTTCTTATAACTCCACTTACGTGGTACAGTTCATGAATTCCAATTTTCGAAGACCGTTTCAAATCTCAGATCCGGTGGAGTTCAGGAAACAGACTTATCCTGAAATTGCATTTCATGAGAATTCTCTAAAGTCGTCGAAGGACGTAGGGCTCTCAAGACCAAAGAACCACAAGGTAGGAACAGGCAGATTTAAGAAAGCCGTCCAATGACCTGAGCAAAGTAAGATTTCTAAACCAAAAATGCTGCTTGTAAAGAACCAAGGGAGAATAGGTTGGAAACAGACTGAAGAGGCCCATCAGATAACTTGGCTATTTCGAGCTGTCTTAACTGATGGATAGGAACCATTTCAGTTGGCTAAATTATTTCGTTTCCCTGCGGGTGCGAAACCCGACGGAGGGCAGGCTTATCTTTTAATCAACTACCAGACCTCACCAACAAGAGCCTGTAAGAAACATGGCAACATAGTTCAGGCCGAAGATGCCAAGAGGAATTGACTTCACCTCTGACAACGACCAAGAGAAATATAAGAAGCATAGGTTCTACGACTGTGGTCGTCGTGGCTCAGGGGTTAGTGCGTTGGACTGCTTTGCGAGCGGCGTGGGTTCAAACCCCAGCCAGGAACACCGAACATTTTTTGCGGCACCACCTCTCGTCGGGGGAATGACAAGTCTCCGGGAGCTTCTCAATTCGCCGTTCGGAGGCGGCAATAAATTGTAGGTCCCTTCCATTTGTGCGAAAAATGTAATACGCATAACATGAATGGTTGCGAAAAGCTAGGACTTGGATCATCCTCAGCTGTTTTAATGCCGTCTTCGAAGTTCGAATCGAGAAGCTTCGTCTCTGGATCTATGTAAGTGGCTGTGGACCTGCGTGCAATAAATAGGGGGTTGGCAGGGATACGGTTATTCAAAAATGTCTACGTGGCACCACCTGCTTAAGCGGGGACAGTCACCTAATCCAGGAGAAGCAATCAAGGCACTAAGTCTGTGAACAATCAGCTCCAAAGTAGTGTGGGAATATCAGAACCTAAACAGCCTCAGCGAAAAGAACAAGGTCACCTTACAATGGGTACCTGACTACATTGGAGTGAAAAAAAAGAAGAAGTGGATAAATTGGCAAGGCAAAGAGCGAAGATGTCGCTTCTAAGACTAGAGTCCTTCTGCGGACAGGCCGCCATCGTCATCCGTAAAGAACTACAGAAGGAGGAAGAGGACACGAGAGCAAAAATCCGGAGTAGTATATAATCCTGGGCCACAAAGAGCAGGGAGCCGTTGTTGTGGCGTAAGGTATTCCGTGAGACGTAGGGGATTTCGGCAATCAGAGTGGATCAGCTCAGGTAGATCAGCTCAAGTAGATCAGATCCGATGGATCAGGCTAATGGATCTATCTGAGCTGATCCAGTCTGAAAGATGATCCAGTCTGATTGCCTAGATCCCCTACGTCACAACAACGGCTCCTTGCTCTCTGTGGCCCAGGATTGGTAAACTTATACTACTATCCGGAACGAACTTTCCAGACTTAAGCACTCCGATATACTTCTTGGGAACTACAAACGGAAAAGATCCATTAGCCTGAGCCAAAACAGGCTAAGAATGCTAGCAGAATCCCTTACAGGACATAGTAAGCTAAAGAATCAGTATATTCTGCAACTATGGTGAAAAACCGAACAAACTTCGAGGCATCATGGTATCATAGGAGGGACTACTTAGAGGCTTAACTCATTAACACCGAGGAGATACCCACACTGAAAATTTAAAATTTTAAGGACTGCCGGGCAGATGGACCGAGCGTGAAGTGGCTGTCTCCAGTTGGGGACATGACACGATATATTGATTGACGTTACAATATTTCGTCCTACCTGCGAAGCCTAATGCTTATTTGCAGGCGGATCTATTTAGGCCGTCTTGTGCGTTACCCTGCATCACTTAATCAATCACTCAACTTACCCGAAGCAACTGCTACCTTCATTCCCGCAGCTCACCTAAAGACTTGGCTAGATGCATCATCAGCACGATAGATCTTGCAAGTCATAGTGCATCTGAGTTTCAGTATCATTATCGTGGCTATGAGGACATTACAATAAACCCACCCGTATTCGCGGTTATACGGAACTGGATTCCAAATCAACTGTCAATCCACAACTGTGTAAGACCGCCTGTCCAGATTCCATTGAATAAATTAAGAATATTTCCACCATCAAGGCACGTGATATAATTTCTCCTCGGCCCTTCGGTCCAAGAATGGCATGAACTTCACCTCGAAAAATTCCATCACACTCCCAGACCCGCATCAAAAGTGATTTTCCCAAAGAACAAACACAAAATCTCTTCACAAGAAAAAAAAAAAGAACACATTCCAAGTCTTTCAAGTCGTAAACCCGAGTATCTCTGTCCACATCAGATCAAATTGGCCTAATAACCAGCTAACAGCTAGCAGCGTATTTTAATCGCAATCATTTCTCAACTCCGCTCATAAAAGCATATGTAACCCCGCTTCCACGTGCGGCAAGTTCACTCAAACCCGTCTTCCCTGCCGCCTCCTGGTGGTGGTGTCAGCCCGTTTGTTTCTCACGTTTCTTTCCGTAATCTTTGCCACACGCATAACGCCGAGAGCAGGCAAATAAAAGCCGCGTTATATTTTTGGCCGCAATTTCTCTCCAATTGATGCAACTGACCCCGGGAAACACACATCCCAGCGACGTGCCACTGGAATTACCCAAGACCAACCAGAAAGAAGACGAAAGACCACATCAAAACCGAGCTAGCTTAGCAAGCCGAGCTCTTGACAGATCCTAATCAGGCCGCCATGAGAGTCCGCCCCAAAAACACATGACACATGTCACGTATACGTCAAAAAAAAAAAAAATGAATACCGCGACCAACCAGAGTGACTTCCTGTGCAAATACCCCGCCGCCGCTGCCAGAACCAACGCACACCACTTGGTCGCACAAAATTTTTCTTCATCACCGTTGTGAGGTGTGGAAAACCCCTTTTGCGTACGACACCAGCATTAACAAATTTGTTTCCTTCTACGTCCGCCGCCATGCCATGATGACAACTGACAGCAGCCGCTCGGTCAGTGGTACGGCGAGTCGCGTATTATGGTGGTACTTCCACCGTGCGAAATGCTTGTGCAGACGTAAATTGCAAACACGTGGAACCATACACTGGGTTGGCTCTGCATATTTTAACCCCTGGAAGTTGGGAAATTTGTTTTTTTCAACTGTACTTGCCTACACCTACACACGCGGAAGCAGCAACACGAAGCTTGAATTAATGAAAAGTCTAAAAATAGCTGACACCGGGCGGAGCGAGTATAAATTTGACGTGTGGTGTTTTTTTCGGCACACGAAAGGGTTACACCACGACCACAGTGAAGGCAACCCCCCGCCTCAAGGCGGGTATTCAATTTCCTTTCCATATCGGCAAGCGGATCTTTTCGCTTCAACAAGTCCATTAATTGGGCTGTTTAAGTGGCTGCTGATGTCCCTCTTCCCGCAGTACATGTCCTAATGACTCACACACGGTGCCTACGCGCCCCTGTGTTAATTAGGCTCGGTGTTCGCTTCTATTTAATTAAATCAACCGAAAGTGAGGACTCTTTGCCGCCTCTCCGCCTATGCGACTCGGTGACTCTCCAAGGGGAAAGTTTATTGTGCCCCAGAAAAAAAAAAAAAAAACTGTAATGCCGTTCGTACGTCAACTTTATTTGCGTTATTTCCTCTGTCACTTCTGTCGGTTTTGTGGGGTTAATGACTTTGACACTTTGGAGTGGCGCAATTGTGACGTTTGCTGTCGTCAAATGGTGTTTGATTGATAGACTCTGAAACGAGTAAAGGTTACGAAGAAAATGCCAGACTGGCGTGGGGTTAGATGTCTCCAAACAAGGCACACACAGTATACGGAGGTTGTCGACAGAATATAAAACGCATTGAATTAGCGGTAATTGTAATCTGAAAGCCTTATTCCAAATTCAGAGGCCTAGTTTCTTCGAATTTATTGCAACCAGCCACACAATTGACATTTCAATCATGTTTCTCGTTTTTTTCAATTTAGAATGACAGCATTGGAAGAACTTGAACTGTCAAAGGAGCAAACATCAGTTGAAAACTTTCAAAATGGGACTTTCCCGTACGTCATGAGTGTGTGGTTCCATCGGAATTTGGAGTTCCCCAACTTTTAACCAAGTTGTTTGTAATCTCAACACGTCCAAACTGTTAGTTTTGCATAAATAATCAACAAGTTGTTGTAGAGTAGTTGTCAAAACTTTGCAAATTTCAGTTGCTCAGGCATTTTGCCTTGAATTGAAACTAATCGCTGAAGGCTGTTGGAAGCGAAGATCAGATCATACATATGCTCTCGATTGCATCACCATTGAGTGGCATAGAATGATCATGATTATGCCACTGTGACCACACGGACTTAATCCGTTTCTCATAAGACGACCGACATGTCTACGGGCTTAGAAAATGCTCGTGGAGTAGTCTTGCGGAACTACTTGCGTTCGTGGTGGAATTAAGGAAATGGAAGCGGGTTATGGTCATGCAATTGGTGGATGATAAATGAGATTAACATTATCGGTGTTTTCCTTGATATGAAGAACGTTACCACGTCTGCACAAAGTTGGACTCAATAGTGGTCCCTGTGATTGGATTGGTTTCATTCGGAGTTCATGACTACTCGATCTAGTTTTATCTAATTTTAAGCAAACTGACAAGTGAAAGATTCACTTATGCGGTACTATCACACCAGTGAGAAGGGGTGTTAGGATTCTTCATTTGGCCCAATGATAGGTCCATTGTGATACTACAAAGATTTCGGAAAATTTTCTTTACCTCTTTCTTGAACCAATTGGAGCTTCTGATCAAGCGTAGGAACCTTCTAACATCTGTATTGGTCAGATCGTTGTGGAAGAAGGCACTCAAGTGAAATTTTCTTCTATGGGAGAGGGCTGATACAAAGAACGAAGGGTTTCCTCTTCTTCTTCGTCCAATTAGCTTTTACATCCCTACCAGCTCAAGGCGCAATCCTGAAATCAGATTTTTAGAACATTTTTTACGATCGGATTTTTCATATGTAGCTGCCCTATGACGATCCTGCACCTTGACTCAGTAGTCAGTGGTAAGTGCGTTGGGCTGTGACTATCTTTACCGAGATCAAGGAATCTGAGTTCCTCTATTAGAATAACCGATATCGACTCGATAAGTGAAGACGAGTCTTTGAGCGAAGATTTGCTTGGCATTTTCCTGTTGCTCAAGACAAAGTGGACGTGGTTCTGATTTCACTGAAACTTGATTTGGAAGGAAGTGAGGAAGAGAATCGCATCATACAGAAGAGGAAGTTCAGAGCCTTAGTTTTGAGCCCTGTTTAGAGGCTTTCTTTGGAATAAGGGCACGACCTTTCCCGACTGCTTTTGTTAGAGACTACATGTGATCAGATGGCTTCATAAACTTTGATCATGCCCAAAGATGTTTCTGAAGATGGATGGGTTTCTGATACAATCTCCAACCAGTAAGTAAAACCGTTCACGAACACGACTGATAAAAATGTCTGAAGAAGAGCGGATGATGATCTCATTGTTAATACATTTTGTTGGCGTGAAACTTCTTAGGTTTGGCTTGTCAGCGAGTGGTGAGAGTCACGTTATGCTTTTTATAGACAACGGTGGGCATCAAATAATTTCTATCGTGATCGCAACTAGAACAGACTTCAGTTGGATCGAATTGAATGCGAGTTTTGCCTTACTAAGGCCTCTGACAAGCACTGAATAAACAGAGTGAAAAACAAACATATTTGGCACGCAATGAGGGGATCTCCAAGCGCACTGACTGAATAATAACAAATAAGAAAAGAGTCACCGAGTTCTTTGTTTCAGGGTCGATAGTGTCAATGTGATTTTGTTTCTCATCGAAACATCTTTGGTATTCCCCGAATCTCAAGGACCCATTGTTTGTTTGAGCACAAGTTGTATAAACAATCTGTGACTAATTCAGATAAGCTCTGCATGTAGCAATTGAATGGCTTGAGCGATAACAAAGAAGTACCAGGAAATGATTGGACTTGAACTTAAAATGACATTATGAGTGCGTGCCGTTTGATGAGAGTTGCTTCTCTGCTTACTACGTTTCATTTAGAATTTTGCCTCAAATTCTCTAACTGACTTTTTGAAGGCAGTCGTTTGCTTTCCATTTCGAAGAACGTCCCAAAAACAGCTAAGAAATCAAGCTCTCGACACAGCCTTTAGAAAATACATAGGGTGCAGGCAATATGTGTTTCTATCCTTCTAGTTGTGTTTATTTCGGGGAATTCAGAATGGTGATTGGAAATAGAACTTGTCTTAGACAAGTTGTCTCTCGTGCCTTCAGTTCTAAAAAAGTCGTTCAGTCGCTCCGTCCATATCTTGATAAAATTATCATCTTCGTAGATTTTCGTGTTTATTGAACGCGAGAGATGCAGCATCAATCCATTTATTGGCAGTTCATCGCCTCACTTACTGTCTGTAATATCGATCTGACTATTGCCTTCTGCCTTCCGTTGATAGGTTAGGTAGACATCTGGGTTGATGAAGGAGTAAGCGCTCGACCTCACCACTCTTAGGTCCTTGTGGACCAATTGTTATGCCCATGGGAGTCGCCGTCCGTTGATAATGAGCGATCAGCTTCAGCGGATTTACTCAGACAAAATGGATGACACACATCATGCAATCAGCCACCAACATAAGTTCTTCATGATCGTAGCACTGATGATCATAGGTCTGATGATCGTAGGCCTAATAATCACAACCCATTCTGAGCCTGGTTGGGATCTATGCCGCTTTGGTATCAAGTACGGTGGTCAAGTTAGGTAAAGTGGTTGTTCCGATTGCTGGGGGCACACTTAGACCGAAGTTAGGTTGACTAGTGCAATCCTTACTCAGCTTTCGGTTTCTTTTTCAATTCAGTTCGATTAAATTTACTTCGTTGCTCTCAAAACTGCCCATCTCTCGTTTCTTTAGGCAGCAAAAATAGTCCACATATTTCGATCACGTAGGTAGGTTCCGCAACAGGTTCCTGTCCTTTGTAGTAATAAAAAAAGTAAAACGTCCCACAGCTATAACAATAAGTTCGTTCAGTCAATCACGCAAAATCAAACTTCAACTTTCATTACATCAAAATGGTTTCGAACCGTTTTATTTTCAAAAAAAAAAAACTTCTTTAAACATGCAGATCCTTAAAAATACTTCAAGATAACATAACTGAATAATCTGGACAAATTTTGGAAATTTCCTCATCACAAACGGCGTCTTTCCTAAGCCGGTGATTGTGGTGGTTCTTGACTAAAATACGGTGCAGCATTTGGTGCCAACAATGTGTGACACAACTCACAAACTCTAGCTGGCTTTTGTCTTGGACCCGATGGCACTGTCTTATTTAAGCATTTGTCACAATATATAACGCCACAATGACGACAATGCTGTTTGCGTACAGTGACCGTAAAGAAAGCATTGCAAGATGGACAATTGTCGATGTCTTCATCGTCCTGCCAGCGTACTTCGGCGTTAGGTTGACGGAATTTTTCAATTGTTATCTGAAAGAGAAGAGCTTATACGGGATGATGTCATGGTTGAAAAGAAATTAAGATGTGGTCACACTTTTAACGGGGTATAGATGGGTAGCGGGGTTTTAGAAGAGACGCGTTTCCGGATCTATTTTGATACAAAAATCTTCTTGGAGCCTGCAAATGTAGAGAAATGGCATGCTTAAGAGCATGGAGCTGATAAAGTCGTGAAGAGATTGAAGATGATAGCTTAAGAGGGGCGACGTGCTCAAGTGTAGTCTCAACAGAGTACTAGCTGCTGAAGCCTTGTAGAGGCACCCAGTGCTAAAGTGTAATCTGAACCTAGTTTGGGATGAGTCTTGAAAATCTCGTCTGTTTGGAGTGGTCTCCTGTAGAAAAGCTATACACTTGAACGAAAGGTAGCTTTGGTAGCTATATAGTCTTAAGCTGATAAAATCTTGAAAGGAATAGAGCCACTGGCCCTACAGGGACGATGTGTTAAAGTGCTGTCCAAACCAATTCAGAACTGATATAATGTTGGAAAAAATCAACAAACCATGCGACCCGTTGCCTTAAAAAGTGTGACCACCCTCTGAATCCGCCATCATACCTGCAAACTCTGCGACAACTTGACAAAATCTCTCTGAACATGTTCACTCGTAGTCAGATCATCTTGAAGATTCTTAATCTTTGACTTATACTCCACATTGATCCGGTTAAGCTTCTCCTAAAAAAAATGAGAAAAAGTTAAGTGCTGTATGCGACCACCTCCTCTGATCCATACATTCATCTCCTGCAATTCGATCACTTGGACACGGAACTCAGAGACTTGTTTATTCAATTCTGACTCCTTGCGTTCGAATGAGTTCTTCATCGTCTCATACTTCTGCTGAGTCACTAGATACTCTGTAAGCCTATCCCTGTGGAAGACGTGTTTAGAAAAATTGCGCCCTTAAGGACCCTCTACTAACTTACTGCAATGATTTCATATCAGTCTGCACCTTCTTCTTGTAGGCCCTCTTCTCATTGATATTGGCATCCAGTTGGTCACGTAAAATCTGCACCTCATCGGCATAACTCACACACTTTTGCTTCTCGAACTCACAGCCAACCCGAGCTTGAATAAAGTCACTCTGTTGACGCAGTAGCAGCTCATGAAGTTCCTCCACATTGTTTGGTAGATTTATGTACTGATTCTCAATCTCCTCAGCGGTGGCCAAATACCTCCCGGACAGATAGTCATTGTCAGCTTGAAGGGTCTCCAATTGCTTATTGACTCGTTCACGGTCATCGGAAAGCCTCAACAGATTCTTTGTGATATCATCCTTCACCTCGAGGAATTTCTGTTGCAAGTCCATCAACTCGGTTTCACTCTTCTTCACATGCTCCTTGAGATATTGCACTTCACTTTTATGGGCTTCACGTTTCTCCTGCCATTGATCTTCCAGATCCTTACGTAGGGCTGCCTCCTTGCGGATGTCTTCGGCGGACTCTTCAATGGTTTTCTTCAATGCTGTAATCTTGTCCTGACTTTCAGTGAGCTGTTGCTTGGTCTTTTGCAATTCTTCGTCAAGATTGCGACAAGAATCACATTGAAACTCCATCGAGGTGGACTTGCTGACGGAATTATTTGCAACGACATCAATTGGCTGGGGAACACCGACACTCGAGTTGGCTTGAGCTATCTCTTGTGGAGACAGTTTCTCAGTGCGTAGTCCCTGAAGCTCTTCATCGGTGGAACGAAGTTTTTCCTTCAAAGCTTTGATCTCCTCTTCCAGAGGCACCACCAATGATCGTAGAACCTCGGCGTCTTCTTGAGCCTGAAAAAGGGGTGACAAGGAAAAGGGGGTTCAAGTCTTGAGCACGCCCAACTAGGTTGGTGGTCAGTCTACAATTTTGAAACTAAAGAAACGTCGGTACCGAATTCCGTTTTGATTACGTACATATTTGTTTACCTTCCGCATGGAGTCGTCAAGGCTATCATGACTACCGGTTGCCGAGTCTCCTCCCAATTTACGAGCTAGGGTTTTCTTAACGTGGCTCAAGACCGGAGCTAGGCTTGGGGTTTCCTGAAAGAAAATTAAAATACATGACCTGGTAAGGCTGTGGAAGGCTTTTGTTAGACCTGCTGGTATTGGAGTATGCCTTCCTTGAGTTGACTGTTCTCCTGTCTAAGACGGTTATTGTCCTCCTGGAGTTTCTCCAAGTCTGCCTTACAAATGGAAGACTCTTCAATGGTTTCTGAAAATGCGGAGAATACAAATGCCTGTGGCTAAAGGGGGCAAAGCCTACCTTGAACCAAAAGCTGCAACGACGATATCTCCTCTTGGGTCCTTTGATCACTGAGCTCCCTCTCACGATCGGACTTACACCCAGCTACGTACACAACACTCTTCATTTCATCGTACTCCCTTTGAAGCGCCTTCTTCTCGGCCAAACAGTTGGCGTACTCAGCCTCCTTTTGGATGAAGAGCTCCTTCAGCTTGGCCCGTTGGGTATTAAACTCGGTGTGCATTTTCTTGTTCTCAGCTTCTAGGGTTTGGATTTTCTTACGCAGATCTATGCAGAAAACCCTTTAAACTGCTGACAAATTTCAAGACATAAGAACTCACCTTCTTCTTGGGTAAGTGTCCCGCTGGCATCCTGTCCCACTTCATCCTCCATGGTTCTACTTAAATTCTTTTCACTGAAAGAGGCAAAACGGGGTTCAACTTAAAATACGCGACTCATCAAGAAATTTTCAAGAAAAAAAAAAAGTAAATCCGGGAATGTATTCAGGAAACGTCATTCCTCGTAAAAGCTACCTAAAGCGAGGGGTGCGCGTTTCCCAGTCACACATACGCTGCGCTTCCTCCATGGGACAAAAATTAAAAACCATAAATTTGCCGTAAAAAATTATAGAGGTCATAATTCCTCTCTCTCTCTCCTTCGGTGCTGACCTCTGGGATAAGGGTTTCTAGCACCACCAACGAGACGCGAAGGAAGTTAACGTGAAGGCGATCGTAAATTCTGGCTTGTTGATGGGAGTGCGAAGGAGGAGGAGCAGTGAGGCCAAGATGTGTGGTTGCAAAGTTACGATCGCCCATGGTGTGGTGTTGGTGGTCACATACATCCCGGCGCCATTAATTAGAATTAAAGCAAACGTGGCTTTTATTTCCCGTTCCGTTCGACGAGAAGTACTCTGTCTACGTGTGTGGATTTTCAAATTTCGAATAAATGAGTCATAAAAATCGGAACGCGGTATTATGGATGTGATATGTTTACACTGGGTTAATGGGTAATTGATAGGTGGATGCAGTCCCGAGAAGATGTCGCGAGTTTGGCAATAAAATCATCGTGGCGTTAAAACTGGTAGGGGGATTTTCCCAATCAATTTTCGGTCGAAAATATGCGTTTCAATGGAGAATTTAAGTGATTTCAAGGAGCATTTGCTCCAAATAGTGCGTTGGAATGAAAGTTATGCGTGGAGGGAGAGTGTAATTAGTGCTGGGAGTCAAGATTGAAGGGTAACAGCTGGAACGGCTTAATGTGTTTTTCTAAGACTCTTTCAATGGGACATGAAAAGCTGCGAGGGAATTAAAGAATTTGGAACATAAAATAGTTTAATGACGCCTGTAGCATTAGCATAAACACGACACGAAGATGGGGTTTTATGGGCCGAAACTAGGGGGAAAAATCAAAATAAGCCCAAAGTCGTTAAAAGCGGTTTTGTGGGTAAAGTGATCGGTACGGTAAACATATGTGGTGATTGTCTGATTGCAATGATCGAAAGATTCTCGAGGAGATATTTTCAAAGAGCACATGAGGAGGGCGAATTGGTCAGAAACAAAGAAAAAGACTCGAAGTTATCAAGACTTGTCGAGAAACTGAAAGCAAGCACGGTATTCAACACATCCCTCTCTACGGATTGCTGCCTTGCCATTGCCAGTGCCTAGTGCTCAACCAAAAGTATCACCACGTTTCGTTAAAGTGTCTCATCAGCCTTTTTGGAACTGCCGAGGATATATGATACTGTAGAAACCGTACTAAGCTAAGTTGTTGAACAAAGAAATTGCGGGCTGCATGGTTAAGGATTGATTTAGTGTCTTGTTTGTTAGTATCTGTTTCTTGTGAAGAGGACTAGTTCGGTTTTCTCGGGATTGAAAGGGTGTTTTGAAGAAGTTCACTAAAGGTGCCCGGGTATTTACCGGAAGCAGCAATCGCAACATCGTCCGCATAAGCAATCACTTCGCATCCAGTCCTTGCCAGGTCGAGCAGCAGTGTAATAACCGCCACAATCTAGAGAAAGGCTCACAGATCTGCGGGCCGAGGCATTGCCCAGTTTGGTGTTAATTGTTTTGCCCACGAGCAGCTTTCCAATCAAAAGCGAAGCCTCGACTTCCAGATTCGTGAGTGCATCAGTGATCGACCCCACTTTGACGTTGTTAAAGGCTTCCTTGATGTCCAAAAAGGCAACCATGGTGAACTCTTTAACGCTAAGTGATTTTTCAATGGTACGTACTAGTGAGTGCAGAGGACTTTCAATAGATCTGCCTTTGCACTAAGCGTGTTGGGACGCTGATAAGAGTTTGGTATCTATGCTACAGCGAAGGTGGGAGTCTATCAGCCTCTCCAGTGTTTTTTAGCAGGAAGGATGATAGACTGATGGGACGCAGATCCTTAGGAACAAGATGTGAGCTTTTACCTGCCTTAGGTATGAAAACAACTTCTACCTTTGTCTACCCCCTGGGTACATGAACAAGGTTCAGGCAGCCTATTGGAATAAAGTCTAGCCAGGGAAGGATTATATCCAGGGACTCCTGAATTTCGGCAGGAATAAAGCCGTCCAGCCCTGGAGACTTGAAAGGCTTGAAGCTCCTTATAGCCCAGCGGATCTTGCTGCGTGTGATTATAAAATTGGAGTCTTTGCATGGTGGATTGGTGGTACATATGACACCCCGAGCTCTGTTCTAAAGAAGAATGGGATCTAGACCATCCATGACAAACCGATTAAAGATCCAATTCACCGTGTGCGTCGGCTTAGGGAGTTAGGGATCTGCACGTGAAAATTTCGTACTTAAAACAGACCGCGTGCAGCTAAGAATAAGCAGAGATCCTCGGATGTTACATAGCAGTGTATGAATACTTTTCAGAAGAGCATTGGCATGAACCAGATGTCCAAAAAATAAATACCTGCGACATCTACTATAGTGACTGCTACCAGAGCATAGCAAACGGCTGTTTGGATGCAGTTTTGATAACAAAGGTAGACTTGGCCAAAACGTCTTGAGTTTCCATCATGTCGCAAAGAAAATTTAAGTTCCTACTTCCCAACATTCATAGGGCAACTTGGATGAAGACACTGTCCCAGTGTATTGGATGTTCGAATGTTCCAAACTGCAAACGTCGGACAATTATTTTGTTGGAGCAAAGGTGCATGTTAGAAGGCTGAAGTCGTCACCGACAGGACGAGCAATCGGTTGTGCTTAGAGTGTTGAAAGCAGACCTCATTTAAGATGGCCTGCTAAGGATCGTTCTAGCTTGTTCATTGAGACTCTAGTTGAGCCTGAACTGCGACCAAATGTATAGTTAGCCCTCTACTCACTCACTCCTATCAAATGAATCAATTTGCCCCAAAACAATGCTACCAAATCACTTCTACTTCAAACATTTTTGACTAAAGCATCCATAGTTGACACCAATAATTTCTTATGACGCGAAAAATTAAATTTGTGGAAAATTTTCTTACAGTCTAACGTCAGACGTCATTTCGAATTCATTAAGATGGACAACCATTAGTAGACATTTTTTTCGTTTGTTGTTTGAATCTAATCGAATCTAATCAAAGACACATTCAGCCGATTCAATCAAGAATTTTTTTGCACACGATTCTCAACGAAAAACAACAAGGAAAACAACTTACTCGAGAGTGTCTATATAAACAGAAGTCCGACACATAATCAATCAACGTATGAGTTGGGCCTACAGTAGGCGCTGACACTAAGTTGGTTGAGGTGCTCTTTGATTTGTGCATGAGGTGTGTTGCAACCAGGGATGTAAATGTAACAGCCATTTTTTTTGGGTTTAATAGAGTTTGCCAATTCAGATCCAAACATCTTTTATAATCGGCCGCCTGCGACTTCAGTTTAACGATACCTTAGGTCCATAATAATGTTACAAGCTACGAACACGCCCTTTGCCATATCTGGAACATGACAAGTTAACTAGCTCACATTTGTCAAGGTCTTAATTGCAATCAACTCTAAATTGGGAGCGAAATTTGTCTTCTATGATTGGGCGCTCAAAGGTGGAGTGCACGCTGGCTCAGTTTCAAGCCAAACCTCATTATATTCGAGTGCAATCAGCAAACAAAAATAGAAAGATCAACGCTGGCGCTCATTATGGCCTAACTAGGGCTCATTATAGACCATCCAATTGAAAAGGAACCCACCAACTGCATCGTTATAAGCCGGCTGCTGCGCGCTGTCGATAAATTTTCCGCCTTGCTGCAGCGAATCAGTTCGTGAGTTAACGATTCGCGTCGATTCTTGGAATTCATTGCTAATTTACCATTGTGATCTAATAAAGCAATTAACTATGTAAACCACGCACAGTACGTCGAGTGGGTTCCATTTAACCCCAAGCCCGCCGCAATAGAAAACAACAAACCCAGCCGGGAGTGCTGTTTTGATTTTTTTTTTTTTTGTTATTTAATAAGCGAACGTCTAACAACATTGCACCGGGCTGTGCAATTACTTTGGTTCCTTGTCCCTTATTATCTTCGGCAATTTTCGTGTGCACGGGAAGGTACCTAGTACCTAGACTGGGAACTCATCTCTGCCTGTAGAGATGGCGTGAACACGCCAAGAAAGTCGAGAACCACCACCAGCGACGTAGTCTTGCAGCCCTCCTAGCGGGCTGGCTTCGGTTCACGTCCGCTCTGTCCGATACCACCAGTGTGTCTATGTCTATGGAGTCGATTCCACACTATCAGTCTCGGTGGTGGGGTCTCGATAATTAATTAATTAAATATGATGTCGTGTCTGATTTATATCGTGGCTAAGAACGAATTATGAGGACGAGAGAACAACAACTGGTGCTCCATGTACGAGCGGCGAACTATTGTTTGTCTGGCGCGCCTTTGAAGCAACACCCCTTTCGAATCCGTCGTCTGTCCGGAGCAAAGGGGGTTCTCCTCCTTTTGTGAGGAAATTAATTTGATGGAAGTGTGCACGTATAATTGACATGTTAGTCCATTAAGAGTGCTATGCGGTAGTTTTTCCAAGAAAACAGAGAGCCAGCGGTGGCGGTGAACTCGAAATACGGAAGAGGAGGATGTCTGTTTACCTTGGGAGCTTGGCCCGAAGTTATTTATTTAACTTTTCCCAAAATAGAATCATGGAATCATTCTCTTTCGTTGGCTTTGTCTTTTGGGGGAAATTAACGATAACGAGGGGGAAGTGTATGATACACACTAAGACTGAACGGAAGGGTGCTTTAAATTGATTTCGCTTACTAGGACCAGTTGATGGATTTACATGGCATTTTTGAGAGATCCAAAATCGATTTTTCCATTGTTAGCGAAGATTAGAACCCAGTCTAATCTTAACATTTCGGTGAGAGCCTTCCTTTGAACGGGACAAATGCCATGTCAGGAAATGAGAAAGATTGTGACAACGAAACCTTTGTGACAGTCACACCAACTTCAGTGACATTTTGAGTTGACCTTCAAACCAAATTTGAAAGAGGATATGTACTCATTTTCTTGGACATTGACCCACAATTCAATCAAAATTCGTAGCACTGGACCGTGTGAATGTAGGTTTGCCAGAAGTTGTCGCTTTAGAGAGGACTGATAGGACAAAAAACCGCAACTACCACACATGACCATAGCTGACGCCCAGATGGATCCACAGGCAACCTCAAGTCATACAAGGAAGTCATACAAGGGAGGTGCGGCATACTAGAGGCTTCAACAACCCTCGAAGTCTTTTGTCGTAGACGGAGACGTAGAATTCTGCAACTGACAACAGCAGTAAATAATAGAAATCTCAGGCACAATCCTCGTAAGACAAATGCAAAAGGTCATACAGCAATTCTACAGAGGTAGGTAGGTAGGTAGAGGTGGCGGTTCTAAGAATTCCGCAATTCTATAGAAGTATCTAGGCAATGTATCGACAACCGACTACATAACACCATATCTGGATTTCACAAGACCATTTTTAAACGCATATCCGAGCAGGGAGGATTGGAAAAGCGGGCAAATGCCAAACGCACATTTCATAGCTATCTACGCCGGTGAATCCACAATGAACACTGGTGTGGGGGCAGGTACATATCTTTTCCGAAACACTGAGCATCTCCAAGTCCGCCTGCCTTTCGGACCACAGCAGCGATTTTCAAGCGGAAGTCCTAGCAGTGACACTAACCGCCCGTAAGACTGCGATGAGGGTAATATCATGAGAGGATATCACCCTTTTCTTTGACAGTCAGGCGTCAAAGTGAGATGCCGTCGAGAAGAGCTCAAGGTTCTTGAACACAGCACAAGGTGACGCTCTTTTGGGGACATGAGGGAATACCAGGAAACGAGAATGCTGACAAACTGGCGAGAAATGGCTCGGGAACAAGTCCGGAACAAGCCGAGACTTCGGTGAACATCCCGCCCTGCACACTTAAACTCGAAGCAGGGAATAGAGCCTTGGTGAGGCTAACAACAGATGGACCTCTTTAATCACTTGTGCTAGCACAGGGAAGATATGGCCTAAATTCGTTAAGGCTAGGAACGACAGACATCTGCAGATCGACAAAAGATCCCTATGTACCCTTATAGGAGTGATCACAGGGCGGTACCATATGAAAAACCTTCGAATTACAGAAGAAGATCTTTGTGGGTGTGGCGATAAGGAGGCCTACGAGGATACAACTCACTTCCTTTGCCATCTAAGAAATAAGTTCCTCGGATGGCACTTTTCCGAGAATGAGATTAATCAAATCCACAGTGTGGTTTGTATTACAGACGCAGTAAGTTGGTCATGTTCTATTTATGAATATCCTTAAATATGTATGCAACTAACTATTGGGTAGCGTTTTTAAGGGTAGGAGACACTCTCTTCCCGCAACGGGTATCACATTGGGTCTGAACTGACCTGAGTGTGGCGACATGGTTCTTCCTTTTGCCTGCCAACTAATCTAACCTAACCTAAGACAAACTGGGAGCCGTACTCGAGTCGGGCCTAAGCAGTATAAAGGCTGAACGAAAATAAGTAGAGATGAACAAAGCAATTATACAAGCTTTTGAAAGCAGCTTGCAGTTAGCTATGTAAGTAACGATAGACGTCAAAAGAAATCCCCGTGGTGGAGTCAAAATTAAACTGTCACAGAACTAGGATACGTAGGCTCTTTAACAGACGACAATGCGCAAATGAATCCAAGAGCTACACTACGGAAATAGGTAGGTATAGGCAGGTATGTAAGGTAGCTGTCCATGCGCAAGACACGGTCACACGTAGGCCAGGAAAGACCATTTGTGAAGCCACTGGGATCCTAGTTAGGTGCTGCCCATCTATTGAAACTATTTGGAGCTCTTGATACAGCTGCGGACACTTTTGATATCAGTATGTGATAATTCGCCCAAACTGTCGAAATGGCAGGATCCTGGATAGAACTTCCTTCTTTGGGAGGATCGCGTCGTACTCTAAGAGTTATTTACATGTAGCGTGTGGAATACCCAGCTTCCTCCGTCCTGGTTGCATCTCTAGAGGAACGTTTGGCGGGTTCATCGGCCTTACAATACCCTGGAATGTCCCTATGTTTTGCTATCTCCATGAGAGGTAAGCGACAGTCTGAAGTAGCCTTTGATGTACATATGTATATGTTATTGATTCCATAGATTTTATAGCAGCCTATGAAACTAACAAAACATAAAAAAGAAATGCTTCAGAACAACTTGCGAAGAAAAGATTACACAAGGGTCTGTATAAATGGATGACAGCTACAGAGGTCTGCGCAACAGATAAACTCGAATGGGCACTTAATACCTTTCAACCATTCAAAACATTAGGAGTGGAAGGGGTCTTTCCTTCTAAGAGGCAAAAACCTACAACTACCACAACTGATCAACGTCATTAGAAGCAGTCTAGCAGTCATCCTTATACCGAAACCGTGGAGAAGAGCAAAGACAATTTTTATTTCAAAGGTAGGAAACAGCATCATCATCATCATCATTTTGCAATGGCCCGCTTATCCACTATGAGGGTCGCGGATTTAGGGTGCTTAAGTGGACTCCACATTTGCCGATTTTCCGCCATCGACTCTTAATCATCAGAGGCTATTCCCATACGGGTAGAGGTGAGATTTCGGACTTGGTCCAGCCATCTCATCCTGTGACTACCTAGTGGACGCCTACCTGATGGCACGGATTCCATGGTACGTCTTGGAAGCCGAGTTGGGACACGTTTAACGTGTCCAAACCATCGAGGTATGGACCTCACCATTTAAACAAGTACATATGTACATAGCTGCTCGACGTTGAGTGCCTCGCGTATTCTGGTATTTCTAACGCGATCTGCCAAACTAGTAGACGAATTTGGCCTTTAATATACAAAAGCGCTCCAAGAGATTATTTTCGCTAAGTAGACGACATATAGGAGCTACTATAGGTGTCATAGGACACTGCCTCATAGGCAGACATGCCATTCGCTTGGGTCCTCCTGCACATGATTTCTGCAAATACTCCAGGGACTAAGAAAAGAAAGAAACAATCCTCTAGCTTCTCTTCTCTCTCGCAAAAGACCTTACCATCTCGTTGCCTTGTTTTGACAATCTTGGCGACCTAGCACAACAAGATGTTGAAAACCTAGTTCGCTTAATGAAAAGCCTCCAATGATTTCACGATTAGGAAGGTGAGTTCCTCCTTGATTCCGAGGTATCACAATGAACTTATTACGCCGACATCTTCCCTAACCTAAAAAAGAACGACACCATCTTACCTAAAGCCTACAGATTAATCAGCCTCGTTTCTTTTTTTCTTAAAAAGAAAAAGAAAAGATTATGGACAATCGTCTAAGATAAACTGTCTTTGAGAGAATTCCTTCCGCACATCAAGCTGACAGACCAACAGAAACAGCACTCTACGACCTGATAACACGTGGGCATGAATCCATAAAGAGCTAAGAAATTGCCTTATGCCCTCTTCTTAGACTTTGACGGAGCCTTCGACAACACGTCTCATGATCGAAACTCTGTTAACCGGAGAGTTGATGTCCATTTGTTTATCCGTGCGTCCAAATGGCCATATTTCTGTATATCATTCGCCATTCGTTTAATGTCCCCTTCCAAAGGCTGTCAAGGCGAAAGGAAGCGAATATATTTTTCGTTCGTCGATCGTTTTTGACTTCCAAGCCCTCGATGAGGTCCTTACCGAACTTTCACTTCACTTCATCTAGACATGACACTGTATATGCTGCCTTAGGCGGCCTTGAAATTCAATAAAGAGGTAATATATCGGTGTCAACTTTTTAGGTTTCCTCCAGAACCTTGAACATCCCTGTTCCAAAATCTGTACAGTTAGGCACTTGACGTTATTAGTGAAATATGACAGTTTACAGTTGACAGTGTACGAGTTATTACTATGTTCAGTCATTTTCAGAAACCTCCAAGGCAATGCCAAGCCTTTGCAAAAAAAAAATAAACGCAACATCGACGCCGTACGTGTATTTTTTTTAAATAAATTTCCCCCACCGATCAGATGACTCCAGTGTCATCAACCATCTTCT
Organism: Matsumyia berberina; assembly: GCA_917880715.2. Taxonomy (NCBI): domain Eukaryota; kingdom Metazoa; phylum Arthropoda; class Insecta; order Diptera; family Syrphidae; genus Matsumyia; species Matsumyia berberina. The sequence goes on from OU862870.1 coordinate 11,428,562, forward strand.
TCTCATCTTCTAAACCAAGGCAACCTTCTCGATTTCGCATATTGTTCCTCTAAAGTGCGTCCTCGCTTCCCATATCCTTAAGGGAAAATCTCCAAATTAATTGGACGTATGTAAACATAATGTACACCCCATTCGCATAACACACCCATCATCATCGATTCGTATCGCCTTCCCAAAGCACAAAGCAGGCAAAGAAAAAGAGAAAAAAACGATAATTTTTCGTTTATCGTGTACCTGTACCATAAAATTCAACGTTCAACACTCACTTGTACATCCGGCCGCCACTTAAAAATTTCCCAGAACTCCACAAGCTCCGAATTTGACATCGACACCACAGATATTTACGAACAGCTTTATCTGCGGTTTACATTTATTTGTGTCGCCTTCCGGGAGAAACCCCAACCTCAATCGAGGTTCGAATCTAAACACGAAATATGTATCTACACGGCTTTGCGATATTTATAAACAAATCCGGAAAACGGTATTTCCTGGAATTTACACACAAAGTGTGAAGTTTCATTGCTGTAGATACAATTGAAGTAAAAAAAAAAAAAAAACTGCGCACGGATTTGGAATTTCCGTTGCAAGTCATAAAGTGAAAAGAAAATATGTACAAAAAAATTTCCAAAATATTTTTAAACATCAAAACAACAACGCATCGTCATTGTTGTTGGTAGTCTCGCGAATGTCAATAAAAACAAGTGAACTAAAAAAATAAAATAAATAAACAAACGATGAGGGGCCGCACACACTCCACTCCGATCCGAGAAGAACACTTTTTGGCGGGAAAATCTAGAAGAGATCACACAGATGGGGATTCCTTTTTATCGTGCTCCACTACGAATCGATTGGAATCCTCAGATACAAAGGCATCAGTATCGGAGTTCGTATTGTGAATGCTAATGGTGCCATAACCTCGGCGCGTCACTCGAAGGTGCATCAAAACACAGTCGGGACATGGAAACCAGCCCCGAAGCAAGGCGAACACAAAAACAGTCGTAAATCCGAGCGCCGCCGGTGATTCTCCGGACGAGAGTCATAAATGTTTAAGATGCAGTTCGATGTAGCCAGAGCCACCCAACAAGGTGCCTTGCATCGGCGGCGGTCTTCGATCGAACCCAAAGCCAAAGCCACCTTTTCATTCACATTTTCTTCCTGCTCCCCCCCCCCACCCGTCCTTCTGTTCTCTCAGGCACTCGTCAAAATTTTTATTGTTATGTTGTTGTTATTCTTCGATTCGAGATCCATCCACAAAGGGAGACCCACAACAAAAACCACACACACACGCGTCCAAAGCCAAAGAAATTGTATTTGATGTTCCGAAGTTCACTTGATGCTTTGATGGGCATCGCCATCGCTTGCTTTTGTTGGCCGAGATTGTTCAGCCCGAATCTCCGATGGACACATCTGTGTTGTAAGCCACCACTGTGCTGGTGTTGGTGTGTATCTGCGCGAAATATATCTTGTTTACCATCACGGAACGGAACTCACGTACCGATGTCGCTGTGAGTGTTTTGAGCTGGCCCCGATGCAAACAAATACCCACCTTGTGTGTTAAGTTAAGATTTGTTTTGATTCATTCACCTTTTGGCTGTAGTTCGTCTTGTTGCGGCCTGTCGCTGTTGTTGTTGTTGTTATTATTATTGATGCTGGTCGCTTGTTTATTTTTTACGAAACTGGTAAATGTTTGCATTTGTCATGAGTCCCATCCAGCAGGCAGGTAGGCAGGCCACATACAAATAAATACCGAGTGCTTATAAAAATACATTTGTTGCGTAGCACTCTGTGGTCTGTGCAAACAGCGGCCACGACGTTTAGCACGAGATTAATAACCATTAATTAGCAAAAGTTTTCGGCTTTCGTTTCTGTACACAGCGATGGTGAATGGAGTTGTTTTTCGTGACACACTACCACTCGTGCCGGATCGAACCGAATTAATTCATTCAATATTTTATGGAATCATCAATCGAAATCTTTTTATTTTAACAAAAAAAAAAAAAAAATAAGAAGACTTGGCAGCATTGATGGAAAGTTTGCCTCACCGCTAGTTTCACAAACTGTCACAGTGCCAATTAATTTATTTCTCGTGATTAAATGTATTTTTTTGGATTAATTTCCACATAAATTTTGCAAGCTCGCCGAAGGCTTGTAACTTATGGAGCGCATACTTAACAGGCTACTGACCTGTAGGGAATCCTGTCTGTCTGAGTTATGACAAGAGGATCGGTGGATTGTGGTGTCGCATTAGTGGAATTTTTTTAAACACGGTTCTTGATAAACTTGACTGTTTTCGTTGAGGTTAGAGTGATGGGTTCGAAGAATCGTCTGAAGTACAGGCGTTGCTTGAGCATATCCTCAATAATTTACTTTGTTTCGATCTTAGGAGGCGGTCATTTCGATTGTCAGATGTTGATTGACGTAAACCATTTAACAAAGATATCATCAACAAAATTAGAACAAAAAATCGTGAAAATTCTGAAGACGTTTGACAAGTTCTGACGTTATAGAGAAAAGTGGACTTGGTTTGAGCTTCAATTTCGACCTTTTGCGGCGTAGCCGTATAGAGATGGGGGAAGAAGCTTTACCATGAACAACTCTTGCTTAGATCCGGACGAAACCAAACGAATTCTCCAAAGATTATGTGTAAACGTCTTAAGTGAATTTCTTGGGCATATTCGGAGCGCATGCCGGCCAATCTAGCTCCTGGACATGCGAGAACATTTTAGGGATCAGCGTTCCCAAAATGGGTTTAACGGTAAACAAGGGCAAAACTAAGTATTTGCTGTCAACAAGAAGGGACACCCAATACCGACGAATTGGACAGAACGTCACAGTTGATAGCTATAACTTCGAGGTAGTAAGGGATTTTGTCTACCTTGGCTCTGCTATAACCTCCGATAATGACACCTCGTCGGAAATTAAACGCTGTTTCTTCGGGCTAAGAAGGCAATTGAGTAGTAAGTCCCTTTCCCGAAAAACTAAGGAGATTCTATATAAGACTTTAATCTTCCCAATCCTGCTTTATGGCGCTGAAGCGTGGACGCTGTCAAAAGCGGATGAAGATATCCTTGGTTGCTTCGAGCGAAAAATTCCTCGAAAGATATTCGGTCCCGTTTGCGTTGACGGGCTTTGGAGAAAAAGATTTAATCACGAACTATACGAGCTGTACAGTGACACCGATCTAGCAAAAAAACTGCGCATTAGATGTTTAAGATGGCTAGGACATGTAGAGCGAATGGATACTAACGCTTCGGTACGCAGAGTCTTCGAATCTGACCCGGAGTGACAACGCAGTAGAGGAAGACCTCGCCTAAGGTGGCGCGCGCAAGAAGAAGGGGACCTTAACCAACTTGGCGTGCGCAACTGGATGCAGTTAGCTAACTGGAGAGGCTTGTTGGTGTAAGAATCGTCCAGAATGTGTACCCGTTTCGCAAGAAGACTGTCAAGAGTTGAATCTCGCCTGGTCAGATCATAGGCCTCTTTGTTTCCACCGATGCCCCTGCGTCCCTGGACCCAGATTAAAGTGACAGAGAAATGGTTACACAAATTCTTTACGACATTGTTCCTATGACTACGCACAGATCTTACTGTAGATATATGTCAAAAATGATAGAAGAATTTCCTCAAAGCTGACCGTAGTTGGTAGCACATAGAGCAATAGTTGCTGACAACACTCTAACAAAAAATCAAGTTCCTAACCTTGGTTGAGTAAACGTCAGGAAGGCCATATGAAAGTATGGCAATGCTGGACTTCGCCTAGAGTATCTATAAGGCATAGTAGAGACCAATCCGCAGATCCAACGCTGGGTACCACGACATAATGATACCTCATCTGATGAAGCCTTCATTCACATCAGTATGGATTCATTGAGTTCCCTTAGCAAGGATTGTCCAGGGTGAAAAGAAGCAAAGAAAGATAAAAGGGCCTGTGTTAGTTGTCTGGTGATTGTTAGGTCTCGCTGAACCATCCCGCAGATGGATGGATTTTAGAACGATTTTTGGGGACTTCTTAGACAGATAGCCCAGGCTATTGATATAGTATTCGCCATGGGCCGTCTTTCTACAGTAGTTCTGCACAGGCTTGGGGAATGAGCTGTGCTCCCTTCTACAGTTACATCGCCATAGTCTTCTACGCTTAAACGCGTTCTCTTAAGGTAGCCCGTCAATAAGTTGTGGTCTGTCCAGGGATCTCTGGAGACAAGGGATGTTGAGAGTTCCGGCGAATTTTTCAGTGCAGGGCCCATTATGTTTCTTGATGAAACCGGGGACTGTGTGCGCTTTTGAACGGATTTTTCCGTGTCTTCCTGCGTTCTTGGAGGATTTCCACTGCAGAAGCTACTCCAGGAACCTATTTTTGTGCAGATTATTATTTTTTTTTAAAGACACCCTTGCTTTCCTTGCGGATAAGCTTGAGTGTATAGAGCGAAACTACATCCCACTAATGTCATTTCTATTGTTACAATCCCGCTCAGTTTTGATAAGACAGAGTACAATGAAGCTATTAGCGATCATGTGGCCGATCCAACAGGACACATGTGTAACTGTCAGAACCCTGTGGCTCTCAGTTGAGAAAAGAAAATTAATTTCCCAGTAAGGGGTTTAGTTGGAAAGAAGCACAAGTCACCTTAGGTATTATAAGCTACAGGGATGAGGAGGATATCTAGGTCGTTGGTCATTTGCCCTATGATTGTTCCGTTCCAGCTTTTAGACCCTCGCTAGTCGTTTCTTCGATGATCTATGGGGCCAGAGCAATATTGAGTTCAGGAGCCAACGACACTTATGCTGTCGCTTAAAATTCCCACATGCAATACACTAAGGCTGTCCTGAGGACCTTTCCCACATTTATCATTTCGCGGACTGCTGTCTTGTTAGAGTGCCAAAGCCAGACGAAGACGACCAACCAACCTGACCTCAACTTTGTATGCATTGGATGGTAACTTGCCCTTTCTCGATTGATGACTTTAAGCATTCTGAAACCTAGGCCTGGTATGGGAAGGACTTAATAATAATAATAGCTGGCGCGACAGCTCGGGATGAGCCAAGGCCTAGCTTCTCGCAACCATTCGTGTTGCGCGTGTTTGTATTGTTCGCACGAATGCAAGGGACCTACAATTTATTGCCGACTCCGAACGGGGAATTGAGAAGCTCTTTCATGACAGATTATACTCCCGGAGGCTTGTCATTCCCCGACGAGAGGTGGTGCCGCGAAAAATGTTTGGTGTTCCTGGCTGGGGCTTGAACCCACGCCGCTCGGTCAGCAGTCCAACGCACTAAGCACTGACCCACGGCGACCACATGGGAAGGACTTGTCTCTTAGAAAATCGGCAGTCAGAGACACAAGTGTAAGTTTTTCAACACCTGGCCTACACACAAGACAGAATAACCCTCCTCAGAACATCTCACCTCCCGGAGCATTGACATGGATTTTTAAAATATTTAAATCTTCCCAATAACCTTCAGTCACCCATGCCATATTGTAGGAGAATATAAACCCCGTCAAGACACCATGAACTAAAAATAGCCCAGCGACAGGAGTGTAAGCTTCGGTAATTTCCGTCATCATTTTTCCAGCTTAATGTTATTTAAGCGACTAATCCGAGCATTCCACGGTGGAAATACGTGCACTCAGCACACGGTCTTTAATTTTAGAACGATACCCCCCATTACACTTAATGCTTTAACAAATAGTGTAGCATATCCCTAACTCCGTTGCGCCCCGGACTTGGCCGTTTGGTGGTTTGGTGACTGTTCGCCCAATTAGATATTCCATAAACGCACCATTCTACAAGTAAATAGAAGTGTTTGTGTGTGTGTGTGTCAGAAGGAGCAACAAAAGTGCGTTTAAATCTTCTGCAGCTGTAGTGCGATACAAGAGTCATTATCATCATCATCATACTCATCCACATCATCATCATCATCATCGCAACGCCAACAGACAGAGTCAGAGTCAACCAACGAAAACCTCCCCCTCTACGATATAATCGCCGTGTCTTGTGCTCTTGCTGCTCTTCAATGTGACACGTTGTTTAATGGGTTCGGGATATTTTTACCATGGACGACGCAGGAGAATACAGAGGACAACCACTAGGGGGAGAAAACTCGGAATCTAAATGTGTAGTCCCTCCGCAGCTTAAGCCTTGTAGTCGCTCTGTGTCGCGTATAGCCGAACAGGAGCCGTCAGTTGTCACCATGCTTACACCCTAATGCGCGCGACAAAGAATTTTGATTTTCTTCTTTTTACCGTCAACCATAGGGTATGTGGTTTTCGTCCAGTTGGATTGCCAAGAGTGTGGGCTGAAAGTACTTTCATACATCGGACGGTGTTTGTGCCTCAAGACTGTCGATTACGTGCTTTTCGGGGTGAAAACCCATCGTTACTTCCTCGTAGTGCTCCCTGGATAAGTCGAAAGGTGATCTAATCGCGTCACCTGACTTCTCGTTTTAGGAAGCTACCAAGGAGCGCCGACGAAAAATCAGTTAAGATTCAACTCATGTTATGTGCCGACCTCGTTGACCATGAAAGTGAACACATTTTGTGACGACAACAATACGAGCCTCGGATGAAGAACTGAGCCGCAACAAACGAATGAAGGATCACGATTTAACGTCTGTACTCTGAACAGACTGCATGTAGATAACGAACTAGCAAAGATCGCCGAACGCTACAAAACGGATGTGTACATATTACAGCTTTTCAGCAAGTGCGTTAGGACCGCGTGTCTGGAAAATCAACATCTGCGACTATGGCGACTGCTACAATACGATTTTACTGCACAGAGAAGAAAGACGATAGGTTAGGTTAGGTTTCGAAAGGTGCGTGATGGATAGGCCTAATCACTTTCACTCGGAGACCTGAAGGCACATTGTGAGTCCATTGACGATACCACTAAATAAAGTTTCGACTGCGCGACTTACCGCGAAGACTTACGAGTATTGTCCGGACGTTAACATCGTTATTGAAGATTTCAACGCCAGGTTCCACAAGGAGAACATTTTCAGTAGGACCATCAGAAGTTGTAGCCTGCAAGAAATTGTACCTAGAAACCCGTTCAGGCTGATTGGCATTCTTCGTTAACTACCCTAGAACTGTGAAGAAGTTCTCCAGCCCAACAATAAGCGCAAAAGTCCATTGACAGCACTCTGAGGATGCCTCCAAGAATGCCGCGACTGATGTGCTATGTTTCACTTATCCACCGAGAGTCACTTGTCAGTTCTATGAGCAGCAAAGGCAGTCTGATAGGCCTGAAATAGACCTTCTCTTGGTGTAAGTGCCCAGCTCTCTAGGGGACCACTTCAAACAAACGAACTAGGGCAGTTAAAAAAGTCTATAGATCAGATCTCTACTTGACAAGGAGAAGACCGATACCGACAATCTTTGCATTGCTTTGAAGGCCGAGGAGAGAGCTAGATTGGACAGAAGACCATGGGGTCAATGCATGCAGGAGCAAAGCGCTCTTGGAAGCTTCGAGATAAAACTTCTATTTCAATTTCATGCGTTCCTTACGGTCATGGCGAACAGGATTTAACCACAAATTATACAGAGGCTCTTTGCTTTCAGCCCTGAGGAACTACACAGAAGACAATGGCCTCATCCCCTTTCCTCGATCTTAGATCCCCTAACTTTCTTTTCGGAAAATACCGACTACACACCGTCCAAGTTGAAATTCAACCTCAACTTCAGGATTTCCATTCCTTCCCGAGAGGAGTGGAAGAGTGGTGACGCCAGAGGCGACCATTCTTTTCATCTTTACACCGATGGTTCCAAGACCAAGAACGGAGTGGGAGGTGGTGTATTCTCTGATATGCTTAACCTAAGCATCCCTTTCCGTCTGCTGGACCACTGTAGGGTTTTTCAATAGGTCGCTCATTAACACCGTTATTGATGCTCTCACTGGCCATTGTCCCATTGGCCTTCACGCCAGAAGTATGGGCCTCTTTTCAAATGACTTTTGCAGGAACTGTAGGGACGAAGAGGAGGAGGAAACGATCCTCCATTTTCTCTGCACTTGTCCTGCCCTATCCCAAAGAAGGAAGCTCTATCTGGGAGCCTATCACTTCGACAACTTGGCCAAACTATCACTTACTGACGTCAAAAGTATAGTAGGGTCGTTATCCCACACTTCCCACAAAGGTTATGCCACAACTACTGCCTTTTACAGTGGCCCATGAAGCACTTAGCTATGTTCCCTTAAGGGCTGTCTGTCGGCCAATACTATATCCATGTCCACGCATTTCCTGGCCAGTTCATCTACTCAGGAACCCAGTAGAGCAGAACAGTAAATGCGTTATTCCTTTTAATGCCAAAAGGCATTCATTTCACAGAGTCCAGCGCTTTAAGTGCTGCTTGACTGTCCACGCATATGGTGATTTCATTGCCGGCTCTTCCAATGCAAACACAGTCTGTGTCGGTCTTATAGCCGCGATGTGACCGGTTGATGTGCAGTGTTTCTAAGAAGACTCCTTGGTTTTCTCAAGGACTGTTGGAGAAGTTTTGCATGATTGTGTGGGTGGTGTGGGGCGTAGATTTGGTGGTTGGGAAACTGTGATGTGACTATTTGCATGTGAAGTCGGTAAAATGATCATCATTCTCACGACGATTTCCGGGCTAAACCTCTTCGATTTATTCGTAAAGATCAGCGTTAGACATATGCACTCCAGTCATGTCTGTTCTTTTCTTCATCTGTGCAATATATAAGCCCTCTCTGATCAAGACAGTAGGGTGTCATACAATCCATCCCACCGCGATTCCAGTTTTTCCTTTGAAACTTTTTGAAAAAAAAAGTGACACCAACGCAGGAATGGATATCGAAAATGCGACGAGACTTTTCCATTCAATTCCCCTCCACTCAGTCAGTCAATCCGCACTGCAGAGCTAATTTTTCATTTTGGATGACTTAATCTTGCCGAGGGTATCCTTGGAGATATTACATTCGCATTTCTATGTGCGTTGACTGTATCTCCAGTGTTAATCGGTGGGATTCCCTCTCCCTGTGTGTACAGGGAAATGGATGACACTTTGCGGAGGAACGAACCGTTCGGAGGGTGAGAATTGAATAAACGTGATGGGAAGGACTAATTTTATTAGAATCTGATAGCACGTGTTACCTTGTGTTGACCTTAAAGCATTGACACGTAGGGGATATGGGCAATATGGACGAGGGGAGAAGATTGTCTTAAAATATTACAACGAATGACTAGCGTTTATGATGAGCAAACAAATTTTTTTTGGTGACAAATTATTATCGATGATTCGAAAAGGAGGAACAATGTGGGTGTTGATTCAAAAGCTTTAAGGAGTCTAAAGGCGCTAAACATGGTGACACTAAGCCGATGGACAAAGGAGAAAACAATTTTTCATCGGATACTTGACATGAGCTTAACAACTAATCACGATTTGGATCGTAAAATCCACGTCAAAATGTCACTCGTTAGGAATGGAGAGTTGAGTCTCAGTTTGTCACAAGTTTGCCACATGTAAACACACAATAGATAGTGAAGTGGTTGCTTCAGTTCCGGTTGCCCTAATAACCCAGCCAAACATTGTGTAATCCACGCCTTAGTTCCGCATGAATTATGAATCAACAAAATGACTCCTCCATCCAGTTGTCGTGAATTCAGTCACAAAGTATCCAATTGCAGGTCAAGAACAATGCACATTCAGAAGACAGAATCGCACATGCGGTAGTAATACGATTGCAACATTCAACCACTGCTATTCCTGAACTTGACGACGATAGGTGCAATCTAATCTAAACAAATGTTTCAAGTGTATGCTAATGAGAACAAGTGGGTAAATAATACGGAAATGAAAAACAAGCGTATGGTGCTCCGATGATAAGTTTAAGGAATGACGCTGAAGCTGCTTCTGGATTGTATGGCTGTGATCGTCAGATGAAAGATCTTGGGAAGCCGGAGGCATCTATTGTGAAATCGAATGGGTGGTGTGAATAAAACAGAGGGAACACTCTGAAGTGTTTTCTGAAACTTGACGGAACTCATTTTTATTCAACTCAAATTGAGTGTTTTGTCCAAAAAGTTGAGGGAACACTCTGCCTCAGTTTTTATTCACAATGTCTTACTAGGACCACTTCCTCCGGAATTGGAATCCAGACGTTATTCATTAATACCAGTGTTGGTTTCGAATCCTTGTCCAAACCCAATTCCATGTTTCATCTGGAAAATCCCACCGAACCTTCCTCGTTCCTCCGCCTTAAATTTGATGGACCGTGCAGCAGTCGAATGCAAAGGCTCCAGCAATCGCCATAGTCAAGCCTTGGTTTTGCGCAAAAAATTATGTATGTTCCATAACAATTGTATATTTTTAGACCTTTGTAGGCCAGTCGGCCTGGTGCCCGGCATTCCAAAGCACACCATTCAATTTCGAATTAACGGTAATCTCTGTTCATGGAAATGCTTTTCATTTTCTGGTTCTCTTTCACTTCCTCGATTCCGTTTCGGCCAAGCGAAAACGACGAACGCAAGACCGCTGTCTTGGCGATGGACGACAATACGATTCCTTGGAAAAGTAGTTAAACCGCAAACAGCGTACGAGCAGCAACATTGTACCTCCAGCTAGAGACGTTGCTGCCACCATTACGATTCAGCCAAGCCGCCTCGAGGTGAAATCAACCATCCAAATATTTTTTGCCGCGATAAAGCATCGCGAGGCACGCCGCCGCTTCTATCTACGCCCAGCAATTGTCTACGGCACATACATAACTGCACTCGATTGTTGTGCACCGTCGTCGTCGTGGCGTTCCACCTAATTTTATTGCGCACGATGCAACAATGTAATGAACTATCTCTTTCGTGCCGACGGCGACCCAAAGCACCTCACCACCATCACCAAAGGTGGACCCTCCTTAGTTGTCGTCGTTGTCATATTGCTTTCTCAAGGAAGTCGCTCGAGTCCTCTTTCAGACGAAGACAAACGAATGTTTAGAGTGCGCGCTGCCGCTCCAATCTTGGTTTCGATTATTTTTTTTTTTGTCATTCCCCATTCATTTCAGCCACCATCGTCGTCGTCCTGAGCGCGGGGCTGGACAACATTGTAATGCGCACGGCGGCAGCGACTGGAAGTCAACGTTGCATGCAATATGTTGTTGTCTGGTAGCCCGTCTTCGCTGACACGCAAGCATCTCCTCAGACAACAACGGCCGGAGCCAGAGGATGTCATTACACTCAAGACGGCAGTTAAGTCATTTTCTTCTATTTTCCCTGGGCAGGGCCAGTACCAGTGCCGCATCTGTGTGTATGACGACGAGTCGCGGGCTAGGAAGATGTTATCGTTTCGGTTTTTGATGGTAAACATCGTTGACTGATGAAGTGGCCGGAGCTGACAGATTATTGACAGTTGCAGATGCGGGCTTCGTGCTTCGCTGCTGGTGGAATTAACTTGGTCCTCGCTTGTATGACCAGGTGCCTTGTTGTTTACGTTGTAAACCATGTTTTTCCCCTCCACACACACATGTAGTTTTCCTTTTTTTTTTTCCTCGGCAGTCAAGGCGGTGGAGAGCGCGCGTGGTTTTACATTGTAGTTAATTGTGTTCACAGTGCAACGCCAGTGGGATTGTGCGATTGCATTTAGCTTTTCCTGTTGTAATTACGTCTGGTGATGGTATGACGCCGCGGTCCCCTGCGGCGGCTACACAGATACGAGTATCACTTATGTCTTTTGCGAGTGCACGCAATTGAGGTTGAAATCGATAGTCACCGTGTGGAATTGAATCTATAAACTGTAACAAATTAGTTGGTTGCTTTCTGGGGTAGAACTGGCATCAATCAACGGGTTTCTCAAGCAGCAGCATCGTCAGCTGTCTTCTGGGGTTGATCGCGATTGGAGTCGCTAAGTTGGCAGGTCTATGTTCATGATTTGGACCAAAGATTTACTAAGTCTGGCTAAGGCTTGATGGCCATCTGCTCTAGATGCTATAAGACAGCTTGAATGCTAGTTTGGACCGTGTGACTTTTGGTTTTACGCTTCTGACACTCCATCTGACGCTTTGAAACGCTTGTGACAATTTTTTTTCGTTGACACTTCTGACACGTTACGAAGAAATACGACTGAATCATTTAAGTTAGGTAAGGTAGGAGAGGCTGTTGACATAGCCGACGTAATAAGACCAACAGTAGGTTCATTGTGATGCCTCAGGCTCTCTTTCCTAATCGTGGAACCAGTGGAAGCTTTTTTAAAGCGAACCACACTCGTCATCGAAATGTGAGGATTTGGCATTATCGGTCCCAATGAAGTTTATCGATCATTCGATAACTCACTCACTCGTTATGGTTTGCGCTAATTCGGCCCCAGTTTCCCACATCTTGTTGGGCTAGGTCGCCAAAAGTGTAAAAAAAAAGCCCCGAGATGGTTGTGTTTTTTGGTAGAGAGCGTAGTAGGCAGGTACAAAGGAGATAGAGGATCGTCTCTTAATGTTCCTGCAGCTTCTGCAGAAATCATTTGCAACAATGCCCAGGCGAGTGAAATGCCTGCCTATGAGGCAGTGTCCTGTCATGACACCTATAGAAGCACCGAGATGCCGTCTACTTAGCGAAAATAATCTCTTCGAGCGCAGGTGGTGCCATAAGACAACCTTAGATTGACTTTGCTTATTGCGTCTGCCCTTAATTTCAATTTTCATGTAGTTAATGGCACACCGAGGTTCTCTGTTCAGTAAGAATCTGTATTGTAGGGTACTACACTTGGCGAATTCATCGGCATTGCAGTTTTCTGAAATGTTGAATTGCTCTGCCATCTTTACGAGAGACGAATGGCAATCTAGTACAATTTTTGATGTTACAGAGACTGATTCCAGGGACTTAATGGCGGCCTGGTTGTCTGTGAAAATGCTTATATCCCAACTTCGGTTTAAGAACAGTCCGTGTAGATCTCCAAGGTCAGTACATTTTAGTCTCCGCTATTAAGCGTCAGCTGTCATTGAGAACAAGAGAAATAACATTGGAGGTGGTGATCTATATTCAAATGATGGGCCTTGAAGAGAACACAAGCGTCCTTTTCTCACATACAAGTGGTAGCCACCAGGTGCCTTGTACCGTAAATCGAAATTGCGTCTTGATGCCTTTGGAAAGCTGTTGATGGCAGCTAATGAGCGACGGGAGAGAAGTATTTCCACTAAATCCGAATGGCAGCGAAAGAATTCTCCAGATGAAATCAACGGTGGCGTCTTTCCTCTATTTTCTTGAACCTCCTCCTGCCGAAGCTAACAAAGCCGAGTCGGGGCAAAACCAAAGCATCTTTAGTGACATAACCCCCAACTGTTTGCTAAAAACTTTCCGAGTCGTGTGCAGTGCGATGTAAAAATTCAATCAAATCACTTTGAAAGGCCCGGGTAATTCATTTCACACTTTCGTGTTCCCTTGCGCCTCTGCTGTGCAATCAAATTGATTCAACCGCACATTGTCAAGTTGGAAAAACTTGATTAAGATTGATCTGACAATCCATCTCATTTGGCACTTCATTCAAATGCACTCCTTGCTGTGTTCCGTTTCGAGCATACTCTGCCCGCAGTCTCGTCGTCATCGTGTCGCAGTCGTTTGTTTAAATTTCAAAATGGAAGTGCATGGGGGAGAGATTACACAGTTTCTAGAACAGTTTTGCCTGCTCTTTCGCTCCTCTTTGGCAGACGGCGTAGTTGTGTGTTAATTAAATGATTACTTTCGAGGCATTCACGTACTTCCTTTACGATGTGAGATGCCGTGCCGTGTCTATCTTGCAAGGGTCTAATGTCGTCGAAAAAAGCTGAAAAAAAAAAAAACAAGACCAAACCAAACAAAAATTGGAACTTGGAACACGCGATGAATAGATTATGTGACAACAAAAGTGAAGAAGGAAGAAAATTAACTTTGTGATGTCGTCAGTTGTCATCTGTCATTTGCCATTGCCAGAGATGTCAGTGTTGTTTTGTTGTCGTTTTTCTCTTGAACTTTCTGTAATGGAAGTGACAGAACTATAATAGTGCGGGCAACAGAGTTGCCAAGATGCATTCTGAAAGGAATTTGCAAATGATTTGGATAGATATGTCCAAGATAAGTTCCAATTTAGGACATTTTACATTGAGATGGTGGTCGCCACGCCATAAGTCAGTGCTTAGTGCTTTGAATTGGGACAAAAAGCCATTTGATTGGTATGAAATGTTTTGTTTTGCAAAATATTCGGAAAGGAAGTCCAGTGAGAATCATCACATGAAATGACTTTCTGACAGATTCTGAATATAGAATGGCTCTGCACAGAATAACTTCTTAAGGGCATCTACTACATATTCTATTTCATGATGTAATAGAACTCACAAATCTTCTTGGCAACACTGTCCAGATCAGATGTTCGTTTCATCACACAGAAAAGTTCATTTTGATTCATTAGCACAATTTACGTGGCGGTAAATTAACGTCTATACATTGTAACGAGGTTTAGTAGGGTCAAGCAGATGGTCAGTGTTACGAAAGGGTTGAGTAGAAAAAAATTAAAACAAAATTAAATTGTGAAATCGTACAGCAAGAAGCAAAGCGCTTCAATGATCTGTTACATACTAGTGTTGTGACATTGAGATTCTTTATTTCGACCAAAAGTTAACCGGGTCATAGTGTTGCATGTCGAAAATAGGAGTGTAAGTCTTACGTGAAATTTTACTTTTATTTGATAGTTTAACGTCGCGGCGATGTTGTGTAGGAAGGCTTCTTGATATCTTAAAATTTTGAGGTTTATGAAAAACGGCAGAAGCAACTAACACTATACCGGCACAAAGACCTCATTGTTAGGACCACAACCATTCTATGGATTAAGACCGCACAAAAGACGGAAATAATTCCCAACGCCTTGGGATGAAATCTCTAATTTTAGGGAATGTTAAGGAAGTAAAAGCAATCAAAAAGCGAGTAAAATTTGCATAAGCATTAACAAGAACCAGTTTCGCATCTTGACAGGCATTTTATCGGATCTCTATAGATTTAAGGAACACCTTAGGAGACTGAGCACAGAGCTGAAGCTAAGGTCTCTTGAAGAAACACCAGCACACCGTCTTATGGAATGTGAAGCTTTAATTCACAAAATAAGGAATCGCCTGGAAGACCATAGCTTATCGAAGAATCATCTTCTTTGGGTCCACACAAGATACTCCGATTCATCAAAGCAGTCGGGTTGAAGGAGGTGCTTTACCTCGATTACTGCATCGACTAGAGCCCAAGTATCGGAGCAAAATAAATCTATTAGGTCACCGTGCTGATGCACCCGTCAACTCTAAATGTCCGATAGATGGCCTAAGCCGAGTTTTGAGTCTTTCAAATATTGTATCATGCATCGTCCTGTTTTTTTAGACTTTTTTCAAGATGTTTTCGAATTCTGCTTTTGCATTTCTTCTGGTAACGCCTTTCAAACTTTCATGTACTGTCGAACTGAGAGCTTCTTCTATGGTTATTTGTCATAGCATTCTTTTCAGTTTTTCCCCGACGGCTTAGACATCTTCTCAATTATTTTTGTCATATATTTCGCCCTCGACCATACAGGGGCGTCGGTGAAAAAGAGGCCACTTTCATCATGAGACGGAGCTCCCCATTGGTTCCTCACCCGTTCTCTACTTAAGATGCCCTTGAGAAGTTAGAAGGATTTTCGTGATAGTAGAGGTCAATTTCAAAGTGCTGCAACGGAACAGTCGTAGTTTTTGGACATATTTTGGACAACATTCCGAACGCAGACTTCACTTTGGCCTTGTCCCTTGTCTAGCGATGCTAACTTGAGCTCATGAGTTCGTTCTTAGGCTAATGACCTTGGTTTTGGCCGTGTTTATCTTCATCCCTACGACGTTTGCCTTTGTCTCAACACCCGTTGTTACTTTAAATAAATAAATAGCTGGCGCGACAGCTCGGTTCGAGCCAAGGCAACCATTCATGTTGTGCGTGTTACATATTTCGCACGAATAGAAGGGATCTACAGTTTATTGCCGACTCCGAACGGCGAATTGAGAAGCTCTTTCATGACAGATTATACTCCTGGAGGCTTGTCATTCCCCGACGAGAGGTGGTGCCGCGAAAAATGTTCGGCGTTTCTGGCTGGGGCTTGAACCCACGTCGCTCGCTCAGCAGTCTTGGGGAGGTCTATAGTCCTAGGTGACAGAAGGCATGAATTCCTCTATTTCCCATCGACACAGCAGCGCGAATTAGTCAGAGTCGGTGAAAGACTGCATCCTTGTCACACCCCACTCTGAATCTCAAATTCCTTCGACAGCCTTCTTTTGCGCAGAACGTGACACCTTGACCCAGGCTAAGACAACCCAGATAAACTCTGTTTTCATTGTTGAAGACATTCAGGAAATCTATGAACAGCTGGTAAGGTGACGAACAGTATTCAACGCACTGCTCAGCGAATATCTGCAGGGTGTTGATGTGGACGCCACAGGAGGACTCAAAGCAGAAACTTGTTTGTTCGGTATCGGACTTGAAGTTTAGTCTCTATAGGACTATTTTATCTGCCCCATGCAGCACGTATATATCTTTCTTAAGGCGCTGGGAGATCATTCCTTTCTTCCACTTATCGGAGAAACTATTGCCTCCACGCTTCCTCTACGAAAAAGAGTGAAAAGTGAGCACAGTCCTGTCATCTTCATACAATATATGGACTATATCACGCTTGAAGAGCTAAGATACAATCTTTCAGCTGTGTTTGATTGTTGATCCTTCTTCAAGGACCTTCCGAAAGAGAGGAGAGCTCCGATGGATCGTTTCATCACGATTCCCATTGGCGTTGTGTTGAAGGCAGAAAACTGATCGTAGAAGATCTTTCTTTCATCATTAGACGAGAGCTCTATGGGAGCGTAACACTATGTGATGGCGAAGCGTTGACCTCTACTCCGGAATCTACCCGTCAAATCCCACCCCAAAGTATACCTTTGCGTTCTGTTTGTTAAAGAAGGTACAATGCTACGCGCAATCTCCAATGTGTGGGGCATTGGTACGCTCCCGCATTTAATATCATCACTAAGCTCCACAATACATCCAGGCCGTACAGCTTGAATTCCCACTTGAGTTGTAGGAACATGGCGCCTTGAGCTCCTTAACTACCAGAGTTGAGGAGCACCTTCAAAATTTCAGGAATCAATCACAGTGAAATATGTGAAGTCAATCTGTGAAGTGATCATCTGA
The DNA here is from genome assembly GCA_917880715.2 of Matsumyia berberina. NCBI lineage: Eukaryota > Metazoa > Arthropoda > Insecta > Diptera > Syrphidae > Matsumyia > Matsumyia berberina. The sequence continues at coordinate 11,445,707 of OU862870.1, forward strand.
AGACTCTTGTAATGGCAGATGCTAAAAGAATCCAACTTGAGAGCTGAATCCAGGGATTCGAAGAATGCAAGAACCCATTGCTGTCAAACATCAGTTTTAACGTCTTACTAGCTCACTAGCCTTCTTATTTCTCCGGTCCCATTCCTAATCACCCCAACTGGAACTGGAAATAATTGGCGTTGCCCAATCATGTCCATTAACGACTTAATGGGCGCTTTCAGGGATAATCTGTGAGAATGCCAAGCACTCAGTTTCAAACATTCCTTCGGACCATTAGGCTGCAACAAAAATGTCGTACACCAGTGGTAAACCCTCCCTAATGGCTAACAAATACACTACATGAGTCTGCATTCCATGCAAGGTTTCCATCAATTTTTTTTCGCCGTTTTCCAAACGCCATACATCACCTCGAACGCCATTGACACAAATAACTTTCCAATTGTACCTACTTATGTGAGCGAATCGAATGAGCCGTAGAAAACACTTGAATCAGATAGTTGCACAGAGAATTGCACGTTGCAATGCATGACACTGGTAGGTTGCATGAGTGAATTGGTGAATTGTATCTGCAGCAGCGGCTGACAGCGGTTTTGGATGCCAAACACACACACATACATATAGTGGGACAACACCTGTCTCTTTCGAACCGGAGGACGATAGTCGTCGAGGTGATTGCGAGTCGCAAATGTGCTTTGAAGCAACGTTTGGTCGGATCTTACTATGGTAGCAGGAGATGACGATTCTTAGACTTTGCACCGCTGCGCTACTGTCGACAATGGAGGAACACATCAATTTCCAAGTGGACACCCGACAAAAACATGAAACACCACAGTGTGTGTGTGTGTGTGTGAGAGGAGAAGGGATGCAAAAAAAAAAAAAAACTCAAAACAAAAACCGAGAAGAAGAAGAAACAGCAAAACTAGCAAAAGAGAATCGTCGACTGAAAATTACACTGACCTACATTTCGATGTAAACAAACATGACCTGGAAACGATTGTTTGTAAACAAATACCAAATGGGACAAAAGAAAACCCAGAAAGCCAAACAAACGAAACTGAAGGCACAGCGACGACGAGAGGGCTCCGCTCTCTAGCACAGGTGGCAAGGCAATCAATTTCGCATTCCAGCGGACCACGAACCGTTTGTGCTTTGTTTCTCGAGGGTTCGCAGCGAATTGACGAGGCGCCCATCTATTGGGCTACAAACTGAGACTTCGACTTCGGCTTTGACTTCAACTTGGGCTTCGAAAATTTCCAGACCGAATTAGAGCGTGCGGTTAAATTGTTTGGGAGAGATAATGACAGGCTTGAGCAGCAGCAACAACATGTTGGTCGATTGTAAGTAGCAGCAGTGAAGATGATGTGCTCAGTTGATACAACAGATGTCTTCCTCAGCTGGGAATGGTCGCGGAGACGGCAGAGAGACGAAGAAAGGGTCTTTTGTAGATCTTTAGACGAACATGAGCACAGAGGGTCGCTTTTTGTAGGCGAATGCTGACGAAATACCGCTCGATTTTTACTAAGATTACCAGTTGGCCGAGACAAGAATTTGAATCCATTTGTTTCGTGCGGTAAACAGTGGTTTCACCCTGAAACCAACTGTATCTGCTGTTGCAAGTCCGGGACAAGATTCTTCAGAGTACATTGACCGTATGCGATTCGAAAGCGCCTCCAGAGAATAGATTCGTAGAAGGTCTGCTCCATGTTGTGACATGATTTCATGGAGACTGTGATAGCTGGGCTTAGGACGACATAGTTCGTGGTGAGTTAACATAGTTATAGCAGTTCTTGGAGGGATTCCTCATGAGACATTGCGATGTGGATTTGGCATCAGACGCAAACTTAGGCCGATAGTGGTCAAATCTGAAAAATAAGTATACAATGCTAACCACAGCGAATGGTTTGCCTGGAAGTCAGTGGTACTCAAGCTTCGACGCCAGCACTGCAGCTATGGAAGTGGCACCTAACACCCTTAGGAAGTTAAATCAGCATTGGCTGCCCGATTCTAAAGAAAGAAGACCCGCCAAACATAAAGGTATAGGTCTCCTCAACATCGCTGTGTTGTGAGAACGTCTAGAACCCAACAACTTGATTGAACTAATCAGACAGGCTTTAGACCATGAAAGGCCACCTCCGTCCAAATGTTCACACTATGACAGATCTTAGAAAAAAACCCAGGAATTCTGAGGAGTTCCACCACCTTTGTACCGATTTTAAGCCCGCGTATGGCAGCATTTATAGAGCCGAGCTATACAGAGCCACGTCTAGTTTTGGCATCACTGCCAACCACGTCCGATTGTACAGAATGACAATGGAGAATGCACGCTACCGCATCAAGGTCGGCAAAAACCAATACCATCGTTGCCAAAAATGGGATTTAGACAGGGCAACCCCACAAGCCAACACACAGAGTTTCAGAAGTCTGTGCAATAACTCGCTTACACCGACAACAAGAGTTTCGACTTTTCGAGTCCTTCGAATGATCCTTAATTAATCCACTCTTAGGCAATGAGTAGAGAAGAAAAAACAACGAAAAAACTGTCAGAAGAGTCCAAATAAAAAGCCTAAGTTAACTGGGACATTGAGACCGGATGTACAGCTGCCCTCGAATCTTTGAATCGATCCCGGAGAGGAGTGGCGTGGACAAGTGAAAAGGGACCTCAACCAACTTGGCGTGCGACGCTGAAGGCAAACTCGCTCCTCCTCTCTCAGCGAACAATCGAACTGGCTGAAGATGCTTGTTGGTTGAGCCCTGGGTCCACCTAAGCCTGTAGGGATATCCAAAAGTAAGTAAGCAAGCTTCCAACAGACTTTCTCACTGGATTTCCCTCACTCAACTATCCTCAGTAAGCTGGGCTTAGGTCCTTCTATTCGTAATATGTGTTCTGTAAAGACCATCTAGTACTGTAGGGATATCAAAAGTAAGTAAACAAGCTTTTAACAAACTTTTTCCCTGGGTTTCGCTCACTCAACTATCCTCAGTAAGCTGAGCTTAGGTCCTTCGAATATGTGTCAAATTGGTTTGTAAAGACAGAGTGACTGCTACTCTGGATTTACAAACAGAACATTTCTTGGCACAAAGAAGTTTTAAGTCCGAAGCACTTTTCTGTTCTCAGGTAGACTAGGCAGGATGAACTGAAAAATTAATTAGAAGCAAGGAATGTGGGTCATTACATCCTTTAGCTTAACCATTGGTAGCTTAACGATTGAAATGAGCAACGCCAGGAGCTACATGCTTCTAAAATTGAAATCAGTCCCTCTGTAGGACGAAGAAGCAATCCGGTGTAAGGCATCAGACACATCAGAGACTAAGGAGGAACGTGTTGGGTAATCAAAGTCAGTGGAAACTCCACGCTACTTCTAACTCTTACTGACAAACGTTCTTAGAAGATTAGAGTAAGAATTAAGATTCTAAATAATAGTCGGACTAGATACAAGGTGGCGCAAAAGTCATCATCCTATCGGAAGATGCTATAATTACTGCAAATGGCGGCAAATGTCAATTCTACTTTGACATTTGTGAAGTAAACAAATACGTTTAGATGTTTAGCCGCTCGTCAGGTCTGGTCGGTCCCGGAGCAGCCGTTCTGCTGAGAATATCGCTGCGGCTAAAGATGTCGCAGAAGAGCACGGAGTATAGACATTGGACATCAATCGGCGGTCTTCACAGAGAATTTTGGTAAAAGATTGTACGATGTTCCCTTACAAAGTCCAGACAGTGCATGAGGTGTTAGCTGTTGACCGCCAAGCGCGTGTAATCTACGCTAAAGCCGTCCTGAGTCTCGACCACGAGGCAGACAACTTTTTATCGAAAATTATGCTGAGCGACGAGGCCAATTTCCATCTGTGTGGAAATGTTTTTTGAAGTCACGAGTCTATGTCAACAAGCCTCAGACTCTTGAAGCCCTCAAAGAGAATATCCGCCAAGAATGCGAGAACCTATCACAGAAAGTTCTGGTAAAAGTGATGAAAAATGCCATAAATCGAGCTCGAATGGTCATTAGTTCTGGCGGCGGTCACTGAGCCGATATCATTTTCTCGACTTAATGGAAACAAATTCAAGACATCAAATAAACATAATCCAAAAGCAAAACCAAAGTTTGTCATTTGTTAAAAAAAATTACAGGCAAAGAACATCGGGTGACAACTTTTGCGCCAACTTGTAGCGTACATCTTAACTCGAACCAGAGACCTTCTTAGAAAAAATTTAAATTTTTCGGCTTCTAGCAATCTGCACGGGTCACTGCACGGTCGGCAGCCAACAACCAAGACTGGACATCTAAAAAGTTTAACACTTAGTGTCGCAGCTGCAAAGAAGTTAACAAGGCAACCCTTGATCGCTTCCTTTGTAAATACCCAGCTCTCGCCTGAACCAGCCATCGTACATTAAGCAAATGTCGTGGTATGAAAACCGCGCCAATTGTGCTGATAGGGTCGCGGCACGCCTACCCATTTACCAACCATCAGAATGACAGCTAAAAAGCTCATTGCCCTGTCAACTTTTTTCGACAGACACAGTCCCATTTGACGCCATAGACTACGACATTCTCCGATGATTCTCCGTTTACAGCTACATCCAATCCTAATTGGACTGTCTTGAGTTTTGACACTTCCAATTCCTTAGATTCTCGATTCGAAACCAAAAAAAAAAAAAAAAAAATTTCAGACGAATTCGAAGGCGACATTCTTTTGCGAAACGATGCATTCCCCACCGGATTTAGTGTAAATTTCAATTTATTCTTGGACGTTGGACCGCTCCTCGTGACACAGCCATGTGCACACCCCAAGACGATGGCCAAAAAATGAAAAACTTTCGTCACACCCAACACGCGCCAGACTAATTAAGTGGCGGAATAAATCTCAGGCAGAATACCACCGCTGCCAATCTAACGGTGGCGTCTGCAATCTAGACGCATAAAAATGCAATAATTCCAACGGCATTGCATCGGGCTGCCGCGCTTCTGGCATGCGATTTGCAACGCGCGCACCCATCTGTCTCGCCGCGCGGGCAGTCTTTCAGACGTGTGTGTTGTTGTTTTTTCGGCTAAAAATAGGAATATGCACGTTTACCCCTCGCGCAAGCAAGACTGAGAGCATATGTGTTTGTGTGCGACCAAAGCGTGAAATTGTATCTTAGCCAGTGGAACGCTCTGAAAACAACAAAACACAGATGCAAGATGCAACATTTGGATTTTCTATTTTGGACGCTTCTCTCTTTTAAAAATAGACTCAGGGGCATGCGACACTGCAGCTTGTTCTCCCCACTGTGGTCGGTTGTTGTTGTTGCTGCGGTTGGTTGTTGTATACGGTCCAACGGCAACTGTGTTTTGCCTTTGGCTCGTTATGCCTTTCTCTGGTTTTTTATTGCGAAAAAAAAAAACAAATTGCATTGCATCGCAAGTAGGAACAAAAGGTAATCATGGATTCAGAGAAAAAAAATAAAAACCGAAGAACGAAGCCGAGGAAGATGGAATGCAATAACGACGACGACGACAGCGATGTTTTAATCGAAAGGAGAAGTGCAACAGTCTTGTGTTTGTCTGGCTGGCTGGCTGCTCTGTGGCTGTGTGTGCGTGCTGTGTCTGTTTTGTGTGCACTTTTGGCGGCGACCTACATTCCGAGGGAACGCGCTCCCCCTCTTTCAGTCAGCGAACGGCGGTAAATTCTGCAGACCTGACTGTAGGCATGCAATGCACCTCAATATCAGCACTTGTGTACTGCACCGCACGGTGCAGGCTCTGTGACTGATGAATGGAAATGTATTCGTCTTGAGTGGATGTGTAGTTTGCTGCATTCGAGAATTTGGCTGTTGGACTATGGCGTTACAAGCACACTGGCGCATGTATAAGTTAACGCCAGAAACATTTCATCATGCAAACAATGCATGATACAGTTCCCACGAGCAACAACATCAACTCCGTACGTGATGGAATGCAGCGAATCATATTCAACCGGACACACGAGGCATCGACAACGAGCGGATACTTGAGCCACCAACAGGTATGCTGACCTGTCGTCTGGCAGTATGGGATATGCACTTAGTTTTAAGATATGAAATATTTTGTCATTCAGTAATCATAAGTAGTTCGTAAGAAGTAGTTCGTAAAGAAGTAAATAAAAATATTTTTTTTAAGTAAATCTAGCTTTAAATAGTTTAATTGGCGCCCAACGTGGGGCCCAGGAAAATCATCGCATCAAAGTGTAATCGCGTCGCGTAAAGTGCTCTGTCGTAAACGCATAAGTCGACCTCAATTAAGCTCGCCGCGAGTGCAGTGCGCGTACCTTGAACATCATTACCGTAAGACGACCTTTATAAAAGCTCGCCAGCGTGTGCGTGGTGAAAAACCTGGGTTCCGGACAAAGAAGAAGCAGCATCTGTAGATTCTGCCGCCAACGAGGGAGTGTGGAGAAAGGCCCCCAAGTAACTACGAGTAAAAAGGAATGCAGCCCCTTCACCAGCGTTGGTTTATCCTAATGTAAGCTAAATTTAAGATTTATATTTCTTCACATTGAGATCGATATATAGTGTAATAGTGTACTAAGCGTAATAGTATAAAGTGATAGCCCTAAGACATAATTATTAATCAGTACGAAAACGAAACATTTAGAAGTCATAAAGAATAATCATATTAACCGTAGTTGTAAACCAATTAAAAATATCCTTCCCGTTCCTTTCGAAAACCTTTAACGTATCTATTTGAGTTCTTATGTCTAAACGTCCTGCAACTATGACCGATCCAATTTTGCGTCCACCGATGTTGAACATCGAAAATCCGACTCCATCAGTTTCTAATCAAAATTCATCGATTTCGAATCCAAATGCGAGGATTAACGCAACTCCAGAACTAGAATCGCTAATCGCAAGCATTGTAAGTCGCTTCTGCATGACTGAGTGCAGAAACCTCGTTCAATCTATAGTAAATCCTGATAATCAGTTTCATAGGGGAACCGATGAAACTATTCATGAACATCTGCGCACGAACTTAAGCGACCTGGACAAGGTACCAGACGTCGTGAGATGTTTAAGAGAGTTCTCCGGAACTCCCGGCGAATTTAGTTCATGGCGCAAGAGCGTTGAAAGGGTTTTAAGCATCTATAACCAATTTAGAGGAACACCAAAATATTTTGGTATCCTTAACATAATCCGCAATAAGATTGTGGGTAATGCGGATGCCGTTTTAGAGTCATATAACACCCCATTAAATTGGGAATGTATTTCGAAATGCTTAACGCTTCACTATGCGGATAAGCGTGATCTGGGAACATTGGAGTACCAGATGACGACTCTTATTCAAGGCAACAATGGCTTGGAGCATTATTATCAGTCGGTATACAATCATTTGTCATTGATACTAAACAAAATTTCGAGTATGGACTTACCACCTGATGCTTTATACCACCTTACATCGTCATACAGAGCCAAGGCCTTAGATACCTTTATAAGAGGTCTAAGAGGTGACTTGCCCAGACTCTTAGGTATAAGGGAACCGCAAGACCTTCCTACAGCTCTTAATCTCTGTTTAAAACTCGAAAATCAGCAATTTAGAGCCAACTATGCTCACCATAATATCAGCCAAATTAGGAGGCCACCACCTCCTCCTCCAATTCCTTCACGGAGAACCCGAGAACAGCAACCTTTCTATCCACAACTTGCATATGTACCCCAATCATCACATTTTCCACCGCGTCCCCCACCGCGTCAACATTTTAACCAACGACCTACATACCCCCCAAATCAATTTACCCAACCATCGAATTCTCAAATAAATCCACATCAATTCCGAAGGAATCCTCAACCAACTAGTAACTTTTTGCCACAATCTGTTCAAAGGCCTGAACCAATGGATGCTACAACCATCCGTACACACAATGTAAATTATATGAATCGGCCGGTGATGAAAAATTTCCCACCAGCTCCAAAACGACCTATGGTTCCTTCACGAGAATATCCAAATCCCAACAAGATGCAAAGAAATTTCCACTTGCAATCTTCAGAAGTTGACCCCCACAATAATAACACATCCATAGAATCTCAAGAAGTTAGTAACTATAATGCTATGATTTCGGCTATGAATAATCAGAAAGAAGATGACCAAGATCTTAATCAGTACGTAGTTCAACAAGGAAGCGGAGAACCGACAGAAACATTTTCTGATTTTGTCGACGTTCATTTTTTAGACTGACGAACTCGTCACTACCTTATTTTGAATGTAGGACGAGAGAAAATAAAATCCTAAAATTCCTAGTAGACACAGGGTCGAATAAAAATTACATACAACCAGATTTAGTTCGAAACCCCATCCCAAATCAAAAAATATTTAATGCAAATTCAGTCTGTGGTGCTATAGAAATTACTCATCATACTATAATAAATCTTTTTGAACCAGGCACAAATATTAAATTCTTCCTTTTACCCTCACTACGATCTTTTCATGCAATTCTTGGCAATGACACCCTTAAAGAACTGTCAGCTGTCATCCATGCTAAGGAAAGCTATATGACTGTAAACAAAAACATTAAAATTAAACTGAAACAACAAGTATCAGAATCAATCCATAATGTTAATCTCAGAACGCAGCACTTGTCGCAAGAACAACGACAACAACTTAATCGCTTAACCTTGAATTACGCCAAGCTTTTTGGAACACCAAATGAAAAATTAACTTTCACTACGAAAGTCAAAGGTAGAATTCGCACGACGACGGAAGATCCCGTTTACTCGAAGCATTATCCGTATCCTATGGCGCTTAAAGGAGAGATTGATAAGCAAATCAATCAGCTACTAAATGATGGAATCATTCGACCTTCACGGTCACCGTACAATTCTCCGGTATGGATTATACCAAAAAAAACGGACGCCTCTGGTGAAAAGAAATACCGTATGGTTATTGACTAAAACTCAATTCGATAACAATACCAGACCGTTATCCGATTCCTGAAACTAATGAAGTACTAGCGCAACTAGGGAAGAACAAATATTTCTCAGTTATTGATTTAAAAAGTGGCTTTCACCAAATACCTCTACACGAGGACGACATCGAGAAAACTTCATTCTCGGTAAACAATGGAAAGTACGAATTCGTAAGACTTCCCTTTGGTCTGAAAAATGCACCATCTATTTTTCAGAGAGCTCTAGACGACATCTTGCGAGAACACATCGGTAAGATATGTTATGTCTATATTGATGACATAATTGTGTTCAGTGAGAACGTTGAACAGCACTTTCAAAATTTGGCATCTATTTTCGAGACTCTTCAAGAAGCCAACCTTAGGGTGCAATTGGATAAATGCGAATTTTTAAGGCCAGAAATTGAATTCCTCGGATTCATCGTATCTTCGGATGGTATAAAAGCCAACCCAATCAAAGTGGAAGCGATTACCAAGTTTCCATATCCACGAACTTTAAAAGATCTGCGATCATTTCTTGGTCTGTCGGGATTTTACCGCAGATTTATTAAAGATTACGCGAAGCTGGCAAAACCCCTTACAGCCCTTTTAAGAGGGGAGGATGGGCGTACGTCTAGACAAATGTCAAACAAAAAATTCATACATTTGGATAATGAGGCCATGGATACTTTTGACAAAATTAAAAATTCACTTACTTCAGAAGACGTTGTTCTAACTTTTCCAGATTTTAGTAAAGAATTCCATTTGACTACAGACGCTTCGGACTATGCTATTGGTGCGGTACTCGCTCAAGAAAATAAGCCGATAACCTTCATCTCTCGAACTCTATCGAAAGCCGAAGAGAACTATGCCACAAACGAAAAAGAAATGTTGGCTATAGTATGGGCTCTAAAAACTTTGCGAAATTACCTTTACGGTCCTACGATTCTGAAAATATTTACTGATCATCAACCGCTGACATATGCATTGAGCAATAAAAATTCCAACAACAAATTAAAAAGATGGAAGGCTATACTCGAGGAATATAATTACGAGTTAAGATATAAGCCTGGTAGATCGAATGTCGTCGCAGATGCTTTGTCAAGGCCACCCAGAACCATTGAAGTAAATAGTTTAACAGCAACCCAACATAGCGATGAGAGTTCCGGTCAATATCTAATACCTATAGCAAATGAGCCGATCAACGTATTTAAAAACCAGATTATCCTTTCCCTTGGAACAACGCCATCCTATGAATTTAAAATTATTTTCCCTACCTATCACCGTCATGTAATAGTTGAAACTGAGTTCACTGATCAAATTTTAACTGACATTCTTAAACGATACCTTAATCCATCCGTTATTAATGGTATCAAAACTGATGAAAGAATTTTAGGCAAACTTCAAGAAATTTACCCGACACATTTTAGCCAATACCGATTACGTTTCGCAAGAAACCAAGTCATAGACTTAATCGACGAAACACAGCAGGAAACCGAAATTATCAAGGAACATAATCGTGCACATCGCAACTCCCGCGAAAATAAAATGCAATTATTGCAAAAGTTTTATTTTCCACGGTTGAGAGCCAAAATAGAGAAAGTCACAAAACAATGCAAAATCTGTAAAGAGCATAAATATGACAGACACCCGAACAAGCATGAATTACAACCTACACCTATCCCCGAATATCCCGGACAGATTATTCATATAGATATCTACTTCACTAACAAAAAAATTATCCTTACTGCAATTGACAAGTTCTCTAAATATGCCCTGGTCAAAATCCTAAGATCAAGAGCTTCAGAGGACATAAAGCAACCTCTAAGAGAACTTATACTGGCTTTTGGAGTACCCCAAACAATTGTCATGGATAATGAAAAATCCCTAGCCTCTAATTCTATAACATTCATGTTAGAGAATATGTTCAATATTAAAGTTTTCAAAGCACCCCCCTACACAAGTTCCGTCAACGGTCAAGTGGAGAGATTCCACTCCACACTTTCAGAACTAATCCGCTGCCTTAAGACAGATAATGTTCATACCACCTTTTCAGAATTACTAGATCGATCAATCTATGAATACAACCGATCCATTCACACCACTACAGGCAAAAAACCCATAGACACATTTTTCGGTAGAGAGCTACTAACCAATCCAGAACAACTTAGACAAGAAAGACAAGAAAACATGAATAAACTACGCGATAAACAAGAAGCAGATTTAAAATACCATAATGCAAGAAAGAGTCCACTTAAAACATATTCTATTGGCGAAACCATTTACGTAAAAACTAACAAAAGAATAGGAAATAAGCTCGATTCTAGATATAAAAAGGAGACAGTTGCACAAGATAGAAATACAACAGTTATTACCCAGTCAGGAAGAATCATTCATAAAAATCTTATAAAAAATTAACTTTTTCAATAGAACATTATTACCACTCTGCAATGGCGAGGCACAAATTCTGGACTACTCGAATTCACAGCTAATAAAGATCAATACAGGTCGCGCGAAATTGCAGAACGGATCATTCAAGATAATACACTTGATCGACATCGAAGCTTACGAAACAACACTTAACAACTTGGAAGCTACGTTAAAGACATCCATTACTATCAACCATATCCTAACTCCTGTCCTTACCTTTGAAATATCCCGTATACGAACTTACCTAAATAGACTTAAGATAAATAATAGAAGTAAGAGTAAGAGATCATTAGATTTTTTAGGCTCAGCGTGGAAGTGGATTGCGGGTAGCCCGGACCACCACGACTATGAAATAATTACTAATAAAATGAATAATGTATTAAGAAATAATAATAATCAAGTAATAATTAATAAAATGTCATTAGAAAAGATCAATGAATTAACGAACATTACAAATAAGATTATGAAAACATTCAAAGAAAATGAACTTAATAATAGTGAATTAATTACAAAAATTAAATATAAATTAGATATAATTAAGGAGGAAATAGTTAATGTAGTTTATGCCATTCATTGGGCAAAAGTAAATGTAATAAACTCTTTTATATTATCTAACACCGAAATAAATATAACAGAAACAATTATGAAAGTTGAAAATATTCCCTATGTGAATGTAGATGAAGCATTAGAATTTGCCGAGATAAAAATCGCTTCAAATGATAATAACTTAATTTATATTTTAAGCATTCCAACAACTACTAAAGAACTATGTAATTTGTCATTAATAAAACCTGTTAAAGTAAATAAAATAATCAATAAAATTAAATACGATTCAATACTGGAATGCGATACAGACATTCATGGCATTACAAACAAATGTAAAACATATAATAGTCTTTCTATTTGTAACGAAAATAACATTGTAAGTTTAAGAAATTCATCGTGCATCCCAATGCTGATAAAGAGTCAGAAAGCAACATGTCCCATCATCAACAATGAGCACATCCCAGATGTAGATGAAATAGCTCCAGGAATCCTACTACTAAATCAGTTTAATGGCCCAATATTCATCAACAACGATACTGTCATGCTCAAGGGTACGTTCATCATAAAACACTTCAACACTACCATTCAAGTTAAAGGAAGAACGATCATGTCAAAAGAAGTCACAAGTCATCAACCTTTACCAGCGATACTCCAACCGTCATATAAACCTGACAAGATAGAAGAAGTATTGTCTCTCGAGATGATCAAGGATCTTTATGTTAATCGAACGAAGGAAATCAAGCTGCTTGAAACGAAACACGAGATCAACTTAACCGTGAACATCATACTAGTGGTTACAGTCTTAGCCATCGCAACCTTCGCATACAAATTGATAAGAAATAAAGGCATGACTAAAAACGAACAGTCTAATACCAACATGCCATCATCATCATCAATAACCATAGGACTTGAAGACATCCCTCACCTAGTGACGTCAACAACATCTCACGAGGACGTAAGATTCTAAGGGTGGAGGAGTTAACGCCAGAAACATTTCATCATGCAAACAATGCATGATACAGTTCCCACGAGCAACAACATCAACTCCGTACGTGATGGAATGCAGCGAATCATATTCAACCGGACACACGAGGCATCGACAACGAGCGGATACTTGAGCCACCAACAGGTATGCTGACCTGTCGTCTGGCAGTATGGGATATGCACTTAGTTTTAAGATATGAAATATTTTGTCATTCAGTAATCATAAGTAGTTCGTAAGAAGTAGTTCGTAAAGAAGTAAATAAAAATATTTTTTTTAAGTAAATCTAGCTTTAAATAGTTTAATTTATACATCTCGTAGGGTAGGGGCGATCTCATCCAAAGCTAGAAGCAAAGATTAGGAAAGGAAAGTTAACCAGAGCCTGAACAGTGCTTTGAGACCTAGTACTTGCCAACGTCTGAAAAGTGATCACTAAAATGAAGAGTAATGTAGAACTAGATGAGTCTCTGGGGAGAGATTCGGTTTACAAGTGTCTAACTCAAGACACTGAGGTTCATTACAATCGGGTACTTGTAAGCCTCCTCAAACTATTCCCCGACATTGGTTGCTCATCATGTTAGGCTTTCAGTAAGATTTTGCACTGCAGATCGCCGCTGTAGTAGCAGCCGGAGATTGTGAAACCAACGTAGTAGCGACATGATGAGGACCTTCGATCTTCCTTGTACCACTAAGCAACGTAGCGTTGTAAATATGTAGAACAACACTGACTCAGACAGGTACATATTCTTTGAGGTTTTTTGGCGTCTCACCCTTTATTTTAGATTGCGGTAGGGCAGACCAACAATCCTCTCTAACCAGATGGGACTCCAAAGAATTGTCCTTCGATGAGGGCAATACTACAAGATGATATGACCTTTCTCATCGACAGCCAGGCAGCAATAAAAGCAATTTCTGCTACAGCAAGAGAAGAGCTCTGTTGGGTCCCTAGACATGCGGGCATACCAGGAAACGCTGATGAAATGCTGATGAATTGGCGAGAAAGAGCTCGGCAACGAGCACGGAACTTGTCGTCAATTTAGTCAGCCAAGTTGGTTGGTCTGTTCCTAGGAGAAAAAAGAAGAAAAGCCTGCGAAGGGAGCAGTATTTCAGCTTTCAGCTAGAAATCAAAAAGTTGAGCCAAAGGAACACCATTCGCCAGTGCTATAGAAAGCGTAAGCAACTAAGAGCTTGCCTGAAGGACGGAAGTCAGGCTCATCATTATAATGAAGGAAACCTAGTCACATATGCATACTGAATTTCCGATGACAATTCGTTTTGCCTGTTCTTCGATTACCCTAAATGAGGACAAAACCATGTAACATGCATCCGTCAAAAATCCGGCGTCCGGCAAAAAAAAAGCAGCACTTTTAACGGTATGCTGGGTGAGAAGAGCCCCCGCCTCCAGCCTATGAAGAAGTAATCCGCCCACCCAGTATACAAGTGATTGTTGCAGCTATCAAAAAGCTAAGAGGAACACGGTTGCCGGCTTTGATGGCTTTTATGAGTGTTCAGGTGCCGCACAGAAATCTAACGTGGTACTCACCTGGAACACTTCGTCTGTCACTATCCAGCAGCTGCAAGACTGCACCAACGAGTACTGGAATCTATGTGGAAACTAGATCTGAAGCACCTAGACAGAGTAAAGTGATTGGTGACATTCTGGAGTTTCGACTTTACACAGCAGGAATACCCAATCCAGCACCAAACAAGCCCCACACACACGACTTTACCCACATTTGAGGGGAATTACAACGGGTCTAACCGTGGCCTCAGTAACGAGCGATCTCACTCTCCACAACTAACTAACCAACCAACGTGGAATTCGATAAGCTTAGCGGAGATATGGAACTTGAAACACAGACTTTCGACTTATGGTTAACAATTGGCGGCAGAGCATTTCAGCGTTAGGTAGGTGGATAGCTTCCGTCTCCCGGACCACTGTAGCGTTTTTCAGGCGGAAATCGTGGCGATCAATGAATCCTTATCCTGGCTCAAGCAAAATGTGATATCCTTCAGGGACATTACAATCTTTACCGACAGTCAGGCTGCTATTAAATCCCTGGAATCGGTAACATGTACATCAAAGGCTACTTCAGACTGTCGCTCATCTCTCATGGAGATGGCAGAACATTTTAACATTCACCTATGCTGGGTACCCGGTCATAGGGACATTCCAGGGAATTGTAAGGCCGATGAACTCGCCAAACGTGGCACTACTCTAGACATTCTTCCGGAACGAAGGAATCTGGGTATTCCACTCGCTACATGTAAACTTCTATTAGAGCATAACCTGATCATCAAGACTAACCAAAGATGGAGCAACGGCACCACGTGCCGCATCTCCAGGGAGATCTGGCCTGCGCTAAATCTCACCCGTTCTAACAGTTTGATCTTGCTTAATAGGTCGCTCATCAGCACAGTTATTGGTGTTCTCACTGGCCATTGTCCCATTGGTCTTCACGCCAGAAGGATGGGCCTCTTTTTAAATGACTTTTGCAGGAGCTGTAGAGACGAAGAGGAGGAGGAAACGATCCTCCACTTTCTCTGCAACTGTCCTGCCCTATCCCAAAGAAGGAAGCTCCATCTGGGAGCCTATCATTTCGACAACTTGGGTGAAATCTCACATACTGACGTCAAAAGTATCCTCAGCTTCATCAAGAGCTCCAAATGGTTCCATTGAAGTGGCGCGGTTTCAGGGTATTGATCCGTGTAGTACCACAAAGGGCCTTCTTGGCCTACGTGTGTCTGTGCTTCGCACAGACAGCCACCCCACCTACCTACCTACCTAGGTGGATAGCTGTCTTGTACCAACTATTGAGGTGTGTTCCTGATCTGAAGCCGTTCTGCAACACACTCAGCAAGAACCAGTGTCGCTTTCGGCCAGGCAGTTCAACCATAGACCAGGTGTTTACACGAAAGTAAATCTTGGAAAAGGCCAATGAGACTCAGGATCTTTTTAACAACTTTACAACCGCATATGATACTATTCATCGCCTTTGCGTTACTTCAATCTCGTTTTGGAAATGATAGCGCGCAAGGCAGGTTTTATCCAATACCCGGAAAATCTTAGGTTTACTAATAGGGGTCCTCACCGGACACTGCTTGATAGGCAAAAATGCACTCAGACTTGGGGTTCCTTCCAATGATTTCCGTAGAAGCTGCAAAGACGAGGAGGAAGAAGAAACTACAATGCGTCTACCTTGCACGTGTCCTGCCCTTGCGACACTAAGAAGATAAGTCCTCGGTGAATACATACTTCTACGATGATCTTAACGATCTGGCCGAACTCGACATCCAGAAGATAAGAAACTTCATCTCCGGGACGAAATGGTTCAACTCTTAGGGTTAATACCGCAACGGTTGCCCAACTCGATGTACTCTGTGCTACATATTCTAGTTCCTGGTGCTCGTAAGGCGGTTCTTCATCCACCTAACCTAACCTAACCTTTCATTGAATCTGTTCAGTTAATGAGGCAACGACACCGCCATCATCGGTGGCTCCCACTTGCCACTGTGTTTTTATAGAGGCTTTTATGGTTTTTGCCGACAATTCGCTTCGCCTGTCCTTCGATTACCTTAAATGAGGACAAAACCATGTAAGATGTTGTCAACAAGCAAAAAAGCATCTCTCCACGGATAGAAGAAAACGTCACAGTAACTTTATGGATGCAACTTAGTTAGTCTAGCTCCTAACTTTGAATATGAAATGCATGCGCTACATAGCACTGATCCTAAATGGTTCTGCTACATCGTGTCAAGTGGTGGACGAAAAGCGGTAAAGTAGAGCAAATATTGAATACTTTCAAGAGAAAAATCCTTTGGTCTAATGTTTGGTCCCGATTGGAGGAGGTGTTGTAATTACCAAGCCTATGAGCTGTATGTTGTCCAAAACATGTCATGGTTCGGCCTGAGCGAATGGACAATTATGCTCTAGGCAAGAGGATCTTTTGATCACAGACCAAGAGCTTTGTCTGGACAACTGAAAGTAGAGTGGCTGGGATTAAAGAGTATGGAAAGCTGCTGCGTCTTAGGGACAGACCCTCCACGAATGCAATGATTTTACCACACCTTCCACTTCTCAGGACCCTCTCTAGCTATTCTGTATGTGTTTTACGTTCCTCTTCTCGATTTGTTTATACATTTTCAACCCAGAAGTGAGGAAACAGCTGTTAATGCTATTTTTTTATCCATTAAGTGCATTTAGGTGTCTGTTTGGTAATATATGGTTCTTGGGCCCATAAGCACGACACTACGAGTGAGTATCTGGGATGTGAACTGTAATTTATTCGAGAAAAAACCCATGTTTCTCTGTTCAACTGAACCTGATGCAATTCCCATCACGGGACAAAAACAATTTTTTACGATCTGAAGGGCTTTGGCGCCAAAAGTGCTCGAGCATTTTATGTGCAAATTAAATTTGTGACGAATTTGGGAATTAAAACTCAAAAGCGCAAAAGGCTGATGCAACAGATTCGTGCACTTGAAAGTACTAGATTGTAATTTTTGATTGTTTTGTTTTCGTCTCTCGAGGACAGAATAGATGCGCTGGGCATGCATCTGCTTAATAAGTTTTTATATAACAACTGTTTTTTGAGACACAACAGAGCATAGGTGTACTGTCATCGAGAAAAGGTTTCAGACTGGAGCGGCGGGTTTTGACGTCAATGGAAAATGCACTGACATTGTGACAGACCTTGGTTGCCCGATTCACACTGAAAGTGTTCCAGCACAATAGAACTGAAAATCTATTTCCTTACCTTGGTAGAGGAATGAGATGCAGTCAAACTGAAAATCAATGGCGAAAATATTTCAATGAAATTCACCTTCGATATGCGGGGTATGCAAATCAACTGTCAACACAATACCACAACAAGAGTCACTCCCTCATTCCCATCTCCCTTTGAGATGGAAATTCACTTACTTCGCTTCAACCGATTATCCAACCACCCTAACGTTGCCAAAAAAAAAATAAACCTCAAGCATCATCCCAATGCTCAATATTCGAAATTAAACCCAAAAAACGACAGAAAGGGCAAAAAAAAAAAAAATAACAAAATGAACGAATAACTGATTGAGCATTCTCAAGCGGAAATTCACTCTCGATGTGTCTTGCCACTTCCACTTCAATAGCGATGCCATTTTCAGTGCGGCTTCGTCATCATCTATTGAACTTCACCTCAAGTGGCCTAGTAGTGGAAGACGTTGCCGTCTTCCTAGTCGTCGTCCTATCTGCATACATTCCTCTTTCATTTTGTTTTTTCATCTTACGTTGGCATCTTCCTTTCTTTCACATTTTCTTCCCTATTTGCATAACAACATTATCCATTTGCTGAGGATAGCACAGGTAGGTATCTGCTTTCCCCCAAAATGCTTTTTGAAGGATTCTTGGAAGGATTTCCTCCATTTTTTGTTTTGGTCACTTTAGTTTCAACCGCAAGAGGTTAAATGGAGCAAAATTCGAAAATGTGATTGCAAACACAGATGATTGGCAAAAAAATGCTTCAATTCCCGATTGCAGATTTAAGGAGAACGACTATGAATCGTGCACAAGATGAAATGTGAAAGCTTAAGAAGGAACGAGGAAATACAAGACTTGTCTACTACGTAGGGCTTGACGACTTAGTGTGGGGCCAAGACCAAATTTAAAACCGATTCAGCAGCAATGCAGGAATCGACTGATGAGCTTTCCAAGTCAATGTCGATTAAGTTGTCCCCACTAATCCAGTCGAGCTTATGGGGTTACAAAGACTCTTATGGTGCTGTTCACACACCATTGAGGGAGAAACGGATGCCTAGGATTATTGTGGGGAAGATGGACAACTCTAGAATGACTCACTTGAAAAGGGTACGTCAATATCTTTTCCTCCATACGAATGGAGTCCTGCAGAGTATGGAACGGCCTTTTATGTATCTAAATTTGCAACGACGAGTAGGCATATAGTTTGGAACAAACCCACAAACCCACAAAACGGACAAAAACTACATTGCACCACCGTAAGAGGAACTTCGTGGCTCAGTGGTTAGTGAGTTAAACTGCTATGCGGCCAAGAATCCTCTAGATTCCGGCTTCGGAAATGTTCACCGGGAACTTTCACGGCACTGCCTCTCGTCGGGGAGTAGGATTTTTAATAAAGAAGCTTCTCAATTCGCCATTCAGAGTCGGTAATAAATTGTAGGTCTCTTCCATTCGGGCGAAGATGGCAGCTGTCGCGCCATTCGGGTTAGTCTTTCACGAAAGAAGACAGAGATGCTCAGCATAACACTTTAGCTTACAGGGTCCACCAGACGAAACACGCCGGCAAGCTGTTAGGAAAGAAGAAAACATGCTGTGGGAGCGAGAAGTCACTTGCTGTCCACCTCAGTCGTGGAGAGATTTCGGCCTAGACTTATTCAAGTTGTTGCTGGCTGCAAGGCCTCACCGGACAAATGCACCAGAAAAGCTAAAAAAAACTGGAGTGAGACTGACCGCGATGAAGAAAAGAAAGCCAATTACCATCCAACTGAAACATAGAAACACCTCTTGTCCTCTGTGAGTGCATGACCGTATATAAGGCTGATATTGCCAGACTTAACCTTAAAGAAATTATCATAAGGCGCTCACTCGCGTGTCGAAAGCTTAAAATCTCTGCTACTGCTCTCAGTCCCCAGTTAATCTGGACACCAATCTCGAACACCACCTGAGTTTCGAACCATTAAATATCACTCGCGTTGTATGAATAAAGTCAGGGACAGACCTAGGATACTTTCAACCGACTCAGGCAAGGGTTCGCAAGAGGGGCGCGATATGGCTCCCAACAGAAATAAAAAAAAGCCCAGATGACTCCCAACAGAATTGACAGAAAAAGTTTAGATAACCAAGCTGACTGTAAATTATAGTCTTTAACAACGAGCCTCATCGTAGGTTAAGTAGCGACCAACGGAGACTGGTGAAGATGCGAATACTCAGTTCAATAACGCAGGGAGCTATCCCTTTTTTTGGGCAGCTTATCACTTGTAAGGAACTTAAGGTATAGCCGTGTGATAACGAATCCACGCTGTCACCGCGCAGGTTCCATGGATAGATGCCGATCTTCGACCAGTCGGATTTCTTTAGGCCTGAAGAACGAATTAAGCACCTGGCTCACATATTCCCGGAGAAAGGGTAGACAAAAATCTCCAAATAATCTCCAAACGCACTGCCTTGAGAATCTTACGATCGGTGAAAATGGAAGATGACGGTCGCGTCTCACAAGTCGGAAGCTTTCTTAAAAGATGAGTCGACGAAACTCGACGTTATACTGCACCTATCGTGACCCTTAAAGCTTCTCGCAACTCTATTCTTAGTGAACTGCCTTCACTAAAATGAATATGAGCTACAGCTTCCATTGAAGTCTGTCAAAACCTTTGCCCTTTTAACAGGTTTTGCTGAAAAGCAATCCGGTGACAGGATTTCTATAGCCAATCCTGACCGCGTTGGCCTCTTTTTTAGGAAGGTGTTCGTTCTTGTAATGTCTCAAGCAAGCCTGCGTTACATACATATGTGTTTTCATCGACCATCTGTCGTCAGCCGATTTGGTGGCATTTTTAAGCCCGCAAGCCTTAAATTCGGATTACCAAGACCCTCGACGACAAGCAACAAGCAACGAGCATATAAAATGTCAAAACTGCCTGCGACTGAGTCTATCGATTGTGTCGTCCAACGACATCCAATCTCATCGTAGGCTTCACGGCATAAGTTATCTACTCCGAGCCCCGTACTGTGCCAGCGATGACTCCCCATGCACAACATTATCTACTGTCTGACAACAATGTCACTTGTCAATTAACATACAACGTGTTCGGCCTTAATTCCGTGTTGTGCCTGTGCTCCTCCACTCAAAGCGATGCCAACCCCGGAAAAAAAATTGTTTTTTCTTACGCAAAAAACCAGCAACGTAGTGGAATTCAGGAATGTCAAGTGGGACGGGGAGCACTGGCAGCACCCCAGATAAATGGTCGGCCAAGGATACACCGACTAACATGATTTATTCTTGCAGTCGATCGTCTAATGTAAAACGTAATCCAAAAAGCACATGCCTCCGACAGTCGTCGTCTGACTTTGTTCGCCCCATTCCTCCTTGTGGTGTGTTGTTCTCCTTCGGACTACGTTACGTAGAAAATTGAATTTTCCTTTTAATAGATAAATAGATACGAAGAGGAAAACAATTCGTATCCCCAGCAGAAGACATGTGGGGGTTTCTCAAAGGATGTTTCACGTTCAGTTGTCGTTTTTCCATTCTTCAATCTTCGAGCGCAATTTGTGCGCGAACAAAGAAGCCATAGAGAAGCGCGTCGTCGTCGTCGTCGGTTGGTCGTCCTCGATTGAGTGTTTTTTTTTGTTGGTTCGGTTCTCGATCCAACATTGAACGACACGACGTAATTAAATTCTTTGTGTCTTCCTTCTGCACACACACAGGAGGGCGGGCTGCTAATGCATTTTCTGCGTAATTTCCTTTTAATTTTCTTTTTCTTTCCACGGAGAGAGCAATGACAGTTGAGATGCAGCTTTTGATGGAAAATTGTAAACAAATGACGTTAAGACGAAGATTCGAGCTCCCATGAGATCAGTGCTTTCATTTTAAGAGATGGACAAGCTGATGGGAAGACAGAGAGATTCGTTGGGTTGGTTTTGAAGTGCAATACGTACTAATTTTCTCATTTAAATCGCAGCACACATTCCTCGTGGGATAGGTGAGGTTAGGTAGATGAGTTGGTGAGGGGAGAGAGAGCCCTCTGCGTCACATTCAAGTCAGTAGAGACCCATTAAGATACCCATTTTTGAGGGCGAAGGTACGTGGAGCAGTACCTATAGCACTCTCTTAATGCCCCAGGGTTTTGAACCATCTTAAAGCCTTAATGAACCTCCAGATGACCCTGATCGATACGTCACTTAGTTCTTAGGTATCCTGAAAAAAAAGCGCCTTCCAAAGGATTTATGTCTGAGGTGGCAAAGCGCTGGGCTGTGGTAGAAGAAGTGGGATCTGTCCTCATTAACTTCCTTGTCTCCGCAACCCCTGCAAAGGTCATCCTCGTGGGATAGGGGGCGTTCGTTTTCAGCAATGTCTCTATGACCTGGGTTGAGGGACCCTGGTTCGGCCATTTACACCTTGGCCATGCTTCGACCCTTCCACCTATTCTTAACAATATAGTCTGTGGCCAAGAGGATACCAAAGGTCTCTGCTTGAAAAACAGAGGCATGCTTGCCCAACGAGTAGTGAAGTCTAATGTTATCGACCTCCACGAAGACACCAGCACCGGACCCAAGACTGGTTTTAGTGCCATCCGTGAAGATTCGACAACAGCCCCTTACAGGCTCAGACTCTGACCGAAGCCAGTCCTAAAGGCAAGGAAAGTCGACTTTAAATTTGCACAGCAACCGAAGTTCTGTTGTCATTGCTTCAGACGGCATATCCATGGAACTAGGGTCCATGGAAGTAGGTCGCGCAAGATCATCTAAACTCCAGTGCGGATGATAGCAAAAACCACCCTGTTTAAGACGATAGATTGCTTTGATGGTACAGCCCATGATATAAGTATAAAGGGGAGGTAGGTCAAGCAGAGCGTCTAGAGCTGAGCCAGGCGTACTCGGAAAAGCTCCCATGCAGCCGAGACAAGCAGTTCTTTGAAGTTCAGTGCATAAGCTAGAAACGGTCTTATCATAGCCGTATAGATCAAAAGGACCTTATTCGGTGATAAGCCCCATGTCTTGCCAAAAGCACCCTTACACTGCTAGAAAACTGAGAGCGCCTTGGATGTCTTCGACTCCTGGGATTTTACTGTAGTGTAGGGTTTGATAGTTTAACACCTGGATTGCCCTGCTCTGACGATGCTACACAGTGTAATATGAAAGTCGAGACGTCGAGATCCTCTTCTAAAGACTGTAACCCTCACTCAGAGACTTGTGTCAAATAAATGAAAATTGGGCGTACAACGACAGTGCGCATACATAGGGTCATTTTTGGTTGGATTCCCCAGTACTTGTCGAAGTTCCTGATGCAGGCATAGAAGGCTATACATACATACTAACCTGAGCCGCTGTTCTAGTCTTGTTGTTCAGATAGGCTTGCCGTGAAGGTGGTCTATTACTGGAGGATAGAACGAGAAAGGTTCAACATACAGACAGGGAAGGGTAAAGCATGATATTTTGGTTTTTGCAGTGAAAAGCTTCAGCATAGTTTAGCCCGGCTTGAAACTGAGTCTGCAGCTGAGGACCCGAGTGCTTTTCTTAGGAAACCGTCCATGTGTCAGCTATCCAGCGCACTATTAGTACTGCTGGTGGAAGATTGGGGCAGTAAATCGGTAGCTACAGGGTGAAGAAACCCTTTTTTAGGGACGGTTTCGTCTGCATGGGAAAAAAACGCTTTTTTGATCAAGTTGACGTCTAAATTTGTTTCCAGGCTTCTGAGGACATCACGATGGCCGGAGACCCAAGTCAACAATGAGCAGTAAGGTAGAAGACCGGTAAAAGCCGCGATTAATCCCCATGGGCATCACAATGGTTCCACAAGGACTTAAATGTGATGAAGTCGAGTGCTTTCTCTCGTATCAATCCAGAGCCCCAAAGATGGTAAGAATAGTGGAACCATATGGAAACAGTGCAAGAAGCAGTTCCAGGGTCGAATTGCCTGAAGCTAGAGTTTAGTCAGGCAGGGTCTGAAACGCGGGGAAGCATGATCATCCCTGCAGGGGCATCAAACATTTTCTTTCTCAAAAATATATTTCTTATCCGACCCTTGGCCGTTGTTTGTAGACGTATTAACCTGATGTCCACCCATTTGCCGCATTTTCGGCTAGTGTTGTGTTTAGGGTTATGAGGTACGTAAGGATAGGCCTTGAAAGATCGATTATGCCTGAAGTTACTAGAGATGTTTCGGGGGAACTCTGTGACGGTTGTCAAACTGGTAGCATGATGAGGAGACTTGTCTAAGTGGTACGCTGCTAAAAACTGCTGGTTCTGACAAATGGTAGTTCAAGCTTCGACAACACATCGATTGTTCGCTCTCCCAGGGTAAGAGGGGTTGTCTTGCATGAGATTCTTGTTATTTTGATCCCATTCTTCATAAAATCGCTAAGGACCTTGAAACTTCAGCTGTGATTCCTAATTCTTATGCGTCGGAGGCTTTTTCATTGCCTTGCTATTTTGTACAAATGGTGTTTCAAGCTGTGTCTATCAAATTTGAACCCTATGCCTTCATATGTAAGTTGTGCCTACTCAGGATCAATCTTGAAGCCCTATCACATTTCTTTGAGCTTAAATTGTGTGGATAGGACGATCTGTTTGTTCGTTTGAGTTTTCTTGGATTCTTGCTCGACGTTTTTAGTAGACACGTTCATGTTCTTGAAGTTTCATTCACACTTGCATGTCCTGTGTGGTTTGCTAAGACGATTGGGCTTGGTACTTTGTGATTTAATTGATGACCAAGCATTTTGGACGTTAAAACTACGAAATTGAGCGATGTAGAGATGGGCAAGGGTGGTTAAACGAAAAGTTAACATTCTCTCAATAAAAGGAAGGTTTTTCTCATCAAACAAATCAAAGAAACTCTGGAATGAGCAAACAGGAGATCGCGCTCAAGGCCCTCCTCAACATAGCCATAGACAACACCCGACACCGTCAAGGTCTATTTCCTGAAATGAATCACACTCCTCCATGTACTCTGTAAAGGCTGCAATGTGCTTTTAATCATCGTTGGCATTCTACCGCGACGCCCCCTCTCCGTCAAGTATCGATGTAAACAACTAGAAATATCGAAAAAGCACTGCATGTAAAAATGTGTTTTTCGTTTTTGAAATGCACTCGTTGCGGGACGGACTGAATGGCCTTTAAAATTTTCTCGAAGAATGTTGGCCCGCAAAACGACAAGATCGCGTAGAAGAGCAGCAGATACAAACGAGTATCTGTGTATTTTTTGTAAATATAGCTTCTCTTTCGCGCTATTATTTGCTCGTAAATATTTTTAAAATTCGAAAAAAAAAAAAAAAATATAAATAATCGTGTTGGTGTTGTGTTGCGACGGCCTGCGGCACGGTTCAAGGAAAAGTGTGGCGCAGATAAATTTTTGATTTTTGATTTTTCCCGACTCTTTGAACTTTTTTTTCCTTCGCTTGGCTGACATTAATCATGGCGCGGTAGCGAAGGGGCTTAAAGGACCGAGAGCGAGGGACGTTCTATTTTCAACAATTTTGAATGGGGGCGGGAAAATTAACCGAGAGCATCTGAAAATCGGTGGAAATTTACTGTAGAGCGCAATTGGTAATGAATGTGGCGGGACGTACATATGTAGTATGCCTTCGTTTCAGAACCGAGGGTTGTTCACCCTGCTTTGTAGGGGAAGAAATCGGTTCAAATTCAGGGGAATTCTAGCACGGATGGACGGAACTCGTGGCGCTGTGGAAGTCATGCGAGTAAGTATGGCACTGAAGCGGTAAGTTTGAGAAAAAAAAACATTTCTTTGTGAAGCTAAAAACAAGGCAGACGAAGGTATTTGGAGCGAAAATGCGAAATCTGTCTTTGAAGACGCCTGCTGGCTGTCGAAATCTAAAATTGTTTCAAATTTAATTAAGTTTTTCCCAACGACGAAGCGTCAATTGGGGAATCTCGTGATTTAGCCTTTATAGACGTTTGGACCCTTCCGATACATGAAGAATTTTTGTCAACACGCTATCGTCTCACTTTCTGTCTTTTTCACTAGAACTAGCTGGCACTTAAAAACTATCGTCTTCGACAAGACTCCGATGTGAAGATCCTCTTGGCAGAATCTCGTTTCGTTTCACATGTCCAAACCAGCGAAATCGCCGAACCGCATCCACATCCTAACGTCGGTATTACAATTCAAGGGCATCTACATACATATATCCCCTCCATCTCAAACACAGAACCAAATCCAATGCTCACTCAGAGTCCCTGGTCAAGAATACCCGAAATGGGAGAATCAATTAGCCCTGGAGCAACTGGGCCCTTCCTCGTCGAAGCTAAAGCAAGAGCTTTCCAACTGTATGTTACTCTTTTTTTGGACTTTCGAGATGTCGTCTGCTCTTCGCGGATGACTTGCTCGTTCTTACGTTTACCCAGACTGATCTTTAGTGTGCACTGAATAGGTTCATCACCGTCTGTATTGAAGCTAGGCTGAGAGTAAACTTGAACAAATCAGAGGTTTAATGACATCTGCGTGTTAGTGGAGTCCCATTGAAACAAGTGGAGAAGTTTAAGTATCTTGGGGTCCTATTCAGTGATGGAAGGAGCAATACTGAGTTATGCTGTAGGATTCGTCAGGCTGTAGCAATTTTGAGACAGCTTGGCCAATCTGTTACCAGGAGGGCTGAACTTGGCAACGAATCTAAGCTATCGGTCTTTAATTCAGTGTTTGTTCCGACCTTCACCTATGGTCATGGGGTATGGGTAGTGACCGAAAGAATAAGATCTCGGATACAAGTTTCGTTGTATTGCTGGGGTAACTCGCCAAGATCGAGTTAGGAACACCAAAATAGACGGGGCACTCGATGTCGAGCAGCTACTTATTCGAACGGAAAGGTCCATATTTCGATCGTTTGGGCACGTGCAACGCATGCACAAACATGCACATCGTCTTGTCCGAATCCGTTTAAGTGAAGATTGTGTCTAGGGCCACTCAGGCAAGCCGAAAACTATACTACAATGCGCTCGTTAAGATATTGTGAGCTTTGAGTAGGATCCGGAGTCTTCGGAAAGAGTTTAATTCCTATAAGCATGATGAAATTTTTGGCTTGGTCCTATTACAAAAGTCGTGGTAACAAAACGGTACTTTGCAACTCTAACTAATGCCCTGAGCGATTGACCAGTGTCATATATGTAAATCTGCTCAGTCAAGAGGATCTTCAAATCGATAAGATCGACGGGACAAGGAAGAACGAACTTGATCTGTTAGTCGTACAAACGTTACGCCAAAGTATCAAGTTTTCACACGAGTAGGCTTTAAGAGAAAGTTGAGAACTTAAATGCGGTCCAGCAAAGACACGAAGCCTTACATATATTCTACGATAGACGAGACGAAATTATTGAAATAACATGAGGCAACTTGTGATAGCGGTCCCAACTCTCCTTAATTTCCCTCGAAATCATGAAACTTCGACACTTGACTCCAACTATACAGAACGAGCTAATTGTTTTGGGGTTAAGAATGAACCGCTTTTGAAGAAGATCCAAAAATCTTTCGACACAATATAGAGCTAGTAATACGTTAAAAGTACTATTCCTCGGGTCCTTTGCGACACTGAACCCTAAGCAAATGTAAGTCGACAAAAATGGCAAAGCTTAATCTGCGTTGACGAAGCTGTCTTAGAACTGTCGTCTTAGAATTGCGACTGCACTTCTTCAATATTGAGTTCGACATTAGGAAAGTGACCACTGCTTCCACAAGCTACAGCCAAATTTATTTCTGAGAAATGGTGTTCTCACCACCTAAGCACGAGAAAGAAGAACTCCAGCTCTCTTCTAAATTCCACAAATCCAACCCAACACTCCTCTTCGTAAAACAAATAAAGTTATAGACAAAGTCCCAATCTCACCTCTTTCTCCTCCACCAGTCTTTTTGACCTTTTTGTTCCACGTAGTCTCCAGCCTCCATCTTCAAACCCAATAATTTCGTCATCAATAGGTCAACCCATGGCATTTCCCAATCGACCTTGGCAATGTTTGGATTCCGTAAAATTGCGCCTCCGCCCAATATATCCCAATATTCATTGGAATCAATTTCACCATTCCACAGATCTATTTCACCACGTCTTCCTCTTCCTCTTCCACAAGCACATTTCCGAAATTCGTGGGAATTTAGAAAAAACGAAAAGTAGCAAAAGCAAATCCATTATACTCGACGTGGTTCCATCAAAAGGCACATGATTCCGGGCACGTCATCACACACACACCTTCCCCTCCTCGGCTGCGTGCCCGCCACCTGAACTTTTAACCCCAATTCCACACACACACGCCGAACACAAAACCCAGGAACAAAAGTAAAAACAAAAGTCAATGCCAAACGCACAGTTTTTTGTTACTTTTTTGTGTGAAAAGTCATTGACTGCTCGGTGCTCTGCTCCTGCCTTCTAAATACAGAGTTTTTGGCGGGATTATGACGGGAAACCGAACCAAGCAGCAGCAGGAAGAGCGTGGAAACGACGACGGAACGAAATGCCACAAGAGGCCATTTACCCAACCGTTTACCCCCAATTAAAGTGTACGAGAACGGAAAAAAAACTTATTGCGCAGTGCGTTCTCTATGTCGAGTGTATTCGGGTCTTCTAGCCTCCAATCTGGCACCACGCACCTCTCCCAGTAACATTTGGCAATTGTCAGGGAATTCTGTAGTCTGTAACCCAGAAACCCCCTCCCTCCCAAGAAAAAACGAGCTCAGAACCGAAATATAACCACCACCACCAGCACCACGTCCGTCGAGCGTCGAAGAACAAAAGTAAAAGCATAATCAAAACTCTAGAACTAAACAAACGAAAAACGTGCGACGCGGCGCTGGAGGAAGCTTGAGTCGGGACGCGTGGGTCTATCGCCGGTTATTGACTCCTTTTTTTTTCCCCCAATTTGGTTGAATACTTTGGGTCTATGTCATTACCCGGCTGTGAAGCAACCAAAATTGAAGATAAAAAGAGAAAACGCGCGCGCGTTCCTCTTTTTGTTGTTCGCGATTGACGGTTGGTGGAGTTAAGAACGTTAACAGCATAGTTTAGCAGCGAATGGCAGAACAGAGGCGAACACAAGAGTGTGTACTCCAACACGTGGCCCACATGGGGGGGTTTCGTTTGAACTGACTTCTCTAAGTTGGTTGCCCTGTGTGACTTTCGGTGACTCTTCGCTTTGTTTTGTTTGATATTCCGCTTTGTGATGGGTTGTAACTGCCGCCACTGAACAGTGGTCAAGTGTTACTATTTTTGGGAACCAAAGACGATATGACTTTTATGGTTATGGGGGATTTCAGGACTATCTACTGAATAGAATAGAAGGGGAGCAAGGAAATCGTTGTATGTATCACTAAGTGAAGAGCATTCAATTCACCCTCACCTATAGCGCCATGGGTTTTTCTAGGCTTCGAGGACACGTTCGACAAAATAGTGCCAGTTTGACAGAAAGGGCAGACAGTAGTAGAGAAATTGGAGAAACAATCAACCAATCGATGAGGACCATGCTAAAAGATTGAAGCATCTCTCCTGGGGGTTGACTTATCCTTAACGGGCACGGTAATGATCAGTGACTTTGGGAATCTCTCCCTGCACGAAGACAACTTTCTGGTGTCGGTCTTGATGAGCCTTGGTAATGCTACCTGAACTGATGGTACTTCAAACCCTGCAAATCATTAAGATAAACCTGCACCACTTCATCAGGTCTTCAAGGTCCCTAGTCTCCATTTCAAAAAAGATGCGGAATTCGTATATTTCTACACCAGATTTCTGTACCCAAGACTCAAAACTATAATTTGCAATCCTCCGAAGATCCTTGCGAAGGCCATTTTAAATCTATTTCAATATCGTTGCTAGAAATCTGGAATAGAGGCTTGAGGCTATAAACTGGTATCAGTTTATTTGGGCCACGATCAAGTGGGTCTTCTTCGCCTGGACAACCTGAGGAGGTTGATTGTATAACCAGAGAGCCTAAACCTAGGCTTAAACAACCTCCGTCATCTACAGGAGTAGACAGGAGACCTTAGACATAACACTTGTCTCTGCTCACCTTTCATAAACGATTCAACATTTGAAGGTCTCTGAAGACCCGGCTTGGGGGTCCATACTCCCAACCAGAAATTCCTCCTAGGAGTATGCACTCAAGAGCACCAATAAACTTGACGTTATCATAGATAATCGCTGTGGCCTACCCTTTCTAACTCTAACCATGCCTTGCCGTTGCCAGACACTTCAAGGCTAAAATTGGTTTTCAACATTAAAACTGAAACTGAATTGGCTAGAGCCGGATTAGTTACCGCGTTCCACAACACACAAACAAAACATTGGTATCCTCATAGATAGCCAAGCCGCTATCAAAGCTATTGACTCCGCCGGAATGAGCTTGCCCAGTGCTTGCACAGTGGCATAACAAGAAACGAGCGTAGAGATGAGCTGACCAGGTAGGTGTCAGCTCTACATGGACCACTCGCGACAAGGGTCCACAGAAATGACAAATCCATTCACACTCCCTGCAGAAGGCCAACCTCCAATGGAGAAGATTAACCACCTACGCCATATCAAGAAAGATAAAGCCGACCTACGATAAGTCATTGGCCAATTGGAGATTAAAACTAACAAACTAACAAACTACGTATTCCATACAATCCCCACTGCCGCAGCTGCGGAAGAAAACTCTCTTCAATTTCCTCTGCAAATGTCCGGCACTTGTAAGAGCCAGACTACGTGCACTAAATCAACCATTGAGTTCAGCGACATCTTGGGTGAAGGAATATGAGATCTAATCCTATTTCTGAACTCCACAGGCTGGATCTAGGCACTCCCATTTTCAACAACACACATCATCAACCAGGACAATTGGCTTCAGTTGAACCGCCACCCCTAGCTACTTACTGCCTTCCTAAGACCGAATCCCTTCTGTGGCGTCAACTGGACTACATCCCCATGCCCTGACTACGCTCAGGTCATTGGGAGTTTGACCTATAAGGAAATCCTTAGCCGTATCTTCCATACAGAATTGCCTTCATATGTAAGTGAGATGGCCTAACTGCCAATCACTGTAAAATATTCCTTAACTACGCTGGACTAGGCTTTACTTGAGATTTTTTCTTAGCAAGAAATCGAAAGTATTCTCATCTGTCTTTGGTCCTTGTGCAAGCTTTTCCATATTCAGTTGTTTCCTTAGCCCGAAAGAATAGGTTTAGCGGTAAACGAGGGCAAAACTAAGTATTTGTTGTCAACAAGAAGGGACACCCAACACCGACGAATTGGACAGAACATCACAGTTGATAGCTATAACTTCGAGGTAGTAAGGGACTTTGTCTACCTTGGCTCTGCTACATATTACCTCCGATAATGACACCTCGTCAGAAATCAAACGAAGATTCTTGCCAAATCGCTGTTTCTTTGGGCTAAAAAGGCAATTGAGTAGTAAGGCCATATCCTGAAGAACAAAGGAGATTCTACATAAGACCTTAATCATCCCTTGATGGCGCTGAAGCATAGACGCTGTCGAAAGCGGATGAAGATACCCTGGGTTGCTTCGAGCGAAAAAATTCTTCGAAAGATATTTGGTCCCGTTGGCGTTGACGGGCTTTGGAGGAGAAGATTTAATCACGAACTATACGAGCCGTACAGCGACATCGCCCTAGTCAAGAAGATAAGTATCCATCGGCTAAGATGTCTGGAGCAAGTAGAGCGAATTAACGCTAATGCTCCGGCACGCAGAGTCTTTGAATCTACCCGGAGGGACAACGCAGTAGAGGAAGACCTCGCCTAAGGTGGCGCACACAAGTAGAAGGAGACCTCAACCAACTTGGCGTGCGCAACTGGAAGCAGTTAGCTAAGGACCGGGCTAACTGGAGAGGCTCCAAGCTCCACCTAAGTAAGTAAAAAAAAAACCGTCTGGCCGTCTGGGAGCCTTGACAAGGTTTCCTAATTAAACGTGTAGCATTTAATTTCTTAATTAATATTCAGCTTGCTCGGCTATTCCAATAAGTCAGGACTTTCAGCTAATGTAAAGTAAGAGGAACCCATCAACTATGTGTCTTACAACAGTGCTACATCTGGTTTGTCATCAAAATCAGCCATAAGTAAGAAAATCTATCCTCATCGGGAATTTGCTCCATCTGGGAATTTGCTCCATCTGGGAATTTGCTCCACCACAAGTGGGAAATTACTCCACTACTCCGAAAATTTGGTTTCTTTAATTCCATGCAAACACCATGGAGCAGCATTTGTATAACAAACCCCTGCTGGTGATTTAAAGAAACTTTGCATATACCCAATTCGCACCTACCCCGAATCCTACAGTGAAACTAGCAGTGAGAAATTACTCCACATTCGAAAAGTGGAGTAATTTCCCACTTGTGGTGGAGTAAATCCTTCCAAACTCTGTGCAACTACTTGCGTTCGCCAATTGATGTCATGGGAAGAACTCAGCGTGTTGAGACACAAATGCGGCTTTAATGAGTTTAAAAGTGAACGAGGGCAAAACCAAGCAAACTCTGTCGAAATCCTTCAAAATTCTTCAAAATTCGGTTCCATTCGGCGACAGGCCTCGTTTGAAGCCCATTTACTCACTTTCCTCTGAGTTAGAAGCATCAAAACAAATCCAATTCTTCAAGAATTTCATTACCTCAATCTAATTTCAACGTAAGCGGAAGTGTTATCGAATCCTCCACCCTTGCAGATGCAACGATATCTCCTCTGTTCTTCCTTCGTTTTACCTAATGATTTCCCTCCAATTTCCGATTGCACCCGACACCTTGTGTTGGACGAGAAATCCCTCAAAACAACTGTGTCAACAGATGTTGTCCTCCTCAAATGCCTATGCTGCTGCTCATTTCATTTTTTTGCACAACCCTCAGATGCAGTACAATGGAAGCAGAACATCTGCGCTCCGAATCGACTACGACAAACAATAATTACTTCACAAAAGTGCATCTGTATCTTGATTCGTGTTTTGTGCATCAACAACCCCATGTTCATAATCCACATCTCGTCGGCGGAGAAGAGCAAACGCGAACAAAAGGACACCGAACCAGAACCAGAACACACACCGCATGTGTGCGCCGTAGAGTCCTTCGGAATCATATAATCTCACCTGTTGGCGCAGGCACATCGCAAGATAGAACAATCGCACACATCCTCGATTGCATAAGTGCCTCCGTCACAGGGAATTACATGCAACACGGTGCACGCGGCCACGGTGTTGCTTGTGTAACTGCCCTTTTCTCGTAAACACTCGTACGCTGTTCTGACAGAAAAGGATGCGCGGCGCGCAGCAGGTGCTCTCTCCGTTGTGGGTTATCCATTTCGAAATTATTTCGCAGTAGAATTGTGCTCTGCTGACGCATTCGCACCATGAATCCTCGTGAAATCTTGTTTTGGATATTTGGCTTCGGAGATGATTCATTTGTTTTGACTCGGAATGCCGCCGGTGTCGCTTTCATGCTTCGCTGCAACTCAATTGTTTACAGGTTAAGCGTACATATTTTGGTTGGGTTTTGGGGTATTTTTATTATTAATTTCGCGCCGTGTACAAGTGATTTCACCAGATTTCGAAAGAAATGGAACGTGTTGATCATTTATTGGTGTTTTTTACTGGGAACTGACACTTTGTTGTCAGAGGTAGGTGAGGAATGGAACCAACTTGATGTCATGTCAGGGCGTTAATTTAAGATTGAAGGCAGACATTTGCTTAAAAAACAGTGAACACCATGCTACAGATAGGAGTTTCCCTTGCCAGAGTGACAACGGAGTTCCTTTCGAACACGTGGCCATCCACCATCTTCCTTATTTCTTAATCAAATTTCAAGTGAAAACACAGGGAGCAACGAACCTCATTAAACACAAGCCACTGGTGTATTATGTCAAGTCATCATCTTCATTAATTTGGCTAATTCAACCCCACAAAGTTCATTTGAATCATCACCAGCACCATCACCATCATCCCCTTCCACTTTGTTTGATATAAATATCTTTCCACGAGCCTTGGGCCTATTGACAACAACTTTAATAACTCAAATCAAGTCATCCACCGCGCAGCTGGCAGGTGGAGCATAGTTTTTTTTCTTTGTTGGTTTTTGTTTCTTTTGTCTTTGTTTTGATGATATGGTCCGTTGGTGAGGTGATGACGAGGAAGTGTGGTTCAAGAAAAATGAAGAAAGACACAACATTCAAAAATTGTTTGATTTGAACCCTTTATTGGGAACAGGGACGCGATCACGATCACGCAATCCTTATAGGAGGATATTTTTTATCAGCTCAACTTTTTAAGCAAAGTTACTCGTTAACGAGTAGATGTTAGAAATTGGGGTGTGTGTTTGTGTTAACGAGTAACTCGTTCTCGAAATGTGAGGATTTGGCATTACCGCTCCCAATAGACTTTATGGATCATTCGATCACGCTTCTCACTCACTCAGTCGTTATCGATTGCGGTAATTCGGCCACAGGTACCAAAGCTCTTTGTCAAAATTGAGATTAAGATTTGTAATAAATTTAACCTACTTGGTGTTCTGAGCACATACTCGGACCTCCAGTGGTTTTTGTACACAAATTTAAGTCATAAATTCGCCGTAATGGGTGTTTATTTACTTCGAAGGACCCAATGGTGACAGTGAACAGCCTAAAACAGTTGGGATGAGCCAAGTTTTTCAAGGAAGAAACCCAAATTTGTGTCTTTTCAGTGGTTCCCAAGTTATAAGGGAACATACGGATAGGCGGGTATAGGCTTTAAGGGCCACAAAACCCGAATTTGAAAATTTATAAATTCTGACGTCTCGTTTTTGGAAATTATCGACTTGACGTAGACTTTGTCTCTGAAACCTGGCTATCTCCGGACATTAGTCGTACCAATGTTGTAGGCTTGGTTTTGAGGAGTGAGCATAGACCTTAGCTGCGGCCATTGTACATAATTCTCCTCAGAAGTTTGAGTTGGTGATGGCCAGTCTATGGAGTGTCTGTTGTTTTACCGATTACTTTGCTTTCTAGTTACTTTAAATCCGGTATCCACATAGATCTCAGTACCTAGTACCTGGAGTAGTCTTGCAGTGGCTGGACAGTCACAGAGCAAGTATTCCAGCTCCTCTTTCTGACAATTTTTGTAGATTGCGATTTCAGTTAGTCCCATTCTGTGTGCGTGACTGTTGAGATCGATGTGCCCTGCAAGAAGTCGCACCTTTAATCTCAGAAAATATTTTTGGGTTTGCCAAGGAGAGATCTAGCCAACATAGCATGCCGACAGATCCGCACAGTATTTGTTAAAATCTTGGTAGATCATGTCATCGATTGCAGTCCTGATGACCATTGATGCGACTCCTATCTTGTAGTTTATGGTACGCACCGGTGTTCCTGCTCCTTCTCTCGCCAGAATTGTTGTAGACTTGGTGACTAGTCCGATTAGCCTTGTTAGACAGATTTGGACATAGTGACAGAGACGTCGCAACTTATAGGCGTAAAGTTGTTTTACTTATTTATGCTACACTCCGTGGTGGATCTTGGTCTTAGCCCACACGCATTTCTACCCAACTAGAAGGATTTTCTTTCGAAATAATCGAGGGCGATCATCATCAACTTTGACAAAGTCGAAGCCATAGAGTAGCCCTGTGATGATAAGGGTCTTGCATAGATGGATTTAACTATTCGAGGTTAGACTTTGCTAATCAGTTGCCTCTTTAGTAGAACGTAGTCGAAACAATGTGATTTTGCTACAGTTGCAGCTCACTGGACTGTGGTCGCCGTGGCTCGGTGGTTAGTGCGTTGCACAATTGTGCGAGCAGCGTAGGTTCGAGTCCCAGCTATTTCCACCGAACGTTTTTCGAGGCGCCACCTCTCGGCAGAGAATGACAAATCTCCAAGAGTGTAACTTATCACGGAAAAGGTTCTGAATTCGTTCGGAGTCGGCAAAAAATGTTACACGCGCAACGCAAATGGTTATGAAAAGCTAGGTCTTAGCCTGGCTTGCACTGTCCCGCCAGCTATTTATTTATTTTTAGCTTGCTGAGCTACAGTCCAACCAATGGCTGTTCTGCTTTGTGGCGCGGGAGATCGCCATTTGTCTAGAAGCAGACTGGTGCAGGACTTGTAGAACGTTCGGAAGCGAAAGTATGTCACTTCTACGAGGTCTAATGTTAGTCTTTCCAGTCTAAACGTAGCCTCTTAAGGGGCAAAACCATCATTCCACGTGCAAATCTGTGGTCAACTATCGAATCCCTTAGATCCGAAGTAGTCACCACGGAACTTTGTTTTTTCTTTTAAGGTTTCGAGGTGGACCAAGGTGGTATTTTCGAACTCATGACACACTGTCTGTCCCAAAGTTTCTTCTCATGACTTCTAAGTCTCACATTTCAGCCGATTAGTCCAGCAAGGGTGGCTCTTCCATCTCGAAGGAAGTCATACGGATGATTTATTGGTTACGCGCTCAGATATCCGGCGCAGAATTGATTCAGTCCGTTTAAAACCCCTGACTTCCATAAAAGTTCTGTAGAACGCCGTTCTAAAAAACATACGTCCTTCCAAAGATAACTCCAGGCTCTCCACAAGTCTTACCGTGCTACCAAATCGTCCGTATTCCGCCCCCATCACATTCCGGTTGCCAGACAAGCCCTGACACACTCTCCCCAATTTTTGTGACATTTTTAGTTTCTCTTTTTTCCAATTTTATCATCTGTCTGTGACCCTTATTGTCGGTTCGGTTCGTGTCGATGTTCATTTCGAAAACAAAATTCCTAACGTCTGTTGCAACAATGTACACCGCGCGCCGTCCCCATAAACAATCCTATTTCTAAATTCATTCATTGTTTACAATAAATTTGGGACAATCTATTAAAAAGCAGCAACAACCGCACACCGAATCGACGACGACGTAACAAAAAAAAAACCCAATTAAACATTTAAAAATAAAAAAAATCGTATCTTTTTCATTGGAATCCCCCCTTAGGAAAAGCTGTTGGGAAAAAATAAACAAAAATTTATTTACCAGCCCGAGCTGAACTATTCAACTTTCGGTTCTTTTTTTACATCGTCCGCCTTGTTGTTGTTTACATCGAACGCCCCTTTCTATTGTAGGTGAGTGCTCCCCGTACGGCACCTCACTAATCATCGCTATCTTTCGGGGGGATCCTTGCGCTGTCGAGTCGCTTGTCGTTTACATAAATTCTCGGACTTAATTTCGTCGGCATAGTTTACTCGCATCCGACCGCGTCGTGTAAACAACACGGGAGGCGTCCCCACACAGCTGTTGCTGCTGCTGCGATAACCCCAAAAGTTGGGGCTGAAGCACCATCCCAGGGAACGCAAACCTGGATCGAAGATCGCCTACTTGTTTTTTCTTAAAAATGAAATCGTTGACGAAAGATGAGCAACTGTATGTTAGGCCTTCGTCATGAGGCGAAAACAAACGCGTCATCAAGACGCTAGCTAGCTAGCTATGCTGTAGATATTTTTAGTTCCGTTTATTTTTAGCCGCGAAAAAAGCGCTTGGGGGGACGCACACACACTTTTTTCCCCCGATCATATGGTCTTAGATGGCTGTGCGCCGTCACCCGTGTGTGTTGGAGGAGTATTCTGTATCCTGATCGTGTTGTAGCCAACCCCGCAGTCATGTGACTGAAGTGAGCAAGCTTTCGAGGATACTTACGTCATGGGCCGTCGCAGTAGGTTTTCCTTTGGCACCTTGGAATTTTGCAAAGTCCCCCTTCGTCTCGGGCCGAGCCGAGCCATTTGCATTTGTTTATCGAACATCGGAGGAATCATTTTGTTTTCTCGAGTCTTTCGTAATAATTTTTGAAAAAAAAAAAAAAAAACCAACGAAAAAATTTATTTTCGAGGCGAATGTGTTTTGGAAAAATAGAAATGACGGAGCTGTAGAGTCGGTCAGAAGATTCTCTCCATGACCTAGTATAATGACTCCACAGTCCGGCAATGTATGAGCGGATTGAGAAGACGTCAACACTTGCTTTTCATTTTCTAATTTAAGAGGAAAACGTGCAGATTTGTGTGCCAAGAATCGATGCCGCAGTTTAGTTTCACACTGACTGTGGGACGGAGCGAGGAGCTTTTCGTGGATGGATGTGGTGACCAAAAATGGAAATGTCATTGTGCACGATGAGGAATGTTTTTGGTTTGTGAATGGCGGTGATATTTACATTGTTTACAAGTGGACTGTTTGGTCGCAATGAATTCAAAGGTGTGACCTTTATACAAATGCGAATGTGACTTCTTATAGGAGATGGTTGAGAATAAGACGGCAAATCAAAGGTCATGCTATCAACAAACAGAGACAACAAATACCAACCTCTTGGACAAAATGTCACTTTTGACAGATGTGACTTTGAGGTAAATTTGTCTACCTAGGATCCGCTTAAGACTAAAATTAGTGCTGAGATTAAAAGAAGACTAACTTTTGACAAGCTAAGTCTTGGCGTGGGGCTTGAACCCACGCCGCTCGGTCAGCAGTCCAACGCACTAACCACTGAGCCACGGCGTCCACCAGCGCTATACTGCTGCAAAACAGGCGTTGGTAAGAAGTGGGAACTGCAACCTGGTACCATACCCTGGCTTTACGTGTCTGTTGTCAGACCTACACTCATATATGGTGTGATCGACTGGTGGACGTCCTTAGAAAGAGCCTTAGACCGTAATCTATTGGGGAAAGTGCAAAGATCAGCATGCACAAGCATTAGCGTAGCACTAAGAACAGCCTCTCCTCTAGATATTTTTGGCTAGCGCAGCCATCAGACTGAAAGCCTCCTCCCAATGGTCAACTCTACGATCTTAGATCCCCTGATTTACCCTTACCAGCCTTTGTGTTATCGGCCTTCATGACAGAAGGATGGGCCCCTTCTCTTCTCAAATGACTTCTGCAGGAGCTGCAGGGATGAAGAGGAAGAAGAAACGATCGTCCATTTCCTCAGAACTTGTCCTGCCCTATCCCAATGAAGGAAGCTTTATCTAGGAGCCTATCACTTTGACAACTTGGGCGAACTATCACATACAGACGTTAAAAATATCCTCAGCTTCATCAAGAGCTCCAAATGGTTTCAAAAAGGTGAGTGGCGTTTTTTTCAGGGTATAGATCCATTTGGCATCACAAGGGTCCTTCCTGACCTATGTGCGCCTTTGCTACGCACAGACAGCCACCCCACCTGCCTGCCTACCTAAACCGTTCCAAGCCATTTGATATCAGAAACGACAAGCCCTTGACTTCTTCAACATTTTCCTTGAAAAGCCATAGACAACTCTCCCATCGAGGTGGTGACGGCTTTGTTTCTACCTGGAGGAATCACCCTGTCATTTGAAGGATCTAGTCCACTGCTTAAAGATTTGTCTCCATCAAAGTACAGTCACGACGTGAATGAATTTTCAGAGGACCACGTGCCACTAAAGGGCTCGTTTAACTTCCCCTTCCTAGAACACATCATCCACGGGTAAGCCGGTCTCACTCTACACCATTCTCTCCATAAAATCATGTGAGAGCCGTGCTACCATGGCAGTCCAAAATTTATGATTGCCACTCGCGGGCACGTCTATTTTTGCAAACGTTTTACAAAATGGGAACATTTCCGAGAAGCCCTTTCGGAAATGCCACCTCGAATCAATGGGCCAACATCACAAGGCATCACGCACTCCATGCTTGAGTATAAATTCACCTCTTTATCTCCTCCTCGTACAACGGTAAATATTTATAAATATGCACAGTCCCCCCGGCCCCCACCGTTTAACAAAAGAAGTCAAGTACAAGACGGCAAGGAAAGCCTCCTCAGCACAGAATTTATTTCCCAGAAACCGTGTGGAAAACACAAGAAAAAAGAAATCAAAAAATCATTTTTATGTCGCCCCTACTCCGAGGCCAACCCCTAAGAAGGGTTGCAAATATTTGCCAGTGTAGACTCAGTTGGAGAAAAAAAAACAACGAAAATAGCAGACAAGCCGAGGCAAGGGAAATGACCTTTGCAAAGAAAAAGCGACGCACAACCTTGAACTTCTAAATTAAAAGCTTCCCCTCTCAGTCGTCGGTTGAGGCGTTCGTTTCTGTACCTCGAACGTTAGATAAACAATCTGCGATTTGATTGACGCATTTGTTTTTGTTTTCGGGCGACATATGTACGTGCGGTCGTCTTTTGTACAATTAGGTGTGTATCTTGCAGATAAACAATAAAATCATAAAAATTCATCTCCGCATTTGGTAAATAAAATATTAGCACGGGGGCGGAGCACTAGCGATAGAAAAGTCAACGCAGTCCATTGATCTACGAGCGCTGCTTGGCATCGATCAAGGACACAAACCTCGCCTGCAGCGCTGTCACAACGAAAGTTGTTTGCTTTGTCCTTTTTTTTTTTTTCTGGTTGACACCTGCGTGGTGAAGTCTGGCTTTTGACATTTTGAGCAGAATTTAGCACTTTTTCGGGAATTGAAAGTCGATAATGTTTCCGATTATCGTCTTCGGCCGCCCATAATTATTCACTGATTGGGTATTAATCACTTTTGTGTGCCGAATTAGTCGTGTGAGTTTAATGAACCATCCCCGTGGGTGGTTGAGGTTTTCAGTCAGGGTCAGAAGCAAACCACTGACAGTTTTGACAGATCTCTCTAAGTCAA
The DNA here is from genome assembly GCA_917880715.2 of Matsumyia berberina. Taxonomy (NCBI): domain Eukaryota; kingdom Metazoa; phylum Arthropoda; class Insecta; order Diptera; family Syrphidae; genus Matsumyia; species Matsumyia berberina. The sequence goes on from OU862870.1 coordinate 11,485,830, forward strand.
GGTACAGTGCTGGATGGTGTGACTTTGAAAAAGTGTCTGCTTCGAAATGTCAAGAGTCTGGCTTCTGGTTTTATGAGAGAATCTCTCATATTTATCGTTTTGCGTTGATTGCACTTAGGGAAAACGTTTATGGGGGAGAGCTGAGACTTTATGTGTTCGAGAATGGCAAATCTGTCAAGGTTAGAGCCATTTGAACTGCGATATGTGCTAATTGTGTCTTTATGGGCCATAAATTAAAGTCTGACACATTCTGGTTTTGATGTGAACCTGAACACTAGCCTTAGACGAATGTCAAATGTCTGACATGCATAGTGATTGAATGCAATATTTTTGAATAATTGATGCAAAGTTGTGGAGTAATGGGGTAATTTTAAGATCAAGGAGAGGTCAGCGAGAGTTAAAGCTCATTAAACGATCTATTTGGATGCAAGGTTGGGAAAAATCGAATGATTCCAGCATCAGAAACTGTGTAAGAAACGGCTGGGTGGGGGCTTAACAAGTGATCCAGTGGTCTGTCTTACAGAATTATAGTTAAAATGTCTTCAGTCAGTCGTTGAAGGCAGATACAGGTACGTGTCCATAAAGAGCGAAGGAAATGCCTTAATCGGGGTCAGACAATCAGGCGTGAAAGCTCGTTAACGAGTAACTCGTCATTGGATTTGGCATTACCGCTCCCAATGAAGTTAATCGGGCACTCGATCACGTGTTCCACTCATTCACTCGTTATCGATTGCGGTAATTCGGCGTCAGATGTCGACTCTATTGCAATAGCACTGGCAATGACAAACCATACAAATTTCCCCATCTATTCTGGACACGGACACCATTGAAACCTATTTTTACCTTAGTTTCGAACCCCTACATCCCTCTCGCACTGTGTGAATAACATCAAAAGGGCATTCGTAGCCCTTTGAGCGCTTATGAATTATAAAAAAATCTAAAGCGATAGTTCGTCACCACGGCTCAGTTGTTAGTAAGTTGGTCTGCTCAACGAAACAACATCAATGATTAAGAGTAAAACTTGTAATGAAAAGCTGATCAACTCCTTTAAAGAGATAAAAAAGGAAAAGTTTAACGTCGTCTATTAGGTTATGGCGGCTGCCCCACAAAAAAAGTTCATAGCGACACCGCAACATCTTTCAATGATCTGGAACTACTAATAAGAGGACTAATTGAACGTGGAGAGATGGAGCAGTCGTTTTTTGAAATGACTGGACAGATTCTGACTCTGAATTGAAAGCAATCTTTTGTCCCTCTTTGATCCAACATCGTGTGCAGAAATGGTTTAAGAAGAAACCTAACCTCTTGGTGTGAAGGCTTATAGAAAAGTCTCATGTGAGAACCGATAATGGTGTTAATTTATGATCGATCTAACAGTAACAAACCATTGAATCGATCCTGGGCCGAAATCGTCTCTATCGTGATCGCATAACTCGTCACGTAAAAACGAGACAATTTAGCCCAGAGTGCTTGTTTTTACGTAACGGAATATACGACCACGGAAGAGACGATTTGGCCCCTGATCTGGCTTAGGTCAAATCTGTATGGAGATCTGGCATGTCGTTAAGGGTATGTTTACACGTCGTGAGAGATATGTAGACCCAGTTGTCGTAAAAATACTTAGGGCAGTACCGTGTCTAGCACTCAGCCCAAGCGTACGCAGGCGAAGGACAAGATACTCAGTTAACGTAAGGCTGTCCGTACAAATATCCAAAGCAGGTCTTACATAACCTTTCAGCCTGGGAAAGACTTATCTAACCGCAATAATGTCCGCTTTGAAAAATGCTGCAGTGTGCAAGGAAGCGGAAGGTGATAGTTACATTCAGCTCAGAGGAAGAGACCACCACGTACTCCATAAAAAACAAAACAAAATAGCTGGCGTGACAGCTCGGGATGAGTACATCCCGCATTTTTAGCACGAATGGAATGGACCTACAATTTATTGCCGACTCCGAACGGCGAATTGAGAAGCTCTTTCATGACGGACTATACTCCCGGAGGCTTGTCATTCCCCGACGAGAGGTTGTGCCGCGAAAACGTGAAAATTGTTTTTTGGACATGGCTGGGGCTTGATCCCGCGCCGCTCGGTCAGCAGTCTAACGCACAGCGACCACTCCATAATTAATTGAATCAGCATCGGCAGAGGCAAGTCCCCCTTTCTGAAACTAAATCCAGTGGTAGAAACAGGGTCTGTCTGGTGTCCAGGTTTTTGTCCATTGCCACCGTCTAATGAACGGATTATGAATTTTTGATTTATTGAGACCTCAAGCACTTATTGAATCGGTTAAAAAACACTGAGTCCACAGACCACAGTCATCAATAAAACGTTCGCCGACTTAACCCCACCGACATACGAGGATCAGATGGAGATCAGGCCACAGAAACCCGATTTTGTAGTCATAATCCGACCCAACAGCAAGGACAGATGCAAAACATCAAACTTTCAGGAATTGAGAGACTCGAGAAGCCAATGGCCAGAGAAAGCATACGCAGACGAGAAGACAACGAACTAAAAGTAGCAGCACTTCAACCTCGGTGGAAAATTTTAGAGCTGCATACTTGCATACACAGGCACAGATATGTTGAAGGAAGCCACACCAGGACAAAAGCCTTCACGGCCGACTAAGAGTACGAAGAAGTAAGACGACTTATGTACATATATCGGTCGTAGGAGATGTCATTTGGCTGTGTCGTGATATGGAACCTAGACCTACAACATCTGGCATGCCTCGGGCTCTTGAAGACACAGTGGAAGAGTCTAGCTGTGTGTAGGGTTAAGTTCAGGGTAGTTTTAGGAAAGTCTCGATGTAGCATAACCTGTAAACAAGATTCAAAGACCAGACTGTATGAGGATAACAGGGTAAGATCAATACCCAAAGTGGCACTTGAAACAATGGTAAACGTGATTATAGTAGACATCCACAGTAGCAATAGCGGCAAAAGTAACGAGAGTACCCTTGTGTGAAGTACCCGAAGGTAAAGTTAGAGTTTTTGGTAGCCTTCTCCATGCAATCTCATTAACTCTGCATTGAGAGGATGCTAAACTAGTACCTAGCTACGTACGTATGTGAAATTTAGTTTTCACTTTGCCTCGAAACTGAGGTTGTTCTCTTTACGAGACGGGGGATTGTGATCGATCAGACTCAGCCAGTTGCTAGAGGGCGTTACTATCCAGATTTCCGATGAAGCCTGGATAAAACAAAAAGTTCTTCAGCCAAAGAATTTCAAGTCGAATACATCCAAGACACTTTCAGTTTTCGGACAATTCTGACAAGACATCAAAACAGATTCTGTTGATCTATACGACTACTATAAGAGCGTTTCTAGCTCTTACGTTGGTTTTTTTTGTAGAGGGGGGTTTCACAAGAATTTTGCACTAAACTACAAAGAACTGTCTGTGTCGGGTACACGGGAGATTTTTCAAATACGTCTGCCACTGCACTGGAGCGCCTGGAGATGCAATTTCTTCCTCATGTTACATATGCGCATATATGTATCATGGGCTGTACTAACAACACAATCCATAGTCTTAGACGGTCGGCTTTTGGCATCATTCGCACTGGAGTATCATGACCGTCTTATGCAAGGACATCAGATCTTCGGCTTGGGTTCAGGACTGGCTTCGACCAGGGTCTGAGCTTGGACTGGAATGTAGTTGAAAACTACAGATGGCTTCAAAACCGCCCATGGGTTCGGTGCTAGACTTCACCACTCGTTAGGCAAATATGCCCCTGTTTTCCAAGCAGAGACTTGGTATCCTAATGCTATCCTAATGGGCACGGAATAAGTGAAGGAATTGGAGAATCTGCTTCTGAAGCCATAGCCTGGCCGCGCTTAAGACCTTGCTTGGCCCTTTACCCAGAATAGTTCTTTCGATTTAATCGCAAGGTTGAACTCGTTCACTCTTGTCCCAGATCACACTGAGATCTCTGGAAATTCGATCCCTGATGAGATTGCTAAACAACGCTCAGAGGATGATTTCTGAGGATCTTAACCTGCGTCAGGTCTAAACGCGTTTTCGATCAGAGCCTCCATTGACAATTGTGCACGACTCTCTGGGATGCAGGCAGACCAAACGAATGCTCCCAGACGTCTGTAAGAAATCAACGGTATTCTTGCTGTTTCTCAATAGAAAAGACACGAACAAGGCGTAAATTACACAACTGTCTGCCACGCTTGTGGAGAGAATAACGACACTTCGTCTCATTTGTTTTGGTGATTGTTCTGCTCGGACTGGGGACAGTAAGTCTATGGACAACAACGACTTTTAAATTGCTCTAGGTCAAGTTTAGAATTGCAAGGTTACTTTGCAGAACGTTTGCCAGTATATTAGCATAAGTCCTTGGATTTAGACTTTTTTTTTCCTTTACGGAATGGGGGACTACGTTTTTTGTATGGTGAGCAGGCTGTGGAGGTGAGCAGGAACCATCTTCGTCGGATGAGCGGAGCCGAGCAAACATCTTCCTCACCCGCACTGAAGTTGCCATCGGCGATGGATCAATTCTAAGTGCGAAGACATCTGTGTGTCTTGATAATACCACGATGAAAGATAGACAGTCTGTCTTAGTCTCAGAACACATTCTCAGTGTCATTCATCATTTGCACAAAATGATCGGATGACTCCAAGAAACCTCTAGAAGGCGCATGGAACAGAGCCAAGTTTGAAAATCTTCGTTACTCCTGGTGACGGAGCGTATGCAGTGCTGCTGAAAACGCATCGATACTGAATTGGGTAAAACAACCCCGTGGAATAGAGGGAAAAAAGGTGAAAGAAAAGCAAAATCTGTCTCAATTCGAAAGTCTGTCTCGTCAGCCTTCCAAATACGTCGTAGATCCGCAATATCGTCAATAGCAGAGGTCAGTCAACAAGGGCAGTTACCAGAAGTCTTTTTTAACCTCTGTGCCCCTAAAGGTTATACAAATCGCCAAAACGTCAAATAATAGGTTCAATCTCTGTCGAACTTCAACCTCCCGAATCCCGATTTTTTGCGATTCATTTAATTTTTTTTTGCGCACCGCATTTCTCACGAAAAAAAAAAAAAAAACAGAACAACAACGCCACCCTTCCTCTTGTTATCTCAATCACAATCGTAATAAAAATACGGGTTAACGCTCTTGAGCATAAGTCAAAAACCCTCTAATCACTAATTTAAATAAGTCAAAACGCTGTGTAGATACAACGACTCTCGAGTGGCAAATCGCAAACATAACGTTCAACCGCCAAAAAGCCACAATTTTGCGGTGGAGGAGCAGGAACCAGCCGAAGACATTACAAACGACGTATCTAGAATTTAAACAAAAACTACACGTAGCAGTTCCAACCACCCCGACCGAGTTTAGACGAGCCACCACCACCAGATACTCGGCGGCAGCGGTCAGAGGGAGATTCCCATACAGCACACTACACACACCACACCATGTACGACTGTATTAGCGATGTTGTCGCCCCACCATTCCCGCTTATATGGGTTTTTGTCGGCTGTTTTGTATTTTTGTACTTTTGTGAGTGGCTTGGCCTTGAAAACGTCTATTAACCTGAGCGCGAGCTACTGATAGCAACTACTGCGTGCATGTGTGTGTCGTCGTTCTAGTGAGACTGTCCATGGTGTGAATGAGATTACTACCCCGGCCACAGCTAAATCCACGCATTAACTAAACAGAAAAGCACACTCGTACCTATTAACTAAATCTAATAACAAACAAATTGTATTATTGTCGTGTGCGTTGGTGTGCGAATGTGTATCTCTGTGTCTTTCAGCCACTCGAAAACAAATGCGATGTAACCCAATGAAGGGCGCAAGAGTTAGAGTGGGGTTTGTGTTGGAACTTGGAACTTACAACATGGGTGTTGGGATGAAATACATGTAAGGCCTCACCAACGGACAGAGATTGTAAATCATGCCGATACGGCCTGCACTATCTATCTGCGCGTTTAGTTACAGTTTCTAGAGCAACATTTCGCTTTTTGTTGATTCTATAGATTGAGCTGCGAACGGGAGGAGGTGCGGAACGAACAGGGTGACAAGGGGGGAGGAGAAACGTATTAATAGGTCGCATTTGCTTTGGGATCACATCACACCGCGTGAGATGGTGAAATTCAGAAAAGCGAATTCAACAGATAGTGGGTTGTGGAGTAATTTGGTTATGTAGACACTGAGGGTAGTGGGTGCAATGAGCTGCAAGTTAAGGTTGGGGAGATGGACAAGGGTGACTTAGAAAGAAGATTACTGGGCAAAATCACCTAAATATAGGAAGATAAAGCCCTCAGAATGTCCGTAAGTCAAGGGTTACGCAAGTCTGGCACTAGAAAAGCAGAACTGATGCATTTTCTCTATTTCTTTCCAGAGGGCGTTTTAGACGAATTTTTTGGGGTGAGTAAGGGTACTCTAGGGGGAAGACATAGAATTTCAAACCACTCACTGACAGTTGAATTGGAAACAGAATATCAACGAAAGAATCAAGAAGGCCACGATAGTTTTCTACTAATGCAGTAGAATACTCGGGAAAACCGAGGGATGAAGTCCTAAAAATATTTTATCGATAGATGCGACTATCCTGAAGCCTTTACTTACCTATGTCAACCATGTGTTGTGGCAAGCTGTTAACAAAACCAACAACCTCAAGGCCATGTTTTTTGTCGGGTTTGGAAACGCAATACTGGACCAGAAAGCAGGACTCAGTTTTTACCCATTTTACTTCAATTTCCCCGACTTTCGAAGAAAGGCGAGAAGGGACTTCAATGATGAAGAGCTTTCAGTATCAGCACTCACCACGTCAGCACCGAAAAACTGCCACCTAATCCAAGCAATGTTGTGTCACTTAAGCCTAACACACTAAGATGCTTGGCAAAAGCGAAACGCCAAGCGCCGTTAGAACGCCAATAAGTTGTCTACAGTCTCTTCTGCTAAGTGACAGTAAGAATGGCGCTGATTTCTTACAGAAGTTCGGGAGCATTCGTTTAGTCTGCCTGCATCCAGGGGAGCCGTGCCACACACAATTGTGTTCGTAGGAAACCCAATCGTCAACGGAGGCCCTGACCGAGGACGCAACGCAGGTCCAAGTCCTGAGAAAACCTGAGACCTAGACAATAGTCAAAGAGTTCAGCCTTGCGACCGAATTCAGAGAGTTCTTGGCCTTAGGGCCATCATGAAAGTACAAACGAGAAGAACACCAACAGCTGCACTAGAGGCTATTCTCAGCTTCTATTAGACCTGTTTATACAGAAGCCTACGGTGAGAAGTGTCCTAAGAATCAACCCAACAGATGGTTGAAAGTCAAGCACTACGTGATCCCAAATATGTAAGAACCTAGGCAATGTCGGAATCATGGACTACTCAGGGCCTTGCATAGACTTTTACAGACCATTCTCCTGTTCTTTTCCGGAGTGGAGTGGGTAAATAGCATAATGCCAACTGATGGATCCAAGATAGACATTGGGGTAGATGTGGGCATGTATTCTAACAAACTAAACCAGTCAGACTCCCGCAGCGTAAGAGCGTGTTCCAGGCGGAGGTCTAAGCAGTTAAAATTGCTGCCCGTGAGCCTGTGATGAGGGCAAAACCAATGCAGTGATATCACCAATACATGCGAAGTTAAACAGAAGCTCGCTTAGAGTTTAGTGTTCCTGACACACAACATGAGGTAAAACGTGGCTGGGTCCAAGGACAGGAGGACATACCAGCGAATGATAGAGTTGATTAACTGGCGAGAAATGGATCCGGCCTAGACCTAGAGCTAGCTGATGACTCAGTACCGAAAAACCTCCTAGTGCTCGTTCCAAGGGGGATATCGCCGCTGTGGCTGAAGATGTCACTGATGAGCCATCACTGTCGACCAGACGACGTGCCACGCAATAGGGGACGTTTTTATTGCCCCAAATTGATGAATTGGGACTGGAGGACATGTAGTTCAAACAGGACGGTGCAACCGCATACACAGCTCGCGCGACAATGGATATTTTGAAGGATACTTTTCCGGGTCGCCTAATGTCTCGTTTTGGCGATTCTCTGGCCGGCAAGATCGTCTGATATCCGTCAAGAATGCGAGGACCTATTGCCGGAAGTTCTGGCAAAAGTGATGGAAAATGCCGTAAATCGGGCCCGAATGGTCATCAATTCTGGCGGCGGCCACTTAGCCGATATCATTTTCTCAACTGTAACAAGGGTAAAGGACAGGAAAACACTGCTGGTAGTGATTACAGGGCACGCGATACTTTATAAAAGTGCTAAGGCTAAGTGAGGATGACCCTTGGAGGGGCTGCTTAGACCGGAAAGTCAATGAGGACACACTCCACTTTCTCTATCACTGTCCAGGCCTTTGTCATCTCGGGCATAAATTCCTCGAGACACTTTCCCCAGGATATCGAAGAACGAGACATTTGTAGCTTTATCCAAGGTTCAATTTGGTTAGAAACCCAAGGGCAATCTGCGGGAAAGGAGTTCTTTCATCCGTAATGTGCACCACAAAGGGTTCAAACTAATATGATTGTTGCGCAGTCGTCGAAAAACTACCGGAACCCCTCCAAAGTCCCGTGTGAAACTTGTCAGACCCAAAACGAGACCTGATCACCACCATTTTGTAACCAAAAATGACTGCTGACAACTCCCCTTTTGACAGATGACAGATTTAGAAATATGACGAAGCCCAACCTTATTATCAATCTTTTTCTCCCGAGTTCTCCAAACTATTGGCTTGAATTCCAGTCTCAAGCTTACATTCTCCACCTCTCCAATCAAATAAAACTTTTCCTGAATCACACTACATTCCGGTCAAGATCAATTCTCAATCCCGGCAAACAAATTATAATTCCAGTGGCAATCCGCCACTAGACTTACGCCATCCATTGCTAAGTCCAAAAACAAAGGGCACGTGTCATTATCACAATCATAATCATAACTCAACCGTCCAAATCCAATCCATCAATTCAAGTGCCATAGTCAACGTACAAAAAATCATCCGAGGTCCATGCCATCCAGTGTCACCAGTTCATCGGCGAGATCACCCCCAGAACCGGAAATTAGTAGTTTCATGGCTTCAAATTTCATCGAGTTCGCGGCTGGCAGCGCGCCTCCACCGCTCGCATCTCATTTCGGCCACAAAGCACCACTTAGCTAAATTTTTTCATTCTCCTTTGATTCCATTCTCTAGTACGGATGTAGTAACCTCCGCGCCTGACCTGCCCGCCGGATTCTATAGAAATTCAAATTTTCATTCATAAACACATAACAACGCCACATCGTCGTTCCATTGATAACAGGCAGCCAAATGCTATCTTTCACTTCGCTGATCGTGTCTGTGTTATCAGCGTTTTTTTTTTTGCGTGTATGTGCGCAGTATCTGTGAAATGAATACGCTACAGCTACAGCCTACAGATGGCGGATACTTCATTTTTGATTGAAAATGACAGGCGACAAAGCGGAAACTGTCACCGCGAGCACTCGGTTCGCACAGAGCTATCATGTTCTTCCGTGAAATTGCTTCTTTGGCACCTAATCTGTGTGGTGTGTTACATTGTAGGCGTGTATGCCTACTTCCCGTCCGCCCTCAGAAGTGCATTAACAGATCGTTTTTCCACAACAGCATACACAACTCATTCGTCGTTAGTTTGCACAAGGGATGGTCGGTGGTAGTCGTCCTCAAGGCATCAAAAGAAATCTGCCGACATAATTTCCACTTTTAATTCAGACAGATACATCACACGTCGCAACTGCATACATAGGGTCTGTGTGTAGCTTTATTGCCCTAAGATCTGCCTGTCTGACGTTGCAACGCACTTTGGGCGGGATTGGATATTTTCTTGTTAATTGCAGAAGTAGTTCACAGATTCTGAGAGAAAGATGTGATGGATCCAAGTGTTCTGGGGCCTTGTTTATATGTTCACAGGAGCGAGGAACTACTCGAGACATTTTCAATTCTCTGACATGTGTCATGTGACTGAGTTTTGGATTCTACCCAAGTCTTGAGTTTAGTGAATGGAAATCGGACGGGACGGGGGCGGTCGACGACGTTGAGAGATCTTTAGACAAATGTGCAAAACAATTTGCCGCCGTCTGGTGGGCCGAATGAGTCATTTGTTTTCTGTCTGCTCGAGGACGCGTGGCTATTTCAGGAAAATTCCTGAACTGAATCAGAGAACCCACTCTGTAAATAGCATGAATAATGTTCTAAGGAACAATCAGGTGCTGGAAGCTTAACGTCATCTGTTGATTCCAATAGGAGCAAGGGTTTGACTTGTACTTTAACAGGAATGCACCGTCTAAGACAGTCTTTAAGTCACACTCCTTGGGTTCGAGGTAAACAAGAAGACTGAACATCTATTCTAAGAAAGAACTTAATAATGGCGGATGCCAGCAAAATGAGAAGCGGTGGCAATAAGGGGGCTAAGGGAAACCGACCTGTCTCACTAGGCGTTTCAAGCCCCCTCATCTCTAACCATGAGGACAAAGTAGAAGGCCAAGAAGATTTGCTATCCTGCTGCCTGTCTCACTAGTTTCCAGTGCAATTTAAGCCCACACATCTCAAGGCCCGAGGACACCCTAGAGAACCGAGAAAATGTTCAACCCTGCGACCTTCCTCACTTGTTTTCTGTCCGTTTTACAACCCGAAGACACCCTAGAAAGCCGAGAAAATGTTCAACGTTGCGACCTGGCTCATTTGTTTTCAGTGAGTTTCAAGCCCCTATATCTCAAACTCCGAGGACACCCTAGAAAGTCGAGAAAATGTTCAACCTTGCGACCTGGCTCATTTGTTTTCAGTGCATTTGAATCCTACACATTTCAAGGCCCGAGGACACCCTAGAGAGCGGAGAAAATGTTCAACCTTGTGAGCTGATTCCCTTGTTTCCAGCGCGTTTCAAGGCCCCACATCTCATACTCTGAGGACGACCTAGAGGCCCGAGAAAATGTTCAACCTTGTGACCTCCCTCACTTGTTTTCAGTGCGTTTCACGACCCGAGGACACCTTGTGACCTGGCTCATTTGTTTTCAGCGCGTTTAAAGCCCCCACATCTCAAGGCCAGAGGATACCCTTGAAAGCTGAGAAAATGTTTTATCCACAAACGTTGTCTTTTATTTTAGAACTGCGCCGACTTATGATAGCTTGTGAGCATCGAGCTTGTGGCTCAGGATTAGATTTAAGGAGCCAGCAGTCTTAGAATCTAACTCCGAAGTAGAAGGAAACCTCACAAAACGTGAAGCGCGGAATTGAAAGCAGGAAGCTGAATACTGGCGAATTGTAGAGCCATTTTGGTTGACTTCGAATTGGAGGCCATACAACAACTCGATTGTTCCCAAATTTTGGTTTTTTAAAAGACGGGTTGTATCGTGAACCCTAATGACGTTTGCTTTCCGATGCAAATGTCAAAAAGTGAACAACTGTCGTTAAAACTCGTCAATTCGCAGAGCAGACTTCACAGAACTCTACCTCTGTGTCACTATAACTTTAACCTACGCATTATCCACAGCATTGTGTAACTTTCCGTGATTCCTTATCACTTTACACTGAGGTTTCCGTTTATTATTATTTTTTTTTTCTTTATTTTTACAAGCAATAAAAGCTGTTACACATTTTCCATTATCTAATAACTGTTCAGTTCATGTTCTTATCTGCAATCAACAACACAAAAGTAGGTTCTCTCCATTATTTATTCACTACACGACGCGCGATGCGCAAGTCTTTTGACGACCATTTGACAGATTTCTCCCCAAAAGCTTTTTTGCGCCGTTTTGCATTATAAAGTGACAACCTTCAGCCGCGAATTCCCTTATATGCGTATTACAGTTACATGCGTTTGACGAAAACAAAAACAAAAAAATTAATAAACATTCTCCAACAATTTGAAAACAATCCTTGACCTCGTTCAAATTCCAAGGATAACCGCGCGATATCTCACATGAAACTTGACGTGAAAGTTGACACATGAAAGCTGTAAATTATGATTCATAACGCTGGGGGGCTAGGGGTTGAACAACATTTTTACACAACAAAATGGGTATGCGAGCTTTAGTGCGGGGGAGAGCAGTGAATTGCCGGCTTAATCGAAATAATTTTCATGGACATTTTTGATAGACACTCACCTTGGCAGGATCCGTCTGGAATTTCTTTCCAAAAAACTAGAAGAATTTAAGAAATTTGTTGAAAATTTTGTTTGTTTTTCCCTTGGTTTTTGTTGTGGAAAAGGATGTGAGTGTGAGCTTTCACATTCGAAACGCACACATAAACACCGAATTTGGAAGCTTATTTCCTAGACGAATTTTCCCTATATGAACACAACACTATAACGAACACATAACGGCAAAACTAATACATGAACAGAATATAACACCGGTCGGCGCGCACACAAGGACACGACGACGTGTCCCTGTGAAAAGGATACTTAAAAAAGCGAATAACAGAAAATATTATCGGCGCAGAAGGAAAAGGAAAATCGAAACGATACTGTTTTCGTTTTCTTTGGGGGTTTCACTTTGGTGAATAAGTTAATGGTTTCGAATGCACGGCGATAGATTTATGACAGCAAGGATAATTAATTGACTAATGAACACAATAGCCGAACTGTCATCCCGAAGGATTTTCGCGTTAACTAAGGCGAATACCTGCGTATTTTGTTGCGGAACTGTCAAGAAAAGTGCAAAAAGCTACAACGCAGTTGACAATAATATAAGGTAGTTTCGAGGATTGAAGTCAGACGAATGGTTGAGCTTTGGATGTATATGACATAAAGATGGCGCTAGATGTTATCGTGAAGGAAGTTTAAACAACCGATTTATTTTTTCGGTGTTTTAGGTGGCCCAGATGCAAGGATTTTTTTTCTAAAAAATATGGAGGTGTCATCAGAACAAAACACAAACGTAGCTCTAGCATCAGATAAATGGAAAGTTGTTTTTTTTATCATGATTTATCTACGCCCATCACAAACTATCAGTTTCAGACGTAACGTCATTCTTAACGCTTGAAAATTTCCCAAAGGTAAATTACCAAGAGATAAGTCTGAGGTTTATTCCATTACTTTGGGTTTTCACGCGATAAAAATTCGATTCATTAATTTTTTTTTTGCCGACTTTTAACTTTACTTTTGCCGACCAAGAAGGTAGCTTATCTACATATTTCGTATGTTTTTACTGACGATATTAATATCTTGGGAGATCTGAAAGATCCCACAGCTCGATATTCGTAAAGGGATATGGAGATCGTCTGATCAATCAATCGTCAATCTAGTACATTGCGAAGGACGGAAGGCACTCTTGTTCCGAAAGGCAAACATTAACTCGGAACACTATATTGTGGATGTCCCGAACATCGTAAAGACGGCGTTGGACGGATGGAATCGAAAGGGATCGCCAGAGCCTTTTTCCGATCAAGTAGCCCTTCATCTCTTATGAAAGACAAAGAAATACTGTGAGGAACTTTTAACGTTGAACGGCTGCAATCGGAAGAGATCGCCAGAGCCTTTTTCCGATCGAGTAGCCCTTAATTTTGTATGAAGTACAAAGCTTTAAGTATTGAAGATCATTGGCAACACTACTAAAAAAGCTGGTTGTACTAGTTTCCTTCCGGCTACCACAAAGAAATTCCTCGGGCCGAATTACCGTTATCGATCACGAGTAACTTGTTATCGAAATGTGAAAATTTAGCATTACCGCTCTCTTGATCGACTATTCAGTATCGAAATTTGAGATGACAGCGCACGTGCATAATTTCACTCGAACACTATTGTGCTGTCGAGCCGTCGAGCGAAACAACAAAGATGCGAGTATTTTTGTTCCAAAATTACTTAAATTTCACGGCAAATAATATTTTTCTTTTAAATCAACTGGAGAAACTGGAGAAACGTCACTTTGCGAATTGTAGTAAATTTCTCTAGTACAATGTGATTTTCATTCGATACGTGGGCTTTCGAGTGTCATCATCCCAATGAGGTTAATCGACCATTTGATCAGAAGTCCTACTCACTCACTCGTTATCGATTGCGGTAATTCGGCCCCTGGTTTGACGACACAGGAAGCGCGTCGTTTAGAGCTGTTCTTGAGCCCTACTACTAGAAGAGAAGAGACGAAAACGGGTTTCTCAGAAAGAAAAACAGGCAAAGGTCGACATGAGCAGTACGGCTTTGAAAAAATAGATAGAAGCTACTGCAGGTATGAACGCTCCGGCAGAATCTTCGAATGTAACCCGGAGGAACCACAGAGTAAAGGAAGACCCCACTTAAGGTGGCGCGCACAACTAGAAGGGAGCCTCAACCAACTTGGCGTGCGCATCTGGAGGCAATTAGCAGAGGACCGGGTTAACTGGATAGGCTTGTTGGTTGAGGCACAGGACTTGTTAAAGAAAGCTGTCTTGCCTTAGGCCCTTGGTCAACAATCTGATTAGTCCATGTCAGTGTGGCTTTGAGCCAGAAAATGCCACCACCGACCAAATATTCACTCTACGCCAGATCTTGGAGAAAACACATCAACTTTTTATCGATTTCAAGGCCGCGTATGATAACATTTATAGAGATGTGCTATGTATTGCCATTCTGAGTTGGCAATATCGTCAATATGTTGCTACCAGAGATGGTATCATAACAGACTACCTCACACCTAGAATAAGTTTCAGCAAAGCTTTCGCTGTAAATACTGCATCCAGAACGGAGTGGAGGAATAAGGAGGCCATGAAAGATTACGACACTTCAATATTTATCGATTTTTTTCTCGACCCTGAAGCTGTCTAGGCCCTACTTAGTCCCAACATTCGCCAGTGTTTTCCAGGAGGAAGTTGCTCACCAGACAACCGATGCCAAAACTTACATCGCTTTGCTGAAGATATCCTCTAAAATGGTTGGACAGTGTCAAATCTCATTTCTCCAAGTTCTCAGTCTCAATCACAGGTCTTACTGGCATAGACGGAAACGATAAAGCCGACAGAACTAACCAGGCGAGGATGGGCCTTATACAGGCCTCTTGCGGGGAGAGTGTACACTTAACTGCTTTACAGCTTATGGACGTATCGTCTCGTGGTGTTTATGATAAGGTTAACCAAGATGGAACACGCTAGACAGCGGTGTCATCTCCAGAGAGATAGCTATTAAATACTGACTGTTGCAGTTGTGAAAGAAGCTCTTCATCATTCAAAAACCTTACCGAACTCTTGGGAAACGAAATCGTAAACCTACAGGTCACGAGTTGTGATAACAGCGCTAGTTGAGCATTGCGCAAGTCGCCAAATATAGCCGTCTAAACCAAACCAAAATATCTTAGCGGAACGTGGGGAGTATGTCCAGCCTAAACCATGTCACTGAAACAGTCTGGAAAATACTTGTTTTCGTTGCCTAAGTAACTTTTATCAACCTCAACCAAATTGATGTAGGTAGCTAAAAGCAGTCATGCTAGCTGGAGAGACTTGTTCGTTGAGTGAGGCCTTGGAACCTGAAATAGCTCACCCAAAGATCTGTCCGTTCATTATGAATTCCGGAGGTCCAGTCGTGGGCCCACCAACAAGTTCGGGAGCATAACAGTAGGTAGGTGTATTCTCCCTACAAAATGCCAATCGGAACGATCACTTTTAATCACTTTATACCCTCCTTTCCTAACGTCCCTTATATTCATTGCATCACAAAGGTACAAAAAGCAAATCTTCACCACTTTCTCAGTCCCTCTCAGCGACTTGGTCGGGAAATGGGGTCACATATTACCTTCCTCCCCAACCATCCTCGGTAAGAAAAAAAGAAACTGCTTTCAAAACCGAAACGCAAAAGTCGGGAAATGTGTGCCACTTATGGTGGCCTGATTTGCATACGGTAAGTCGCAGTTTCCCCAAACTCCTGGGGCCACGAATCGTCGCAATAGTCAGCGACAGGACAGGGCACGACAATAATCAAAATTAGGCCAACTCCAACCGTTTTCCAGCGCACGAAGCTTTCTGTAAGAGGAAATGAGCTTTCTCTGTGATAATAGACCCTAACTCCGATAAGTCAGCACAATTACCCTCGATAATTGTGCCAAAGGCCCCCTCCGGCGCTGCAATTGCTTGCACCTTTTGTAAAAACAACTCTTTTGAGTCACCAGCGTTATTTTGAAATTCATGACTGGGGTATAGCTCCCGATGTAAACAGACTTTCTTCGTCATTTTCCACTGAAGACGTTCACATGAATCACAAGCCTTTCGTTTGCAAAATATGTACACACGACGCTCGTATCTACAGCCTTTCGCTTGGCTCATTCTTAAAAATGTTTGTTCGACGAACAGATAAACAAATAAACAAAAATTTTTTTTTTCGCGAATTTTCCCCCAAATTCATCATCGCCATCGGGTACAAGGCTGCTGCTGCTAAAATCCAACCCAAACGGACCAAGAATAAAAGCGCAAATCAGCGGCAAAACAACCGTTAAAATTCACCGAAAAGAGCTTTTCTTCTCTTCACCTCTGTCTATGTTATTGCTGGTGTTGGTAGCGCGGGTTGGTTTGGTGCTGCTGTGCAGTTTGTGCCGCGCCGCGCACTGACCTATTTTTCCTGCGACCGAGGAAAAGGGTGTAAAACCTCCCTCCTCCTTTCAAGTAGAAGACCATTTGTGCTAAGCAAGAGAAGAGGCATAAACACAATTTTCACACCTGTCCCACTAGAATGGGTTGGAAAATTTAGTTTTCCCTTCGATCGTAACTGTACCGTTCAAAAGCTAAGAAGGGAAGGAAGTACCCGTCCCCGAGATGAAGTGGAAGTGTATGCATGCAATGAGTGCGTGGAGGAAATTCGGGAACAATCGAGACAACTTCTCGACTCTTCTTCTCCTTCTCTTTCACTTGCTTGTTGTTTGTTTTTGTTTTTTCTTTCCTATCTATGTAATTGCACGACGATGGGAATTTCCATCCACATAACTGTTTAGTGGGGAGAATAAAACAATTCAAATCTCAAAGTCTCCATAATGATAGTACAGTTGTGGTGGAGCGATAAGCGACACCAACAAAGCGTACGCAACATAGTACAGAGTACACAGACTCTTCCTCTCCGCCCCCTTGGCAATTGTTTTTATTTTTTCTCGATTCTTCTTTGCCCACATCCGTCCAATCCAACGGTTGGTCATACAAGAGGGGAACAACCACTACGCTGGTTTTTGGCGCGCGTGGAGAGGGAAAAAGTAAAACAACTCGAGGAAACGAGAGCGAGATCGACAATCGACATTCCATTCCAAGGTGAACTGTGGACTGAGCGAAATTCCATCGACATTTCCCCACCTTCCACTGGTTCATCGTTCATTTTGAGAGGGAGAGCACTCTCTTCATCATCCACTATTCACTTTGGCTCTCCGCAATTCTCTGCATTCTCTGTCCACAGGAACGCCATGGAATTTGAAAGCGGTTATGCGCATAACAAACGAACAAAAACAAAATGAAGAAAACAAACTTCCCGCCGCGCTGCCCCCATTCCCTTGCTCAATTCCAGTCAAATCGTCAAGGCAAATGATATCCGAAGCCAGCCAGCAGCGCGTCAGAACGAGACACACGAACAACAAACAATTTTCCCTCTCTCCGCTTGGATGGGTTTTTTTTTGTGGTCGCTTCTCTGTGTTTTTATTTTTGTTCGGTTCCTCTTTCTCCTCGCATTCGCATCTATATCGTCGACGGCGACGCTGTGGATGTGTCGTCGTCGTGTGTATCTATCGAACGGTGGTAACCAAACCACCACATCCAGTGACGTAACATTGTTTGAAGAAAATCGCTTACGAAGGCAGCTGGCATTTGGTGTTGTTGCAGTCGACGTGGGCGAAGCGAAATTGGAGAGGGGGTGTGTGTTTGTGCGTCATACTGATAGTACGCGCGTGTAGTACGGGGGGGATGTCAATGTAAGAAGACCAAGCATGGCGTAGCCCGATGGCGGGAATTTGTATTCCTCTCGTCGTCGGCTCGTGGGTGTCGAGAGTGAAAGAGAGAGAGAGAGTGTGTGTGGCATGGCATTGGGGGGCGAGCCCCAAACCCGAACTCGTGTTGGGGATGACGATGAATTTGATGGGGATTTTCGGGAAAATGTTTTCGTTTCTTTATTTTGGTTGGCCCCTGCCTTCTGGAGATACCAGCGCGACGAGCGGCGTTTTTTGTTTGTCTTTCGTGGTGTGTAAGGGTTTATCCGTTAGATTTACATTAGTCATCGATTAAATTGGAGAGCGATAAGCTTGAGGTGTGACCCAGTTTTGGGGAAATTAAATGCCAGAGATATGGGGAGCAAAATCAGGACACCGTAAGTGGTGGGTGTGTGACGTGCTGGTGACGGCAGATTGCTGGCAAATAGCATACCATGACCTAAAATGTGGAACGCACACACAAGTAAGCGGGTGAATTGTACATTCAAGTGGAGGGTCTGGCATATCCACGGAGCTCCTTCCGGGGATGTCCTAGGAAATTCATAGAAAAAAAAAGTACAGTTGGTCGTCCTGGCCGGAGGGAAACGATTGGGGGTGGTAATTGTACGTGGGTGGGAATTGAGCTGTTGAAGAGGCTTCAAAATACGCAAAGGTGTGGGTGTCATTCTCGTCATTGACTGTGACGCAAGGTAGAAGTGAAATTTTTAGGCTCCTCTGGGACACTTATCGCTAATTCGATGCTTTTTGAGGCGCGCGAGGAACTTTGAAGTGCTTAACTGAATCAGATAAGACGAGAGGTTGGTCTCCGTTCAGGTGGTCTAGGGAATTAGGTATAAACATCGGCAATTATGAGGCAGGCTGGAGCTTGTGGCAATCGGCAATTCCGCTAACAGAATTCATTTAACAGGTCGTTCAGCTGTAAGAAGGATGATAGGAATGCGAAAGAGAAGGCATGGAGCTAGCTAAGGGAGTCCATTGAACCACTAGATGGAAAAAAGTAGGAACAAGTTGGAACCGTCGAACTAGATCTTTGACTTGTGACGCATGTTACTAATGGATTAGAACGAATAAAAGAATGTTAGGGAATAACAGAACATACAGTTGGGAATATAAATCTGAGATTAATGTGCCTTACGCAAACAAAAGTGATGATTGACAGAGAAGGACAGCCAAACGTAAGTTCTGTAGTCTCCATCGTACAGAAATGAAGTGAAAAACAGTCGAGGAGACGGCAAACACTAGATAGAAAAGTTAAGGCAGACGTTTGTAACAGCGACATGATGACCAATCCCTTCAAACTCTCAAGGAATCTGGTAGATTAGCGAATATTTTGTTCAGGAAATGTTCGAACTCGGCCGTCCTGAGAACGCTAGCACGAAAGTCTCGTGGGCTCTTTGATTTAGAAGATGTTTCGTTGTGCTCTGCAGCTTGTATAGAAAAATCGTTAGAGCGGACCTTCGTGGTCCAGGAGCCCTTAAACACGTGATTGTTGATTTCTTGTTAAAACTCGTTCCTTTCTAGACTAGGACTAGGCAGAATGTAAGGAGGTAGCTAGAGTAAAACCTTCTGGTTTTTGGGTTGCGCCGGCCAATTCCCTGGACAGTAATAAATGAGGAAAAGATTTGCTGGCCCGGATGACATTTTATCCGTCATGCTGCTGAGACGGCCGGACATAACAATTTCGTTGCAGATGGCCAATGCCTTTTAGATGCTGTTGAGCTCTCTAAGCCAACTTCTTTCAATGCGGGTGTTGAGTACACTGCAGCCTCAACTCATCGACCAGTAGAGCTTTCTCAAGAATGCGAAAGACTGCCATTTAGGCTCCCTGTCCTTTCCAAATGCACCGAAACTGTGGAAGAGGAAGTAACATTTACTTTGGATTCTGATACATCACCTCTTGTTGATACCTATTCCAAGCGTCAGATTTGGAGCTACTTGTATTTGGATGCTCTTCTACTGAGAAAAGGGTTTATAGAGGATCTCCAGATGCGACAAGGTTGATTTGTTACGTTCACCTCATTTGAGACATGGCGACAGCTCCGTATGCAATGAAATCCGCTGACTCAAGACGACATGATGCAGAACAGTTGAGGAGAAATCACACACCAATTGGGGAAGACAGGACAAACAGGGCATAAGTAGGTGAATATGAATCTCATTCGAGACGACTCGCTTCGAAATGGCCATGCGAAAGCAGATAAGATTCTCCTGCTCTTGCCAAAGATGCCACTCCCAAAAAATACCCGGATGCAATGTCAGTGAGATCAGTGTATCAACTTGTTAAACGGGGGATCAGTTCAATCGTTGACCTGCCAAAAGGTACAAGGTCCTTCGAGCATCAAACACCTGAGTCCCTAGCCTTCGAACTCCAAGCCTGGGTAACGCCGCTATCGAGAATCTAGTACAAATCCCAACTGCTAAGAAGGTCGAGCCACCTTTAGTCAAGTGATTCTAAGGAGTTGTCCCAAATGTAGGTGCAGATGTAGAATGGTGGGAGCTCAGTGCTTTAATTTAAGCTTGGCTCTCAGACAGAACACCGATCTTTTTTTTTGAGGATATTCTAAGAGATTCCAAGTAATTCATGCAGCCATTACTACTCCACCCCGTAGCTCCGAAAACAAGGGAGATATCGAAGTTTTTCGGAATTCAACTTTTCATCTGTTTTCCGTTTTGGATCCGCTCGTATACCACTTGATGGTGTGTTATTTGTCGGATTGATTTGTCCATTCTTTCTTCCTGCTCAGCTTTGTGTCTTCACAACTTGATGAACCAGCAAATCGATCTTTTCCAAGAGAGTGGACATCTCGAATTAGCTGAGCAGCTGTGGTCCGTGGTCTTATATTTGCAAATCCATTTGGTACGAAGAATGTTACTAGTCCTTCGACATCCTCGGGCTGTCGTGTCAGCAATTTTTTGTTGCGAATCAAGGTGGTTAGTCTTCATTTGTTCAGATATATTGCTACTGCTGCATGGATGCAGCCGAATGGTGGGTAGGTGCACTCAAGTTTTGAGAAAATTTAAGTCAAAAGCGGGCTGAAAATGATGGAGGAGGGTTTTGTCCCAAAACCGTGAATAATCCGTGGATTCTTTTGCAGACCGTTGCACTTTCGAGGGAAAAGGTTCTAGAGGGTAAAAATGCTGACTAAAGACCAACTCATGGAAGGTTTTTAAAAAAAATGAAGGAAGGTGAACTCTTTCACCCTGTTTAGCCATAGAAATAGAGGCGGTCAGCACAGTTCTGTCGCAACTGTGTCCCTTAATCCTACGATAGGAGGTGTATAATTGCAACTCCGCGACAGCGTCAAGTTTTTTGGCCTTATACTAGACAAGAGGTTGACCTGGAGAAATAACCTAGAAGAACGAACGATTAAAGCTAAAAGGGCCCTCTGGATATGCAGGATAGTTTTCGGCAAGACATGGGGTCTAAAACCGAAACAAGTTCACTGGATATACAAATTACTTCATCAAGGCAATCTTTTTTTATAGCGTATTGGTCTGGAGGCCAGCTCTAAAGAACAAATATGCGAAGGAAATGCTCATCCAAACACCACGAATGGCTTGCCTATGAGTAATCGGCGCTCTACTAAACATTTTACCAGCACACCTCGAAGCAAAGAGACTGGCAGGACACTCAGCGACAAGACTGAAGGCCCCCGGATAATTTGACATGACTTCCAATACAGGGTATCGAAAAATTGTTGAAGAGATCAGAACGACCACGCCACAAGCGATGTTGGAGACAAGCAAATCAACTTTGTCAACAATTTTAAAACTGAATTTCCTTCAAGGGATTCTTGGGCTTGAACCAACGAAACAAGAAACCATGAAGGAATAACTGTGTTCAAGGACGGCGTATATTGCAACAACCCACCGGTAGAATTTGCGATTCATCTAGATCCTTCGCTACAGTATTCCAAGCACAAGTCCTTGCCATTTTGGGGGAGGTGAAGTTTTCTTGGAACACAACACCCAAAGAAAGAAAACAGAAATCTGCTCGGATAGACAAGCAGCACAAATCCAACATCCAGATCTCATCTGGTCAGGGAATGCAAAGACAAACTCAACAGGCTTGTCCGCCTTGTCTGGGTACCGGGTAACGAAGGTGTCAAGGGGGATGAGAAAGTCGACGAATTGGCAAGAGAAGGGACGCACCCGATTGAATGAACCGCTAAAAACACGGTGGGAGTCGCACTTACAATACTTAATACAGCAACCAACGAAAGGATGCAAAGGGATTTCGAAGATCACTGGGCAAAACCTCCCGACCTCCAAATTGGCTCTATCGTAAAGAAACCAAACAATCTGCTCACCAGGAAGGCTCTAGGTTCAAGCAGAGACAAATTGAGGTTGATGGTGGGACTCATCACAGGACACATGCATATACGGGTCGCTGACACAGAGACATGTTGGAACTGCGAGGAAAAAGGAAGAAGATCCTGAACATTTCCTATGCCACTGCCCAGCCCTAGCGAGCATGCGACAAAAGACCCTGGGGTTCATGTGGATACCGGACCTGAGACATCTAAAGGAGAAAGAATTCGGCGGCATTCTGGCCTTCATTAAAGAAACAGGAAGATTCGCCAGATCAAACGTACACTAGTGTCAAGTCCATAACTGTTTTCACCTTCTCTAGATCTCTGCCAACATACGACTCAAACGAAATCTTTCCCTTCCGATCCGACGATTAAAAGAGGGGAACACAACGGACCCGACTGAGGCCTAACCCTCATATGCTATACCACCAGGATGTCAAAGTTGTTTTTTCGTCTAGCAGCGACAGTGGGAATACAATTCCAGAAACGGAGCTCATTAAATTGTCGGCGTCTCTTTGGATATCACCCACACAGTTTCCGACTTCTGTCTGCGGAAGTTTTGATTCCAGTCATCATGCTAGACCATGGCCAGCAGTGCTTGTTGGCAAGTGTGTCGATGGATCATATTCCCACCGACAGCAAGACCACCACTTACGAGTCGATTTCAGTCACAACAAAGTAAGCTGACCTTATCGGAGCCCATTAGCTTAGATACTTACCTCAAAGAATCTTATGCACTACAGTGACCACACAAAAGCCGGCCCTGGCCCCATTTTCCGATGCCACAATTTTCCACTACGTGATTTTTTATTACTTTAATAAGTTGTACAACATTATAATGCGGCAATTTTCATGTGTCATTAAGTTAATAACAATTTCGTTGTAACAATAAGCCGGGCGCCGTGTGTTTGTATGTGTCGTTAGAAAAATAAATCAGGCTGCGCGCGGGCTAATCGCACCACCAACAAAGAACAGATCGCTCTCCCTCGGCCACTTAAAACTCATTTTTACAAAAACCTATAAGGTCCGCTAATTGTTATTATTATTTTGTTATTAACAAACGCGTACTTTGGCTGTGTGTCCTAGTTAAACAAGTCACGAGGAGTGACATCGAACAAACATAACAATTACTCGTACGATGAAAGATTGTTGTGGCCGTCAGGGGAACAAATGAATTTTTAACATGCGACGATGTAAGACACTAATTGTCGTGAGTTTTTCTCTCTGTAAACAGAATCGCGTTGAGTGCTTCCCGAAAAAGAAAGGCATTGCCATCCCAATCGATGGATGGAGCACGTGCTCGCTTCAACAGAATTCAGAGACAGAGATACGTTGATCTGCTCACGTATCCATACTTGAGGCAACGCAATCGATAGATGCTCCGCATGATGCACACGCACTTCAAATTATAGCCAAACGAGTACACAGCACACATGTGTGTTGGTTGGGTGCTCCATGCAGCAACACACGCATTTCCCGTTTAACAAATGAGATTTCTCATTTTGATAACGCAAATCCTTGTGAAAAAGGACGAGGCACTCGGCTGGAAGAGGGCAGCAACTGTTTGCTCACTATCTCCGGCTGTGTGTATTTATGAATGGCTTAACTTTTAAGTGTGTTTACTTGGCCATTAGGAGCTGTAGTTACCCTCTTGTAGCCGAGTGGATTTAGGTCGCAGATGGATATCGGGCAAAAAGGTGTTCCGACCACTGATGACCTGGATTGGAATATAGTTTAACCAGCGGTTCCATGTCCACGACGATGTGCGATGGTGTTTCTAATGAGTGGTTTCCGGGGAAAATTTTGATTGTTTAAGGTTAGAGGTGGACAGGGGAGATAAGATCCACGTGTCCTTTAGGATTTAGTAGGAGGCTTTGTTTGTCGGACCGATAAAACTGACACTGATGGGTGAGAGGGAGTTTCTTTTTCACATTTAATCGTTGTATAGCTACCTGCTACAGTTGGAGACGCGAAGAAGAGCACACTTAGATCAGTAATAGGTCCGATCTGATACGATTCTGTCTGACGCGAAAAACTACATATTTCAGGCTTCTGACATCCACGCGCATCAAGTTGAAGAAATTTGTACTAAAATAGGGCTTCACTTTGAGGGAGAAGACTGCACATGCACGTGGCTCCATTCTTGACAAGTTTCTGTGTGGAAATCCAAAGTTGACTGTGTGGAGACAGATCTTTTCTGTGTTCCAGGCTGACGTTCTAGCTCAACTTAGACAACTTGACAGTCAGGCTGCGCACAAAACACAGAAATCGGGTATTATTTGTTCTCAAACAGTCAGCTATTGCGGTGGCACTATGCACGAAGAACTGCGTCACAAGGCTTTGGGTGAAGGGACACTGGGAAACAGATAAGAAACCACCCCAGGTCACAGAAAAGGCAATCATTTGGGATTAAGCCTCCAAGAAAATTTCAATAACAGCAATTCTCGCCATAGTATCTGAAATTCTCGATCAGTGTCGTTGCCGTCTGTCACTGCCAACACGATTTGCAAGTGCAGCAGGGCCAGTTGTCTCAGAAGTATCTGCCGACTGCAGCTTTCATAAGATGACTAGAACATGTAAAGCAAATGGACACCAACGCTCTGGCTTGCAGAGTCTTCTAAACCGAAGGGACAACGCAGTAGAGGAAGACTAAGTAGACCGGGACCCCAACCAACTTGGAGTGCGAAACTAGAGGCAATTAGCTAAGGACCGGGCTAACGGAAGAAACTTGTTGGTTGACGCTCAGGTTCGCTCCAATCTTTAGTGTCATCTACCCCGCCGTCGGCAGCTTATCCTCAAAGATTTCGTCGTTATCATCGACTAAGCAATTGCTGCTACCGTCAATTATCGCTCCTACTGCGACCTACCAATAATATCACCACCAGAGCAAGGTGCCAACTGCGGAGCCAAAGTCAGTACACCAATCTGAGCAGCAAAGCTCCGTTGCGGCTTATGTTTTTCAGTGCTTTGAGCACGGCAATGATCTCCTACTTACTAGTAATTGTGATGCGTATTCGGATGGTTCGAGCGGCTCAACCTGATTTGGGTGCAAATCAATGTCGAATTCAAGATCCAAGATCGTAGCAAAAGGCCCAATCCAATCCTTGAGTCAGCTCTCATTCGAGACCACCATAGAACCATTAGTCGGAACCACCTCTAAGCTCTTTAGTGATTCTGTAGATGGCTCTGCTATGGCCTCACGCTACCCAATAACATTTCCAGGCCTTTCACTTACGTTGCCTAATTTGGCATTCATCTCCCCCTGATCACCATAGTTTTGGGTAAAAGATGGCGCCTAGATGGTCGAAGGACTTCTTCTCGTAATAAGACGAGAACTCTTGCGACTGCCGGGAAATTAAGCTTCTGCGTGCTGTTGGCGAAAGCAGGAGGCCCACTTCAGATTCTATGGATTTCTAGATGATTTGTTAGAGTGGAAAAGTACAGTGTTACGCGTTAAAGTTGGTACTCCTGCTCATTTAGCCCATTTCCTTCGTTAAGACCCAAAATGTTCAACCTATACTGCATAAGTTCTAGTTCAAGTTCTCGGATTTTCGCGTTTCGGAGTCTTTGGCTTCATAAGACGAGGAGCGTCCTCACATTCCACAAACCAATGGTCAATGTGTGGTCAAGCCTTTTTCGAGACGTAATGTCGGCTTAGTTAGCTGTGCAGGATATTTAATCTAGACTCGTTGAACCGCCCGCACTTGGAATTTAAGTCCGCATAGGTATTTTTACGTCTAGTTACCGAGGAACACCGCGACGACCTAAGGCCAGCACTTGGCCACGAACTTAGTTGTTGCGTTCATTTCAAGTGATAGGACAATCAGTGGCTACCCGTCCAATCGTTGCACAGATCACCCAGCGCTTTATCTCTGTGAAAGCTTCTTGCTGTGTAGCTAAGGTAAGATATCCTAAAGGTCGGTAGGTAGACAGCCAGGCAAAGCACAGACACATGTAGTCAAGGTATGTAAGTCTCTTGTGATACCACTTGGATCTATACCCGAAAAGTCCCACTTAATTTATTGGAACCATTTGGAGCTCTTGATTCGCCCAAGTTATAGAAGTTATAGGCTACAAGATAGAGCAGAAGTCATATAATAAATGGCCCATCTTTCTTGGATAAAGGCCGTTGGGACAGTGGCCTGTAAGAACACTGATTTCGGTGCTGATGAGCGACCTTTTAAGCAAGATATCCACCTAGTTCTTCTACAGCTTAAGAATGTTGTGGTCCAGAGTTGGGTGAAGGGACGTTTAGAATCGTGCTTGTGAATGATTGATTCACTTATGTAGATAATCCCCCTTTTAACCGATTGTCTTACGTTCTTACTCTCTACATTCTCTACATTTCCTCAGAACAGCACCATCTTGTAGCGAAGTGACAAATCACTCGTCTTATGTAATAAGTCGACCGCGTTTTGCTTCAACAGAGTTGAAGACTTGTAAAACTTTTGTTTCCCTTAAATCTCTTGGCTTCCAATCGTGGCTCGTCTGTGGTTTGACAAGTCTTAATTGTTTGACAATCAAAAGTTCTGTTCGTTTTATCATTTGTCGTCGTTCGTTAAAGTTGTAGAACTAGAACTGCATATATCAGACCTGAGTTGATCTGAGCAATTACAAATTTAGTTTCAGCCTCAGTTTTAAACCAACCGTCAAGTTTCGCTGTCATAGTTGACAACCGAATCCGAATTCATATCGTGTCATTGTTTGCATTTTACCACCGTCAATTGTACCTGTGTCACTCCAATGACCTACGTCTGCAAATGGCAAACGAATAGTTCTGTCAATATTTACACAAGATAATTCCACCACAGTTCGTCATGACGAGTTTCGGCTTCGCTCAAATAATTTTCGTGCGCCAATTGCTTGTGGTTTCTGTCTACGTTGATATGTACTCAGACGCGTAATCATCATCAGATATTGCATCAGCCTTTTGAGGTCACTGGGAAGATTCATCTGCGGTAGCTACGGTCTAATTTAAGAAACATTCGAACAAACACGGTTTTTTCCACTAAACAGACGGAACCACACGCCGTTTATGGATTTTCTTGACCTCAAAAGCAAAAACCTTTGTCTCAGGGATCGGGTTACTCAAAGAACTAAACGAAATCAATGTTTTCAGCCTAAACCTTGTGTCAACAGTGACATTTGTGTGTCAACTGTCAGCTGACAGCCCGTATTGTCCACCCGCGGCGCTGACACTACCCTTATTAGATGCGGTCTTGTAGTTGGATGTGTAAATCGTGTACGCTCAGTTGGACGATTCATTATGTCGTCGCTGGGATCATGCGATAAAAACTTCCGACAGACTCTTTTGTTATTTGTAATTGCCGCCACAATTGTTGACATTCGACCTCTTGAAAGGCATTAATCATTTATCCTTTGGCTGTTAATGAATGGGAACTTGAGGCCGAAAATGATAAATTGCACCATGGCTCTGGGTATGCTCTCGTGTGTGGAACATTGAAACGATTATGTGCCACAGGAAGTCATGTGGTTACATGCATGCGTGTCACGGATGTATTTTGTCAATTGACCTTCCCTTTTGGAATGACTTAACTGTTGGAGCTTCTGTTGAAATACTTTGATGAATGTTAGCAACTGGGTTAGCATGTGGAATGGTCTACCAATAGCCTTTCTAGGCAGATATGCTTAGCGAGTGGATGGAGTTCGACGCTTTCAAGTTCTAAAATTGGGGTTCAAGTGCAAGCAGCCAAATTTGTCTTTTTAAAATCACGAAGAGAATTTTCTATATTTTCTACAAATGACCAAAAATATTTCCATGGGCAATGGACTACACTTGGCCTAAATTGTTTATCGTACATGAATTTGGCACGTCGAATGTTTCATAGTTGCCACCTCGTTCTAACAACTTCATAAATCGTATGTAATTGCCAACAATTCAGCACTGAAGTGTCGTTAAAAATAGTTTCTGCCACTTAAGCCCTTAAGGCAACCACCTTTTCCGAACACTTTTCTGATCTAATTTTAGAACCAGGTTAGTAGTGTCTGAAAAACAAATCCCCGCTTTGAATATTGACTCAACTGTTCCCATTGTTCTGTCGAAAACTTGTCCCTCGAAGTGCGCCACACACTATTTATCCACGACAACAGTTGACAAAACTTCTGACGTACAATTTGATCCAATTTGTCTACGTAAATGTTTTGTTTTTCGCACGCAAATTGAAAGTTGACTCTTTGCACACTCTGTTGTTACAAGCCGCACAAAACACAACAACGAAACAAGACAAAAAAAAAAGTGAAAATAAAAACTTTTCACAATAATTAGACAAACAAAATGGTTGTGTGTGTGTGTTATTATTTTGCACACTCGACGAACAGCGCCACACGAAAAATGCTTGTTATCCCGTTGTACATCAAGTGAGAACACGTGTAGTGATTTCTTTTAGCGCCACGGTATCAACCACAAGAAAAAAAAAGTTTGAAACCATCAATTTGGGTCAAAAGTTTCCAGATGAATCCCACACCGCCTCGTGCAAGTACTTAGCCATTTTGACAATGACACACGCAGCCCGTCATTTGTGTTATTTGTCGAAAGTCCACCAAAATCGATGAATGAACGAGGTAAAATGGTTCTTTTTCTCCTCGTGCTTGACGTGTGTTTTTTGTTTGACAGATCTCCATCGGTGATCGGTCAGAGCAAACGTCAATGTCACGACAAGTAAGTGACTCGTTGCTGTCAATTCGACAAAAAAAAAAAAAACAAAAGAAATAAAAACATGACAAATGGATCAAAATTGAAATTTGGAAAAATTTTGCTAAACGATTCAAAGAGAATCGAGGAGGAAAGGAGAAAAATTAAAAAAAAAAAAAAAAAAAACTCATAAAAAGGTGAAGAACATAAAAACCCTATTGAGAATCGCAAATAGAGGGCGCGCGTGGAAGATTATGGCGATATAATGAGTTTAATGTTTACCTCTGCTCGTTGTCTAATGGATTTCCAATTCGGCTTTCAATTGGGAATCCATTCGTTCGAGGCGGGCGGGTGGTTTGTTTGGCGTGCTGATGATGTAGTAAACACTTGTGACAGTTGGCCAATATTCTATTCGATCCGTCAGGGCATTGACATCGTTTCGTCGTTGGTTTCAGAACATGCGGTGGAGAATGACCTCGACATGTGGAGGCTAAAAGTGTGTGTATTCGTTTCGTTTTTTTTTTTTTTCGCCCGTTTTCGTTTTGGGCCATGTGAGGCTCATCACAAAAGTGACACGCACGAGTTCCTTTTAACCGGGTTTTGCATCACACTTAGGGGGTTGATGTGCAGATGAGAGCGAGGTGTCACGACTTTAGGATACACATGCGGCACAAATGATCTCTCTGTCACTCAGAGGTTGTTCGAGAGGGTTAATGGCAAAGGGCGTCTATCGGTGTCATGACTTGAAATTCGAGTATTGCATTTCAAAAATAACGGAACATGTGGCGGAAGTAAATGTCAAATTCAGCAGTCAGAGGACTAGTGTGACTTGGACGCAGAATGTGTTACTTTGAGGTAAGGGCGCTACCACCACGTTGAAATACTTATTTTTCACGAAAGGGAATGAGAGTATAGTTTGTCGTGGAGAAGCTTTTGAACTCGTCGTTAGGATTCAGCAACAAAATTTGTAGACGCCTTCCCCCACTTTGTGGGAAAAATAGAACACGCACAACATGAATGGTTGCCTTAGCCCATCCTGGGCTGTCGCGCCACATATGTATTTAATGATTTAGATCGTGAGGAAAACCCAAGAAGTCCTAATGGATACCCACATTCTCCTTATTGACTTTAAGATCGCCTAAAAGTATACACAGAGACGAGCTTAACAAAGCTAAGTCTAGTTTTGGCATCCTTGTGTAACTCTTGTGCTTAAGCAGGATGACAATTGAGAATGTTTGCTGCTTCATCAAGAAGTCTTAACAAGACTTTATGTGTCAAAAATGGATTTAGACAAGGTGAAGGTATTAAGGAGGCCGTCCTTTGACGGGATGAGAGTGAAAAACAATGACAGGGACATCATGGGTGGTGTGAATAAAAACTGAGGCAGAGTGTTCCCTCAACTTTTTGGATAAAACACTCAATTTGAGTTGAATAAAAATGGGTTTCGTCAATTTTCAGAAAACACTTCTGTAAAGAGGGTTTGCCAAGAGTATTCCCTCAGTTTTTATTGGTACCGCCCGATGACACATTGTTTACAACGTTGCATGTAGGGTTGCGACTAGAAGATCTTCGAGGAGCTACCTACCTTCTTCAACATCAGTCATTAGACATAAAGTGGCATCATATTCCAGGTTCGAGACGAGTTCCTATCTGAGAAAGGCTATGGAAAAAGCCTCAGCTTAAAGTTAACTTGAAGTTGTCTTAAGATCGGAAAGGCAAGGAACCGCAGGCTTAGGGTTCAGTTCTATGTGTGAGGTTGGCTTAGGTTAAGTCTATGAGTTTTTCCGACATTTCTGCATGATATTGTCATAGGTTCTTGTCTTTTAGACTTCTAGACTTATTTCCCTATATCTTTTCTGTCCATCCGAGGTAAAATGGGAGAATCAACGAGTTGAGCTGAACTAACGCAGGCATGCCGCCGTCTACCTCATTCATCTCCCAAAAGTCGGTGAAGCTACTTGCACACGCCGACTGTTACTATGTCATCGGCAGCACTCAGCGAACTAGTGCAGAAGCAGAAGCGGCCTAAATGAGTTTAGCGGTGAAACCAAGAATTTGATGTCAAAAAGAAAGGACACCCAAAATCGATGAAAAGGACAGAAAATCACAGGAACAGATATCACTTCAAGGTAGAAAGCGACGAATTAGAAGTTGAAAACATAAGTCCTGTAGTACAAGGATAAGCGGCTTTTACGCCAACACCACTTTAGAGCCATTAAAGTGAGAAATGGAAGAGACGATGGTATGACCTATGTACAAGTGAAGGTGAACAGGATGCTCTAAACTAAAACTTCAGTCCAGCTCGTTGCGTTTCCCGTATTTCCTTTGAGTGCACGTAGTTTCTTCTTAGTCACGTTGGTGTATCTCGTTCAGTTTTAGTTATCGAAGCTCAGTCCATATCTTTGTTCTCTCTTGCTTCTTCTTTTCTCTAAGACGTTCCCAGAACTCAGGATTTTCTGTCGTATCCTCCCTAAAACTGGATAGTGACATATGAACTGTTCGAGGTCCTCTTTTTTTTATAGAAAATTCTTACAAATCACTGCTAGGGTGACTCCACCCGTTTTTTTTTTTGGGATTGTTGCCGTAGGTTGAGGCCCTGATTTACCTCGAACTATAAGGCCACCAAATTTTAGTAAAATAATCACTCCCACCATCGGGCAAACTTGCTTTATGCTTCAGTCTAGAATCTGTGTGATAAAGAGTTTATTTGGCATCACTGATCTTGATCTTGCAACTTCGGACGTTGAGATGTTTGCTCAGTGATCGTGGTAATCCCTTTCATTCTAAGTCTACTATAACCAGGGGCCGAAATACCGCGTTCAATATCGAGTGAGTGAGTGGAACTCGTGATCGAATGCCAGATTAACTTCATTGGGAGCAGTAATGCCAAATCCTCATATTTCGATGACGAGTTACTCGTTAACGAGTGTTGTAATTCGGCCCCAGCACTTTCTTACTCGTTAAGGACGGCAGGCGCCAGTGTTTTAAGCTGAATATCTTCGAGGGTCAAAAGCCCGCTAAATACACACTCACATGATCTTTTGTTCGCAAAATCTTAGCAAAAATTCTAAAAAAAAAACCACAAAATCCTAAAGAAAATACTAGATTTCAATTCTTAGTATTAACATACGTATTTATTTTTTGGATTAATTTAATCAAATATTTAATCTTTGAATTATAACCCCCCCACCGTTGCAAGCGAATGACTGGCTAATGTGTAGCGGCGGCAGCGGGCTGTGTTCGGAAATCCCCTTCACTTTGTCTTGTGATTTTTGTTTTATGATTAATAGTGGCTTGCTTCCATCTTTTTTTTTTTTTGTCAGTTGTCATTGTTATGTAAATAAATAAATTAAAATATTTTATGTGCCGCACACAGAGCGTTCTCGGGGCGAGACTTTTGTTTTTGCAAAAAAAAAAGGAAAAACCGCGCACCAAACACTTGAAACACGTGTACACGTTTCGGACAAATGTTCGGTCGTCAATTTGCGTAAATACTCTTCGATTCGTTCTGCACGAGTATGTCAACTTGTGCTAATATTTACAATTTGGATTCAATCTTGTTTTCCTTTTCGCGAGACCGATTCAGTAAGAGCGCACTGCATGACGTCGGTGTTGAGACTTTGACGGAGGTACAGCATGGAGCTGATTGAACAAGAAAGCACTAATGGCTTGTCATAGTGGAGTCTATAATTAGGTTAGCCACGGTTTACACACGGGGCGGCTGGGGTAATTATTTGATTAGGCTCTGTGCAAGTATAGGACCCAAAAATAGCTTTACATACGCAAATGGATCGCTGAGAATAGCTGTTTGAGGTCTTAAGATAGAAACGATTTATTTTTAGACTTCTTGCCTTTCAAATAGGTGACAATTCGTCGAATTCATTTGGAGGCTTTGAACTCCCACATGTCGAACGTCTAGTTTCAGATTGACAGAGTCTAGCGAAGGTCAAACATCTTTTGCGCACAAATCGACTGCCAGCAAATGTTGTTCTTGGGCAGGCAGGTGTCTGATAATAATTGGAACAAGGCCTTTCAATACGTTTCCGTTTTGATAGCCCGGTCGTTGGCTCTGGAGGTATTTATGTCTATCTAGGCACACTACAAGGTCGTTAGTGCCATGTTGATAAAGCAAATAGAGTACATGGGTTGTGCAAGAAGTGTGCGAGAGATTATAGATAATGTTCCTAGATATGCTGTCGGAGCATTTTTCATTCGGGGGTGAAACATTTTCCGACAAATAAAACAGTGGCTTCTGTATTTCATTAGCTTTTAACAGAATTAGTCCGCGGACTTGACGATGTAGACATCCTTTTGGCACCAAAACCACCACCTGTGAAGCTGTTTTAGCTTGCTATTCCACCTACCTGATTCCCTCTACAATTTGGTGTTGAAATCTCTTTGACTTCATTCTCTGGTTCAAGCTTCATAGTCTGTTTCCAAGATTCCACAACGACTATTGCAGCAGCTGCAGGGTTTGTTCGTAATTTGAGGACTCTTGGTAGTTAATCTTCTACAGAGTTGGAAGACTTCAAGTGGTTCCAAGACAGCGTGTTTTCATTTACAGGACCGAGCTGATTGTCTTAGTGTCGCGTAACGTAACATAACACTAGTAGTTAGTTTGCAATGACAAGCAAATGGCTCAACCACGTATACCACGACAGTCGACGTTCAAATTGAAATGCAATAAGGGATTTCCATATTTCATTTCCCACTTTCATTCATCATGCTCACTGTCCAATTAATGGAAGCGCAGACCAGGATTACGATCGTAATCCAACCCACACGGAGCCACACATTGCATTTACACACCACACCCACGAAATGACCCCAAACGTCATACTCGGCATCGACGAGAACTTTCAGAATGAGATTATAGAGGGCGCGCGCAACAGAAGAATAAGACAGAAGAATCCAACAAATCAATCCCCAGCCACCCTCCTTTTGTATGTGGAGGTGTACCATCCATACAGTTCCCACGCGCCCACTCTATCATCATCCATCTTACCGAGGGCGGAGGCACATTGTACAGTGCACCCTGCAACGACCGATGCAAATGCACGCACATAACCACAATCGACGCCAAAACATTATCCAACTGCCAGTGTACAGGAGTATTAAGTGGCGCCTTTTACAACGTACCCCGGCCCACGGTACCCAACGTCTTCGTGGACGTTTGAGCGTGTTGACGACTTCGTCGCGGTGAAGGGAACATGCCCGGAGGCCTCAAAACTTTGTCATTTAGATTACCTGTTGGGTAAAAGCAGTCGTGGAGCACAGTACAGCCGTTGCATCTGGAATGGAATTAGACCCAACCGCTAATATCAATGAAGCGCGAGTGGGTGGTTTACAACGACGCCGGGGGCGGCAGTGGTGGGAGTATTACGCGAATGTGGGGTGAAATCGCAGAAACCAAAGTAAACACACAAAAGTCCAGAGAGAGGAAGGCAGCAAAAGCGACGCGAGGCAGATAGAGCTAAAAATATGATGCCATTGCGCGCGGCGGACAAACTGTAATCGAAATCGGTCTCTAAGAATAGAGAACTAGTTCTCGTGTAATCCGAGACTGCAGCGAATCGTAAATAGAAGTAATGAATGCTTTAGGAGGAGCCGGCGGTGGAGCACACAAACACACACAGAGACATACCGACCACTGACCGAAGGCAGTGTTCCTGGCACATTTTAATGAGGCGGTTAAGCCTGTTCAAACGGGGACTTGCAAATAATTAAAAAAAAAGTTGAGAGCCTACAAGTGCATCTTGACGTGCTCCATTGTGCCCTGCATAGATGACCTTATAGAAGAGAAATGCATTGGATTTATTTAATTAAGAGGTTTGGCAGTTGCAGTTGATTGGAAGCGAATTGAAAGGACTGGCGCTTGGGAACAAGGGGGGAGGAAATTACTGAAAGTTGGGCAGGATCTACGAGACGATTTCTGAAACGGGCAACTTGAGATAGAAGCCAGCAATTAGAACCTTAAAACAGGGGAAGGTTCGTCGATAAGGCCACTTGAGCTAAAGGACCAAGTGCAAGGTACATAGTTGGGAGACAGAAGGACAGTGAGGAAATGTATCTGCATGAGCTTCAAAATCAGTGCCTTGAGACAGAGGCAACTCTACCAAGGTTAACAGAGGTAAAAAAATAAGTAACTCAAGTGCGTACTACCCACTTTGAAGCTATATTGGGGCCGAAATAGGACTAATGACTCCATGGAGCCACATACATATGTCGACAACAGTGATCCTAAACTTCCTTCGGGCATCTCCACGTCTAACAGGTCCTGTACGAGGTTCCGATAATCAAGAGGTAGTCACGTTAATTTCAGTGTTGCTTTGAGCTCCTAGGGGGTTAAACCGACCGGTAACGAGCTTTCACGGATGCCATGGCGATGTTGGTGTAGTGTAATGTATAACCCCGACATGGCGGCGCTGTTAGGGCGTACGATTTTTCCGGCCCTACTCGTGGCAACAAAATTTCGATGATGACACTATACTCGACCAACAGGAGATGCAGTGGGCACTAACTGCGACCATCTCGGAGGAGAAGATCTCGATAGAGGCAGCTACTTGCAGATCTATTTGAAAATCTCCAGAATAAGGAAAGAGAACGCATGAGAAGGCGGTTCTTTCGCAGAGCATATCAATGAAGAATCTTTCCTCTCGTGGCCTATAGACTTAGGACTCACTCAAGACTGCGCTAAGACGCAGTGTAACCTAAACCAAGGCCACGCTCACGATCGTTGTAGAAAGGGCAGACCGGAGTGGAAAAGGTGACAAGAAAACAGGAGGCTATGTCCTAGTGGTGGGTAGGTAACAACAAAAGAGTCAAGGACACCGGCAAGGAAGGAGTAGCAGCTAAACGCGAACGACACGTGGCCAAGTCTTAGAAACGAGAATTAGCAGCCAAAAGAGAGGAAAGGGATCATCCAAGGCTGCAAATAATCCGTCAAAAACTTCATAGACAGAGTCAAGCTTCCACGTAGTAGTAGTGGACTTCCAAAAACCAAACGGCCAGTATTCCTCTGAACGTACCCAATTCTTCGAGAAGGCCTTAGGTAGAGCCGTCTTTGCAGGCTTAACTTGTCTCCCATATGGAAGGACAAGGTGGTGTCGCAGAGTTGTCATGTTGGTTTGTAAGGATCAATTATCTTATGACGTTGCCATGACCACTATAAGTGGCATAAAGGCCTAGGAGGAGGGTGCAGTGCGAGCAGTACCCCGAGAATATATACCCAATAGAACTAAGTCAACAAAAAACATATCCTCGACTTCCTAAAAGCCAGGCACCTAAGAAGACTGGTGGAGGTGGAAGCCAAAAATGGCAGCAGGTTTATCAACCTGATGAACGAGCTGTCGGATCAATTGGCAGTGGCTGGAGAGGTCACTCTCAGGCTTCAGCCGACCAAAACCCAAGAGGTGACCGAAACTATGGGTGAAAGGATTTCGACAGCCAATGAACCCACGAACCGTCGTCTCTGAACCTCTTCCCAATCCACCGGATAGTGGATTAACCAAAAAAATAATTGACGAAGGCAAGATAGCATGGGCAAATGAATCCTTTGCTCCATGTAAGGCACCAGAAATGGATAACATTCAACCAGTGATGCTGCAAGATTCAGTCACTGTAAGTCCGACATGATTTTGAACTGTCTGCGAGGGGCCCAACTCAGTACCGATCTTTGTAACTGTATTGGGATGATGCTCAAGTCCCAAGTTATCAACATGATGACGGGAGATTCAAACAGCGGAAAGACAGCCTGTAGGTGAACACCTCAGGGTGGCGTTTTCTTACCCCTACTATGGCTCCTAGAGGTGGTTAAGACCTTTGTAATACTAAAGGAAGGACGGATTTGAGTAATTTCGGGGAGTAAAGCCCTCTTCTAGCATAATCAAGGATTGTAGTGTCTTTCAAGCCGAAATTGTTCGTGACATTGCGTGTCGTGAAATCGCTGTTTACACCGACAGCCAGGCTTTGGACTCTGCGATAATTATGATAGATCAAGGATTTCAGAAACCAAAACGCAGCCAAACGAAATGTCAAGAGCCAACACGGTGAGCCTATGCTGGGCACCAAGCCATAAACTCACAAGAAAGGGGACAGCATTGCGTATCTCACAGGCACTGCTCTTCTTTGTCGATCAGTTGAGCTAATATATGCTGAGTTCAGCACCAGGCGTTATGGCTAGAATCCATGGCTGACCTACAACAGGAAGACATTTCTTTTTCCGGTTGTCTGCTATCAAGAATGGGCACTTGGTCAGGCCAGGCTGACGTCGTTCGAAAGAGTCAATGGAAAAGATCAAAGCTCCAACCCGACAGGAAGACGCGAAGGAAGGCCTGGTTAAACAAGTTGTTTTGGTTTAAATATTTTTTTATAAGTCTCAACTCTCAACCATCTTGAACATTGAGGATTGTTCCGTCTATAAAATTTCGCGTGATGTCTACTCATGTGGGGCCCACTTTCTTCTGCTGTTGCGCTATCAACCGAAACCCCTTCCTACTCCAAAACAACATCCGGAAAAATGTGCTACAACATCTCCCTTCCCAATCGCTTACTTCCTCGACGGAAGGCTTTCCTCTTCTTCCTTCCATTTCCCATTGGAATGTTCGTGTGGGGGGCAACAATAACAAAAACAATAACCGCTCCTCTGGAAACAAATTCTAATTTTAGAACAAACGCAAGTTCCTCTGCATTGCCAGCGAACTTTCTTGGGCTAGGGCACGGTTGAGTTCCTCCATTGGCTCCTCACAACGATTCGTATCCGAGTGTGTAGTCTGTGTGTTCCAGAGGTACAAGGCGCCTTTTGCGAAAACGAGACCATTTACTGCCGTGTTAAGGTGCCACAAAAAATCGCCAAGACTTGTGATAACATTTCGTAATTCTACTGCTTCCTGTCCGCCCGGTCTTATGGAATCCATTTCCATTTCCATTTTGCATTTTACTTTTCGCATTTTAATAGCCGAGGGAGTGTTGCAGTGCTGCCCCCACCTTTGTGCATATTTTCGATGCAGTCAGAGGCGCCAAGTGCGTGAGAAATTAATGCGTGTAGAAGGAGAACGTAGCCCCTTCTGCGAAATACGATACCTGACGCATGAAGGTGAGTCGTCAGCCCTTCTCGGCAGGATAATGCAATTGCAATTGAGGCTTTGGAGACACAGCCTATTACACTTCACTTCACTGCCATATTATTGGCGTCCAAGTGAATACACTTTCGGCCGTCCGCGTATGACTGTGTCTGCATTCACCCGTCCCGGGATTATTTTTCATCCTCGTTTAGCTGCAATGCAATGCCTGCCGGAAGCTCTTCATTGGCGATTCCATGGGCGTGTTGACTCTTTATCGGCTCCTGTTTTACGTATCCCCAGTCTTGTTGGCGGAATTAGTATTTTTATTTTGCAATTCCTACCACTCCGCTGTTGCTTTGCGGTTAAAACCTGAGACTGGTAGTTTTCGTGTGTGCAAAACAAAAATCATTCACGCGGAGCAGTGGTGTCGGGGATTTACGGAGGAGAAAAACGCTTTTTATGGGAAAAACGAGGTTTAAATGAATGTGGTTTGGCCAGAGTTTTAGGGAATCGAATTTGAGATGATTTGCCCTGGAGCTAGTCATAATCAGGCGCTCTAGGGACTGTTTATTGTGGTGAAGTTCGAAAGAGTAGATGTCAGCTGAAGTTCTACGGGCTGAACATGACTTAAAGTTCAAAACGGCTGCGACTAAGAAGTAACTGAACCAATTTGGTGTGGGGAACTAGAGAAAGTATGTATTGTAGTAAGCTATGTAGTCTGATTCCACTCTTTTATTAAAGATCTGTCAAGATAGCTATGCTCAACAGAAAAATGTGTGCCCAGTTCGAGTTCGTTTCAAGAGACCCCATCTTACGCATACCGAGAATCTATTCCCAGATTTAAGTCAAGCTGAGCTACTCAAGATAGCCATGTTTAACAAGTAGACGTATGACCAGGAATCTTACTCGAGTTCACTTAATCTTGTGTATAAGAAAGAGAAGGTGGAAACCATGATTGATGCTGAAATTTCAATCATGCCTAAGGTAGTTAGGTAGCGACGACGCTGGGGCTCAATTAAAGGCTGTGATTCAAAGAAGCTATGTTAGGGGGGATTAAAAATACCCTTCCGGCAGGGTCTACCACGTCGCACATGTCCTGGCTGAGTGGTCATATCCAAATTTTAGTTGAAGCGTGATCAAATTCTAGACCGTGCTTAACAATGCAAGACTCCGATTTAACGAACTCCCTCAGGTTCCCCGATATGGCGGCTCTGTTCAACGTACTCCTTTCCCGGTCATTGAAACATTATTTATTAGTTTAACAACTCCAACCCAAACTGGGGTTAATGGTTCCAGCTTCCAACGGGCGAAAGCGCTTGGAAAGTCACCTACACTATTTCAAGCGGAAGTCCACGCTATTGGATTGTGTGTAAGAGAATGCCTGCGGAGAAGAACCCGAGGAACCCGTATCTACATCTTTTCAGGCAGTCAAGCACCACTGTTAGCCCTTAAATCCTATACGGTGGGGTCCAAGCTTGTCTGGGACTGTCTCAACCTCCTCGAAAGTCTTGCATCGGTAAATAAGGTTATCTTGGCCTGGATCCCACGACTTGATGGCTTCGATGGTAACGAACAGGCTGACTGCCTGGCGAGAAGAGACGCTTGCCGCCCACTCGTTGGTCCCGAACCCTGTTTTGGACTACCACCAAACAGTGCCTACTCCAAGATAACACAATGGGAGATCAACAAACACGCCGACTACTGGGCCAATCTCCGGGGCCTTAGACAAGCGAAAAAGTTTATCAACCCCAAGCTATACAAGGCCAAGACTTTACTTGATCTCACCAAAGACGAGTTAAGAACCTTAACGAGCTATCTGACAGGACGTTGTCCACTCTGATACCATCTGCATAAAATGAAAGTATCAGATACCGATATCTGCCGGCTTTGTGGAGAACAGAAAGAGACTGCTGAACATATTCTGTGCGTATGTCCAGGAGCCGCAAGGAAAAGCCTACTCCATTTGACGCGGGCCTCGGTCAACCCAGCAGAAATTTGGAAAATTTAACCTAAGGCTATACTCTGGTTAAACCATATGGGCCACCACAATAGACCTCATAGGTCACAGTGCGCAGTTAGGGCCCCTAATACAAAATACAGAAAAGTCGTTAGAGCGTTGGACTGCTGAGCGTGTAGACACAGGTTCGAGTCCACCAAATTCCACCAAACAATCAACTCTTGGCAAGCAATCACTAACCTCCGAGAAGGTCGGAAAAGTTGTCAATAAAAAGTGCAGGTCCCTTTCATTGGTGCAAAAAATATAACACGTCCAACATGGCTGTGAGAAAGTAGGCCTTGGTCCCCGTCGTTCAGGGTGCTGGAGTCGATTTTTGGAACAGGGCCAACTAAAGGGCACAAGCCCACTCAAGAAAATTGTTATGTGTAAACAATTAGAACTGTTCGTCGATATAAAAAATTTACACTGATAGCCCAGGACTAAGGACAGTCCTACCACGAGCTGAGTTTATAGAAGAACGCATTACAGATTCGAGGAACCGCAGGTTGTGTGACTTACATGTATTCTACGGGTACGTATTTTATGAAACAATTTTGCAAGAAATATATTGGCACTTACCGCTTGAACAAACCCTCTCCAGAACACCAAAGGGAGTGCGAGGAATCCTAATATTTACTGAAAAAGAAAGAAAATTTCAAATTATATAAAGAAAACCAAGTATTTCATTAAAATTAAATTGAATGTTTTTGGAGCGATTAAGGGCATAAATTCAAACGCGAAAAGTGCTCGATTCAACGATAATCCTTTGAGACATTTTTACTTCCCACCGAACAAAATATTTCGAGATATGAACAGGGCTTCACATAACTATACACTAAAAATCGTTTGCACACATTTTCGAAATGATGTCTGTGTGTGAGTGTGCGTGTGATCATACTTTCCGCCTTCGATATCTGGAGAACGCAACAACGTTGGACCACGCAGTTTTTTTTGTTTTATTTGTCAACGTGAAACTGCTGCTGAGGAAATTTAAGAAATATGTTTTTTTTTTCGAGTTTGCGCAACAACTCTTTGTGGAGCAGGACTGGCTCTCCAGTCGAATTTTTTTTTTTAAAGAACCTGCCCTTATGGCTGACACTACGACCTAGCAAGGTCTATTGGGGCTCCGGTCTACTTAGCCTACTAGGTCTACTACCTTCCTAATGAGGGCGAGTATGTCATAAGTAGCCGCGTTTCTATTATAAACTCTACTAACGAACGGAATTCCTTGTGAAAGATCCGTCAACGTAGCCAGTATAGTGCCGGACTTTCACAGAGAATGTGCTCAGAGGTTTCTGCCTCTTCCAAACAGAACCAACACTCTGTATCTGAACAAAGGTTTAGTTTGCTGAAATGATATCTTAGGCTGCAATGGCCGGTAAGGAAGCCTACTGCTTCCTCATGTTGATTCTGTCAAGGTTTAGAATTTCCTTGTAGGATAAGGGCTTGATAAGTCTCTAAGCCCGTTTTCAGTCTGGAACACGCTGGGGCATATCCCCATTGTTACCGAGACTTTAGTGTTGGGTCCAAAAACGTCAGAGTCGGAAGCATTCGGAAGCCATTTTTGATCCGTCGGTAAACCATACCAAACATCCTGGGTCTGATACGGGTTCTTCAAATTTTACTCCCTGGCCATAATGTCGGGGATAGTGCAGATCCTTTGAGACATACTCAGTCAAATTCTTTCGTATTCCCAATAAAAGGAAGAATTTCGATCAATGACAGAGTGGGTATCAATCCATCGACGCCTAAAGTATGCAACTACATATATAGCTTCTCAAGTCAGTCTTAGCTTAGTTGATCCTTAGCTAGCTGCCTCCAGATCGTGCCTCCGAGGTTGGCTTGAGAGTTGCTACCTCAAATCAAAAGTCATCGACCTCGATGAAGCAGCGAGTATATAATAGTCTTCCTGCACAGATGGGTCATTTTTGGAAGAGATCCTAAAACTAGTCA
This sequence comes from Matsumyia berberina, assembly GCA_917880715.2. Taxonomy (NCBI): domain Eukaryota; kingdom Metazoa; phylum Arthropoda; class Insecta; order Diptera; family Syrphidae; genus Matsumyia; species Matsumyia berberina. Next base: position 11,527,637 of record OU862870.1, read on the forward strand.
TGGTTCTGCATAGAGTGTTGCTATAAATGCTGCCATAGGCGGCCTTAAAGCCGACGGAGGCCTGGTAACTATCAATTTGAATTTCTTGGCTTTTCTCTTTACACTCGCAGGCTTCATGGTATTCAAAAGAAGATTTTAGCGTCCTAAACTAACACCTCATTCCAACACCAATTTGTCCATTGCCCCCTCTTTCGATAGGCCCCTTCCCCACTCATCACTTCAACATAAACGACAAATAATGTTTTGTATGTTTAATTTTCTATGACTTTTGCAACCCTTGCGACGTTTGCAACATTAAATACGTGTCATGTTATGTATGTAAATCATCCGTCCCCCCGACAGAGACTTCCTAGACTTCCGGATGTGTCTTCTTAATATTTATGTACACATTACGAGGCAATAACAGCAAAATCATCCTTCAAGCCTCAACACACATGCAACTCCTTCCATCATCCCCCCAGGTACATAGTTACATCCACTTGAACCCTCAAGGATGTCGGTATAGAAAGTTGTAAGAAATGTGCTCCCCATTCCTCCCCTATTTGCATTTTATACAAAAAAAAAAAAAACACAAACAATTTGTCTCCTTTTCTCCACGCTACCAAGTCCCTTAATTTGATTTGTAACGCCTCTCCACCCCGTGTTTACGATATTAAGGGCTGAACGGCCATGATTTACAAATTTGAATTCCAAACAAAAGATGATCAACTTGACACACACATCCCACTTAGAGCCCCTTGTGTCTGGTATTTTGTCTGAAAATGCCGCCGTCAAACAAATTCCACAACAAGACTCAACCTAAGAGATCCTCTCAATGAAAAAACAAAATGTATCTCATTAAAAAAAATTGAGACATGCCGTCTGGGGGCCAATCGAGGGCAGTGTCTCCACTTCGATTCGATTGCCTATAAATTCATGGCGTCGCGACTGGCCTCCTTTCAAACGGATGTGTGAAATGTTCAAAACTAAAAAAACTGTAATCTCTCCCGAAATTAATTACAGTATCTCGCCGAAGAAGCAGTAGGTAGATCGAATTATCAACGAGCTGCGTCTGTCTATGCCACAAAGCGAATTTCAAGCCAAATCTGCTCGATCAGCCCAAGACCGACAACGATCTCGTCGCAAAATTTTACAATGAACCGGGACAACAACTTGTGCAGACATACAACAACAAGAAAACAAATCAAATAACGGCACGTTTGTTGCAATAGTATCTCCCTGCTTGCCAATCGAATTTGATTCACAGACGGTAGACGCGTCGCAAATAAACAGAAAAAAAAAAACAAAAAATGCTGTAACCCCCTCCCTCACCGAAAGTAGTATTCGAATACGAAGAAAACAAAGAAAGATGCACAACAATGCTAAATTCTGGAACAGGGAGCAGGAAGCAGGAGAGACGTGAACATCTTCCAAGAGGCAGCCGTTTACTTGCGATCCGAGTGTGAGTGTCTGTCTTCTGTTGTTTGTCACTCATTTTGGAGGCCGAAAGGCGAACGGTCCTAGATTGTGCAAAAAAAAAAAAAAAAAGCGAAAAATATGCAAAAGCAAAACAAAAATCGGACAAAAAAGACGTCCGGGAAGACGCTGTGAAGAAATGAGTTCAATAAATTCTCAGACAACGCAAAATACGCAGTAAAAAGGGAGCGAAGTGTCTCCTTTGATAGTAGCGCCGGGGCTTGACACACCGTGTCGTACTGATTGGCGTTTCACTTGTTGGTTTTACTTCTAAAAAATTGCATTGGAGTTAATGGGTGGTGTGAATAAAAACTAAGGGAACACTCTCAGCAAACCCTCTTGAGGAGAGTGTTTCTGAAACTTGACGAATCCCGTTTTCAGTCAACTCAAATTGAGTGTTTTATATAAAAAGTTGAGGGAACACTTTGCTTCAGTTTTTATTTACACCATCCAATATTTCGAAAGGAAGGCTTGCCATCTTCTCGGAATGAATCGGAAGGCAGGTTTCTGTTCTCTTTGTACGAACTATTCCGACTGAGATCAGAAGTTACTTCGTCCTAAAGGATCTTTTGTGCCAAAAACGTGTCCTGAACTGACATTTTATGTAGAAATCCAGATTGAAGAATATGAAGAGCGACTTATGTTGGACAATTAAGGGCTAAGAGAAGTGTGATGGTTAGATGCGGAAAAGTATCACTACCAAACCCCACCGCGTAACACTGTCGTGCTCCACTCTGTAGACGATCCAGCAATCCTCAGGAATCTTGAGTATGATGGCTGCTTTCAACACCACCAGGCAAAGGCCCGATTCTGAACTAGATTACGATGCATTACCATTGGAGGTTACACCACAAAGAGGCTTTCATCTAATGACATCCAAGCGCCGTCTTCAACACAACACCAAATGGAAACATCGTCATGGTGATGGGAGACTTAAATGCTAAAGTAGGCAATGACAATGAAGGGTTCGGACATGTTATCGGGCAGCAAGGGCTTGACGAACGATTTGTGGATTGGATTGAAAAGCCAATCGGTTCGTTGAAGTGGGCACCATGTTTGAGCACAAAACCTGCCACAAACTTGAATGTCAATTGACAGACAAGCAACCTCCAATCAACGCATTTTACCATCAGCCGTCATATTGTCTCTTAGACGCTCGGAACAGACGAGGAGCTGATATGGCAGAGATCACTGAAGTATTAGAATCAGCAAGCGAGTGAACCGTCTGCAGCAGCATTAAAAGAAACGTGTACCAAGTGAAAGATCTGCACGGTTCTCTGATAATTTCGGATGATGAACAACTCTTTTAGCTTTTACGGCAGCAGTTTTGAACCATGTCTACGAAACATCTTGAGTTGACTGCCTTTTGCCTTTCCGGCTGTACTGGAGCTGGCGCGTTTATTTTTCTATGGTTGTGCATCTGCACAGGACGAAATACTGTTCAAACAAGCGTCAGTTGTTAGTGCTGTGTAGGTTCGAGCCCCAGCAATATCTACCGAATATTTTTTGCGGTACCACCACTTAGAGGCAATGAGAAACCTCTGAGAGTATAGTTTGTGATGAAGAAGCTTCCGTTTGGTGTCGACAATTAATTGTAGGACCGTAAATGGTTGCGCAAAGTTAGGCTTTGAGAATACGATCCATGTGGCCATACCCGGGAACCTTGACAGAAGGGCCGCCGATTTAGAACCACAAAGATAGGAATCTAAGAATCTCAGCTCAGGTAGGGGGAGGTAGAGTGGCGGTTACTATGAACCCAATAAGAGCAAGGGGTTTGCCGTTTAGTTACAACGAAAACTCATTAAAACCTATTTGCGTGTGACTGTTGATTGGTGCCATGGCATCCGTGCCATCGGGTAGGCGTCCCCTGGGTAGGGCTAGAATGAGAAGGCTGGACCAAGTCCGAAAACTCACCTCTACCCGTATGGGGATAGCCCCTGATGATTTAGAGTCGATGGCGGAAGATCGGGAGATGTGGAGAGTCCACTTAAGCACCCTAACTCCGCGACCCTCATAGCGGATAAGCGGATCATTAAAAATGATGATGATGACTGTTGATTCATTGTGTTGGGATGGAATGGTTAAATCCAACCAGTGAAATTCAGATAAAGGATCAGTTCTCCAATCCTTTTATCAGTTACCTCGCCGAGATCCACGAAGAAAGAATCCCAAGCGCCTAAGGTGCGCTGTCTGGTCCGCGCTATAGCCGGACACCTACAAAGGAAATGAAGTAGAAATTCTTTCTAATTAATGAATACTAAGCTTGACTGGATGGTCTCTAACCGGACAGTGGCCTGTGATAATGGCTACAATTCCGGCAATATCTGGTCTTGATTTACCACGTAACTCTCACCTCTACTTCAAACAAATCCTCCACCGTCCTAAAGAAGAAACTACCACGAGTTCTTACTTTTCCGTCGGCGATGGCAGAACATTTGCACAGCAGGTGAGATTCAAGTTCTTCTTGTCTCGCGATGTAAACCGAGAGGTTCCGCATAGGCCTGCGACCAAGAGTAATGCCGGACTTGATACGTGCATCATTGCGACTAAGTTTAACCAGAGAAATAGATTTCTTCTTGTTATAAGTAGGTCGGTCATCTTCGATGAGTGTTAACGCTGGGAATCTTGCCGAGGGGGGAGTCTGTAAGCCGTCCCGGGATGGTGGTAACTTCTGTTGTTGGACTAGTGTGGGTTTTGACAAAGGTGACAGATGTCAGAGGCAGGTTGAAATGATTTGCCTCACTGGCCGGGATGGGGAGGCCATTTAAGTGAGAGACATCTTGGGATATTGCCACGTTCCACCAGCCCTTATAGAACCAATTTTACCACCCCTTGTCAAATTCTCCAATAATTCCAACACGAGCTCTCGTAAGACGCAGTTACAATGAACTTCTGAGAAATGTACACCACACTCCGCCAACCCATTTCTAATTTCTCCCTTGTTAGTAGGACATACCATACGCTGACGATTGAACTTTCCAGGAACGCGGACATCACCGCCAAGTCGTAGCTATTCCGTAGCCGGCTATCAGGTTACAATGGACCATGTCACTATAGTGACTCAGTAGACATTTCATCATAAATTCAAAGTAAAGTCCACCCCAGCCATGAGTATGCGGCCTCATCCTGCAGCTCGTCCTGCCCCCACGAGTGTATTTTTTGATTTCTTTTCCATGTTTTCGTCTAATTTTTTACTTGGCTTCCCAGTTGTCGTCTTCCGTGCACTCTCTCTCTCTCTCACTCTCTGCGGTCCGCCTATTATTAATGGTGTTTGACCAAGGCACACACACAAGACCTGCTTAGTGTGCATAGAATTTGTGTCCTTGAACGCTTAGCCGAAAATTTCAAAAATTCATTGAACTCTGGTGGTGCTTTCGTCCGGTGTCGTCTCCTTCATTAGTTGCTGCTCGATTTGGTTCTTATTAGTGCGGGTGGTTTTTGCTGTTCTCGTGTGGCATTCCGTTTTTTTTTTTCCAATTTGCTGTATGTTTGTTTGTTCAGACTTTTTTCTTTGGAAGGGCAGAAGACGATATACGCAGCGAAGACAAGTGAGGAAATCTGAATTAATATTCCGTTCCGTATCCGTAATTATGCGATATTCATGCGGATTTGGTGAATCTTGTGCGGGTTATGTGGGGGATTTGGATTTTTCAGAATTAGATTTGGGGGGTGTTCTGAACGCAATATCCGTTAGAACACACCATTTTCCCATTCGGAATTCTCAAATTAATTTATTTATATGTATGCAGATGTTATTTAAAGAATTCTAGGGAGAATAAATCGAAATGGGGAGCTCTGGGAGTTGGCCGAAGCTAATTTGCTTGTACATAACTCTCTCCGGATGTGTTTTGGTTCTTTTTACACTGAGCAAGGTCCGGAGATGGAGCCACAAGTTATAATTGGATGATTAATTAGAACATAATCAATTTCGGTATTCAAATGGGAGTTGAACTTGTGGAAGGATAGCGGCTACATACTGCCAATCGCAATGACGGTTCCATTCTATCGGAACAGTCCCGAATCCTAATTTGTGTAAGTTTGCTTCATTATTTCTCTTGAAAGGATTCAATCAGCGAGATTTCTGTGAAGAAAGTGTGTGATGCCATTATCGGGTACTGGATGGAGCGAAGTTGCTTATACTGAACACTCCAGACACGCCAAAGCTTTTCCGACGAATAGATCTTATGCATCTCTTACTCTGCCGTTCTCCAAACTTGTCCATCCTGACATTACCTTGGAATTAAACAGAGATTAACTACTTGGAATTACCATCGCGGATAACTGTCTACCTAGATTTAACTTCAGCCAAAACTTTAGAGTTACATTCCCAGATGACGGTCTGAACAGAATAAACTCACATTTGCTAGCGATCCACATGTTTGGTACTTAGATTGATCAAAAACAGATGTAGGAGTGGGGGCTGGAGTATACAACTGCTTACAGCACTAGCCAGCTCAAACAGAGTTAATCTTATTTGGTTGCCAGGACACAGCGGCCACGTAGGCAATGAAATAGCAGACTTCCTAGCCAGAAAAGGATCCACATCAAAGTTCATGATGCCAAGACCATTCTGTAGTTTACCAATTAGCACTGCAAAGTGCTGCATTAAAACCCGGCTGAAAAACAGAGCTCACCATTACTGGACGAATACCATAGGTAACAGGCAAGTCAAAATGTTCATGCCAAACATCTCCCATACCAGAACGAAACAACTGCTAGGAATAGCACAAGACAACAAATGCAGAATGTGCAACGAAGACGAAGAATCAGCAGAACACATTTTGTGTCACTGTAACTGTCTAATCAGAACACGTCATCTTCATTTAGGCAAATTCTACCTTGAAACGGAGGGTATATCTGCCAGCTCACTCAAAGACATCTCTGGATTTATCTCGAATTCAGGCATCATGAGCGAGCTCTAATGGGAGGAAATCAAAATAGGCCCACCGGTGGCCGCAGTGATAAGGCTGAATTCTCTGCTGTGAGGAATGGTTATGCTTCCAACAGACTTTCGTAGTCCGTACTCCCAACTTGGACTTCAGTTTTCCTTGCACTTTCGCGTGTTTCAAGAGTGAAAAGGTGTTGCAAGACTAAGGGACACATAGGCTTCATTTGAGAATGTCCTTGAACAGTACCAACGACCTGTGTTTTTTCTAATACACATTGTTAGTCATGCAGTCATCACAACACTCTTTGACGACATTAATATTCTGACAACTAGTAGATTATTGTCGTGTCCAGGAAGCCGTCTCTCAATCACTTTAGTGTCGTTCGAGCATAGAAAGCATCTAGAAGGGTATGAACGATTCAGGTAAGGATGGAGGGGGCGTTGATATAAGTTGGCACGGTGGGAAGAGTCTGTTTCATACTAAGTTCATGGTACTGCCAGATTTAGAGAATCTAACTTCCGGACTGTTAGAATACACGGACACAGCAATAACTCGATATTGCAGGTAGTGGTTGCGAACCAAACTGACTACCTGACCCGAAAAGTAAACTTTGGAAGAACTTTCAAGGTACACTTTTTAACCAGAATAGAATGTGTGAACCGCAGAACTCTGACATCTCAACTTCTACAGACCGACCAAAATGGACTATGGGATCGGCGAGGCTATTCACTCTGAGACTTTTAAGATATCGAAGTCGCTCAGGCTACCAGATTCGCCTGCGTTTGCAAGCCGTTTTGGATGCATGTCTTGAGTTTAAAAACTTCCTAAACGAAACGTTGCAATATACACGGACAGTCAAACTACCACGAAGGCTATAACCTCTTTACCCACATCCTCCAAAGTGATAAAACATGCCAGAAGAAATTTGCAAACCTGGGCAACCGATTCTCTGTCACTTTAACCAGGGTTCCGGGCCATAGATGATAACGAAGAGGTCGATAAATCGGCCAGGCGAGGTTCATATTCCACTTGGAGCTGGCTGGGGTCTCTGGGGAAGGATCGAAGGGTTTGGAATACCAAGACAAAGATGCAGAAATCAAGGGATCCTCAAACCGTTACTTATCGAAACGGGTCTTAATCTCGATCTTGTTGTTTAAGCTCTTTTCGGAGAGTCAAGCAGCAATCAAGTCCTTGAAAGTGCTCTCTACAAATTCACTAGTAGCGCTAGATTACCGTTTGTCTCTCGTAGAGAGGGCAGACCAGTTCAATACTCGCCTCTGTTGGGTGATAAACTCGGCAGATATGGGACAACAATGCCCATTCTACCAGAAAATAGCACCTTAGGCATACCGATCGCTACATGTAAATTCAAACTTAGTCTGGATGCCTTCGAAAGGAGAAATCTTAAGTGGACCGGCGGTACAACGTATCTAGACACAAAAACAGATTTGACAAAAGTCGGCTCTGAATTCTCTCAAAAGACTCCATGTCAGCGCTACTGTAGGTGTCATCCCTGGACACTGTGTAATATGCAATCATGTTACAAGGCTTGGCGTTTACTTAAATGATTTCTGTAGAAGCTGTATGGACGAAGAAGAGGAGGAAACTATCCCACACCTGCCCAGCTCTCTCCCATGGAAGGAAACTACACTTAAGTGTCGTCTTTTACAGCAACCTAGGTGACTTTACCAATACAATAAAGAGAAGAAAGCCTCCTTCGTTTCATCAGAATCTCCAATTGCTTCAACGAGTAGGTGAAGAAATTTTTCAAGATCCATGTGGTATCACAACGGACGTATCAATGGTCCAAGTGTGTTGGCTTAAGCTGGTAGCAGAGACTCTTCAATGTTCAGAAACCCTCCTTGAAACTCACAGTCTAGACTCGTAAAGTTTCAATTTCGCTTAAACGAGCAATAAAAATGATACGTTTAGGTAGGTCGGAGAGTGTCTAGCATGACGCCACTTATCTTGCATCTCACTAGATCCATTTGTGGTCTCAGGATGTCTTTAGAAGAAGTGAGATTGGTTAGGCGTTCTTAGATTTTTTAAACCATTTTGTGATGGCTTTGTTGCAAGTTCTCTTAAGTCGTTGAAGTAATATTCTTCGAGAGCGGTCGTCAACCTGATCCTGCTGAGACTCAAGTGAACACAAAGGGTGTCTGCAATGGGTATATTTTGGAATCCTCTGCGTAGATATATTGGACTAAGGCGCATTCTTTTGGGAGAGATCTGTCCAGGAGCGAAAGAAAAACTAAAATGGGAAAATAGGATACAATTCCAGGCGTAACACTGATAGAAACATCTTTTCTCTCACGACAGCCACGAAGATTAGGACGACGAAGTTGAGAGTACTCGACATTTTTAAATTTTCTGAAGAACTAGAAGTAGAACTCTTCTTCATTGGACCCAAAGAGGATCAAGATGAGGAAGACGGTTTCGAGTACTTTTTTTTCTACATTCTGTCTAGTGTCTTCCGTATCCCCCGTGTAGACATCTGAACAGGTAGGGGTTTTCGGGTATTTCCATATCCAAGGAATCTTATCGTGACAAATGTTCACGGATCGAGTCCCAGGACTACCTCCGTGATGATTACGGAGTCCCAGTACACACCGTCATATGTAAATCGGCTACGAAACTCTGTCAATGAAACTAAAACCAAGCATGCAGTACATTGTTGGTGTGGTCATGTCGCAGATGACGAACGATATCTCATTGCTTCGACAATCCCCACCTGACGTCTGACTCCCTTAGAACTTAAAGCCATCACAATCCGACTATTTATTGAAATTCACGCATGTAAATATGTGGACTTTAGCTCGAATGGTCATAACGTTGGACTTAAAAGTCGATCTTTCGGTGCTTAGAATTTAAGATTACAGAAGTTTAGCCGGGGTCCAACAAGAGATATACGTAAGATATCCAAGGATTATTTAGGACCTGACCCTCAATAAAGCTCGCACAATACAGCTTACAGGCTACACTGCATACATGTCGGTCTCGGCAACGTAATCGTGATTGTAGGACCTGCACCTACGTCCTTGATCAGATCTTCCATCGGCTTTCTTTTGAATAATTCTTCAGGACGCATCTTTACTAAACGCGAAAGGCATCATATAGACCAAAACTTGTTCTTTTGCCTTAGACCCCGCCATCTGTTATCAGCAGATAGTACTTTGTCTTCATATACTGTATGTGCTCTTCGTTAACCGTAAAGTTGGCATTGTTCATAAAATAAGACAATTGGAACCTATTCCACCTGTTTCCACACCTCCTTTCCCCTTTTTCAAACAGAAGCTACGAAGACAGCCATCGTGTGAGTTCTCATTACCACCCAAAGCATTAAAATTAAAAAAAAAAAAAAAAAAAAACAATAAAACCATCCCTGATGCAGATAAATCACTGGTCTGCCAAAAAGGAACTCATCTCAAGAACTCTCAAAGGCATCCTTCGATTCAAATCTTGATTTTCTTTCAAAAAAAAAAAAAAAACAAAGCCAAGCGGTCAAGAGAGCAATTACCCGTCCACAAAAAAAAAAAAGGGAAAATTTTCCAATTTTCCATCTTTGTTACGTCATTTTTAAGTACCACACCACCATTCCGGTACGAGTTCTCCTCAAGCTGATGCCGCAACACGACGGATTCTTATCAGAACAGACCGGGGTGCGATAGGAATCATGCTACTTGCAGCACGGTTTGGTGGTACCGACCGAAAGGCCTGAACCTCCCAGCACACAAATTGATTTCATAGAACGATACGGCCTGTCAAACATTTATGACTGCTGTTACATTTTGCTTTTTGACACACAAAACTTGTCACTGACAGGTTCAAAAACCACTTAAGATTGATAAGTGTGTAGTTTTGGGGGCTCTCCGAGGAAAAAATCTCTTTCAAGTGGTTACATGCCCTGGGGCATGGGACCCTCTGCTCTGCCTTTGAGGACTGGACAACAACGACGACACGAGTGGTTATGGCTTAATTTTCGGGGCCCTAAAAATGATTATTTATGAATTGATAAGGGTTGTTGGGAAAAGTCCACAGCCACAGAGTCACACAGCGCCTTGTGTTTGGCTTTGAATTTATGGCGGCTCTTCGTCATTTGTGTGCGTTTATCAATGGAATCGTCGCATTGTGCGTATCGGTGAATGAATAAATCCACTTACAAAGGTTTTGGGTTGTAAATTTTATCAAAAAAAAAAAAAAAAATTGTTTAACTTGGAGCGGTTAGTTGGACACGAGTTTCCGTTTTCACCTAGTAGATACTTGTGGGTTGACAGTGGTGAACGCAAGTATGACACCGGTTACAATGGAACATTTTCTGTCGGCCCTCGAGACAGATGATCAAAATACCTAAAACCTTTTTTGAGGGAGAAATTCCATAGATTTATTATGGTGAGAGTAATAATATCAAGAGTCGGGATCTTGGTCGCAAATAGCAAACGATGCCTGAAAGCTCAGCTTTTCATTGGGAGATGGTGACAGATTCCTTAATGCCATGCCCTGACTTTGGCCTTAACACTCAAGTACTCTTTCCCCCAAGCAACTGTCCATTTGCACAGACGGTTGGTTATAAATAGGGTACACGACACCAAAGATGGAACGAAAAACCACAGTCAGTGTCCCACAAGGTTATGTTAAAGGTCCGCTGCAATGGAACACAATCTTCGATGACGTCCTTAGACTGAGGATCTCGAAGTTACCAAAAATGATAAGCTTCGCAGATGACATAGCAGGCACTTTGAAGTCCCTCTGGTCTTGCTTCATTGCAGTCGTCCTCCAACTCCTCTCGGAGTTTGACTTCGCAGTTGACATAACTATGGAGCTATGTCATCTGCAATGAAGTTATCAGGATGGCTTCGGATTTGTAGACATCTATTAGTTCACAACTTTTAGAAGAAAAGATGGAGGTACTATCCATCAGCAGCAAGAAAGTCATAGAGACTATAACCGTAAAAATGTTGGCATACCTTGGCATCGTCACACACGCAAGGCTAAACGGTAAACCACTCATGCCGTATCCAGCTGTTAAGCCAGCAGAGACAATGCAATCATCGTGCTGGCAAAAATCCTTACGTTGATGAACCAAAATTCAGGACAAGACAGCTTGGGGCACAATGGAACCAACCACAGGTCTTCGGGAGCAAATGACGGATGAAACAGGTCATTAAGGCTCTCAAATACGGATCAGTACCTTGGCTGAGCTCAATACCAATTGGAAGATGCTGACAACCCTTATTCGTAAAGGGTTCGATGTGCAGGTACTTATCGCTCGACTTTCCTTTCAAATTCCTGGTATCTTGACCTTTCTGACTTGGAGCCCACCCATGCTACAGTAGATGAACTCGTCAGAGCAGATAGATATGGCTGTGTCGATGTTATCGGTCACTTCATTCTTCCCTTTCCGCCTCCAGGCAAAACAAAGACAGTTTTGGTACAATGCATTCAGTTGTAGGTGCGATCAGATTTCTAGGTATTGTGCGTAGAAAGTTGTCATGTATAAGTTGAGTGAATATAACTCATAACTGCAGGCGTTGTGCCAACGTAGGTGCAGAAAAGAAGACGCACTTGCTCGGCAAACGTAAAAGTCTCAGCAGGACCAGAAAATTAAACCTCGGCATAACTGTAGAATTGTTGATTTGACCCATCAATTGAAAGGATTGGTGGTTCACGTGGTAAAAATGTTGGCCATCCGAGGTAAGAAAACTGATTCGGACAATCTGTTCCCACACACACGTGGCCTACGTGGCTTCAATTAGAACTGAGGTGGCTTCACAAGCGGCACTGTGAGCGGGATACCACCGGCAAGTTTTTTGGGAAATGGGTCGTGTAGTCTAATCTCAACTCGCCATCGAGATAACGATCATTGGACAACAGAACTTTTTCAATTTGGCGCTAAAATTAGAGAGAACACGTGCATAGGTTGGAGAGAGTTCGCAGCATACAAGCTCTGCTATGAAAAACGAGTAGGATATTTAAAGCGATGATTTCAAGAATCTCTTGAGACTCTCCGTTCCCCTTCAAGAAAGGTTTTCAAATCATCCCCCCCTATACAAGTTCTTGTGGGTGAATTCGAGCCCCCAAAGGTCCAACTAAGTCTTAGGACACCGTGCAACCAAGAAAGCCGCATGAAAGAAACGAGTAGTCGCTACTTAAACCGGGCAATCAGTGGCACTTTTCGCATCCTAATGCCCTACGTATCCTGTTGGTCATTTAGTCGGTACAGTGTCGGTCCACTTAGGGTAAAATTCAAGATATTAAACTTTCTTCTTAAATGAATCCCCTTGACACGGTAGCCCGCTTGAACTGAATCATTTCCCAACACTGCACTAACACCCAGAGTCCACCAATCGAATTCTTAACCCTTAACCTCCCAAACGAACAACTCTTGTAGTCACAATCAGTTTGTTATCAACAAATTTATGCCGAAAACAAAATAGAAATTGCGTTCCATTGTGCCTCCGAGCACTATAAACAATTTCGTGATCAAGTTGCCGCCATCATTCCATTCCTCATCGAAAGTAGTAGATTCCTTCTTATACGTCCTACGTTCGTGACCTCCCTTGATCTAAAACAAAAAAACACCTTCAATGGGTTACACCAAAGAAACCCCGCCGTCTAGGTGTCGATGGAACATGCCGACTCATTAATTCGTGACTGCTCTTCCACCCAAAATAACAGCAACAACAAATAACAACAACAACAAAGAACCAAAATGTGGACACGGCCCAAAACAAAACGACCAAATCGGCTCACTCACAAAAAGCCGTTAATTTTATTGGCAATTTCAGTTAATGCGGCCTTTTTACTTTCGGTGGCTGCTGCGGGCCACAGCTCTTATTTATCGACCGCTGATAATGTGGCAATAATTGCACAGGAAACAACAGTTAAGGCTGCCAGCCCGAATGGCCCCAATGGCCGCCTGTCAGTGTCCGATTGTGTTTGGATTACACTTTGGGCTGTTTGTTGTCGCTTGTAGTATTGTCACCGAGGCGCGGTACTCATGCGGAATATTAATTATGTGCTCCACGTGCGCACGTGTTCGGATGGACATTCGACAGTCCCTGCCATCCCATTAATGTGGAGCGGTTTTCGGATTTCGAAGTCCGAATTTGAATGGTGTTTTCGATTTAACGACTGTGAGGAGACGTGTTTTTTTTTTTTTTTGGAACATGCAGGCCATTACCCTGGAATGAATTGCCATGTGTGCGCCAGTGGGATGACGGTTAGGGGGTTTATCTTCACAGGTGGTTGCTGCGGCGATGATTAAGATCTATCAGTGGACCAACGAGCGTCGGCTCTCCTTCTGGATTGCCAACCAAAAAACACAAAAACATGTATCCACAGCGAAACAGTTTTCCAGGAATTGAGGGCTCATCCTTTTCGTCTTCCGCTGACGGGGAGGGGAAGAACTAAACAGTTTGAAAAGAAGTTCAAATGTGTCACAACAACCGTAACATGCAGCGGGAGACGAAAGATGCAGCGAATGTTGAAAGGTGAAATTTTGTTTGATTCTCTGTTGCTAATTCTATTGGTCAAGACCTCTGAGGTAACGATCATGGAATCGATGAGCTTGTAGATTTTATGTGTTGCCTGTGGCCGTGTAAAATTAATTTGTAGTTTGGCATCACCTTTCAATCAGCAGAAACGAACTGAAGTTAGGTGAGCTGTGGATGGTTTCAGAATTCACATGTCATCAACAGAGGGCATTGGATCAGCATAAATGTGCAATTTTTGCCAAGAAAATGGATTGTCAGGACATCTACCAGGAAAATTGTTAAAAGCAGTCAAAATTCAGATTTTTTTAAGTATGATTTGTTTTGAGATGCGGCCTGTTTTGATGGAGTGACTGATGCTGTTCACATCAAGAAGAAATTTCATCACATCAGCATGACAACAAGTTTTGTTTCTATGGACTCCTCGAGAAGATCTAAAACCAATACGTTAGCTAAGACGATTATAGGACATCTTCGGTCAAGTTAAAGCTGACAGAACAGTCTGGGGTGGGCCAAGGCCTAGCTTCGTGTAACAATTTTGTTGTGCGTGTAATATTTTTCGCACGAATGGAACGGACTCATGTACCTCGGCGTCAGCCATAAATCCGATTTCTAATGGGGAATTGAGAAGCTTCTTCACGATAAATTGTCATATAGCCTTCAATTTGTCATTCCTCGACGAGAAGTGGTGCCGCGAATAATGTTTGCCGGCTAATGAGCTTCAAATATACGCAGTCCCAAGCACTAACCCTAACCACTGAGTCACGACGACAACACTTAAGCTTATCAATGCTGTGATAGAAGTGTATACGATAACTCTTACGGTATCAAGGGCGTGACCATCGAAAAAGGCTTAAAGTAGGGGGGGGGGGGGGGGGGCAGTCTTAGCTCGTTACACTTTAACATGATCCCCAATGATGTATGCAAGACTTCCAAATAAAAGCGGAGTAAGATGATGGTTGGCAAGTCGGGAGTGAGCCCAGGATATACGCAAGGAAACGCTGATTCATGTACAGGATAACATACTGACGTCAGACACCTCATTCCAGATATAAGAAGCCTACCGCTCCACAAAAGGAATCTTAGCAATTCAGCATAGACTCATAGACATAGAAGTCGAAACGAGGGAATACTGGCGGAGCCACTGAGGTGGTTTCGACATGAATTAAGGACTGGGGACACGTCTAAGCAAGCAATGGAAGCGCCAGTGAAGGGGTGAACGTCAAGAGGGAGGCCGAGAAGTACCTGGAAAGTCAGGCTTAAGAAGCTAGGTGAGGAACATGGTAAGACCATTACGAGAATGAGGAAATCGAAGTGAAGATTATCAGTATGAAGGTTCCTTAGAAGTATAATAGGGTTGAACAAGAAGAATATGCCTTGCTGGCAGCTTCCAATGAAGAAACTTCTAGTTTCTAGTTATTTTTTTCCTCAAAAAGAATAGGAAAAGCTTCTGTACATCGAAGACAGCTTAAACATTGTGTTTGAAGTGCCTTTTCTCTGAATTTAAACAATAACCACGTCGTAAGAAATTCTTGTGATTGAGTAAAACACATCAAAAGACCTTTGACAACTCCACCAGAGTGTGCAGTTATCTGTGCGGCTTCAAATTTATGACCTACTTACCCACCCAACTGCTCTCTAAGCCAATTTCTCCCTCTTAAGTTCCCCCTCCCACACCCAAAAGCAAACGCACGTTTTCCACAAAAATAGCACCACCCTCACCTCAGCCCAAGAACTGTTCTCGCATCTTCATCCAAAAAGAAAAGCCCATCCATCTAATAAATTCATCTTGCACACTCAATTAATAACACAAGACGGTGAAATTTCGACTTTATTAATGTGGCCTACAGAGGACAAGACAAACCAGGCCGACAGGACCGACAGACAGATTAGGTACACCTCCATCCATCCACCCGTACGCATGGAGGAACCTGAAGCTGATCGAAGTCGAACACGAAATTAATTTTTCCTCTTCGGATATTCCCAAATGGTAATCAATGATTCACCCGAAAATAGAAAACATTAACCTCATCCATCCAGAGCGAGCCAGCCAGAGTCCACATCAAAATGTGAATCGAGAGGGGTGGTTGCTCCCGTGTCCCCCCGTTCCGAGTGTCTCTTTGCCATCATCCACTTGGGACTATCCTCCGCCACACCAACGAACAGTCTAACTAGCAACGAGGGTACAACAGGGGAACATGCCCATAAAGACGTCTGTCTGCCGAAAACATTTGGGGCTTCTCTCAGGGAACAACCGGGACTCGAACCACCGCTAGATGGTGGTGATGTGTAGTGTGTACCACCCGAACGGGAAGAAGTAATGCCTTGGTTCGGTGATGATGGAGTATGATGATGATGATGATGTCGGGCATTGCTCTCCTTCGTTTATTTATTTTGTCGCACAGACACACTCGCAGTCAGTCGAGCACTGAGAATAGCAAAAAAGGCTCCAAAAGTTCCCTTTTACCCGAGGATTCTGCCGCCAGATGAAAGTAACATAGTGCTGCGCTCGTGTTAGTTAGAGCGCGCGCTCAAGTGCCATAGCCATTGTAGAAGTAACATCAGAAAAATTATTTTTATTCTCTTTTTTACTTTTCGGGGGTAGACACAAACACAAACACAGAGAGATGAAAGGAGAACGCTCTGGGATGCGGAACAGGATAAAATCGATAAATTCGAAATATAAACATTGAACGGGACACGACACGATACGACAACGTGCTATGTGTAGTAGTGGGCTAGAGAGGGCGATATCGTTCCCTTTTTTGTCCTTTTTTTTTGGATGAATAAGTTTGGCGGGAGATTTCGTAAATACTTTGCGAACGAACATGGGCTTGGGGTTGGGGCTGGGGGTGGGGCACTGTCTTTTCTTTGAAATGTCTGTGAGGCCTGAGGAGTGACAAAAAAGGGACGACATTATGTAGAAAGTATGTGGATATAAATTTTTGACTATGTATCCCTTGGTTGTACCAAGAATGCTGAAGTAGTCTCGTCCTCAGTCCATCAACACTCCGGTAGTTTTGGCGGCAATTCGTGAATTATCTGACTCTCCTTGGACTCTTCAATCCACTGATTACTTGCTTAGCGACAATTTACGAAGGCTCACAACTGTGAACATTACTTTCACAGTGGGAGTCTCGCAAGTAATGCCAGTAACGCCTTGCCGTAGAGCCTTGTACATCACGCAAGTAATGCCAGTAACGCCTTGCCGTAGAGCCTTGTGCATCACGGCAAGGCGTTACTGGCATTACTTGCGAGACTCCCACTGTGAAAGTAATGTTCACAGTTGTGAGCCTTCGTAAATTGTCGCTTAGCAAGTAATCAGTGGATTGAAGAGCCCAAGGAGAGTCGGGGAATCAGGCCATGTATTGGATTTATATTTGTCTTTTGAATCTCGCTGCGTCAGATGACGGATAGGTTAGGTTTGTGGATTGATGAGGACATTAACAAACCTCTTAGTCACTCTTAAGTTGGCCTAATACCAAATTGTTTGTGGTTCATACTACCTGCGTCAGTTTTTTTGGTATCAACTATCCGGTCGTCCTTCCAAAGTTGAGTTGATCTAGTAGCCTGCGTCTTCATTATCATTTCCATCGCCATGTTCTCTGCATAAGTCGTCATAGAGGTGACGGGTATCTAGACGCAGATTCACCGTGAGATTCACTCTGAAGTTGGCGCTGGTTTGGCTTTCTGTCAACCATGCTGTGAGTCTTAAAGGTCCTATGTTCCCTCATGAATCTTAGGGAATCTGCATTGCCTAAGCGCCACCGCGTTCGGTTCTTGGCGAGATGTTTTAGATCTCTCGTTTTTTTTTTTCTTGACAGCCCTGAGCCTCGACAGTCCTGAGCCACGACAGTCCCTGAACCACGACAGTTCTGAGCCTTATTTTTCTTGGCCGAACCAATCTTTATTAATCTTGGGTTTTATTGCAGCGAAAAATCCTTTACGCAAGGGGCCTCTGGCTACTCCAGCCTAAGTAACGCTTTCAACGTTGAATTTTTTGTGCGATTCGAGGCTTCTTCTCGTTGAACGCACAACGGCGGGTCTCTCAATCAAATGTTATTTTTGGGGTCTAGCTACTCCAGTCATGCGTTGCATTTTTTGTGCGGTTCGAGGCTTCTTCTCGATAAATGCACAGCAGAGAGGCTCTCACTTAGGCGCTCTCCGAAGGCTCAGCTACTCCATTCGTGTTACTCCCGTGTGGTTCGCAACTTCTTCTCTTTGAATTCCGAATACGATTTCTGTATCGTAATCGGGACAGGCTTCATAGACTCCGTTCAGAAGGTCACAAGAATCCTACTTGATAGTCTTTAGCTTTAGCTTTGACGGTGGGTTCATTAGCCTTCTCTTTTCCCGATACACCTCTTAGCACTCAGCAGACTTTTATATTCTTCTGCTAACCAAGCTTTGGCCTTACCTCTGCAGCAGAAATAGGCTAAGCTGTGGGTTAGGTAAGTCTACCTAGCGTATTGCAAAATATCTGTCAGTGAAGGGGGTTTTTTCATCCATTCTGACTTCCTGGGCGCTGCCAGTACCCCAGGCTGGAAGACATCGACTCTAAGACCGGCTGTCTTAGATCCAGTCTTCAGCTTGCTTGTTAAAGACAATAATTTGTCGTCATAGCTCGATAGAACGCGGCTTGTTTTTGAACCACCGCTCATGAACTCTGAACTCTAGGTGCAAGGCCATCTGAGATAAGTACGTGCAGCTTCAACCGCCTTATTCATTGGCGTTCCTCCCAGGCGAAAATATTTGGCACTGCCACCTAAACAAACGGATTTTGTCTACAATAAACAGCGAAAAATCCATTACTACACCCACAGCTCTGCATCCAGCAAACAAATTGACTCACCCACACGCTGCTCGCCTGCGTTTCTTCAAAAAACAGCCCGTAATTCATTTCCATGTAATTAAGATTAGACATCGTCGTCGTCTCCTCCGCACAGTACGCGGAATCGTTGCAATAAATATTGACAGCCATAAATATTGGGCCCACCACCAGCTTCTAGCAGCCCCGGCAAACAGGATTAGACACTGACGCTGGTGTTCGGATTGGGATGTTGGATGTTGGATGCTGTCTCAAAATGTTTACACATATCGTGGCACACAGCAGCCACCATCTTGCTCCCAGTCACCGGAAATTCCGTGAAACAAAGATTGAATGTCTTTCCCACACATAAACTTTGTTTTGTTTCGTTTGAAGCGAATTTATACGCTTTCGCGCACATCATCATCGTCATCTGGGAACCGAGGCGGCGACGAAAAGGAAGCCGGCCCTGGTCATCATCACTGACAAGACCGACATGCCGCCAAAACAACACCAACAACGAAAAAGTGTATCCCTCTCCTTTGGCGTCTGTGCACGAGTGCGAGTACCACTACAAGTACATATCTGTCTGTGCAGAGAGTGAGTCAAGAAATATTTTTGAATGATTGCCGGTCGAGATACTTTCATAAAAACGGTCCACCGAGACCGGGGCACAACTCAGTGCAGAAATATTTAGGTTACGAACATTCTCCTCGCAAAGAGTGGGGCTCCCACCGAAGGGGCCCACAATAGTGTGCGAACTTTTACTCAAGAGGTCTGGCCCGGACGACAGCGGAGTTGTTGTCTTATTAGAAATCGGAAAATTAATTGGAATCAATTCGATGGAAATGCTCCCACATTCTTCATTCTTTTTCGAGAGCCAGCTCGCCATACCGCTCCAGTGTCAGGGCAGCGTCCGTGGTCGTCATTGTCAGTACAATGATTTCTAACTTCTTGTTCCAGACAGCGACACACTAGCGCGCAGACAGACACACAATATGCCGTGGGTATTTATTGTTTTCGGTGATAAATCATCGGATGGACGGACGGACGCGGCCACGGACTGGAGGCACTCAAACTCGGATTTGTTTGCATGAATCAAATTCCTGGAACGGTTTTTGCTGTTCTATCGAATTGGCTTTGTTTGTTTGGCTTTTTCGGAATCGGGTTCTCTAGCGGGGACTCGGGGGGGTTATTGCTTTGATGGATATTTGGCGCTACATGCTAATCGAAGGCATTACTCTGGCGGAATACCTAAGTTATGAGACTGTGTCGGTCTGGTCGGTGGCGGGAGTCGCAGCCGGACGGATCGAACAGAGGATGGATGTGTAAAAAGCCATCGGGTTTTGGTAGTGCGTCATGTGAAGCCTTGGCGAAAGGCAGGCACCACTAAGCGTGTGAAATAAAAGTGTACACGTCAAGCTAAGATATATCGCGATCATTAGATTGGACAACGGAGTAACCGTGACTTCAAATTTTGATACAAAGATGAGGATGCATATTCATCATTTGTCAAGATCGCGTTACCAAGGTTTGTTTTCGGTGAATTTATGCGAAGACTGGCAGTCTGGGTTAGAGATGAAGATGAAGTGGCAGTTTGTGGTGGAGCTGGTCTAGCGATAATGAGCTCGTCGAAGGGAACCTGTTGCGAAACATCTTATGGAAGAAATGCGGTAGGGTACATCGACCTGAGTAGGTCTATGGGCGCCAAGTTATTCTAAGAACTACAACATACTCTGTAAGTAAGGATCGTCCCGTTTTTTCAAAGGGGAGGGAGTTTCATAAAAATTCTGTAATCCCATTCTGCAAAGAGTCACAGGCTCGCACTGCACGTGTTCTACGGTCATATCTGTTGGAAATAAACGCAGATTATTTTAGGATTTTTTTTTATTATGAACTGAGTTGAAGTCAGAGAAGAAACATTTGAATTTTTACTTTTTGACATTCTGACAGTTAAAGTGTTGCCAGATCATTATTTCACTCTACAATATCCTGCTCTAAGCAGAGTTGGCATTCCGCTTTCTGAAGCAAAGACGCAGTTCCAAGGCCTAGATCGGATAATTTTCTATTCCAAGAGGACGAAGAGGCCTTTCTAAAATTTTTTTTTCTAGGGTCGCCTAGAAAGGCTAACATATGTCATGCGTGACATATGGCAAAAAGTTGGGGGGAAAGAACTCGTGGAACAGATTTTTGAGTAAACGCTGTGCAAGTGAACCTGTTCAAGTCAATAAGAACTTGGAAACCCGAATCCAGAGTCTTCATTTAGTCTGATTGGGTATATGTAACCACTGGCGAAGTGTTTTCTATTTTGCTTCGAGCTATGGCGAAGGATATTTGTACAAGACGTACTCAGCAGTTTCCTGATCTTCCAAGGTGTACTAAAAACAGAATGACATTGTCTTTCGGACATGTTTTGACTTTGTTTGCGAGCCCAAAAAGCTGCTGAGCACATGTTGTTCGGAGCTAGTTTTCTCTTGATTTCTAGAACTTCTTGATTTCTCTTGTCGAAGTCCTGTTTTTGAGTTTTACATTAAGAGCTTCTCTTGGTGTTCCCATGGGTAGGACTCTAACTTCTTGTAGTTGAATTTCGATTCAAAACATTGTCCGGTTGGCAATTTTGTTGTCTGACGCCGTAGTGTCCGCAAAAACAATAGATTGCGAGCAGCTAGCTTTATGAAAGTGTTAAGGCAGCTTAAAATAAGTAAATAATCAAAGCGATATGAACAGGTAGATTGTCAAGCGTTCACTTAGACCAACAATTGAGTCCGCTGTGCCAGCCATATGAACTTTGTGCTTCGGTCTGTTTGGTTGTCAAGGAAAATGAGATTCTATTTCCTGTGGAGGCTGATTCCGTTTGGATTGCATAAAAAGTGATTTCCTAGGGCTGTAGTTCAGGCTTTTAAGACATTCAGAAGATTTGTGGTGCACTCTGGACTACGGTGAGAATTCCTTCATTGCAAAGAGAATCAAAGAGGAAACTGTTCAACCTAAATTTGATCACAAAAGCTACATCCTATCCGACTGTCTTCAGTAAGGACATACCCGCAACTTTTCGGGACGCCCACGTGTGCAAATGGCCGGTCAAGAACTAGTTTTGGTTGCTCGTACTAAGAAAGTGTTGGGGTTTATGACTTCGAGAAGACCTCCACGGTACGTTTTTCAGTCAAAATCGAGTGAAAAAGCTAAAGGGTGGTGCAGAATTTTTAAGCATTACAATTTTGACGGACGAATCGAGGGTGGATTGTGCGATCGGAGCAGGGATTTATTCCAAAACTTTGATATCAAAGTTGCTCAGGCTACCGGACTTTTTCTGGACGAAATGTTTCCGATCCTCGATGTATACTTTAAGTTCAAAAAGTATACTTTACGTTTTTCCGATCGCGAAGACACCCATTAGCACTCTTTACGAGGATATAGATGAGGAACCCATGATCAGGGCTAATACGCGCTGGTGTTACGTGGACACATATGGAATAGCCAGATCACTATGGCCAGTCTTCGATAAGATGAAGTCCAATAATCTCGTATAACTTAGTCGACGGAAAATACGAATCGTCTCCGGTGTCCTCACAGGACACTGCGGAATATGAATCCATGCAGAGCGTCGTGGATTGCCCTACAACGACTATTGCAGAAGCTGCAGGGACGAAGAGGAAATAGAATCCGTCCGACACCTGCTATCAAACAATAGTCAATCCTATCCCTTGGTTTGACTCCCATGAGTATACTTTTTATGGGTACAGTGGACCCGCTTGAGGTCTAAGTAAGTCTTTAGGACACCCACTAAACCAACCAACCAAGTTCAAAAAGCAGCCAACTCCTTAAAGAAATCTAAGCGAGTAAGCGGCTATAGCTTCTGGAACCACATCCTCAAAATTGGTGGAATCATGTCGTAAGGTCCTTGTGAATCAGCGTAATTGGTTTTCTAGCGCTTTAACCTAGATTCAACGTCAGAGGGGTATAGATAAGGGAGAGGGAGAGGCCGTCTTGCAACCTTGAATAGGAGTAACAAGTGCACAAGCTTGATACGAAGGGGTGGCCTTATAGAACATAGACAGGAAAGAAAAACGCATAGACGTCTACTCTGACAGCAAAGAGTTCTGCAATCAGAACGTTAATGAACCCTTCTCAGGAAGCACGCTAAAAGATTAGGGCTCTCAGCCACAGATGTCTGCAGATACTGCAACGACCTATGCGCCGCTGAGGACATAACACACATATTAGGGAATTGCCAGGACTCGCATGAAACTTCTCGGCAAGTATAACTTTAGTAATCTTGAGGAGTTAGGCTACGACGGCTATAGAAACATGGTTAAACTCTGCAGGGAAATCAAATGCTTTCAGGAAATGGATTAGGTTTTGCCTTTTTGGTTTCACAGCGAACGCGATGGGCCCACTTTGGTGCCTACCTAACCTACCCTATACAGAGTGTAAGCATAGATTGGACTTCTTTGGGAGCCAAAGCAACATGAACATCGCATAGGTGGAAAAAGGAGACGAGCTGGCAAAAACAACGATGCAAACCTAGGCAGAGATTTCATCAAACGTCATCAAGACGGTAATCGATGAGAGAATCACTAAGGATTTCTTCAAATACTGGGCAGACTTGACAAATGCCAAAAATAGCGATGAGATCTAAAAGAGCACAACTGAGCTCAGTGGTGGATCCTCTTACGAAGCATATAAGCTTCAACAAGCACACAAAATTGAACTATGTGTCCCAGCAACCAGCAAGAACTGCGAAAAAGAGGAGGATCTAGAACGTTTACTCCATTACTGTTCAACGCCACAATCCAAACATCCTGGATTGGACACATTCTAGAGTTTGCCGAAAACGCAGGCAAATATTTTCGGCCTCACACAGAGATATTATTCACTCCGTAGTCTCCCAACATCGAATCCTTCTCCCCATACACCTCCTTTCACTCCTTTAACAGTCCTTTTGGGGGAATTGTAACGGCCCCAACTAAAGGCTAAGTAAAGAGGCTCCAAAACAAATTTTGTTGACCAAGCCATCGTCGGTAGGCGATGAAAATATTTCACAAGTTTGCGTCATCCCCGCTTACGCATCCAGGAAGTTGTAAAAAAAAAAAAAAAATTTCGTCACTGCATCTAGCGCGTAGAAAAGCCAATAAAAACCGTATAAACAAAATAGACACCAAAGATGGCTGGAGACAGGGCTATTATAACCATCAAATGGTCCGCTTTTGTACACAAAACACAACCCAAAGAGAGACACAATTATCGTTAAATGGCATCCGAACGCATACAACGCACGCAAATCATCCAAACGAATAATGTAACTCATCCATTATAACCCCCAATTCATAACACAACCCCTTCGCCGACTCACCGGGCCGGTACGCCACCGAAGCACCACAACTGAGTATCGATGTTTGTTTTTCCAACAAAAGAAAAAAAAAATGTATAACGATCGACGTCTGACCAATTGACGGGGTGACGAACGACTGGGCTGTGTCAACTCCACAAAACAACCCAAGCAAACACTTCTAAGGTCGCTAAACTCTGTGTCAAGGTTACTATGGGTTTTGCGCTCGAACTGCCTACACGTCGGGGGTAACCACAAACGACAAAGACGATACTCGTGGCTGGTATCGCTAGATAGATGTGTATCTGCACCATTTGTAGGTGTATCACCGAAATTACGCAGTTAAAGGAGCACACACACACATAATTCGCAAGCCGTAGACCAAGTTTTGAACTCACACCCGTCCTTTCGCCGGACCCCTTGCCCCATTTCGGCTGCGAGAGAGCGAGCGGTCTTTGAACCCCTGCACACACGAGGACGAGTAATTGTGCAAATAATTCTCGTTCGTACTTCTTTTTATCGTTTCACTTCGGGTTTTGTCTGAGTTTTGTGTTATTTACGAGACAAAAGTTCAATTAAATTCCCGCCATTTTCTCCGGCCGTGAGCAACTGTCACTCCGACAGCTCTGTGGGAAAACTTGTTGTTGGACGCTGCGAGAGTGTTCGGTGTGCCACAGGTGAGTTATGGTCAACCATTTGGCGCTTGGATTTGAATAGCCGCCTAATAGCACAATTTATCACGGAGTACACGGTCAGATACATGAACAAATGTGTTTCGCAAAAATATTGAATTTTTGCGAAACACAATTTTTGATAAGCAACTGTGACAGGCTTAATGGCGAAACTTAGGCAACAGCGAACACACATTGAGATTTTAAATTTTTTTTTTCTTGCGGGGCTCTATCAGATGGAGACAATTTATCGCTGCAATTAGGAGCAGTTAGGGGTAATTAACGATTTGCAGATAAGCTTCGAGTCTTCGATTATGGTGCTGCGGTTGATTGAGAGTGTCCCAACTGCATGGGAAGCAGCGGTTTTAACTTTTCGACAACTTTGAGCCCGGCACTTGGGTGCACAACAAGATGCCTGGGGGGTGCAAATAGTTGGAATGTTTTGACACCCTCAGCAATTGATTTGAATTTAGATGGCTCAGCGTACTTAACAGCGTTAAACATTTTTAAGTGTCCAAGGTGTTCACAAGTGTCCACACAATTTCCTACACCAACGCCTACTCTCACCTTGATGTGGTGATCCTTTGGGTACCTCAACTCGAGTTCGAGTTTTAATTCTTTTGAAAGGTCGTTGACGGTAGCAAACGAGATCCGGAACGCGACGGAAGACTTCTTCAAACCGTACCAACTGTGGCGTCCAAAGTTGTAATCAGGCCGAATTATTCCGTAGGTTTGAAGGAAATTTCAAGATTTAGTGAGGGTCTCGAAAAAGTGTTGGGGGCCGAAGAACTTCCTTAGGGGCCAGCGGCGCGCTTGCATTCCCGCAGTGGGTAAATGATATCGGTCTCGCCGAACCCTCTAGGTAGGGAGTTTTGCTGCCGGCCAAGGTAATTGCTCGACCACGGAGAAAGTAGTTAGTTACGAAGCAACAATAAGGCTCAGATACGAACAGGTTGACACGTGTCAACGAAACAAGGGCAATTATCTTTAAATTTGTACGTGGAATGTTTAGTCCTTTAACAGACTGCGTACAGCGGAACGATTAGCGGACGCCTTGGACTTTGATACCGTCATCCAACCGTATGGGTCTGGCAAAAAGAGGATGACAAACTGCGACATGTACAATGGCGATTTGTTGCGCGCACCGTCCCTTTCCATGTCTCTCCGAGGCAAAGGTTCGTCAAGAACCTGAAGCATGCCAGATGTAGTTGGCAAAGGTTGGCCACACCGCCGCGTGGTCTGATTTAGGGAATTAGGGACTTTCTTTTCTACCAGCTAGTTTCTTTCAGTACTTGGCACGAGATTTTGTGTGCTGAACAGATGGTGCAAGGTAGGCTTGACAAGAAACCCCCCCGTCCGACGAGTTGAGCCCAGCAACCGCAAGCGTGCCGCTGTCTTTTACACCTGCACCGAAGCTGCCCCCGTGGCCCAATCCTGACTCGCAACAATGGCGCCCAACGTGGGGCGCATCGGATTGCTATCGATAGCAAAAGCACCGCACCTTTGGGCGCGGACTTGTCATTGGACACAAACTAAGGCAAGAAGTGTTGAGTATCAAGGCAAAATTCGCCAACATAAGCCCAATGTGCGCCATCGCCCTCATGAAAGTGAAAGATGATGACACCAATGACCACTTTTATGAGCTCTGGAATAAAATTTACGGAATAATGCCTTAGGATAGGTTAAGTAAGGTGTCTATCCCAGCTTGGTAGGGACACACTTAGACAAAGTGCAGATTCATTGTGGTACCACATGGAGTACCGGATTACCAGCGTCGGGAAACTTACATAGATGATGATGGGTAGCCTTCTTGAAAGGGGTGAAAGCTATGACTCAAAAATTCTTTGGAGTATAGCTGGAATTAATAGCCTGCGCGATACCACCTCCCGTGATGGATTAAGGCCAAACATTGCGGCGGCGTAAAACATTATAGTACCAAGCACGCGGTTCTCGTATCTCGATATTCATAAGGGAACATGGAGATCTCCTGCTCAATAAACCGTCAAGTAGATTGACCACGATCTATCTACTCAAGACATTTATTCAGTAAAAAAGATGTTCCGAGGGGTGAACAATGGTTTAGACCGCTATTTTGTCATCGCCAAGGTACGGCAAGAACATCTCGAACACCGCAAAGGCAAGGAAATATTGCGAGGAAGTTTGTCTACAATGGTAAGTGATTGCCAGAGCCTTTTCTGATGGAGTATTTTTACATAAATCTCGCAAAAAGTCCTATACCGCTAGAATCAAATATTGAAAATCAGTGGCAACACTGACAAAAAGCCATCAGAGATATCCCTTCTGATACGATGGGATTCTCTCGGCTACCAGAGTTAGTTAGTTAGAGTAGTCCTCCAAGAAGAGGTACACTTAGACCAGAAAAGTTGGTCCATTGTGATACCACTGAGTACTGCGGTTTGACCAGCTTATTCCTGAAACCATTTAGATTTCCCAACGTAGCTGTTGAAATCGGCCGTGCTGGCGGAGTTCAGATCATTCAGATCGTTAAAGACATATTCCCCTAATGTAGGGAGGAGCGGGACACATATAGAGGAAGGGCAGCCCCCCCAGAAATCGTTACATGCCATACCTAAGCGTTGACCATGCCTGTCCAGGATGCAGTGCCCCGTGATGACGTTGATTAGTTTTGAAAGTTGGTCTCGTTGAGGTCGTATTAATGCTTCTGATCTTTTCAGACCCAGGACAGGCCAGATCAGCCTTGCATTGTTGCAGCAATCAAGGTGTTGCCATTTACGATTTGCTTTTAACAGAGCGTGTCAGTATAAACCAGGTGTTTAACATACGACATAGGCGCCTTGACATGGTCGATCATCCTGTCTTCGGTACATTGAGAGCTTACGTCTGGCTAATTCGACAGCGGCGTAGCTCCCTTGAATGTCGCAGTGACCAGGGACTCAACAGAGTGTGACGCTATATTGGTTAGCCGTCAGCCAACCCAGTCCCAGATTGATAGCTGTGACTTTGGCTTGAAACAGTAGTTGGGGAGTCTGAAGGAGTGGTGGATGTCCAAGTCTTCAGAAAAAATACCAGCACCGACTCGTTCGGCTGTTTTAGAGCGACACGTAAAGAAAGAGAAAAACTCATTGAGAAGGACATTGCGCTGACTCCAGGCGCTTCTATCCGATATCTTGTGCTTATAGCCCATGTTGAAGTTATTTTTGGTGGGCAGCATGTCTGTTGATTTCTCAGACCATTCGGGAAATTCCCTCATCAGCGAAACAGGAGGCAGTCGCGATGCATAGAAGAACAGAGCAGTTTTCGAACTCTGCGAGGAGAAACACCGGCTTGTCATCAGAGGTAAACAAAAGCCACGTTTAACCTAAGTCGAGCCAAGCTGTTGGATCTGATGGTCTAGCGTGACGCTACAGTCCATTGTGGAGCTGGTCCCCAACCAACAAGCATTCCTGAAGACAGTCAGCTCGATCGTTAGCTGACTGTATTCAGTTTTGCATGCCAAAATTGGTTGAGGCAAGTAGAAAGGGAAAGAGGTCCAGGTCCCACCCCTGATGGCAGCGCGTAGGGGACTAAACAAAAGGTTCCAAGACGCCATTGTTTGTTTCAAAAGAGCAGCTCTAGCAGTGATTTTTGGGGGAGAAAATGATGTATGAAATGACCAAAGCCCCGTCGGCCAAGTCAAGTCAAGACAGTAAAAGTCTGTAGCTCGAGATGGTTAGGATATGCAGAGCAAATAGTGATTAGCACTGGGAACCAAAGAGGGCTCAAAGATACCTTTGATGTTGAAACGAATGTCACCTGACAAACATCTCTACACTCTTACGAAAGAATTCCTCTAAACCCAAGATGGCTTGCCCAAGACAAAGTCAACAACTTAACACAACGCTAACAGCTTTTTGTTAAATTTTCACGCCACTGATCGTGTTCTCATGACTCGCGTTACAATGTTGCTCTTGCACTCATAATTATTGTTCCAACTCCTCCCCCCCTCCGGCCCACTAGGAAAGCAGAACTCCATTCGTTAGCTGTCAGTCACAGCAACGTTACCAGATAGAACCATCCTTCATTTAGCACTTACACCCGATGGATGCAACGCATTCAAGCCAAACCATAATCCATTTGTGCAGACCATTATAGAACTCTCATTCCGCATTGCAACCGAGATAAATTAACCGCGGATGAGATCTTTCGTGGCGCGCCTTCGCGACCCACAAAGCAATTGTTCGCCTCTTCGTCGTTGTTCCTTTTGTTTGATGTTGTGCGGCTCTCGTTTTGTGTGCAACAAAGTTGCAGCAGTGACGCTGCATTGCACACTCGGTTCATAAATTAGGTGATTTGCACCTTTTGGCGGGAGTTTCCGCCTTCTCGTTCGCCTGTGGCAACGACATTGTGCATTGCTTTCATCGTGTTTCTCATAAGTAAATGAAAATTGAAAACGTAAACACAAAACGATGGACCTATTCGTGCCAAGGTGTAGTGCAAGAAGGAAGACGAGTGCCATAACACTGGAGTGCGCCCTGATCGACCAATTGGCAAGTGGACCAGCTGTTGGTCGACGATTGTCTGTAATAATGGGTGGGGGAGCAGCTAGCAGACCCGCCCTCTACCCTGCAGCGCAAATACTTTGTTGCAATAAGGCAACAACAGCAGTAACGACTTCTTCTCGCGCCCGTCCCGAGGCCAATACACTCTCTCTCACAGCAAAAGCAGCGATGCGACGACTTGTTTCAGTTTCGCCATTACGAACATTATTGGCAACAGGGTGGTTATTTTTCGATTAAGGAGTAATTATTGTGCCCATTGTTGCAGGTCGGAGGGGCGGGCAAGGCTGTTTAATATTTTACATTCGAGGGAACGAAGAACGTAGTTTGGAAGTGGGCGCTTAGAACAGCAGAACAACAGCGTTAACTGATTGGATATCGGCCAGAGAATGTTGGGAGGGTTACCTCGTAAACAAGCACTAGATCTGCGATTGGAGATGTCAAAAAAATTTATGTAGATTGAGGCCAACGTCGGAGTAGGAGGCATAGACCGTGACCTGTCGTTGAACTGTTGGCTTGGATTTACACAATCACTTGTAGTCAACGTTGTTTGTTCGCATTCTTTGGTTTGTTTGGTGTAAAGCGAAACTGACAGAGAGCGGTCTTATGCGGTACAGGAACAGACTTTTGGTGGGTAATTTCTGACGAAGGAATGGGCCTGAGGGTTGTTGCACGGTGTGTGTTAAGTACAGTGGTGCATTTTGTTGTCCGATTGAAAGGTCGGCTGGATGTCTGTAGAATTTGGTCAAAATTGCCGAACCATTGAGCGTCTCACTGGAGCCTGACAGTCGGAAGCATATATCCCAGTGGTGTTCAAAAATTACGAACGGACAACGCCATGACGCAGAGGATTGCCTGTCACAAATGTTATGAACACCTGCCATATGTCGGCACTAGAAGCCGTCAGCAGGTTTCCACCCATCCAAATGTTCACTAGGAACACGAGTGCCAGATGTGCTATAAAACTGCAGCCGAAACATAAGAATAAACCAGGCAAACTTGTGAGACACTTGGAAATATCTGACCCAATACCAGGAAGGGATATATTCTGTACTAGCCTCGGCTCTATGGTCAGAACCCGGTTTTGTTCCTTATTTGAGTTCGAGATGTTGGACCGTGGCCTGGTCTAATAGAGAATCACTACTAAATCCAAGAAGTCTTGCTTGGACTACACAGGGATCGAAAATGGAATCTGGAGTGGGGAGCTGGCGCCTTTAGACCCAACACCAAAGTCTCGATACTAATGGAAATGTATCCCAATGTCTAGAAGTCTAAAATCCATGGCACTAAGATTTAAGCTAGAATAAACCTCGAAAAAGGTATAAAGAACGGTAGAATACATATGTATATCTTTTCAAACAGCCAGGCAGCACTTAAAGTACTGACGTCCCGCTCAGTGGATTCCAAATCAAACTTGGTTGGGTATCTGGTCATCAAGGAATTGTGGTCAATGAATTCACGGAAGAACAGGCAAGGACCGGCTTTGTATCCGGATTTCTAGGACTTGATCCATTCTGTTGCGTGGTTTGGGCTAAGGTCAAAGCGCTGATTACGATAGGGAACACCAACTTCACCTAGCGTACTGGGAAAATGGTCCAATGCTAAGGCAAGCCAAGCGACTAATCAAGTCTTATTCCTTCAAGGAAATCCTTAATTTAGACAAGGAAAGCATTAGGAAGTGGGTGAGCTCCCTCACAGGCCATTGCTGCCTGAGATACCATCTTATTAAGTTCAGTGTGTAATGGAGTGCCAATTCTGTCTGTAAAGGGATGAAATTTCCAATTATAATACCCAGCACTTTAAGGGTTAAGGAGGCGTACCTTCCCTAAGGAACTTGGTAAGTAGATTTCATCAGCTTCACTTTTAAGGACATACTCACCTACTTAAGGAGGTGATGGGTCTCTAAGGCTGATTCACCCTTCGATACAAGATCTTCAAGTTCACAGTGTCCGTCAAGCGAAAAGTAGTCAGCTGAATGAAATCTCAGCATTGTTTGCCAGACCCATCAGTGTGGCTTTAGGCCAGAAAAGTCCATCATCGACCAAATACTCAGACGACGGTAGATCTTGGAGAAAATCCAGGAACTTCAAATCGCTACCCACCACCGTTTCATCGATTTTAAGGCCGCGTATGGCAGCATCTATAGAGACGAGCTATACAGAGCCATGTCTAGTTTTGGCATCCCTGCCAAACTCGTCCGTCTGTGCAGGATGACGATGGAGAATGCACGCTGCTCCATCAAGGTCGGTCAAGACCTCACCGAGACCTTTGACTCACGCGCCAACACCAGAGGCACAATCTTTCAAAAGTCCGTCCAATTACTCGGATACGCAGCGTGATGTCACTGGTGCGTTTGTGAGTATCGAGACGGAGGCGGCGAAGATGGGTTTAGCGGTCAATGAGGGCAAGACGAAATATATGCTGTCAACAAGAAAGGACTCCCAACACCGACGTCTCGGACAGAACGTCACAATAGACAGCTATAACTTTGAGGTAGTTAAGGACTTTGTCTACCTAGGCTCCGCTATAAATTCAGACAATGACATCGGCGCTGAGATTAAACGAAGAATAACTCTTGCCAATCGCTGATTCTTCTGGCTAAGAAGGGAATTGAGTAGCAAAGCCCTCTCTCGAACAACTAAGGTGACCCTCTATAAGTCCTTAATCGTCCCAGTCCTGCTCTACGGCGCAGAGGCATGGACTCTGTCTAAAGCGGATGAGGTTGCTCTTGGCTGCTTCGAGAGGAAAATTCTTCGGGTGATTTTTGATCCCGTCTGCATAGACGGGGAGTGGAGGAGGAGATACAACGACGAACTGTACGGGCTGTACAGCGACATCGACTTAGCCAGAAGAGTGAAGGTCCAACGACTGAGGTGGCTGGGTCATGTAGAGCGGATGGACACCAATGCTCCAGCTCGGAAAATCTTCGAATCCACACCCGAGGGTCAGCGCAGTAGAGGAAGACCGCGACTCAGGTGGCGCACGCAAGTGGAAGGCGACTTCAACCAACTTAGCGTGCGAAACGGGAGACAGCTGGCAAAAGATCGAGATCGCTGGCGACGCTTGTTGGTTGAGGCCCAGGACCACCCCGGTCTGTAGCGCCACCTTTAGTAAGTAAGTAAGTAATTGGTTACTCAGAATGAGAATCAACTGTGTGTCCTCAAAGCAGGTTTAGCAACCCGATGAACCAAATTGTCAAAAACATTAATCGCCACCATGATCAAGGCAATTAAAGGTAACGAAGTGATACGACTTTAGAGTCAGGATCTTGATCGAAGCATTTAACACCGGAAAACCTTCTCAATTATTTTCAAGAGCGAGCTTAGGAGGTTGAGAGGGAGAGTTTCCATCCAAAGTGGTATTCGACACGGCCTTATGCTTCAACCAAGCCTCACGCTGTCTTTTCATAGCCGATGGAGGAATGCTTAGACTCTAACATCACAAGTCACCGGAACTCAGAAGAGTCTGAGGGACACCCGCGTAAAGAAGAGTCTTAAGGCCGGTCTTTCTGTAATAGGTTTGTTGGTTGAGGCCCAAATTCACCCTAGCGCTACCTATCTATCTATCTAGCGAGGACCGGAAATGCACTGGAACTTATCTTTTGTGTTAAGCAACTGCTACAACTGAAGAAAATTTTGAGCATGATTGAGATCGTATAGGAAAGTTAGGGACGTACTTGTGGGAAACTTGATTGTTTCTGGAAAGGTGAATCCCCTGCCGAAGTGTTTCAGTCTGCAATCGACCTTATTTGCGGATTTGATTCGCCGAAATACCCCACTGATTAGGAGTTATTTGCTACTGGTCTGTCATTACTCCATAGGGTGTGGTTTGTTGGACTTAAATCTACGTACTTGGTCTAGGGTGAGGTAGAGGAAATAGTTGGCTAACATCGTTCAATTTGAATAGTTCTGCCATTCATTCAGCAAAATTTTAATTATCATCGCTGTTATACAGTCTGCAGAACTAATCCTTCCATATCCTCTTTAATACCACTTAGTTCCATTGTTCGCCTTTCGTCCCAACCCTCCCCTATCTCTAGAGTCTTGATTTTTAAAAGAGAGAAACAACGGGCCCGACTGAGGCCCAATTAAAGAGCCTTTCGTTCACCCTTATTCAGGCTTCGGTTGGGAATTTGTGTCTTTGAAATGTTCGTCTCACTTTTTGGTAAAACTTCCGATCGCTATTTCGGCGCTCATCTTGTTCCTGCTTTTTTACGTTTAAGAAGCCGATGAGCCCGATAAACCTCAAACACAATAATATCTGAATATCTGACTACGTAAGAGAAAGTGCATATTTTAAACTCGTCAATTAAAATTGCCTACCAGTAGGTCAGTGCTGCCAAGAAAACATAAATTTTATCGTTCCTAAAATTCTGCCATAAAAGTCAAAAGCACGTTTCTGATTAGAACATTTGAAAACACGTCAATTGCACAACTACTTCACGCATTTCGTCAAGGAAATTTGCAATAATTCTGACACGAAACCCATTTAAGTACCCAGAATGACGTTCATCATAACTATAACATTTCCGCACACAATAACTGTCATAAAACCAAGTATGCGGATGTTTTTTTCTTTCGAGCACCATAAGAATAAAACCAGTTATTTCCAAATCATTAAGAAAAACAAAATTAAAGGAATATAATCCGAATTACGTGCTGGCTGTCATCTTAATGCAGCGCCAGCGCGACTCAATACCCCGGATTAGTTGGCTGCATTTCATTTTTATTCCACTGACTTGGTTAATTGCATTGTGAAACTCTCCACCAATCTTTGAATGCGCCCCGGACTTGTGTAAAAATAAATAAAAAAAAATAAAACCAAAAAGTTTCGAGTAGATTTCCTGTTAAGTGCGCTGCGCGTACTAATGGGCAAATTACTTCTTTTTTTCGAATCAAAATCAAGCAATTAAATGGCAGGGTAATTTGATCATAAAAGTATTATTGTTTTTTTTTTTTTTTTAAAACAATTTACCTACCGCTGACTGACAGGTGGCCAACAGGGGATCCAATGAAGTGATTAATTGTAAAATGGTGGGGAAAACCGTTAATTGCTGATTTTACTTTGGAGATTTGACAGATTTAACGTCAATGGACTAGGTCAATGCTCAGTGTGAAAGTAGTATTTTGAGTGTTTTGCTATTTTTGGAAGACATTTTGTTGATTAGAATGTTAACGTTAATAATGTTTTGAAAGTTGTATAAATGAAGATTTAGAAGGTGGAGGAAGTAGATGTACAAACATGTAAGATGAAGTTTAAAACTGAAGGACATTCACTGAGTGTTTACGTGCCTGAACAAATGTTGATCCAAAGGAGGAATTACACGGAATGCAAGAATAATGCACGGTTAGCAGGATAACGATTAACTTCCGAGCGTAACATAACATGAAATTAAATTACAGCGCAATGACCAAGCTTATAGCAAAGTTCACGGGTAACTTCAGGACACATGATAGCACTCCACCTTTCTGAAAACCTAGCTTATGAAACTGACACTACCTACGCCTCGGATAAGGATTGATCACTCGTTGACGACTTTTGTATCCGGGCTAAGATTGGCTCTTGGAATACTCGGACGCTTTTCGACTCAGGAAGCGAAGGACCATAAAGCGCCAAATTTATGCAATTTAAGCGATGACTTGACACTGGCTTGAATAAGATGACAAAAAATATCGGAACAAATGAAAAGGAGGACAGCTGGTGAAGAATTGGTCAGTCTCTGGTCTCTGAGTCCATTCATGGTTCTGGATATGTGAGTTGTGAATGACATGGTCGATAAGTGGGCCACGAATAAACGCCGAAGAAGTTGAAAAAGGGTGCCTATAGGTAGACAGGCCCAAATTTGGAACAATCCACATCACCCGGAAGCATTCAAAACCAATGTGCATCGGTCTCCACTCTCCCACACTTTAAATATTTCCCAGGCTTCCATGCGGAACTAAAGAAAAGGTCACAGAACTTAAGGTCTACGAAGGCTAAGAACTATAGAAGGAAGACGGACGCAGCCTACCGAATTAATTTGTTGAAAGCGAGTAGCGCCCTTCTAACGACGCGGCGTATTTCGTCTGTAGTATGGTCCCAATCGACTTCCTTGCAAAAGATGAGCCCACATAACCATTGCAATTCCACCGAAAACACCAAATGATACCCAGATACCATCAAGGGTAACAAGTCCGCAGTAGTGACAGCAGGGATGGCAGAGAATATTTGGCATCACTTTGACAAATCCAGATCGACACACAGAGTCATCCCCGACATGGACGCACTCATCAACAGAACAGAGAGCTAAACTTTGGGCCCGACGATGACCCCCATTGTCCAAGGTGCATAGAAATAATTAAAGACGCGGAAGACGTCATTTTCCATTGTTCTCAGAGCGACATCTGTTGGAGTAAAAAATGGGCAAGGGCTTAACCACAGAAAACTAAACTAAGAGATGATGGATACCAAAGGAAGTTGGGACACGATTGTGCGTCAAAGTAATGCATCCAACCCAAGGCTGTAGGGTTTGGGGGCTGATTTTAGTCGGGACAAATCCGACTTGGAGGGGAACTGCAATAATTCCTCAGTAGCTTAAGGTAGTAGGAATGGTGGTGAGATTGAACCGCGCCGAACCACTAGGATTACTTTAGATCTGCTGTGCTTTCGGAGATTTTCATTTGAAAATAAAAAGACGAAGGCTGCACAAAAACTGTGCAGCGCTGGATAGCTGTTCATGCTCAGCTTCCTACGAAGACCAGGGGATTAGCTACACGTCTTTTGGATAAATGCTGGCATTGACAGGCCGAAGAACGTCGGTCAGCAAAGAACTGCGGAGAAATCCAGAAAGCATCTCTGACTCTTGAAAGGGAGCCAGTTTGGTAAGGCATTGAGCACTTAACCATTCTGGAATGAGATACCCACAAAGATCCAGAGAAACATGGTTCACACTTTGAAGGCAAAATCAAGTAACTTGAGCCCTGCCTGCCTCAACGGAAGCTAACTTGTCAACCACAAGGTTCGGAATGTCATCACTGTCAAATTCATGCCCTTAGCCATGGCTAGCGATGGAAGAGAAACTACCAGACGTATCTCGAATCTTTTTCTCTGGTAAACAAATCCATCAACCATAGCGCAGTCTTTTCCGAGTGAAACTTGTTTTCTTTTTTGTTACTCATACGCCCCCTGGAATACCGCGCACACGTGCTGCACATAACGTGGTTTTATTGCCCACTTCGGAATTCCGCTACACAAATAGAAACAGAATACATCAGCTATGTTGACATTTCAAAGACAGAAAAACAGCCCGTAAAAGAAGGTATTTATCTCGATTTGGGTTAATTAAAATTCACACGAGTGCCGTGCGATTTATGGGTGCCGTGTTTGATTACTCGCACCGCTTGGACTGTCTGTATGCATCCGAGCGGGGAGATCAACCAGCACCGCCAGCGTCAGCCGAACCACCTAGTTTCGGAATACACTGCAGGCATTCATCTAGCACAGCAGAGTCGCTATAAATAGCCACAGTTTGGCGGAGATAATTAATTCCAAATTCAATGCGCGCGCTTTGATTGTTTGCCGATGATCTCTCTATGTCTGCAAAAAGCCAGTCTAAGTCGAGTTCGGCGCACACCCCCTCTTGCTGGTGTGGATAAGGCTGCGCGGCAGCGATCTAACGCGTGTGGCCAATGTGTGCGCGCGGTTGGTTAGCACATAGCTGCGGGACGTATGCATCGCTGCCTTCTTTTGCACATGCCGGCCTTCGGAATTGGCTTTGACCTTAGCGGCTATATTTGTTTTAATTGATGTTTACACACTAAATAGTCTGAGCATAGACGGCGGTGGCCGCCGCCGCCGTCGTCGGTGGCATCACGGCGTTGGACCGACTAGCGGAGCGGGGTGGCACTCTGCTTTTGGCCAGTTCGTCTGAACTGGGGCTGGCTGAGGGTAAACAAACCGAAGCGGCAAGTAATTGGGAACATATTGGGTGGGCACGGTGGGGGCGGTTTATGATAATCAATTTGGGAGGTGATTAGAAAAATGCGTATTTGGTTTCCAATTGGACTTTGGCAAGGACGGTTTGTTTATGTTAGTTTCCCCTTAGTGGGGGTAAACATTGCAGGTAAACAGCAAGTGGATTGTTTGATGAGTAAAGTGTTTATTGCTTTTCGGAGTTGGACGTTGCATACTTGGCATAGTTTTAGGAGGCAGACACTGTGAAATTATTGTGTAACACTCGTTATGGGAAGTGGCGATGGATTATGGGAAGGCGGAAGGGTGGCGTTCGAGTTTTTAGTTTCGAAAAGGGGTTTTAAGAGGATTAGGTGTTCTTTGGTGCAAGAGCTTCGTATTAGACTTTTGTTTTTTTTAAATTTAAGGACTTTTCAAGAGAAATTCGAGTTCTTAAACACTGTGGAGCACCATGGAGAAGTTCA
Organism: Matsumyia berberina; assembly: GCA_917880715.2. Classification (NCBI taxonomy): domain Eukaryota; kingdom Metazoa; phylum Arthropoda; class Insecta; order Diptera; family Syrphidae; genus Matsumyia; species Matsumyia berberina. The sequence goes on from OU862870.1 coordinate 11,565,209, forward strand.
TGTAAGAAGATCAATAAGCTCCGAGTATGCGCACAACGATCATCAGACGATCATGATTGAGCTACGGCACAGTCCTGGCCAAAAGAAGAAGAACACCAAGGAGGCAACGGCTAGATGTTACAGAATAACAAAGATATTTTTTGAGGAATCACCTCTCGTCCGGAAATGATAGACCTCCGAGAGTTCAATTTGTCATTTAAAAGCTTCTCAATTCGTCCTTCGAAGTCGTCAATAAATTGTCGATTTCTTCCATTCATGTGAAAAACGTAACGCGATCAGTATGAATGATTGTGAGAAGCTAGGCTGTGCCCCATACCAGGCTGTCGCAGAGCCTAGAAGTCGCTTTAATCGCTGCTAGACGACATACAAACATCTCTCAATACAGAACAGCCGCCATCAAATCAAATCAGCGCAAGGAATGACAAGAGTTTGCGATGCATGGACAGATGGACAGGTAATGTACATCGGTCACAAGTGTACTGATGGAATGAGGTGGATGTCAGATTACATATAGAGTGCAACCGGGCAAAGTTGTTGTACCAGCTCCACACAGAAAACTTCACGTGGGATTCGGAATGAAAAGAGCAACGAAGCCGTGGCACAACCAACTAAATGGCGGAAAAAAAACCTCCACCCAAGTCTACAACGTTCTTGGAAAATGCTGACCGGGCTGTTTTCGCAGCAACAAGGATTATTCGAAGAAATGGAAGGAGGAAGCATGGCAAGGACGTAGAAAATCTGTAGACTAAAAAGCACCTGGCACCCCTTAACATGGCCTTGAAAGTAGCAATGTTGTAGATGTATATTTTACGTGCCTAAGGAAAGGACTATTCCAGGCCTAGTGGATAAAGCAAAGACTAGGCCTACTGTCTAAAGGGAACAAATCGCCGCGAGGGCTCTATACATACAAGTCTCTCGAGGATGTCCTCAAGATAGAGTCCTGTCGCCACTGATATGGTTGACGGTCATTGACAATATCGAGGCCATCGGCTATGCAGACGATGTGGTGGTCATCGTCAGTGGCAAATATGAAAGCCCTTTTTCAAAAGTGCTTCTATACGCACTATCTGAGATACAGAAATGGTGCACCAAAGAAGGCCTCTCTGTTAACCCTAAAAAGACATCTATAGTGCCTATTACCAGAAGAAGATACCTAAATCGGCTAATTCGCCCCTCTATCTAAGGCGAAACCATTCATCCATCCATCCTGGACATCAAATTGTCCTGGAACCCCCAAATCGACCGGACTGTTGCAAAAGCCACACGAGCTCTGTGAACCTGTCGGCGTATCTGTGGCAACAATTGGGGATTAAGTGCCAAAATCATCCTCCAAATCTACACCTTGGTCGTCAAACCTACTCTGGCGTCTGGCCTATGCGGCAATAGTCTGGTGGACAAAGACGAATGGGGCCACCATAGACGAGAAACTGGAACGGGTTCAGGGCCTCACTGAAATCTGCATGAGGTGTTGAATGCACTCCACTTCCACCGCCTCGCTTAACGCCATTAGAATAGAAACCCGAGCAAAACTTAGCATGCACAGGCTCTTCCACCTAAAGAACATCAGCTCCGAAGATCCTTCTGACGGTCACCTTAACATGCTTCCCCCCTGCTTCAAAGCAGCGAGTTCAGCATGCCGTTGGATGACATCCTCCCAAGGTACTGCTTCAAACGAAACTGCTCAGTAGTCTTCCCCCCAAGTGACAACTGGGAAAAAATTTAAACCCCCGTCCTTCAGAACAAGACCAAGTCTGGTACTGGAATATTCGGAGAGTCGTCTAGAACTAACATATCGATCAGTCTAGGGGCATACTCATCGATCTTCCAGGCAGAAGTATTTGCCATAAATCAGTGCACAAGCTTAAACTTGCTCTCTAATTTCCGTGGCAAAACCATTTTTGTCTTCTCTGACATTCAGGGTGCCTTGAAAGCACTGAACTCAGCCACGATAAAATCGAAACTAGTCCTAGAGACAGTCAAATTGCTTCCAGAAGTGGGAAAAAACAACTTGGTCATACTACACTGGATCCCTGCCCACAAAGGCCACACTGGCAATGAAACAGCGGATTCACCGGCCAAGATAGGTGCAACCACCCGCTCTCACTGGTCCTCAACCAGTCTGTGGAATAAACAAATCCATCTTCAAAAAATTCACGAGGAACCAATCCCTGTTCATTCATGTGAGAAAGCGGACCCTATGCAGTGCACTCGTTTCAAAAATGGCCGCTTGCCACGCTGATTAGCTTCCTGACATCGTCTGGAGCAAACAAACTGCTCTTAACATATGGGACAGCACAATAGGCCCGTTTGGGGACTGCAATGTTAGAGTAGACAAAAGGCCCTAATCATCCCAGTCCTGCTTTATGGCGCAGAAGGATGGACTCTATGGAATGCGAATGAAGATATCCTCGGTCGTTTCATTGCCGGGCTTTTAGAGATGAGATCCAACTACGAATAATATGTTCTGTTCGATGTTGACAACAATCTTGACAATAGTTTGCGCATTGAACGTTTGAAATGGCTAGGACACGTAGTCTTGGAATTTTACATGAAGAGATAATGGAGTAAAGCAAGACCTCGCCTAAGGAGACGCGCACAAGTGGAAGGAATCTGAACCAACTAGGAGTGTGCAACTGTTGGCAGTTAAAAGTTTGTTGGTTGTGACCCAGGTCGCATCACGAACTGTAGAGCCGCCTAAGTTAGTAAGATCACAGCCTCTAATAGGAAGAAATCCAGCAATTTGTACTTAGCAATTTAGTCGGAAGAAAGGGATCCACAAGCACAGCCCTGAGGTTCTCCATGAGCTCGATGTTGCTCTAGACACCAATATCTTTCTATTGAAGAACTCTAGTTGGCACAAAACATCGTTTAGACACCTCATTGTGCAGAAAGCAGCTATGTTGAGTGCTCTGAGGCTACCCCGGGTATCGCAATTCAAAGTCGGTGACCTTACAGCCCTTTTGAGGATCCTGAAACACAATCAAAGTGATCCAATTTTCAAGATCCCAGATAAAATGCTCAGGAGATTTCGGTTCTCCAGAAAGTTCGAGATCGACGCAGATGTCTTCAAAGGGGAAAATGGCAATACTGGAGCTGGGGTTAATGGTCCAAAGATCCAGTGTTCTGCAGTGTTGGGAAAGTGACCAAACATCTTTCAAGTGGAGGTTCACGCAATTGAACTATGCGCACGGGACTGCCTTCGAAGTAAAGCAAAGGGTACCCGCATATTGACCTTTTCAGATACCAAGGCAAGGACAACAGCAGCCTGCTTGAAAAGGTACAAAGGGGATCATGCATCTGCATAGCGGGTGCTTTAAAAACAACCCCCACTGCTACACTGGAGGTAATGCTATATCTGCTTTCTGTTGACATGTTTGGGAAGCATATGGCAGTCAAAGCAGCACTAAGGCTTAGAGAATCCTCAGAAGCTCTTGGGAATCTGGTACAGTTTTGAACGATTCCGCGCTAGAAATATTCTTTTATCTACAAACCGGAGAAATCTAGGTTCACTGATAGGGGTCCTTGCCGGACATTGCTTGATAGGCAGGCATGCACTTAGACTCGGGGTCCCCTCCAACGATTTCTGCAGAAGCTGTAGGGACGAGGAGGAAGAGGAAACCACGACTCACTTAGTATGTACATGTCCTGCTCTTGCGACGCTTAGAAGAAGAACCATCGGGGAATACTTCTATGATGATCTTAACGATCTAGCTGAATTCGACATCCAGAAGGTAAGAAACTTCATCTCTGGGACGAAATGGTTCAAATCTTAGGGTTAACACCGCTACGGTTGCACACCTTCGTTGTAGTTATGCCATATTTTCTGGTTCCCTGATGCCGGTAAGCCGGTTTTCTTCGTTCTGGTGTCACAATGGGCCATTCTGGCCTAAGTGTGTCCCTGCCTAAGTGGGGACAGCCATCTAACCTAACCTAGCAAGGCAGGACTAATGGCCCTTCAATCCCATACGATAACGTCAAAGCACGTCTGAGATTGTTGCAATCTTCTCAGAGACCTTACGTCCGCAAACAAGCCTGGATCCCTGGACATGAAGGTAAAGAACGGGCGGATTGTTTGGCGGCGCTGGGCGCGCTGTCGTTGGTCTTGAGCCTTATTGGACCTCAAATACTCTAAAATAGCACAATGGGAAGGTGATAGGCTCGCTGGCACAAAAAATGGCATGAGACAAGCGAAAAAGTTAATCAATTCCAAGAAAAACCCGGCAAAAAAGCGACTTGAACTTAACAAGGAAAATGTAAGAACCCTAAGGGGCTACCTAATTGGACTTTGTCCACTAACTTATTATCTGCATAGGTAAGACGAGGTTATCAGATACAGACATGTGCCGACTCTGCGGAGAGCAAAAAGAGACGGGCCGCTAAGAAAAGACTCCATCTAACACGGGACTGGATCTGATACTTGAAAACATGGAACCTAAAGCATTATTGAGGTTTATTAAGAGCCTGGCTAACCAATAGGCCAGCACAATAGATCTTACAGGCCGCAGTACATCTGGGACTTAGCATCATATTGTACCATTAATCGGAAGGAAGAACGATTTAGGTGTTTCCACGGGTCACCTAGATATACGAATTCGGGCAGAACGAATTGGATAAGTCTTCAACGACTACTATAAGCTTCTACAGGGATGAAGAGGAAATAGATTCGGTATGACGGTGAGTTCTGGGAGAACCCCCTAGCAAAGAGCCAACAAAAGCACCAAACTATCAAACAAAGGCAGGAGGGTATTGGAATAAAGAGCCAGGTATTGGCCAGCTGCCACAAAAAAGACACCACTGAGGTCGTTTCTTCACTGACCAATAGGAGTCCAGGGCGACTAAAAGCGAACTTGAAATAATTTCCATTTCCCAATAATTTGGCATTTCATCGAACACTCAACCGAGAGGACACAAAGTACCAATTCCTGCGGGTATGTCTCAGTCCGTCATCGGAATTCTCGAAATTCCATTGCAATGCATTGAATGCCCCACACGCCCTTGGTAATAAAATATTTAACCTCCAGCCTGTCACCACTGAAAAGCCCGTGCAATAGGAGACCAACCTGAAGCAATTTCAAATCAAATTTACGTACCCACAATCACAATTCCTGAAACTTTTGCCTCCATCCTGTCCCAAACCACATGGCATTGTGTAATTTCACTCAGGTGAATGACATCTAACGCGCGCTCCGAACTCAGCAGGAGGAAAGTTACGACCAGGCAAACAATTGCTGGCGAACCACACCCTGAAAAACGTATGCAAACCTATTGCTGCTGCTCTGTAACTGCAGCAGGATGGATGTCAGGCCCGCCATTTAACTCGGTTAGAGAGACGAGAACTCTGCGAACTGCAAAATTCATCGCAATTAATTTCATTTGAAATATAATTCAGCGCAGGGATGTGTACGGATGTATAGTGCGGGATTTGATTACTTTTTTTTCCGTTTTGTGGACGGAAAAAGATAGTAAACGTACTATCGCGCCCGTTCCATTGGTGAACCACCAATCACCCCGCTACTACTCGTATACTATGTGCACACTCGAGCCGAGCTGCTCTATGAAAATTAAGAACAAAATGCGCGCCAAACCTGCCCTGCCTTGCATTCGGATTCAGTGTACACATCATGGCTGGCGCTCCTACTACGTTTATCGATTTTTCGGCTGACATAAAATACAATGGTGGGCAGGGAGCTGGGATGAGTGCCTAAGCATCAGCCCGCAGAGTCGGCTTCCAGTTCGAGATCGAGTTCTACCCTGTGTGTGTTTCACATTCCATTTCAGTCCATAAACGGGGTGCACCACACCACAGTACTTGGCGCTTTAACCCTCCAATAACAAACACGACCAGCACAATCTGCAGCGAGCGCACGTCTATGGCTGTGTGAAGATGTTGTGGCAGGATGGCTTGAGGTGGCTTGCTGTTACACAAAACGGCCATTGACCTTTTTCTGCGAATGGGAAAATCCGACGCTAGAAAAGCCAACACAACTCCACCACCACCACTGATACAGGGGCACTGCTGGCGTTGCTGCTACCCTTGCATCCCTTACATTTAATCTGGGCTTTAACATTACGGTTGTCTTTATTGCTTCTCGACGGAAGCGAGGGGAGACGTGAGGAGCAGGCAGGACGCCAGCCGATTTGCTGGATAGATGGGAGCGCAGTGGCGGCAGCGGCTGTGCCGCGCTGCAAGTGTTAGTTAAGAAGAAAGAGCCCTTCCGACTGCTCCCATTTGCCTCGGCTATGTACATTTGGTACACACTCCAGCATGGGCGAGGTTATGTGCGAGATTCAAAGATTCAGGGCATATGGGTTTCTTGGCGCTTTGCCTTCTTATGTTGGGTCCCCTTCTCCGGTGCTTTTTCTTTTTCATTGCTTTCCCTCTTCAGTTCGTAGTACGATGCCGCATTAAAGGGAATAATTGACAAGGGAACTTTTCCCGCGCGTCAGGGAACACTCCATCTGCGCAGAATCTGGACAACGCGATACACCACGAAAATCCCAATTTAATTGTTATAGCATTTGGTGATGTAGTTGCTCTTGTGTGTGAACTGATGCTGGCAAAACCGGCGGAATGGGTGGCACTACTTATGCCGGGATGTTTGCAAATTAGTTTTGCTGAAGAAAAAAAAACGAAAAAATATGAATAAGTGATGGCCAGGCAATAAGTGTAAAGCGACCCACCCACCCCATTGTAGTAAAATGGTTGATTCTATGATTATTGCCAAACTCGGATTGTGGATGACTCTTGGGAACCATAATGAACGTCTTTATGAATTGCTGGAACGCGGTTTTGCTTAAGACAGCTCTGGATCTCGAGCGTTGGGGCATTAGTTGATTAGACAGACGTCACATGCCGGTTTATATTTCGCACTGTTTACGAGTTGATTTTCAAAAAAAACAAAGCACAAAACTTGAGAAAGAGGGTAGGGAAACCGGTGTTTTTATGAATATTAGATCTAAAGGGGGAACGTTTTGAGTGGGGCTTAGACAACTGTGTGACGTACAGAGTTCTGTTCAATATTTTATTTCAGAAAATTCTCCACCTTCACTATAAAGGGAAGGAAAACTCCCAAAATCAGCGAATGCCACGTGCTAAAGAAGACTCACAGAGGAAATAGGAATTTAAAGCAATTTCTAGTCAACCAAGAAGCTTAACTTGGCAAACGCCTTTTATAACAACACAGACATCCGCCCTGATGGATTGCCAGCTAATCCATTTAAATTCAGAGACAGGTAGGGACTGTATCTTTGTTTATTGAATTCAATTATACGTGTTTCCTACCCTTACGCAAACATAACTAAGCACTGTACCCGCAACTTAGACGATGAATTGGTTAGGCTAGCCATGAGAAACTCTATTTTGTTTAGGAAACTCTTTTCTTCGATCTTGTCGAATCGCACCTTCTTGAAATGCCCACCTAGGTTCTCCCAAAACTTCTCAGGCACAAGGGGGCTGGGGAAAAAGTCCTTTCTGGGACTACGAGCAATAAAAACCTTCACGTCAATTTGGGGATCGCATCGAATTTGCACCGCAACCATGCGGTCGCTATTCGGTGAAGCCAGGAGACATGAACTAGCATAGCCAAGTGGTTCGACTTCGCCGATGTCCAAGTGATTGCTATTCGAGAGTACTTGCCACGCCATGCAGCGTGCCAGATTCAGAAGACAGGATCTGACAAAGTATCAGGACGCGCAGTTCTTGAGGTTCATGACACGACCATCATGACATATGCACTTCAGGGGCCCCTCCTTGACATGGATCACGAGAGAGGTGCGGTTTATCGTATCGTTGCCGTGGGTAATAATGTTGATCTTAACACACGACATGGTGGGACTGTTCATTGCGTTCCAATGCGACACGATCTGCGGATCCTTCACGTCGACCACGTATTGCGATCGTTTTCGCATGAAAATGTGTTGTGCCTGCGCGATGATCTGCTCTAGTATTGTCTGCGATTTGGTCATTTCGAGGAGTTAATGTCGATCAGCTGCGACGGGACTACCCATCATGCGACGTTTACTTGGTCCCATGGGGCCACTGGCTGGATGGGGAAACGGATGATGGCTGTGATGGACCTCACGTAACTGCTGATGTAACGAATGCTCCAACACATGGTCGTGATCGTTTATTGGCCCCAGTGTACTTGAGTCGAATGGCACAACGAGATAATCAGCTGGATACCAGGAAGGAGTGTCGCGCGGATTTGGACGACCCCCGGTCTGTAAAAAGTCTCCGCCAGAGACTGTGTAACCTTTCGTTCTATTCGATCCCGACTATCAGCTTTTCGAAGAAGGCGATTCCATGTCTTGCAAGAAACAGATCCAACCAAGCTCTTCTGGAACATACTAGTTGGGCACCTACCAGTGTAACGTCCATCGCAACAGATCGACCATAAACGTGATTTTCAGATTGTGACAAATTCTGGAAAAAAACAAAGAAGTTCATGTCGAGTCATACAATCTCCTCATCGACTTTAAAGCTTTAGACTCTGAGGGCTGAATTTGAGATCGAAAACCGATCCGGTTGCTCATCTGAACTTTTTTCGGCAAGATGTGCTGCCATTTAATTTCCTTAATCTCTTGCTGGAGCAGATAATTCGCAGGGCAGGTGTTAACATGAAATGCAACAACTTTCATAAATCCGTCCAGCTACTAGCTAAAGCAGACGATATTGACATCATTGGGCACTCCCAGCGCTCCGTTATAAAGGCTTTCATCACAGTTCAAGGCGCAGTGAAAGAAAATGGTCTGAAAGTGAATGAGGACAACACCAAGCATGTATTGTCAATGATCAAAGCAGCATCAGTTCATGGCATAGGACGGAAACTTACTGTCGGCGATTTCACGTTTCACTGCTAAGCGATCTGAGGGAGATATGAACCAGGTTAAGTCAACCAAACATTTTTTTCGCGGCACCATCCTTTCGACAGGTAATAAGCCTGCAAAGCACAATTTGTCATAAAGAAGCTTCTCACTTCGCCGTTCAGAATCAGCAATAGAAACTCGGTTGGTCCCTTCCATTCGTGCGAAAAATATAACGCGGACGACGTGACTGTTTGTCTGAAGCTGGTCTTGGCCTCACACGGTTCAGCGATTCATTCTTTAGTTAAGGAATGCCCCCACTTCAGGGTAAACATCATCTCCACAAATGCCACTTTCGTGGAGATTCGACGAAGAATTATTCTAGGAAACACTTGAATCGAAGTGGATAAAAGAACTAAATTCATAGCTCTTCACTCGACGGACATAATTGTTGCTCAACAGGACGCTAGTCTCACCAGTACCAGTAAACAGCACCGAGTGCTGGGCGATAAGTAAGCTATCTTGGGATCTATATGGGCACAGCACCTGAACCATTTCATGTATAAAGAAATCTGTGACACCCTTGCCTTCACTAAAGAAACAGGAAGATTCTCCCGATCACATGAACACTAGTTTCAACTCTATAATTGTTCCCTAATCTGACTGGTTTCGTCGGAAAAAAAGGGAACACAAGGGGCCTGATTGTGGCCTATGTACTATGTCATACCAAGGGAGCAGATCAGATTAAGAGAGAATACTTCGTGGTGATCGTTATAAACGTTATCCCCTAACCTGCTACGTTAACCTCTTTATCAAAGATCAGCGTCGGAATGTTGTATTCACCGCTGACCCTTCCCCACTTCTGCTGAAAATGTGCATATTTCCTGTATTAAGTACGACTTCCAGCACTATGACACCTCTTCTCCTTGACGATTACTTTCCCAATCACTAGCCCACGTATTAACGCCGTCATCGTTAACGAATCTGTCCAATATTAGCTCGAGCTCTTCTTATGGTGCACTTGGCGATGCATAACAGCTACATATGTATATACGTGGATAACATCTACTTTGGCTCATACAAAATCGGCTCTTGGTGTCGGCTGATTTCGGCAATGGGAGTTTACGACAAGCTCAGATCGGAGCTCTCCCTGTTACGTTGCTTTGTTACTTCCGCCTGTGTGCCGAATATCACCTCTTTCAATTTTATGATAGAACCTTTGGCATTCGCATCTGAATCAGTCTCCTGTCCTATCGTGAGAGCTTCTTGACGCCTTGACTACGCAGCCATATTGGAGCACTAACTACTGTCTGTGTTTCAGCAAAGGTTTTTATGATGGATTCTACCGTTGTAGTCCTGTTCGCCCTTGAAAATGTTCCATCAAGGCTGAGTATATTGTTTTCTTGGTCGTCATCTCGTTCAAGCCCTTGCATTCATTTAAAATGTCATGAGTCAGGAACATTGACACAGACCCTAGCACTTTCTCCACATTTGCTTGGTATACTGCTGTACTTTGGCCGTCTTCCTAATATGGTTGAAGCTAGTATCCAACTCCTTTCGCCGTCGTCTTCTTGTAGATAATCCATTCAAGGGCTTGCACTTATTGCCGTCTTGCCGCTTTAAATTCTTGTAGTGAACATCTGCAGTACGTTTTCTGCTAGGAGTTACCTGCGTAGCTATCTCAACGTTTTCCTAATAGATTTGCGCATTTTGTTGCATCTGCTCCCTCAGGGCTTTAATAGAGGGAACACAGCTCCTTATTGCGTGGTGCACACTCTGGCAGCAGCGATAGCTTTATCCTTATACCGGAGGTTCGGTTTTCCTGATCGTCTCGAACCCGATGGCTGCGACTCATAGGTTCCCTTGGCTGGAGCATTGTTTTCCATTCGCTCGATGTGTCCGAGTCAATGTAGTCGACGAAATTTGGTCTTCTGAACTACATTCACGTCTTAGTATAACTTATAGAGTTCGCGGTTATATCTCCTCCTTCATTCGCCCTCCTCGCAAATAGGACTGAAAATTCGACGAAGTATTTTGCCTTCGAAGGAGCTCAGTATCTCCTCTGCTTTCCTGCTTATCGTCCGTCACTCTGCGCCAAATAACAGGACTGGCGGTATAAGAGTTAACAGATCATCACCTTTGTCTTTCGTGTTAGGAGCTTTGACCTCAGCTGTTTCGTTAAATGGAAGTAGCTGCGGTTTCCTGGGACTATTTTTCTCCGGATCTGCACTAATATGTCATTCGTGGAGTTTACGTTTACTCCGTTACGCGGATAGGAATAATTGTCAATTTGTAAGCACTTTCCGTATCTAATACTCATAATTTTCTGGCCGATTTGTCTGTTTTCTCGTTCAACAGAGATTCACTTCGTGGATGTCCTTCGTTTTCCTTCGAGTTGCAACGCAGTCTTTCATCTCATGGTACCTCTTTCCAGAATAATAATACATAGAAAAACAATTGCATCAGTTATATTCCTTTTAGCAACATTCGACTGACATTTCACTGACTGACATTCATTAGGCCAATCCTACCTTCTAAGTATATGGGAGGACTACTTTTATCATTTTCTCGACATCAACTGTAAGTTTAGAGGCCATGTATCCATCCATAGTATCCATCATTTCTAAGATAGTGTTGAATATTTGTGCTCCCAGGTCACGCAACTTTGCAGAGTTGCTCGAGGAACGATGGCCTGACCAATTTTCGCCCGGGAATTCCTAAGCATCCGTATAGCTTTTCGAGGTTGCAAGAACGAGACATGGGACTCAACTAACAAATCGCCCCAGCCAGCTGTCTCTAGTTTTGTACTCCGTATTAACCGTCCTCTACTACGTGCATAGTCCCTAAAGATCGTCATTATAAATTCTTCACAATAAAGCTTCAGTGTCAATCAGTTTAACAAGACCTAGAGATCTTAATTGGTGGACATGTGATATGATACCCTTTTTGACTAGATCAGTGTCGCTATACAGCTCTTGGCTTAATCTTCTTCTCGATGAACAGTCAACGTGAATCTTTGGCCTCGAAAGATTCGATGAACACTTTTATCTGACAACGTTCTGTACCATATAGCAGGTCGAGGATGGTTAGTCTCTTGTATAGCGCTTCTTTCGTTCTTCTCGAAGGAACCTGTCTTCTATTAGCGAGAGTTATTCTTTGTTGTTTCTCTGATGCAATTGCTATTTTCGGTCTGCACTGCCTTGAAGGTCGAGACAGCATGTACTTTGTTTTATCCTCGTTTAGATGTCAATGTCGTCTGCGTAACCCACGAGTCGTATTGGTTTCGTTGGAAATTGTGTCGTATGTGCCCACATGAGCCTCGATCTGGAAGTTTTAGGTCTTCACCGGGATGTGTCGCGATAAAATTGTTTGTCGACCTTCTTGTAGAGGCCTTAGCTCGCGAACTGCAGCGCTATCATCGCCATCATCTGTATCATCTAGGAGATATCTTCTAAATGTTGTTCCAATCGCTAACCAACGTTTGTGTCCTAGAACCGAAGAAAAGTCTGAGATCTGGAAGAAAATACGTTTAGACAAGCGCGATGCACATGAAAACCCATTCATCGTCTGAGAATTTTGAACGACTCCTCGTGCCGTCGAATTCCTTCAAGTGGAGACTTTCATACCAAATAAAACCAAATCTCTACAAAAACGTACCCAACTTCTTGTTTCGTTTAATTTAACCGAAAGGGGAATTTATTCATCTTATTCAACATTTCGTTTACAAAATCAGCGCCGTGGAAGTGTACAATGAATCAATGTGGGAGATTGTTTGGGTAGATATCCATGCGAACAGCAAGAATTGCCTTTTGCTTTACAAAAATAAACTCGGGAAACGGTAGAGGACGTGCTGACTCGTAGCGGAAAAGTCTAAATTACAAAACATACAGAAAAAAAAAAACAAACTTAAACCAAATTTCTAAGCGCGAGATAAACTTAATCAACCAATGGACCGGGATGTGCTTCACGATTTCCCGCCAAAGCCCATTAGATTGCCTAGTCCACCGGCTGCGCCTTGTTGCAATTGTCTCATCATGTTCTGTAGTCCACCGACGCCACCCATTTGCTGTAGCATTCTTGGATCGATCATCTTTGCCATTTGTTGGTTAAGTTTCGCCATCTGTGTGGGGTTTACGTTCTTCGTCATGTCGCCGGTCTTGAAAAGGCCCTTGACGCCGCCCATTTTCTTGACGACCGCAGCGAATTTCGTGTAGTGTGAGATGAGCTCCTTTACTTCGCGCTCCATGACACCGGCGCCTTGTGCTACTCGCACGCAACGTGTCGGTTGCTTGCTGAACAGCTTAGCTCCATCGCGGTTGTCCAACTCGCCATCGGACATACTGTCCATCATGGTCATCATTCGTTTTATCCTTGCCATTGATTCTTGCTCTCCGCCCTTTGTCATGAAGTCTTGGGAAAATCCCGGAATCATTCCCATAATCTGCGAGAATGGACCCATTTTCATGATGTTCTGGAACTGTTCGTACATGTCCCGAATTGTGAATTGGCCGTGTTTGATCTTTTCGAGCAGTTCTTCGTTACCGTCCAGCTTCAGTTCGTTTACCTTATCAATCAGACCTTCAATGTCGCCCATGCCCAGGAGTTTACTCACGAATGGCTTTGTTTTGAATGGTTCCAGGTCGTCTATGTGCTCTCCCGTGCCTATGAATATGATGGGCGATTGGGTTGCTGCAACAGCAGACAAGGCGCCACCGCCCTTTGCGTGACCGTCTAGCTTCGTGATGATAACAGACCCAATGTCAACTTTCTCCTTGAACGCCTTTGCTTGGGCTTCACAAGCCTGTCCGATTGTGGCATCCATCACGAAGATGATGTTGTCTGGTTTCACCGCGTTTGCAACAGCCAACATCTCCTCGAACAGCGACTCCTCTTGTTTGTGCCGACCGCTCGTATCCACAATGATCATCTCGAATCCCTCTCGCTTGAACATCTCCACACCATCTTGAGCAATCACTACCGGGTCGATTTCTGTGTAGCTTCCGTAGAAAGGTATCCTAGCCTTGGTTGCATTCTGCTTGATTTGGTCATAAGCGCCCGCACGGAACGTATCCGCACAAACGAGACACGATTTCCAATTGCGCTTCTGGTAGTGATAGGCTAACTTGGTACAGGTGGTTGTTTTCCCGGATCCCTGCAGACCTACAAACATTATGATGTTCGGTCGTCCCTTAACCGGCTGATAGGGTTTCACTCCAGGATCAACCAACTTTATGAGTTCCTTGAACACCGCAGACTGTATCATTCGTCGTTTGTTAAGGCCTCCGGCCATTTCATCGAAATCAATTACCGCTCGGACATTCTCTCGCAACTGTTTGACCAAACGAATATTTACATCAGCTTCCAGGAGGGCTGCACAAATCTCCTTCAGCATGGAATTAAGAACTTCCTCGTTGATTACCGTAGCTTTGCTCAACGAGTGCAAAGCAGTCGTAATTTTACGACCCAAATCGGCTAAAACCATGATGGGTTATCGGTGAATTCACTTGAGAAATTACTGTTTTACGTATTATTTTGAAAGTATTCGATAAAACTTCGTCTTTTGTTGTGGAAAAAACAAAATTTCATCAAGAGTTCAACTTTTTATTCTTTTTGGATTTTGACACGTCGATGTTGAGTTTCCACAAAGTTGTCAAAATAATGAAGGTGTTTGGAAAATTGTATATATTCCGCATGTCATGGCATGCAAGAAAGTAGTAGAGTAAGAACACTTTATACACTAAAAATATATAAACATTTTTTTAAAAGAATGTAGGCGCACGCTAGCCTGTTAAGGGTACAAACGCCATGCTTAACAAGTGGAACAAAGAAACAATCCTTCGTAGTATGCTCGAGGCAATTGGTCAGAAAAAATGGACAGACAAATTTAACTACGTAGAAAAGTAAACGTTTTATAATTTGATGTACCATTGTGGAAGTACCATAATGCAAATTGTAATAGAGTCTTACTTTCACATCTTTGTGAAAGACCATGAATGAAAGACGTCACTTGGTGAGAACTGTCAAGTGTTTTGAGATTGTTGCTGCTACAGTTCTGCTCGAAAAACAACTTTATCAAGGAGAAGCTGCTAAACTACGTTTAATTCTGTGATTTTCTGCCCCAAGAAGCCCTAAACTCCACCATCATGGATCCAGCATTACTTCGCGAACGCGAGGCGTTCAAAAAGAGGGCCATGGCCACTCCAACGTAAGAAAAATTTTTTTTTTATGCCAAACACTTTTTCAATACTTTGTTTTTCTCACTAGAATTGAAAAGAAAACCAAGGTTGAGAGTGCAGCACCCACAAAAAACGATGATAGGAAGAAAATGCGGCCACCACTGCCTCCAAAATTGGACGGCAGCACGTATGTTTCCAACAAATTTTCTAATAGTCGTCGCCTAAGATTCCTCATTTCAGATACAAAACTATGTCTGGGAGTTCCCAGTACCGATTTGGTGTCCTGGCAAAGATAGTTAAACACATGCGTACCCGTCATCAGGATGGCGATGATCATCCACTGACGATAGAGGATATTCTAGATGAAACCAATCAACTGGACATTGGTCAGTCTGTGAAGAATGTAAGTAATGTTTGACGGTGTATTTGTTCTTACTTCAATTTTACTCTTTTAGTGGCTCGCTTCAGAAGCTTTGATGAACAATCCAAAGATTGAAGTATCACCGGACAACTGCAGATTTGCCTTCAAGCCAGTTTACAAGATAAAAGACGGTAAGAGCCTGCTTCGCCTGCTGAAACAGCATGACCTTAAGGGTTTGGGTGGAATATTGCTAGACGATGTGCAAGAATCATTGCCACACTGCGAGAAAGTTCTGAAGAATCGAGCATCGGAGATTATATTCATCATCCGACCGATTGACAAAAAGAAAATTCTGTTCTACAACGACAGAACGGCGAATTTTGTGGTGGGAAATGAAATTTGCTGACTCCGAGGATTACTGATGAAACATTTGCTTACAGGTTGACGAAGATTTCCAGAAATTGTGGCGTTCGGCAACAGTGGATGCCATGGATGATGCTAAAATCGATGAATACCTCGAGAAACAAGGTAACATGGGACAATGAATGAGTTGGTAAGGTTTTCTAATTTGATTTCTTTTATAGGTATTCGCTCGATGCAAGATCATGGCCCAAAGAAACCCGTCCCGAAGCGAAAAAAGATGTCCAACAAGAAGAGGCAATTCAAGAAACCAAGAGACAACGAGCATTTGGCTGATGTTCTTGAGGTCTATGAAGATAATACGCTGACACTGAAGGGTCCCAATCCTGCCTAGACTTGCAAAACTTTTCTTTTAAATATTCTTACTCTTAATAAATACGCATAAGACAAGATTTTGGGTTTGCAAATGTCAATAAATGAGAGAGGATTTGAGGAAGTTGGAGAAAAGGGAAGATCTTCCGCTTGTACATCGCATTATGGGTCTAAGGGCAGCTACTCCGCCTCAATGTCATTGCGTTCGGAGATTGAAAACGTGTCTCTGTTTCACTCAGCCTTATTACGAGGACCAACCCTTCATTCAATGGGTTCCGTTACATGGTTTGGTTGGCTACGTAATCGCCACCTTTTCGGAACGTGTGGAGGATCCAATACTACTTGAGCCGTTCTCGCATACTGCTGTTTATTTGAGATACGATTTGGGCAGAATACTCGTAGTTTGTTTTTCAAACAGCGATCCACAAAGGTTTGCAGCTCTTGTATGAAACATGTGCAGCTTGGCGTCAAGGCTGATTGTAGGTCTTTGACAGC
The DNA here is from genome assembly GCA_917880715.2 of Matsumyia berberina. NCBI lineage: Eukaryota > Metazoa > Arthropoda > Insecta > Diptera > Syrphidae > Matsumyia > Matsumyia berberina. The sequence continues at coordinate 11,581,775 of OU862870.1, forward strand.
ATGCTGAACGCAGCCTTTGCTTTTCCGATTAGGCTGCATATATCTAGTCCAATGCCGCCCGCAGTATTTCTAAGGTACCGAAAGTCTTGTATACGTTTGATTTCTTCATCAGCACTGCAAACTTGTAAAGCTGATTAATTTCGCAAGACTTGGCTCATCACTCACTGAAAGGATTAACCAATTCCAATGGGTGGTCGACAAAGGTCAAGAAATACTCCGATTTTGGAGGTGGAAACCCACGCCGAATAAGTAATCGATAACTGAAATCCAAATGAGAGAACCGAACCTAAACGGAGACAGAATTGGGATGAAAGAAAGTTTGTGTATTGAGATATGGAATGTTTCGCACGCTGTACGAATGCGGAAAGCTAGAGGAATTGAGATGAGAGACGCTTCAAGATCGATATGACAGCCGCATAAGAATGCACATGGAATGGCTTATAATGGGAGTTGGATTTTTTTCTGTCAGCCAAGATCGCCCGGAATCTGGTTATCATAAACCGTTACGCACTGACAGAGTTGCAAATCGATTTAATAAGGGACGAGTTGTATGACCAAATAATCTGTGTACAGAGGTGATGTAAAGATCCTTAGGTCTTCGACATCATAGACACACAACCAGAAACACAGGTCCGTTCATGGACTGGGAACACGTAATGACAGTGGGAGAAGATTATTCGAATTATGTGGTGAAAGGGACGTATTGATCGGACCAAAGGTCAGAGCAGACCTTGAAAGCGATCATCATGAAATTGTCGGCACATTTAGAATTAATCTTGCAACGCTAAGGAAACATGGGATGTAGGCGGATGTAGGTAGGAAAGGTCCAAGCAAAGTCATATTTAGGAGGATCATATAAGCCCTGTGTTCCACAAAGAGAACAGATCAACCGTAGTAGTAGTTCTAAAATGGCACTACAGTTCGATGTAAGCCAGGACTTCAATGAATAAGCCTAACCAGACAGCTGTCAGTTTTATACGCAGAGTGGGTTGAGGTAACACCTACTCGGTGTTGGGAGTAAGAAGTGTATGTTCCATTCCACGAATTGTCACAGAAAGTTGGGCCTCGGCACTGTATCGTAGCCAATAATAACAAAAATTCTTTCTTTCATCATCCAGGCTGTGTGACACATGTACTGCTCGACGAAGAAGTTTAGCCAGTCACCCCATACAAAAATCGACAAAAGTTGTTTCTCCGGAATCTCATTATCAAATCTCTCCACTACTGGTCCTAGATCCTGAGCTCACAACTTCTAAACACTCTAATTCTTCTCAGCCTTGGCTCTGAGGTAGGTAGAGGTCGTGGTTCTAAAAGAAAAACGCTGGAATGCACCATTCTCTTTCTTGGAAAAATCTTTGAGGTCGTCGAATAAGGGTTTGCCTAGAGGCTGCCTGATCCTCGCTATGGCCGGCCACTTACGCAGGAAATGATGTAGAGATTCTTTCTCGCTGCTTAGCACTTGAACTTTTGCTTCGGACACAATCGTTCGCCTCAAAGTAGCGAGAGTTTCACCCTTCGGTTCTGTTAACATCTATAGTCCTGCTGACAACAAGTATGGAGGTCTACTAATCATGAAACTATCAACTCCTTCAGTATTTTGGATGTCAAAACATTCGACTCGGACAATTACCTGGGGACCAGAACCAGAACTGTAAGAAAATTCAACGTTGAAAGGCTTTAATCGGAAACTGAAACTGAAGTGCTAGGTTTTACCTTACTATTTACGAGAAACCCTCGGTTTAATGCTGAATGCACAAGGGGAAACGCAGAAAAAAATCAAAACCCAATAAGCTTGCATCGCTGCAAGCAAGAATCATACCAAATTTTTGTATACCGCTTCAGTGATGCAAGGATGGAAAGGCAACCTCACCTTGGATCGAGATCGTTTGGAACAGTTGATGCTTAGTCTAGCTTTCATGTCGATATGCTATATGTAGGTGCATACACTTGTATGGTTCTATGTCCTTACCACTGAAAAGGAAAAAGTCCCTACAAGTGGTCAATTCTGTCAAAATTGTCAATAATTTTGTGTCGATTTCTAATATTGTCAATCTGCTTGATGCTTCTACGGCGTAAACAAAGAATCATATAGCCTTGTCGAGAGCAATTCGTTTTTAAGAAGTTTTTCACTGCAGTTTTAAAAGTTTTAAGAAAAATAATGTTTCCACAAACAGAACTCTGCGATTGGCCCAGATTGCCTTTTACTTTCTCCACTTCCGTGAAGCGACATTTCAAGGTTCTGACGTCATAGTTTTGTGTCAAAACAGCTGTTCGCCTCTGTTTGGCTTAGAGGTGGTCAACCCGCCCCGTGTTTCTTTGAATGATTTTGCGCTCCTTAGACTACTGTGCAGATTTTAATACCAAAGTTGCGTCACTATTCCATTGGATTACTTGTCAACATTTATCGTGTTCGTGTTAAAGTTTTGCAAATCGAACCCGCGCCACATAACAGAGCACATACATATCCCTAGAAGTCGTCAAGAAACGCATTAGTTTATCATTTAAGGTGTGTTCCGTTGAGGCACCGCTAATGGTCACTGACCGATTAATCAAGTGAACATCTTCTCAATTTAACAGGTTCTCGACGTCTCTGGACAACCGGAAAAACACTATCGCACCTGAAAAGCGCACAAATTATAAAAAAAACGTAAAAATTTACGTGTCGCCACTCTGAATTTTTGATATCAGCCAGAACGACAAAGAGACGAAATAAAACAACAAAAACAAATCAAAAAGAAACAGGTAGACGACGACGCACGGTGCCGTGTCGTGCAGGGACTGTGAGACACAACAAGCAGCAACCGAACAGAAGTATCTGTGCCACGCCGGAGGATGATTGTATAAATTTCTTGAACTTGTGCATTTCATCGGTTAGTTTACTTAACACCTCACTCGAGTGTGGGTGCCACAAAACGATATTTAACAGTGTGTCCTAGAGAATTCGCTGTCTTTGGAAACGATGGCGCTTTGCCAAGTTATATTCCTTGCAATCTTAATCGCAGCACCAGCCACATGTACAGAGTAAGTGGATATTTGTTGTTAACAAAATTTTACACAGTAAATATTAATAATAAAGTTGGCTCGGCAACGGGAACCGGAGCACCCGCGACAGAGAAAGTCCCAATCGGCTTGTCTCGCATTAGGTAATTGTGTCTCTGACTTACCCCGGTTATGTGGCACACCTTTGGCAGTTAATTACACACTTTTATTCACTAAACTGTCGCGTTGTTCCGTATTTTATTGTTTGGTAATAAATTCGACAACAAAAATTCACGAATTCGGGCGAAATATTTACACACAGTAGGAACGGAAAAATGAAAACAATCCAATTTGACGTGCGGTTGGACTAGTGGAACAGAACTTTGATTCAACAAATGAGTGACGCAATGTGGTTGCTGTCAGATTTTTGCGGATTGGGTGCGAACAGTGGGAGTAAGATGCTTTCGAACAATCGGCTAATAATGGTAAAAGAAAATATTTTCTGAAAGTATTTGCAACATTTTTTTTGCTATGAGTCAAATATATGAGAAATTTGAAATGAAATTTGTGAGTGTCGTTATGATGATAAAAATGGGGAAAATCCTTGCGGAAGTTAGTATATTGTGGTCACACGGTGTACTATCGTCTTTATTAGGAGGTAATCTCTATCCAGTATCGGTTTTACGTGCGTTTATTGAGGACATTCGGTTTTGCGTACAACTTGTAGGAACGAAACTAGGAAAGAAATCTGGACGGGGAGGTTCGGACTTTGTTCTCTAGTTTCTGCGCGATATTGAATAAACGGCGGTGTGACCATAAATTGCAGCGAGAAATCGTCAATTTCAATTAAAGTATTCTTGTGCGTTGACCCTAAGATTTTGTGGTTGATACAGTGTTACCGTTATTTTAAAATTGTTTGCATGTAGACCTGTTTGATTGAACATTTTCAGGGCATTTTGTTATGATTTTGGAATCCGCATAAAACGAAGTCTGGCGTTATCCGCATTGGATCTGTTGGATTTCTCGTATGTCTTATCTCGTATTTCAAAGTTATTCAGTTATGATTGGATGTGAAAGAACTTTTTCTAGCTCTGCCATTGTGGTTTCTTTTGAATCTTCTTATGCCATCCATTAGAAAGTAAATGGATGTTTAGTTAAGCTTCCACTTGTTCGAAAACTTCGAGGCTATGATGTTCAGTTTTGTCTATCTGTGGTTTCTTGGATAATTGTCTATTAAAGTTAGGCGACTAAGCTGCCTTTTCGTAGTAAAAGGTCCAACGTTATTTTTTCAGTTTTACAGGAAGCCCTTCGCTTTTCACCGCACCATCTCTGAACCTCGAAGAGTTTGAATTCAAGCACTTCCAAGACAGTGGTGTCAATATTTCCGTTGACGAGTCGAACCGTTGGCTCAAGAATAGATATAAGCATTCGAGAAGGCATCTTCTCAAGCAGCTCAAAAAGAATAAATATTCTTGGCATACAGCACTCACTCTGATGGGTTCCTGCTTACATCGATGTACTACTAGTCAAGGAAGTACCTGACGAGCTTACAAAAAAGGAACTAGTCGAACACCAAGCACAAACATGTAGTTCAGCTAAACTTCCGCTTCCACAAAGTCATACCAGAGTCCTGAATGGATACAAACAACCAGTGGAGGGCCTCAATCTTCCTAATGAAGTCAAGGATATCGCCCTTCATGGCATTCTTGATGTCCAGAGTGTCCTTGAGGAAAACTTGTCTCATGCTGTAACAAAGAGCCCCACTCTCACAGATTGTATGTTCGGCTGTTCGTGTAGATGATATCTCCAACTGCAGTGCACAGAAAAGAGGCAGGTCTTCGAATATCGTCCCTATTGTATTTTTTTTTTGCTTAGGCCTTATCTTCACTACGAGTTCGTGGGGCAATATGATCATTTGCCATAGTGGAGGCAGGTTGAGGTAATTTATTGCATTTACATTGTGCTCTGTGGATTTGGAGCTTTGTAATAAGTACCCAGAATGCTTGATCACAAAGCTCAGATTAGCTGATGGCTGTCTTCGGTTGTCTGCTTCATTGTTTCTCGCTCTTCTTGATCGCTGATATAATGGGCTCACTCTTTTGTGTCTTCTGTGGAGTTCTGCGATATCTTCGTTTTACCAGTTTAAAGGGACTCGATGACTAGCCTTTGCCTTCCCTGCCATTGATGCATTCCATGCTCGTATTACAGATTTTACTACTTGTGTCGGCTGTGCCTGCTGCACCCTCTTCAAACATTTCCGCAAAAACCAACTCATCCAGTGTTTCCGATTTCCAAATCTCCTTCCTTTGCATCTTTGTTTTTGGAGTGTGTGTGAAAGACTTCTGGACTACGAATATCTCACATAATAGGTCATGTGGTCACAGTGAGTGTAGTAGTCACTAACATGCCATAACCTGTATACCAAAGTACTGCTGGGGTATTTAATGGTCTAATTGTTTTGGCTTGGAAGTGTAGAGTGTTTAACCTAACCTATACCATTACTCATTTCATCGGTAAGAATCTCTCAGTCTCAAAGCTGAGCTCTAAGCTTAAGGATATATCTGCAGAACGTTGACAAACGTGTGTGGCGGTGACAATGCCACAATTTTCCATTTGGCGCCCAATGTCACCACTTGTCACCTCGGTATGGTAGATTCCAACAATAGGGTAGTTGAGTCCCTACTAAAGTTACGGTAAAAATCGTTTAATTTTTCTAAGATTTGCACAAGTTCATGGTCTTGAATGTGTCAAGAATGGTCTTGAGCAGGCTTTGATAAGTTTCATTACAGAAACCTTCCACTTGATACCCTTCTGAACCGATCTTCTACAATAATTGGCTGCTTATGTGCTGTTTAATATTTAAATGTCTTTGTTATCTGGTCGGGCGTTGAAACACTCACCATGCTTCGGGAAACAATGTCAAGGTATGACATTGTTTAGCTGCTTAGTGTCTTAATCTAATCGAGATAACAAGTTTTTACTAAACCAAAAGCTAGATAACAGCTTAATCGACAACCTTCCCTCTTAGCCAACTTTTTGGATTGTTCCAGTTCAATAGCACCTCTTCCGTCAACAGCGCCACAATTGCATACAAGTTTTATCCATTAGCTCAGAACAACCTTCTTCCGCAGTTCAATGCAATTGCAATCAAGAGTGCATTGGGAAACCCCTTCAGGTCGATTGGTCGGCCATTCATTTGCGGTACAGTTTTCTCACAACAACACTTCCAATCTCATTATCAGCAATTGATTTGAAACACTTTATTGAAGTGTGTCCAAATTGCAGCCTTTGAAATAATATCAGCTGCCGATAGACGGTCCAAACAACAAGCTGCGGAGCACTCGTAGTTCGTCTTCGTAAGTGGATCCATTTTTAATTGTTTCCAGTCGATATGTCGTTCAGTTGGAAGCATTTTTTTGTCGGTGTTCTAACGATAATTTTTATGTGTGCCTTGATCGCGATGTTAGTAGCTCTTACGAGGTCTACCGAGCGGGTGCTGGATAGAGACGAGTAATTGTGTTGCCTGACCTTCAAATCTCTGGAGATGTACTAATTCTATTGAATTGTTTCTAATTTGCAGCTTGGTTTGGGGCTATGAGTGCCGCATGAGCAAATGTATGAAGGTGCCCTTGAACGAGGAGAATTTCCAGAAAGCCGTCAGTCTGCCGGTGTGTAGAATATTCTGTGGCGATACGATTGGAACCTTATGGCCTAAACCGAGCGGACCTGTGCGAATTGGTGAATATATCGTGCACATCGATCGGAGTAAGATCAGGTTTAACTTGCCCACCACGAAGGCCAGGGCACTTTGGAAGGACAATGAGAAACGATTTATTGAGCAAGTGGAATCGATGATACCGGATCCGAGTTTGGTTCGAAATGAGGGCAGAACACTGACAATAAAGATCGTAGTGGATGAGAGTGCGGAGAGGGCGGCAGAGATCCCCCAGCTGTCATATGATACGGATGAGAGTTATACGCTTCAGATTAGTCAGGGCACTAATGAGGTGTACGCCGATATTAAGGCGAAATCTTTCTTCGGAGCGAGGCATGGTTTGGAGACGTTGTCACAATTGATCGTGTACGATGACATTCGCCGAGAGGTTCAAATGCTGGCACAGGCAGAGATCACCGATGCCCCGGCTTACAAACATCGTGGCTTGCTGTTGGACACATCGAGGAACTATTTCAGCGTGAAATCCATTAAGAGGACTATCGGTAAGTCAAAATCATAGTTGGTTAGTTCCTGAATTTTCAAGAAAACCCCCTTTTCCCCCTCTAGATGCCATGGCGATGACCAAACTGAACACATTCCACTGGCACATAACCGATTCACACAGTTTCCCCATGGTGATCAAGTCACAACCCGACCTCTACAAACTTGGTGCGTACTCCTCGCGAAAAGTTTACACTCATGAAGATATTGCCGGTGTGATTGAGTACGCACGATCCAGAGGCGTTCGTGTTCTTCCCGAATTCGATGCTCCAGCGCATGTTGGTGAAGGTTGGCAGAACAAGAATATGACTGCGTGTTTCAATGCCCAACCATGGTCAAAATTCTGCGTTGAACCACCCTGTGGTCAACTCGACCCGACAGTCGACGGAATGTACGATGTCCTGGGGGACATCTATCGAGAAATGTTCGAACTATTCAATCCCGATGTTTTCCATATGGGCGGGGACGAAGTCTCAGTAAATTGTTGGAATTCCAGTGAAACCATTCGCAACTGGATGCTCACCAAGGGCTGGGGACTAGAGGAGATGGACTTCATGAAGTTGTGGGGCTACTTCCAAACCACTGCTCTGGCCAAGGTCGATAGCGTTTCGAAAACTGGTAATGTGCCGATAATTTTGTGGACCAGCCGACTAACAGATACGCCATTCATCGATCAGTATCTCGATAAGGATCGGTATATCATACAAGTCTGGACAACAGGCTTCGATATGAAGATTCAGGAGATCCTTAAACGTGGTTACAAGATGATTTTATCCAATTACGATGCTTTGTACTTTGATTGTGGATTCGGTGGTTGGGTTACGGACGGAAATAACTGGTGTTCACCGTACATCGGTTGGCAGAAGGTCTACGAAAATAGTCCGGAAAAGATTGCTGGTGACTACAACGGGCTTATTCTGGGCTCAGAAGCAGCCATTTGGTCGGAACAAATCGACGAACACACTGTTGATGCACGATTTTGGCCAAGAGCCAGTGCACTAGCAGAGCGTTTGTGGTCAAATCCAAAAGACAATTGGCGTTCGGCAGAGTCGAGACTGTTGGTGCATCGAGAACGTTTGGTCGAAAATGGTATCGCAGCGGAATCTATCGAACCTGAATGGTGTTTGCAGAATCAGAACGAGTGTCCCATTGATGCCTATGAACCAAAAAACGCATCGAGCGGATAATGCGGAATATCTATTATTTTCTGATTAATTTTGTTGGCCCTTACTGTGGGGCTTTCAAAGCTTAAGCAACAAATTTACAGTGGATGATCAAATTGTTAGAGCCGTCCAACGATTAAAAATATATTTTTTCAATTTGTGGTATAAATAAACGAAGTTAAGGACATGTTGAGGTCACCTTTGCTTCGTTTTAATTTTTTCGTTTAATGACTCTAGTAATATGATGGGACCTGAGGGATGTGTACCTTTTTTTGTATGTTTAATAAAAACTCTAATTTTCTAATTCGATTGGTTTTTGAATCTGATTCCTCAATAATCTACGTGCTCTTCTAGGAAGTGGGGAGTTCTTGGTGTCCCAAGGCATGGTCTTTCTATCAAGTACTGTGGCATAGACTTTAAGTTGGAATTTGTCGGTTGCAAGTTACATTTGAGGGCACTGGGGCTTCTGAAACTTCAAATAATATACCAAATTTAGGACGTCCAACAGGGTACAATGGGGCTGCCAGATAAAACTTTATTAAAATCGGGACAAATCGGGTCATTTAGAAATAATTACATAAAAACACACACAACCAAGTCCACCAGTCACAATTAAGGAAGTAGTAGAAGCCGAGGCAACCATCAAAAGCAACAGGACGCCAGGGATTGATGAAGTCTAAAACTTCGTCCTGAAAAAAGCCGTCAAAACCAGGCCAGAGCTCTTCACACAATCTACGCAGCATGCCCAGAGGAAGAAAAATGCCCGTCCCAGTGGAAACAAAAACGATTGGTCGTCATACCAAAGTTTGACAAACCACCTGAGTAACCGTTATAGAGGCCGTTGTGCATTCTAGATACGTTAGAAAAAGTGCTCGAGAAAATCATACGTGAAGAATGGAACAGTATACAGAAGGAGACTCGGGGCTCTGTAGCCGAAAGTTTTGGTTCAGAAAGAAACGAAGCATCATCCATGCACTACAAGCTGGGTGCGACATAGCACGTGAAGCTATCGAAGGGAAAAGATGGCTAGGAGGAACAAAACAGTTTTGCGCTGTCATAAAACGCGTTCAACTTAGTCGAATGGAGCCTTGTAGTAAGAGCACTGAACGACCTGCAGGTACCCAACTACCTGCCGCGTTCAATAACCAGCTACTTTAAAGTTAAAACTTTCTATTATGACACAGAAGAAAGATCCAAGAAGTATAAGATTACTGTCGGAGTTCCACAGGTGTCAGTTCTGGGATCAATTCTATGGAACATAAGGGATGATGGCATATTTAAAATACAGAGACCCAGTGGAGTGGAAATCATCGGCGAAACAATCACGAACGTGAAACTATGGCTGCAGACCCCTCAACTCTCTCGATTGTTGCCACCAAAAACCTTTCAAAGGGGTTAAAACCCTATTATCTTCAGTTGAGGTACTCTCGGGGAGCAGCGGCACTGTGCTGGCTAATGCGAAACATTGGAGAACCGAGGCAGCCGGTCAGAAATCTTTTAACGACCATGAGTAAGTCCATAGTCTTGTATGCGGCATTAATATGGGTATCAGCGACGCACCGTAAGTCGTACTTCAAAACGATTAACTCGGCGCACAGAACTGCATCCTAAAGGGTATGGTGCGCCTTAAGAACTGTGTCTGTGGATGCTATAAGTGTGATCTCAGACCCCACACCTATGTATTTATCTAGAAGCGAAGAAGAATGCGAGACTGCGTGAAAACGAGCAAGACGACAGAAGAACAACCATGGGAGCTAAGAAAGCAGAGTACCAATATAGATGGAACATCACAACCCAGGGGCGATGGACATATAAACTGGTCCCCAACGTTGATAAATGGATTAGTACAAAACACGGAGAGGTTAACTATTACCTAACGCAATTGCTATCAGGGCAGTGATGCTTTCGGGAGTACCTCTACAAGTACAAGCACGTGGATGACCTTTGCTGCCAGCACTGCGAAAGGAAACCCTAGAACACAGGGCATGTGCTGATGGAATGCCAAAACTAAACACGTGCTAGAACCACCCTAGAGAGAGAATTTGGAGGTCAATTGACCCCATAGGTCTGATCACATTTATGCTGACGACGCGCGAAAGCTAAGAGGCTGCAAGTGAAGTTATCACAAGCATTGCTGCATTAATAGCGAATAGAGCAGTGAGAAACGCAGAAACTGGTAGCTCTGGCAGTTGAAAAAGAGAGGAAGAAATGTCAAACCTGCCTCTGCGGAGGAATGCATTGACTTGCGGTCAAACAGGGGACAAACAGGAGACAGAGCAAGGAGAAGGTGTTTTTCAGCACATAGACATGCAGGAGCATGGAGTCGGGCATAACTCATGGCACGGGCCGGAGAGTATCCATAAAGTATTTTCACACCTACCTGCGCAAAAAAATGCCAAAGCATAGCTCATCAGGGATCGCTTAACCTAAAATACTGTGGCGTATGTGGAACATTTTATTCAATTTTTCAGGTGTTCTTAGTAGTTAAACTACATATTACACATATTTGTCGGTTGACCTTATTTTGGAAGTGAAATCGGAACATTTTCTAAATCGGGACAAAAATCGGGACAGAGTTAAGAAATCGGGACGTCTGACAGGAGGTAAAATGGACCTTTTTCACTCCAAATTGTTTTTGGAATTTATCCTCTTTTTCGACCAATAAATTTCAGAATATCGGATGTTTTTGAATGTTCTGGCTCTGCTGTGTTGCCCATAAAGCGTGAGGCCGTCGTTTGGCTGTGGCATATGTATGTAGTGGATGTTGGATCGATTTTGTTTCGTCTTCGCAACTTCTACAGATATCGTTGGATTTAGTTTGCCATTTGCAGAGCAGGTGGTGTCTCCGGTGAAAATAAAGAAATTTAACAACGACTAGTGGCCCGCCCCGACTTCGTACGGGTAGAATTAAGAATCTTGGAACCCAAGTTGAAGCCATTGAAGAATGTACAGTTCCGTTTGAATAGGTAGTTGCTCGACATTAAGTTCCTTGTATAGTCTAATGTTCTTAACTCGATAGAACAAACGAATACCTCGAAGAAATCTCAGTTCTGCAGCTTATTCTTTCGGTCATTACCCAAATCTCATGACCATAGGTGAGGGTCGGATCAAACACACAAAATTGTTGCAGCCTGACCAATCCCACAGGATAACTTAGTATTGCTCTTTCCATCACTCTGGAATATGACCCCTGTTCTCACAATGCAAACAGTTCCTCGCCACAGTTGGGCTCCCATTGAAAGATGTTTTTGTAACGCCATTCATCCGAGCATATCTCCTAGAGTTCGTGTGTATAGATCGAATGGCCTTCAAATGAAAACCGCCAATCCCATACTCCTGCAGTACACTCCAGAGTTTACTTCGAGACTTAAAAAAAGAGCAACCACTCTATCCCCCTTTTCTTAAAAAGAGCACAATCACCATAGCTTAATTGTCGCTAGTTATTTTAATGCATTCCCATGCCGCTCTAATGAGAGATACATTTTACTCCCTCTTCCCCCAAGGGCTTGTGCATTTCTCGCCACATTTAATAAACATCAGTACAATTGATCGCCAAAGTCACCTGCTCTACAATGGGACTATTCTTCGCCCTACTCAGTCTGCCATCCAATCCCTGTTCGGCATTGAGCATCTCCAAAAAGTGCTCACCACATCTGCGCAACATATCCATCTCATCCAAAAAAAAGACGGCGGATGGTCAGAACTCCTTCTTTGCAAATCTGTGATCTCGGTCCAAAGTGAAAAGAATTTTTTGCGTAAATCCTCATCTACGCTACTGAAAGTTTCTCTTCTCCGTTCCCGCTCTACGTGCGCAAATATACGGCACCGATCGTTATCACAATACGCGTTCCTTTCCTACGTACTTCTATTAAAAAAAAAAAAATTAAATCTCCCTCAGCTACGGATCCAATACATATCTATTGTATTTCCACAAAACCAAAGATACGAACAAAGGAAAACGAAAAATAAAACTACCCTTGTACAACTGGACAAAACAAAAGCAACATACGATCACGAACCGATGTGTTACCCACTGCTGCATGGCTGTCGGCTGCGGTCTCCACTGATGGAAAATTGTTGGCGATGATTTCATGAATTGTTTTGAGCATAGCTCAGCTTCAGGATAACACAGAAGGATGATTTATAGCTAAAATTAATCGTAGAGGAATTTACTAAAAAGATGTTCTTCCATTTTTAAATCCAATTAGCCATTATTGAGTTGGAGCAGTGTTAAAATAATTTTGTAACATAAATTTGGGCTTAATCCACTTTCTGCCACTTAAACCTTGAATGCTCAGCTCTTATTAGTCACAGAGCAGTTCCGTTTTATCCTTCCCCGAGAAATGCAGATCATAACAGTGAAAACCGCATCCAAATCCGTTCAGTGGTTCTCGAGATTAGCCCGTGGTCATTGTAGTGATGCTCATTGTCGAAATACAATTCTCATTCGTGGTGTTTAGTGCATTCCCATACAAAATTCCCATACAAAACGCAAATTTCAATTTTTTCGATTTTCCGGATTTTTCTTTGGGTTTTTCTGAATTTTCTTTTTTCCTAAACCAAGCCTGAAACAATACGGACAAAACAAAAAAAGAATCATCCAAATCGGTTGAGCCCTTCCTCGAGTTTAAGCGGGACTAACGCACAGCAATTCATTTTTATATATAGAGAAGATTTGTGGCTCTCAGGAAACAACTGCGTCACATCTCATTCATTATGGCCGAAATTACATATGAACAGAACAAAACGATCTTGTTATACAATTCTCTAATTAGTGGCAGTAATGTAGATGTGTCAGCCTCAACGTTGCTCATAGACGAACTCAGTCTCGTCGAAGCCTACAAGCTACACATGCTTTGCCTCGCGGCAAATTGAACCCGAATTTGTTTTCAGAGGCTGTGCCGTATCTGAAAGATCTTTTCTTTTCCGATCTTGGCGTCATATCTCAGGCGTTGGTCGTAGGTTTTCTAGAGGAGTTTCTAGCAACAATTCTTTCTCCAATGTGGAGGCCTGAGCACAAATGAGACTGATGTTATGAAAATTACTTTAATTCGTATCGATATCGTTTGCTTACTTATGTAGCTTTGACAGGGCGTCTAAATAAGTAGATGTTGCATGTTATTATTTTCTGGACACCCGGTCCATCTCAACGGACTTCTTGAGGAAAGGTTATGCCTGATTTGTTACTTTCAATGATCTCTGCTGGTTCATTTCACCCCCATGCTCAGTTGAGAGTACGAACAATTCACGTGTAGATCCTTAGCAGCAATTAAATCTGTTCCTCCATTCGAGGCTCGTCCTGTGTTCATCCCTAGGTAAGGTAGGTAGGTGGGTAAGGTGACTGTCCATGCGAGGCACAGACACACGTAGGCCAAGAAAGGCCCTTTGTGATACCAAGAAACCATTTGGAGCTCTTAATAAAGCTGAGGATACTTTTGACTTCAGTATGGGATAATTCGCCCAAATTTTCGAAGTGATAGGCTCCTAGATAGAGCTTTCTTCTTAGGGATAGGGCTGGACAAATGCAGAGAAAATCGAGAATCGTTTCGTCCTCCTCTTCGTCACTGCAGCGCCTGCAAAAGTCATTTGCGAAGAGGGCCATCCTTTTGGGATGAAGGCCAATGGACCAGGGAGAACATCGATAACAGTGCTAGTGAGCGACCTTTCAAGCAAGATGAGACTTTTAGATCGAGTGAGGCTTAGCATAGGCCATGTCTCTCTGGAAGTGCGGTATGTGGTACCGCTCCTCCATCTTTGGTTTGTCTTACTGATCGTGTCGTACTCTAAGAGTAATTTACATGTAGCGAATGGAATGCCCAAATTCCTCCGTTCTAGTAGGATCTCTAGAGTAGTACCACGTTTGGCGAGTTCATCGGCCTTACAATTCCCTGGAATGTCCCTATGACCGGGTACCCAGCATAGGAGAATGTTAAAATGTTCTGCCATCTCAGTGAGAGACGAGCGACAATCTGAGGTAGCTTTTGATGTATATATTACTGACTAGCCGATACCCGCGACTACGCCCGCGTGGAAATACGTCTCATTATACCGTATATCCTTCCCCGCGTTTCAAGCCGTTAATGAGTAGGTATAAACTTTCAATTTCTCATATTCATTTTTCGTCCCCGCGTCCCGTAAACAACATTCCTGGCGGCGGCAGTATTTCTTCCCCCCCTAGTTGTAGCCCACAACACAGGAGGATCAAGAATATACACACAAATATTCATGTGTATGTTCTTACATGTGGAAATGATTTCCTGCCAAATAGGTAGGATTATGTATCGTAGAATATTTATGTTCAAGTTGCGACTACAACAAAAAATATTTCCATCAAATACATACATACATGAATAGATACCGTGCTGAGTGAAGAAAAGCAGCACAAAGAAAAATAAAAAAAAACTACCCTTGTACAACCGGGCAAAACAGAAACAACACACGATCACGTAACGATAAGTGCCGCTGACTACGGTTGCGCATTACTATTTATAAATAGCAAAACTTTGACGCCCTGTATCTTGGCCCACAGTCATAATTTTGAAAAACGGTAAAACATGTGTTTCATTATTTCTGTTCTAGAATATACCCACCAAATTTCAATACCATAGTCCAATTTAAATTTTTTTTTTCATACAAACTTGAACACCCTGTAACACCCTGTAAAAGCTAAGTTTCGAAAAATCCCTTCTTAGTGGGTGTCTACGCCACAAAAGGAAACTACTGTCCAAATTCCAAGTTTCTAGCACCAGCGGTTTGGGCTGTGCGCCTATCTCTGGGTCAGTCAGTCAGTCAGGACAAAGAGTTTTATATATATAGAAGATTCCAGAGATTTAATAGCTGCCTGGCTATCGGTATAAATTGTGATCTTCTTGCAGGATACCACATTATGCCTAAGCCAGGATAAGGCTTCGTTTATCGCCATAGCTTTCGCCTGAAAAACGCTATAATGGTCGGGGAGACGGAAGGATATGCTCAAGTTGAGCAGAGAAAACACCACCACCCACTCTATTCCCGATTTTGAAACCGTCGGTATAGAAGCGAACGGAGCGCTCGTTTATGACATCATCATTCTCCCACTCCACTCTGGAGGGGATTGACGTCCGGAAGTTGAGGATGAAGTTCAACTTAGACGGTGTCTTATAGGGTTCTTCGTGGGCGCCCTGCACCTACTGACTTCCTTACTGAGAAGATTCTTAGCTTAGGTGACCCGATCCGTCTTAAGCTCACCTTTCGAGTTATCAATCGACTACTACCTTTAATAATGTCCATGATTCTGTCTTGTAAAGCAGAACTGTAATGATCGAGGTCTTGCACAATTTTTTATCTGGTTCTTCTTAAGAGGGCCTTGGTGACATCAAGAAGACCAATTAGATCCACAAGCTACTTAAAATTCATCATAAAAGAGGCTTTTCCAGAATGATCACTATGGGTAGATGGTTTGCACGCGATTCCAGCTGTGATTCATTTGTTATCAAATTAAATTATTTTGGCTGCGATACTCTATTTTGTTTTCTTGCACACTGGTCGATGATTCTGGATTCTCCCAGAGAGACAGAAACGAGAAAACTTGTTTCCATAGAATGTTCGACTTGCGTCCGAAAAGTCTTGTCTCTCTTGATGATAAGTAGGCAGCACCGGCGTCCTAGTGTGTAAACAAACGCAGAAATCCACCAGTCTACTCAGTTACTTCCTCGCGAACGGTTTACACTCGGTGAACACAGAAAGATCGTTGAAATGATTTTCAAGTTGCTATTGGCCTTAACAGTCGTAGCAGCACCAGCTGCGTGCTACAAGTAAGTGTTGATAATTTAATTAAATAAATAATTATTCATTGAACATGATATTATGTATGAACAGCGTGGTGCCAGTCTGGGGGTATGAGTGTCGCCACACCAAATGCATTAAGGCTCCTTTGAACGGTGAGAACAAAGGGCAGAGCTTGACGATGTGCAAAATGCTTTGCGGAGATGAAATAGGAACTCTATGGCCAAAACCGACAGGCACTGTCAAAGTTAGCCGTGAAGTTGTCCAAATCGATTATAGAAAGATCAAATATCAGGTTCCATCGAATTCAAAAACGGAGTCACTCTGGAAGCTGGTGAAGAATCGCTTCCGTGCGCATGTTGAATCGAAAATTCCAGACTCAGATCTCCTGCCGCACGGGGGAACACCACTTATGATCCGGATTGCTATAGAACAGAGCGCAGAGGAGGCGGAGGAAGTGCCCAGACTAACATACGACACAGATGAGAGCTATACGTTAAAGATTAGCAATGGCAAGAAACAGGTTTTTGCTGACATTGCTTCTAAAACATTCTTTGGAGCGAGACACGGCTTAGAGACGCTGCTGCAGTTGATTGTTTACGATGATATAAGAGGCAGAGTGCATATTTTAATAAACACTGAGATTAACGATGCTCCGGTTTATAAGCATCGTGGCATTCTCCTTGATACGGGACGCAACTACTTTAGTGTAAAGTCCATCAAGAGGACTATAGGTGAGTGTGAATATAACTATATTGTGATGCATCCAAACCTGATTGCAATTATCTTCCAGATGGCATGGCGATGAGTAAAATGAACATCTTCCATTGGCACATGATCGATTCGAATAGTTTTCCGTTTGTGGTGAAATCGCATCCAGATCTATACAACCTAGGCGCATATTCCCATCGCAAGGTCTATACTCCGGAAGACATCGCTGACGTAGTGGAGTTTGCTCGCTCCCGAGGCGTTCGTATTATCTCCGAATTCGATGGTCCTGCTCACACTGGTGAAGGGTGGCAAAACACAAAAATGACTGTTTGCTTCAACGCACAACCGTGGAAGGACTTTTGCAGTGAGCCGCCATGTGGCCAATTGAATCCGACAATTGATGGGTTGTATGATGTGCTCGAGGACATCTATCGTGAAATGTTCGAAGCCTTTGATCCTGACATCTTCCACATGGGAGGAGATACAGTGTCTGTTCCCTGTTGGAACTCAAGCGAAAGCATTCGCTATTGGATGCGTTCCAAAGATTGGGGCGTGGAGTATTCCGATTTTATGAAGTTATGGGGACATTTTCAAACCAACGCCTTGGCTAGAGTGGATAAAGTCTCCAATCGGACAAAAATTCCAATTATTTTCTGGGCCGGCCAACTGACAGAGGCGCCCTATGTCGATGATTTTCTGGACAAATCCAGGTACATCATACAGACATCACAGAATGACGCTGACTGGAGGACCAAGCAACTTTTGGAGCGCGGCATGAGGCTGATCTCGACAAATTTTGATCTCTTTGTGAATGGCGGGACTGCAAGTTGGAATGGAGGTGGTGGGTTCGGCGGTTGGCAGAGGTTCTATGACAATAAGCCAGATCGTGTGTTTGGCGGACCGAGCAAATTGATTTTGGGCTCCGAGGCTGCTGTTTGGGCAGAGCAAATAGACGAATTTTCATTGGACACGTTACTCTGGCCAAAAGCTAGTGCTCTGGCCGAGCGATTGTGGTCAAATCCGGACGGTGGCTGGGCAAAGGCTGAGTCCAGGTTCCTGGTACATCGGGAACTTTTAACGGAGAACAGAATCAGAGCGGAATCTCTTGAGCCAGAATGGTGTGTGCAAAATCAAAATGAATGTCCACGGGAGGCTTATGATTAATTGGACAGAAAGAGGAGTTAGGTGTAGGCCATTTTAAATGTTAAGCTTAAGCTATGTGCATATGTAGTGTTTGAATTGATTAAACTTTTTTTCTGCAAATGATGGTTTCATTTCATATTACAGGACATAGTTAATTCCTTGAACGGAGGGTCTATCGTTTTTAGAATGGGCTACGAGGACTGATACTCAGCGTTACCGAAATGTAAGCAAACGACACTTTGACTAATTTTGGTTATTGTACCCAGACTTAGATTGGTTTCTCGAGGGGGAAGACATTTTCTCGCAGAGCAAAGGACCTCAGAACGCCAGGATCCTGCAAAGTAAGCAAGAATCCATGCGATATAAATGTAGATTGGATATTTTGGATCTAAGCGACGATGAGTGGCTACCCGATAGCCCAATAACCAAAGCTTAAGATCTGTCCTATTCTATTCTGGAAAACCTTCTGGAAATCCATGGAAATCTGTGGTTTGGTATGGTATATGAGGGTGAGAGGAGGGCTCCTCATTTAGGTCACAGCCGGGCTCGTTGTGCTCCCCTCTTTTAATCGTCGGAACTGTAGGAATGAGTTCGGTTTGTGGCGTATGGAGGGACCTAGGAAAGGTGGAAACAGTTATGGAGTTGATGAATCTTTCTGTTTCGTTGGTGAAGGCCAGGATGCCGCCGATTCCTTTGTCTTTGAGATGCCTCAGGTCCGGTATTCACATAGACCCCAGGGTCTTCTGTCGCGATTTCGTTAGGCCTGGGCAGTGGCATAGGAAGTGTTCGAGATTGAAATGGGAATCTGAAGTGGGACTGCTGCTTTCAACAACAGCTCGCAGGGGCTTAATTTCTTGACAACATGATTTGGATGGCAAGATTTCGGACTTGAGTACGATCCATCGCCATTATATAGATTAGCGCTCCAATAGAGCTCTCATCTGATGAGTCTTCTACGACAAGCTAAGGGTGGCCTTCAACACAACGGAGACATCAAATGGAGACATCGCCATGGTGAAGGTTGAGTTAAATCTCAAGTTGGGAAATGATATCAAAGCTGCCGGTTTAAAAGAAGTCGCTTGATCGTCAAGATCACTGCATTGCTATTCGATGTTCCGATGCCAACATACGAATAAACAGGAATTCGACGGGCTCTTAAAATCCAACTCCAATAATCCGACTAATCTGACGATGTTTGGGTACTATCATGCAGGATTATGGACCTTCACCAAATCACAATGAGTGTTGAGAGCGAGGTAAACGTCGCGGGTAGAAGAATTATACCGATACCACGGCTAATGATTACCTCGGAATGAACTCATCAGCTCATGTTAGCATCGCTTGACAATCGCCAGAAAATTAGAGAGCTTCCAATAGTATTGCCTCAATCGATGGTGAAAGAAGAAAGTGGCAGTCAAATCGCCAAAGCGAAGTCTGCGGTGTAAATATTCTGTTGAAGCGAATGAACAGGAATCCCAACCCTCTGACAGTAATCCCAGCAATCTGATTCTGGCGTCATTACTGATCGAAAGCTTGAAAAGTCAGTTATCGACACGGAAAGGGTGCCGGCAAAACCCCAGAGTGTTCCAATTAAATCTCCATCCTAGGAGGCGATGTCTCGACACTTTGGTTACCTATAAGAACCTTGAACCTTCAACCGAAGCAGTTCTGCTACTACACCTGTCCTCGCCAGACCATGCAGCAATCCGGGTGGGAATAGAAGCTGGTGCATTTAAAATCGCTTTCTTGGTTGTGATGTGTAGAAGGCTACACCAACGCTAACAGAGCAGAGACGATACTTCAATTTGTAACGTCCATTTGATACTCTGCAGAACTTTGACTCAGTTACCGCCTTGAAAGTGTAACTGAGTCCAAATAAAGTTTTATGGGATCTCTATAGTGGATCTAATTTTCGGTATTGAGATTCAGGATCCGAATAGGATGACTAGGGAGAGTAGGGAAATACTTTTCGTTTTAGGTGGATTTCATAGAAATACCACCTATTGCAGAGGTCCTCATGACGCGACTTTAAAACATTTTGAATGCCATTCGTCTTCGCTATGATAGTAAACACTAACCTCATACTCCGTTAAAAATTTTATATATATATATATATATATATATATATATATATATATATATATATATATATATATGCAATATAACGGATTCTTGTGGACACGATTGAGGGCGCAATTATGAACCGATTTTAATAAAATTTGGTATACACGTTCGTATGCCGAATACCTCGGCTAAGTTCGTAGATGGGCATAATCGGTCCAGAGGGGGGCGGGTTACGCCCCTTTTTATGTCTCAAACGGTACAATTCACAACTAAAATAAATCCCAACCTCCGGTTTTGATTTTTTAGTAATATAGTAGATAACAGTGAACAGAATCCGCCTGCTACCAATTTGGGCGCCATCTTGGATCCGCCAACTTGAAATTCTTCAAAATTGATTGGATTTCGTTGAAATTGAAAATCCTTACAAATTTCGAGGTAATTAGTACAAATTCGTTATTAGAGTGGAAATTTTTGTCCGCCATTTTGTTCCCACCATCAGAATAGATGACATAAGAAATCCACCTACCTCTTGCGGCGCTTGCCGGAAGGTTCTTTTTGTTTTTTGTACAGTTGGGTCAGCTTCTGAAGCAGGTGACGCTCCGACCTGAAAGATCTATTGTGCCGAGAATCGGTTACACAAGGAGGACCTAAATCTGCGTTTCTGATGTCCAGATGATAGGCCAGGGTGCAGCTGAGGAAAACTCGCACCTACATGCGTATGTGCCTTTCGGTAGATCCGAGGTAGGCAGGACAGCTTGGAATGAGCCAAAGCCTAGCTTCTCGCAACCATTCATGTTGTGCATGTTGCATTGTTCACACGAATGGAAGGGTCCTAAAATGTATTGGCGACTCCGAAAAGCGAATTGAGAAGCTTTTTTATGACAAATTATACTCCCAGAGGTTTGTCATTCCCTGATGAGACGTGGTGCCGCGAAAAATGTTCTGTGAACATGACTGGGGCTTGAACCCACGCAACTTGCATAGGAGCACAATGTACTAACCACTGAGCCGCTGGCTAATTGGTCAGCGATTTCATCACCCGGTGTCCTGGTATTCATCAGAGTTTGACCTTATTTCGCTTAGATAAGTCTTGGAGAGCATTGAAGCAGCGGAAGTTACTTACTTACTTACTTAGTGGCGCTACAGTCCGGGATGGACCTGGGTCCCAACCAAGAAGCACCTTTAGCTAGCCGATCTTTAGCCAGCTGTCTCCAGTTTTGCACGCCAAGTTGGTTAAGGTCCCTTAGGTAGCGTGCGCTACCTGAGTCGAGATCTTCCTCTACAGCGCCTTCCCTCGGGTGTTGATTCGAAGATTCCGCATTACTTCATTGATATTCAGCAGATGATTGCTGGTTTCCACGACCAAGCGATTCAGAATCTTGATTTGAAATATTCTAACTAATTGGAGTGTTTGGACCCTGAGACCGTGTTGATCACTTCGCTCGAGACAATTGGAAAGAATCGTTAGGCAGCTTTCCGACCGAGCGTTCAAGATTTTCTGCTCTGCGTGCTGCAACTTTTTTGACAGAGATCTGCAGAGGAGTAAGTCTAAC
This sequence comes from Matsumyia berberina, assembly GCA_917880715.2. NCBI lineage: Eukaryota > Metazoa > Arthropoda > Insecta > Diptera > Syrphidae > Matsumyia > Matsumyia berberina. The sequence goes on from OU862870.1 coordinate 11,603,368, forward strand.
TAGTGGTTCTAAAGCTGCGGTAAGGCAAGTTCGCATAGCTCTAGTGATCCCGAGGTCTTTCAATCTTTGAAGTCGTTCCGTCTTTGATATCGTTGCTTTCCCTTCGACTTTAAGCCACAATTCTGCAAAAGCACAGGTAACGATAGCTCTAACTATCAAGGTGTACAACCAGAATACACCCTTGGGCTGTAGACTCCAAATTTTGCTGTAAGTTGGGCGACATGTCCACATGACATTGGTCGCTTTGCCAATTTTGTTTTTGATGTGGGTGTTCCAGTTGAGCTTTTTATATTCGACAATTCCTAGATATGTTACCTTATCTGAGAATCAATAAGAGTGACTGTATCAAGACTCAGTTTCTTCCTTCTGGTAAATGGTACTGGGACACAACAGCAGCAAAGGACACAACGAACAAATAGCACTATTCACAGGCGGTTTTAATATCGCAAGCAAATTGGGGTCGGGAGTATATTGTCTTCCAGTCAGAAGTCTTCGCGATCCAGAAAGGGGTTAAAGCCCTCATGGGACACCACACCCAATGAAAACGCATAACAATCTACTCTGATAGCAAAGCAGCAATTAGAACGCTAACAAACCCCTACTCGTGCGGGAATGCAAAAATTTGCCTCGGCAACCGAAGCAATGTGCCCATCTCATGGGTACCGAGACACACAGGTATGACGGGGAACGAGGAAGCAGACGAACTGGCGAGGGGAGGAGCAGGAACAATGGTGCGTACCACAAACGACAAAACAGGAGTCGCATCAACGGTCATCAAGGCAGCAATCGATAAAAGGATCAAACGGGATTTCCACAAACACTGGTCAGATCTAACGACATGCAGAGTCGAAAGATCCCTCATTGCCAAACCAAGTAATACTCTTCGCGGGAAAGCGATGGGCAAAACTGATATTAATGGTGGGACTCTTGACAGGGCACATGAATTTCAATAAGCACGGACACAGAAAGGGACTAGCTGAATCCACAATCTGCAAAAACTGCGAGGAGGAGGAGGAGGACCTGGAGCACTTCCTCTGTTACTGTCCAGACACTGCAAGACTACGCCAACGGGTACTGGAATCTAATCTAAGAGAGATTCTTACCCTCCTAAACCAACCAATCAACAAAATGGCACTAGGATTCTCTTGTAAGCGTTGATTGGTAAGCCGTCTCTGAAGCACCAGTCGGAGTTTAGTTTTGTTCATGTTTTCCTGTAATTAGATTACAAGATCATCAGCATGGCCGATGACATTGTAGCCGCGTTTGCAGGGTTTGGTGAACCAGTGATCAGTGACAATAGAGAAAGACTTGGTCTGGCGACGGCACAATGTGGGTGTCACTAACCTTTTACACGTCACGTCATTTCATTCCTCGAGAACATTGTCTGGACCACAGCTTGTGATAACAACTTTCACCAAATTAATGTTTGTCTTCATCGGAAGTGACAAAACCAAAAACACGTCAATCAGGGTAAATCCCGTCATAAAATCAATTTGGCATCACTAGGTATATAAGATAGCAAGAGTAGACGCAATTTTAAAATCCACTCATTCAACGTTCGTCTACCGCTGGTTTCATTACGATTTCTCAGATGTTCTGTGTTTTATTTTAAATAAATTTGCATTCGATTATAATTGACCGTCCGCAATAAAACAGGATTTAGCATCAACAAAACAGTTCTCGTCAGACAGTCAGAGGCTAGAGTTCGTTTGATTCGATAGCACACATCTCGGAAATACCCGATGATAAGCGGCATTGTTCCAGCAAATTGACGTAATGGCCGATAACAAGTTTTTCAAGTTATTTTTTATTCTAGGAGTAGTTATAGCGTCAGCTGTGTGCTTTGAGTAAGTTGTGGTATTCTTTGCTAAATGTTTGATCGCGAGCTAAGTATTTACAATTCGCAGCGTTTCGCCACCAGTTTGGGGCTACGAGTGTCATGAGGGGAAATGCCAGAAGGAGCCCTTCCACAATGAGTTCAGTAGCCAGAGCCTGTCGGTGTGCAGGATGCTCTGTGGAAGTGACATAGGAACTTTGTGGCCGAAACCATCGGAACCTGTGAAAATCGGCGAATTCGTTGTTCAGATCGATCGCAGCCAGATCAGATTTCAAATTTCATCCGAACAAGTTGGCGACACACTGTGGGGATTGGTCAAGAAGAGGTTTCTTGAGCAAATTGAGGCGAAGATTCCCGCATCAGGTTTGGCTACGAATGACGGCAGAGCGGTAGTGATCAGGATTCGCATGGAAGGATTCTCGGAGGAAATACCTGTGCTCACCTATGACACCGATGAGAGTTACTCGCTAAAAATAGTCAAGGACAAGACACAGGTTTCTGTGGAAATAACTGCTAAGACGTTTTTTGGAGCGAGACATGGTCTGGAGACACTAGCACAGTTGATTGTGTACGATGACGTCGGAGGAAGTGTTCAGATTTTGATCGACACAGAGATACGTGATGCTCCGGCTTATAAGCATCGTGGAGTCTTGCTGGACACTGCTCGGCACTACTTCAGTGTGAAGTCAATTAAGAGGACCCTTGGTAAGTCTATCGACGCCTAGCAATTCCAGTTGAATTAAACTCAATTTTCTTCTAGATGGCATGGCAATGAGCAAACTGAATACCTTCCACTGGCACATTGTCGATTCGAATAGCTTCCCACTGGTGGTGAAGTCCCATCCAGAGTTGCACAAACTTGGAGCATACTCACCGCGAAAAATCTACACTCAAGCTGATATCAATGATGTCGTGGCGTACGCCCTCGTCAGAGGTATTCGGGTGATTCCAGAATTTGGTGGACCAGCTCACATTGGTGAGGGTTGGCAAAGGACAAATCTGACTGTGTGCTTCAACGCCCAGCCATGGCAGAAATTCTGCAATCAACCACCATGTGGCCAGCTCGATCCAACTTTAGATGACGTCTATGATGTTTTGGAGAACATCTACAGCGAAGTGTTCGAATCGTTTGGTCCCAATATCTTCCACATGGGAGGGGAAACAGTGTCCACGGCTTGTTGGAATTCTAGTGAGACCATTCGAAATTGGATGCGACAGCAAGGATGGAGCTTGAAAAAGCAGGACTTTGTGAAGTTATGGGGACACTTCCAAACCAATGCGCTGGCTAAAGTCGATAAGGTTGCAAAGAAGACGGTTCCAATTATTATATGGGCCAGCCAGCTGACGACTGCTCCGTTTATTGATGAATATCTTGACAAATCTCGGTACATCATCCAGACGGTGTGGAATGCACGCGAACAGAATACACGTCAATACTTTGATCGTGGCTTCAGAATGATCACGACAAACTTTGATCTGTTTATCAATGGCGACACGGCAAGCTGGAATGGAGGAGGAAAGATTGGCGGTTGGCAAAAGTTTTATGAGAATAAGCCTGATTCGGTGTTGGGCGGTCCAAATGGATTGATTTTGGGCTCGGAAGCAGCTGTTTGGTCGGAACAAATTGACGAATTCACATTGGACGGGTTATTATGGCCGAAAGCGAGTGCTTTAGCCGAGAGGTTGTGGTCAAATCCAAAGGAAAATTGGAAAAAGGCTGAAGCAAGGCTGCTGGTGCATCGGGAACTTTTGGCAGAAAGTGGTATAGGGGCTGAGGCTGTTCAACCGGCGTGGTGTTTCCAAAATGAAAACGAGTGTCCCAGAGATGCTTATGATTAGATGCGATAAGAAGGGTGTTAGAAGGGGTTTCCTATGGTTTTACAGTTTAATATATATTTTACAAATGTCAGACTGTGGGTCCTTACTCGTTTTTAACATTTAGGGCGGGGCAATGAAGATCAAAGTTTTGAGCTGGAATGGACTGCCCAGACAACCATGGAATACTGCGACGATCATCCACCTCAACGTACTGCAGGGGCTCAAGTGGGGGCTATGATTTGGTGGTAATACACTCCCGTAGGGATTTCCCATGTCGAAAAGGTCCTGGTTGAGGTTCCGGAAGTCAAGATGTGGTATTATCCTGCTCCAGTGGTAAATTCTAAACATGCAACTAGCCAGCTAGCTTGGGTGCTCAAGCTAGGTCTTTCTCTTGTCTCAGTATGTCGATCCTGTCGAGGCGAAGTCCTTATTAAGGCCATAGACTCAACCCATCCACCCATCGCACGAAATACAGCGAGGTTACCCGGTGCATGGATCTAAAATAAATGGACATATCCTTCGATAAGGACACGTTGAAGGAAATTGTAAATACAGGTACCATCAACTCACCCACATCATCACCACAGCGTGATGCAGCAATGCTCAGTAGAACAGCCGGTAGAAGATGTTCATCGTTCTACAACAGGCAATTGGATGGAAATTTACACGCAGAAGCAGCAAACACAGGAAGCATAGCATAAATTACTCACCCCCTTCGGGAATAGGAAACGATTTCCCAGGATTGTCAAAAGAACTGTCAACTGTACTTTAATGCAAAAGACCGAGACTCACTTTGTAAAAGAAATTCCACTCTCAACTTTATTAATCGATTACGCTGAATACACCACATCAAGGCGATAATCTGGGACACTCATTCTGATTCTGTAAACACCACTCTGGTTGAATGGCCTCCGCCGCGATACCATTCTCCACTAACCTCTCACGATGCACTAACATCCGTGCCTCAGCCTCTCGCCAATTCTCCTTCGGATTTGACCACAATCGCTCTGCCAGCGCACTCGATCTCGGCCAGAATCTCGCATCCACCGTATGCTCGTCCAGCTGCTCGGCCCAATTAGTTGCTTCCGCTCCCAAAATCAAGTGATGCTTCTCGCCTGCAATCTCTTCGGGTCGATTCTCATAGATCTTCTGCCATCCGATGTACGGTGAACACCAGTTATTTCCAGCTTGAACTGTGCTGCCAAAGCCACAGTCCAAGAAAAGAGCATCATAATTCGATAGGATAACCCTAAAACCGCGTTGTAGCACATCCCTTATCTCCCCGGATCCCTTGGCCGTTGTCGCCTGGATGATGTACCGAGATTTGTCAACGTACTCATCGATATATGGTGGCAATGTCAACTCATTTGACCAAATGACTATTGGAATCTTCTTGTGTGCAGAAACCCTGTCGACTCTGGCCAGGGCATTGGTTTGGAAATAGGCCCACAATTTCATAAAGTCCTTCCGCTCAAGGGTCCACCCTTTGGCCTGCATCCAATTGCGAATTTCTTCACTCTCCATCCAACACCGGAGAATGACTTGAGATCCACCCATGTGGAAGACGTCGAGATCGAATACTTCAAACATTTCCCGATAGATGTCCTCCAGGACCGGGTACACACCTTCATTGGTGGGATCTACTTGTCCACATGGCGGAAGAGGACAGTAGTTCTGCCACGGTTGGACATTAAAGCAAACGGTCATGTTTTTAAGCTGCCATCCCTCACCCGCGTGACCGGGTGAATCGAAATCAGGGTAGATGCGCACCCCTCTCGCGCGGGCATACTCCACCAGATCGGCGATGTCTTCATGAGTGTAGATCTTTCTCGGCGAATATGCTCCAGTCATGTATAAATCTGGTTGAGACTTGATGACCAACGGGAAGCTGCTTGAGTCCACTATGTGCCAGTGGAATGTGTTGAGTTTGTTCATTGCCATGGCATCTGTAATAAAAAAAAAATGAATGAATGAATGACATGGATCCGACAAGCAGCCAAATTGACTTACCAATGGTTCTCCTAATCGACTTCACAGAAAAGAAGTTCCTTCCCGTGTCCAGGAGTACACCACGATGTTTGTAAGCAGGTGCGTCAGTAATCTCAGCCCGAGCGAGTATTGCCAGTTCCTGACGAATCTCATCGTAGACAATCAGCTGGGATAGTGTTTCCAAACCATGACGGGCTCCAAAGAAAGACTTTGCCCTTATTTCTGCTACCACATCCTTGTTGGAATTGCTTATCTCCAGCGAATAACTCTCGTCAGTGTCATATCGGAGCGATGGCAGCTTTTCTGCTTCGGTGGACGTTTGCAACACACTGACCCTAACTGTCAGAGTTCTTCCCTCATTGTGAAGTTTTGTTGGATCTGGGATCTTCGAATCAATTTGTGATTTAAATCGTCGCTTATTCACCCGCCAAAGTGGTTCCACCTTCGTTTGTGATGGCATATGAAACTTCATCCTGTTTTTGATCGCAATGGTTTGCTGATCGAAGTTGACAGTGCCGGTGGGTTTAGGCCACACTGTACCTAGTATACCGCCACAGTATAGTCTACAAACTGGTAAGCTGATAGCACTGCCCAAGCTTAATCCAGTCAGCTTAATCTTTACACATTTGCTCTGCTGGCAATTGTAACCCCAAAAGAGAAGAGCTCTGTCAAATGGAAAAAAAAACAAAGAAAATGAGGAAAAAGGGGTAAAAGCTGATGGAGTTCCACAAGGTTTCATTGCGGGATCCCATTTCTCTGTTGGTTAACTTGGGGTTAACCGGCATTTATTTGCCTTGATCATCTGTCATTACTACCGCCATCTACATTCCACACGATATTGTTGGCTCATCAAGTTATCATCAGCGCCATCTACTGTCAAATGCAAACCTTTCTTGAATGCGGTCGAAAGGTTGAATTAATTTAATCTCGCTGCAAAAGGCTCAAAAGCGCATTCTTCAGGACCTGTACCCATTTTTGTCTCCTGGTCAACAGTCGAGACTTCGTGAAAGCAAGGGATCTTGCCTGTCATTTCTGACAACGACATCTCATCAGGAATCAAACGAAGAATAACTTTTGCCAATCGCTGTTTCCTTGGGCAGAGAGGGCAGTTGAGTAGGAACTCCCTGCCCCGAACAACTGGGGAGTCTCTTTAAAACTAGATTTCAACCGATGCTAACATACATATATCATCAACCATCTAGACTACGTTGAGGAGGTTTGCCAGACAGCCAATTTAAAATCTGCTAGCAACGGTGAGCAAGCCGATCCTTAGGTACACGTCTCCCTTATGGGCACCCGCGACGGATCGGAAGACGTACATGAGACGGATGAACTCGGTGCACAGAGTCGCATCGCTGAGAGTATGCTGGGCCTTTAGAACGGTGTCAGCGGAAGTGAATACCGTGATCTCTGGTTGAATACACATCGATCTGGAAATAAAAAAGTCCGCGGCACTATGCGGGAGCGAACTGGAAGGTAGGATGACCATCAGCGAGACTATACACGCAGGATGGCAACACAGGTGGAACACTTCACCTAAAGGAAGATGAACGCATATGCTGATCCCCAATATAGAGGAGTGGACCAGTAGCAGATACGGAGAAATAAACTTCCACCTGACACAGTTCCTATCGGGGCATGGATACTTCCGGGAGTAACTCCACAAAGACAGGCACGTGGATGACCCATACTACCCGCAATGTGAAGGCAAGATTCAGAACGCAAAACATGTCCTGATGGAGTGCCGGAGGTATACGACGGCCAGAAGCAAAAAATGGGCGGCTAAGTGACGCCGAGAGGACTTATAGCATCCATGCTGATGACAAGCGATGCCTGGAATACAGTAGACGAAGTCATCGCAAGCATGATGCCGCAACTGCGCCTGGAGGAACGTGCAGCGAGAAGTGAGGAGCCTATAAATCTTGGAAGGTAAGGAAACGGAAGGACCATAGTTTATTGTATACACACACAAAAGCAGAAACACACGCACGCAACACACATGTATGGGTTAAAGTCTCATTCTCCCAGAAGAGCAGGTTGAGTTGAAGAAAGTTGAAACACATCCGAAAGGTCAGAAGACGATTTCGCCCTTTTTTTTGAAGAGATGGCAGCGTTAAAGATGTGCCTTGGTTCAAGCATACACTGTACAGAAGGTTAGCTAAAGCTTAGGCCCTTGGGAGCTCTTGCAGACGAGATGTCAACCATTCAGTCAGACCACAATTTGTCTCAAAACTCCTCCCGAATCACCATGAAGTTTCGTTTGAAGCTTAGAGAGTCACTTTACCCAACAGACCTTGTTCGAAGGTAAAAAAAAAGAAGAAAAACAACGAATCAACAAACACTTACTCATCACAAGCAATTGGGACAACAATCGCCAGTGCAAGGACTATTAACGCGAAGTTAATCCCCGTCATTATGACAATATGCGCACAACTGACACTATGCGACTGACTGTCGGCGTAAATACCCCGAAATGTGTCTTCAAAACCAGTTTTGGAATTTTATTTGCCACGATTTTGAATAAATGTTTCTCTTTTCCACTCAAATTTGATGAGTTTCAAATAATTCCGGTTGGAGTTGCTCCGACTGTTGATGTTTTGATGATGCCTTACAGTGTTGTTTCACACTCTAATCGCCAAAGCAGACTACACAGCTGAAGACGAACACAACTCAAAAACGAAATGCCTGCTGTATGCTCACCGACTGGTTTCGATTGATATTATGGTTCTTATCGTCGTCATAATGCCATGATTGCCCGAAATTTTTTGTTACAAAATTTGAATTTCCGCCGAATTTTGACAATATCGCTGGATGGCGAAGCGTCAGAGTGTTGATTATCAGTTGATGGTTAGTGACCTTATAACATTTTTTTTTTAACTTAATGTTCTGGGAAATTCAGGAGGTGATATACAAATGTTCAAGATGACCTTGGAATAATCGTTTTTTGCACAAAACAAGGACGGCGGACATGTATGTGTCTGAGCTTAAATAACCATCGTAGCTCCTGAGAGTTTGAGGATGTCGGGCTACTGAAGAGCTTTGAACCAGATGATTTGGACTTTTGTCCGCACAATTCTAGAAGCTCTTCGTGTTAGCTCATGTCGTAGTCAGAGAAGAACTTAAAGGCAGTCCTAGTGTCCGTCAACACAGACCATCCAGATGCTCCTTAATCTCATGAAACGCTGACTAGTTGGTGTCGAAAGAGAATCGCAGACTTGTCACCTTCATTCAAAGAGCTCTCTTCCAAACTGCGTCAGTAGGAACAGTGGCCAACAATAGAAGTGCGCTCGCTTGCTAGAAACACTTGGCTTTCCCGTCAAATTAAAGGAAAGAATGAAAGAAAGCTTACGTAATCCAGCAGTTGTCGTAGCTCAGCGTTCAGTGCGTCAGGGAATGACAAACTTCCAAGAACATAGGTTGAAATGAAGAAGCTTCTTAATTAGTCATTCGAAGTCGGCAATAAATTGAAGTTCGTAACAAACGCAACATGAATGGTTGCAAAAAGATGGGCCAATGACCATCCAGGGCTTTTCTCATTTCTTAAGCCGAACGATGAACCGACTTTCGTCTCGTCCGAATACTTGCACCTAGGAAGCTGAGGGGCACACTAGAAACAGTCATGGAAACACTTCAAGTCTGGAAAGCTAGCCCCTTGCTGGGCAGAGCACAACCAGTGCACAATCTTCAACCTGGAGATCCAGGTCCACGATGAATAATTTCGCAAGATTTAAGTCACGATGGCTTAGTATTCATTTAGACGCGCAGTTTCATAATCCTCGAGAGAAAGTAGCAATACGTCTGCGCTCTGAAACGTAAAAAGCTTGAAAAAGCTCCACAAACGGGAAGAACTTTCCACATGCGCAGTGGGATTGTAAACTATCGAGATGGTATAGGGACTTCCATTTTAAAATTATTTATTAGAAGTGACTTAAGATAATCAACAAACATTTGATGACTTAAACCTGTAGACAGGACTCAATCCTGAAACCTCATGAACATACATCCGTTTGGGTTCTTTTCACACCATTCCAGCTGAACGACATCGGCCATTATGTTATTTTCAACTAAAACTTCCCGATGTACAAAAAGCCTAGGCTCAGCCTTTACCCAATTATTATCTGGATTCGACCATAACCGTTCTGCCAGTGCACTTACCTTGGGCCAGAGTATCGTATTCAAGGAGATATCGGTTGCGTGTTCTGGAAAAATCATAGTTTCGGAACCCAGAATAAGGTTATTTGCTGCAGTTTCAGACGCCGACGTCATTTTACCAAAGGCCCGATCGGGCCTGTGATCATAAAATGTATGCCAATTTAGGATGCTCATTTTTTTCGGAGAGTCCGAAACGAGAATAATCATTTTTAGTCCAAGGCTTAAATAATCAGCGTTGTTGTAGTTCTGTGAATACAGTGGTATCTGTAGGATGATCCTAGACTTATCGAATTGATCGATTACACCGATCAGATGTTCTCCCCCGAGAATAACTGGCATTTTTGGACGTTGAGAAACCTTGTCCACCCTACCCAGTGCGTGGGTTTGGAAATATCCCCATAGCTTAACAAAGTCGGCATCGTCCAGGCCCCAACCTTTGGAGCGCATCCACTGCTGAATGTTTCTACTTGAATTGTAACACGGTATGGACATCGCGTCTCCCCCCATGTGAAAGATGTCAGGATCAAATACCTCGAACATTTCGCGATAAATGTCCTCCAGCACATTATACAATTCATCAATTGTCGGATTCAGTTGGCCACATGGCGGTTCATAGCAATAAGCTGCCCATGGTTGTGCGTTGAAGCAAACGGTCATTTCGGTTTTTTGCCATCCCTCGCCAGCGTGAGCAGCACCATCGAATTCGGGAATCACACGGACGCCTCTAGAGCGTGCGAACTCCAATATAGCGGCGATGTCTTCCGGAGTATAGACCTTGCGGTGGGAATAGGCACCGAGGTTGTGTAGATCTGGATGGGATTTGATGACAAGAGGAAAGCTAGTCGTATCGGTGATCTGCCAATGGAGGACGTTCATTTTGCTCATCGCCATGGCATCTGGAGGATAATTGGTGTCAGGGTAGGATGCAATGAATATAAACACCGTCACACTCACCGATGGTGGTCCTGATTGTCCTCAACTTGATGTAGCTTCGTCCCGTGTTGAGCACAAGGCCACGATGCTTGTACACCGGCGCGTCACTGATCTCCGTGTAAATAAACATATGCAGACTATTCCGGATGTCATCATAGACGATCACCTGCAGCAGCGTCTCCAAGCCATGCCTCGCTCCGAAGAATGTTTTCGAGGCTATGTTCGCATAGACCTTTTTGCTGTCCTTGGTTGTGCGTAATGTATAGCTTTCATCCGTATCGTATGTAAGTCTGGGCATTTGTGCCTCCTCTTCTGCGCTCTGATCTATGGAAATCCTGATCTCCAGTGGAAGCCCACCCGACAACAGATCTGACTCTGGAAGTTTCGAATCAACATGCGCCCCGAAGCGATTTCTCACAAGTCTCCAGAGTGCCTCCGTTTTTGGATTCGACGGAAAATTATATCTGATATTTCTGTGATCGATTTGGGCAAGTTCGCCGCTAATTGTCACCGGGCCTGTCGGCTTTGGCCACAGCGTAATCATTTCATCTTCGCAAATAATTCTGCATATCAATAGACCGTAGCCCCTTACGCCGCTGCTTAAAGCAGCCTTGTAGCATCTGTTTTTTTGGCATTCGTAACCCCAGGTCGGCAAAGAACTATGTGAGTTACGATGAGGTGAATGGACATGTTTCTGATTATCAAGGACGAACTTACTTTTGGCACGCAACTGGTGTTGCAATGGCTGTTGCAATCAATGTTAACTTTAGGAAAACGATCATTCTGGCACTAGCGGGAATGCCGGCAGCTCGCGAAGAACTTCCAAAGTAGACTGATTGTATGGACTCTGTTTATCAGCAAGAGGTTGTGGCGTTTTCACTTCGACAGATAAGAAATGGAAAAAAAGTTGTGCTTAAGTCGCCCTTGGAGTCGGTCTTCCTTTTGCATACGTGATGCCTGGTGATTCTTCTATAAGAGCTTTGTTGTTGCAGGGAAAATCCGTTGTGAGTAATCAATCTTACTCTGGTATTTGAGATTTCTTTTTGTATGACGAATTCAACAGCAAGACACCACCTCCAACTCTGAACAGAACTATCCGTCGACCACAAACCGCAATCACTTTCGTTCTGAGAAGAACAGATTGGAGATATTCAACTATTATGGAAACGCACGAAAGAGACGGCTAATATTCTCCATACATTACAGAGACCCGCCGCGCAAGCGTGTGTTCGTGCAAACGTGTTTTCTCTACACACTTCGCATACAGTTTGCACGAACATCATTTGTCATCAGGTTGTCGAAGTAAACAATGACGGAGCAGTGAAACCACACGAAGTTGTTGAAAGAACTGGAAAAAATATCATCTTAAGACTGTAAGGTTTATAGTGCTCTCAGAACTTTGTGTATGGGGTCCATAAGAGAGCGGATTGATAATGAATAATGGCTGCCAGGCGGAAGAAAAAATTGGGATGCCAAATTGTTAAAATATAAATATTTGTAGTAGAATAATGCCTCGATGACATCCCCGGACCCGTCTGAACCTCTAAGGTGAAGACTCTCCAAAACAGCGACCTTTCCAGCTGCTCTCCTAAACTTGACGGTTCCATCGGACAAACGAGCATCAGCTATATGTGTTACACCATCACCGCCTGAATAGACTTGGATTATACGGCCCAACTGCAAAGTGGACTGAATCTCGTTAGGTTTTAACCCTTTGCCCCACTTAGGGCACCTCGCAGTCTTGGGTAGGTATTCGCTGTACCAACGTTGGACGAACTCGGACATCAAATGCTGAGATCGTCTACTGTACAGCCGACTATATGCTTCGCTTTCACAAAGCACTGACGTCTGTATCTTCCTCTCCAAACAGCATAGTATTAGGAGTGAGCGCCTTTGGGGCATCTGGTTCGACCGGAATATGAGTCAGCGAACGTCTGCTGATCTGCCCCTGGGCCTTCCATTATGAAGGACACCTTTCCTCTGAGAATGAATGCTGCCCTTAATTGATGGTATGAGACACCAAAGGATTCCTTCATAATTCCCTAAAGCCTCTCGCATCGCTGCTTAGCAAGTTCTTAACGCCAACAAAATTACACTCATTGTCGCTGTACAAGAAACAGGTAATGACGAGGTTTATACCGAATCGCCGAATCACAATAATACACTGGTCCAAGCCCTGAAAGTAAGGCAAGTGCAAATCATTCCATACCTCTTCACGGTTTCTCTTCTGAATTTGACCAGCAAGGGGTCTGGATTTGCTGCATATGAGATCATGGCCCTCTGTGCTCTGGAACTTAATCGTATGGTGGTCTTCATCTCAAAAAACGAAAGAAGCTAAGGATTGAGCTTGAAACCTTGACTCTTCCAGTCGTTTGTAATGGAGTAACATCTGCTGAGAAGGCTTCTCCTTGAATCGTTATAAACATGCAGGCTTCTGCGCGATGAAACTCTTGTGGCTTGATGAAAACTTTCTTGTCCGTGGCTCTGTCACGAAGTATGTCCTTCAATCGGAGCAAATAGGCGAAGAATCTAACCGAAGAATTCCATCTAGGTCGGATTCTCGCTGAGACTGAATATGAAACCTTCGAACGTCCACAAAATTGTACTTCTCCCAGCGATTGTTCCGGGACTGTACCATTACTCATCGAAATGGGCCAGTCTTCGAATGCATACCGAAGAAGATACCAGGCCCTGAAATGAAATCGGATAATGGAATCAGACCACCTAGTCGGATCGTCGGTATTTTTGACGTAAAACCACTGTGGGGGCGAAATTGATTCTAGGATTTCTCCCACCCAAACTGCGACAAAAGATGGAAATTTATACGTTTACGAGTTGATCCAAGACAACGGAGTTTTGGAGTCCGAAAGGAAGACCACCTTGTGAAAATTAATGAAATGTGAGGTCTTAAGAGTTGAAGCTAGACGGCGACGGCGAGGAGGCGAGGAATGGATAACCTTTTCTCTATCAGCTTTTTCCAAAACCAGTGAAACCTCCACGTTGCTGTCTTCCTCAAACCCTGGATAGGCGACAGCGGAAACGTCTTTTTCCGAGGCATCGACGAAAGCAATCAGGCTTGTATCTGAACGGTCCGGATAGGTAAGTTAGGTTAGGTTAGGTTAGCGGGCCGATGAAAATGATAAAATCCTCTTCATCTCCCTTAGGTCTACGTAGACCCGCTTGGTACCCATGAGTTTTACCACCTAATTCCCACTGCGTGATTTTATATGCCTGATGACAGCCACTTCGCCACTTTGCGAACTTGAGCAGGTCCAACAGTGAACCATCGGATAGCTCCTCGATGTTATCGAAAAGGTATCTGCCCAATGTTCTTTTTTTTTTTAATTGCAGAGGCCCAGGCAACGACAGAGGAGGTGAGTCGTGTCCTCATGCACCTCTTCTTATTGTGGCCTGTAATTTATCCTACCAGTAATGAGAGGGATTTCCTGTCCATATGTAAAATCTTGGTCGTTCTTCTTTTATCATATTCTAGCCTTCTGGTCGCCGTGGGTCAGTGGTTAGTGCGTTGGGTTGCTGACCGAGCGGCGTGGGTTCAAGACCCAGCCGGGTACACCGAACATTTTTTCACGGCACCACCTCTCGTCGGCGAATGACAAGCCAATCTGTCATGAAAGAGCTTCTCAATTCGCCGTTCGGAGTCGGCAATAAACTGTAGGTCCCTTCCATTTGTGCGAAATTATTAACACGCACAACATAAATGGTTGCGAGAAGCTAGGCCTTGGTTCATCCCGAGCTGTCTCCAGCCTTCTGTAGATTTCGCAGGTGGTTAGAGTTTTCCACATGTTCTTCGCCTCGGTTAAGGATCATAGCTTTATTGTTTCTTTCAGACGACGAAGTAGACATTTGGTTGTATCGTCCGCTACCACTGGTTCTAGGGCTTATCCCTTCCTTGCCAATTCGTCAGCAGTCTCGATTCCTTGCACACCACACCAAGGGGTGGCCATGGTGCAGTGGTTAGCATCATCGCTTGTCACGCTGAAAGTCCGGGTTCAACTCCTGATGTCGGCAGACATTTATTTCTTAAATAAATAAAAATCAATCAACTGTGAAAGCTGATGGCGATTCTACTGCGAAGGCATAACACTGGCAGTAGAGCGTCTTGGCTTGAAGAGTTGATTGAGCGAACACTGAGTACGACATTAGGGGATTCGAAAAAATTCCTGTGAATTATATAGCAATGACAAAAAAAACACCACAAATGTCCCCAGCTAGCCTGGACACCACTCTTGGACGCCAATGAAAAACTTAACGAAACCTGAGTTTCAAACCACTGTACCTCGCTCGCGGTGTGTGTATAGCATTATAAGGGTATTCATATCCCCTTGATCCGCGCGTGGATTATAAAAAAAAAAAAAAAAAGAAAGGTAGCAACGGCGAATTCTCAACAATTCTCAGAACCTTCACTCCAGCCACTGCGACTTATCAGAACTGCAGTGTTTGTCAAGATTCAACCTGAAAAATGACGATGTGTTTACTTGGGGTGGGAGACACGAATACAGTCACTAGGCACTCGGTGAGATACCACCGCTTCGGAGCATGTCAAAATCACACTTCATAAATGTCATTTTCCCAAGACGCAAACCTTTTCTTGTGGAAAGTGAATCATGTATTGTTTTTGTAAGATTTTCTTCTTTTTATTCTCTTATTTGACTTTTATTTACAAATTGTCTAACCCTAATGACTTATTCACATAATGTATCACAAAAACTATACGATTTGCTATAGATGTCCTTACTCCTAGATGTCTATACACTAACTAATCGCTACATGAATACATAATAATCAAAAACTATACAATAAATTTGCATAAATTAATTATTTTTCCTCTTGCTGTGTTATTTTGGCGGAAGCGCCGACCAATTTGGCCATTTCTTGATTGTTTCGTAGAGCGCGAGGCCAGGGCTCTCCGATCCAACCAACTGCCTGGCACCATATAGCTGATAGTCCTTTACGACCTTATTCAGTCTAACGCCTTCGTCGATTATTAACTTGGCCGCGTTCAATTGCTTCTCGGGCGGTGTAACTTGGGTAAATGTTCCGATGAACGCTATTCCGATGCTATCCACGTTATAGCCTTTCGTGTGGGCACCTTGTTGATCCCAGCCACGTCCTTCGTACACACATCCATCTCCGCCGACTAAGAAGTTATAGGCTATGTCACTGAAATTTCTCGACTTCATGTGGAAACCTTGAATTATTCGCGTGCGATAGGTGCACGTAGCCTGAAACGGAGGAAGTTAGTCATTTGGAGCTTTTTCATCCACCTTATTTGATGCTCACCTGACTTGTGCAATCTTCCGAAGCGGTATGGGCAATTACCACCCGATGGACTGGTAATACAAGTCTGTCCAACGGTGCGCTTGGCGGTTCTGCTAACCACTCGTCTCTCGGCACTAGTCGTAGCACTTTACCACCACCAATGTTGTCAGATCCTGGAATTGACAGAATATCAAAACTGTTAGCCACTCAAAGGTCCTCGCAAGGAAGTAAAGTAAAAAAAAAAAAAATGAAATCACTTTCGAGTGCTGAATGCTCAATGTGTTGTTTGTTAGTTCATGTGAGATCCCTTGTAAGTAAAATTTTGAAGATAAGCAACACCCCAGTTAGAGGGAAGGACTAAGAAAAGCTTTAGGCTAATTTGGAAGGATCGAATTTTTGTTTGGAAATACCTATCGTTGTATTAGCCGGAATATTTTTTCGTCTCTCTTCTTCATCCCAATTTAGCTTACTTTTGCGTTTAAGCACGGAATTGGTCGTCACAAACACCACTCCGATGACTATTGTGAGGAGAATGATGACAGCGGTGATAATGGCGGCTTTACGATTAAAAATAAATTTGTATGGCTGGTGTGATGATGGGACATCATTCTCTTTGGAACTGTCTGGAAAGATAAAAGAAAACAAAAAAATTATTATTGCTGGTGGGGAAAGGGCTTTAAAAAAAGTTTCTAATTCTCTTCCCGGGCTCCCCTTTGGACGCGCGCTATAACCGAGCGTTTTGATCCATTAAAAAGGAGATGAGAGATAACCCGAAATCTCACAAGGATTCAAAGGAAAACCTCAAATCACAGGATAATCGCACCGAATGCTACATGGCCAACTAGCTATCAGCGACACAGGGGTCAAAGTCACCACTAAGCTGAACACCGGAAAAAAAAAAAATAACTCCTGGAAGTAAAAAAATCGGTCCCAGGAAGAGACTTCAGACGCTTCCAAGAGAAGCAGGGTTGCCACAGACACAGTAACCGGTCGCTCATCAGAATTCAAATACAAAAACTCCAACAAACCTTCGTCCTTTGTAGACGTAACCAGGGATCAGCTGCAGATGGCACAGATGGACAAAATAATCTCCAGCGGGAAAGTAGTGTTGACTAAGTTAGTCAGCTTTGAGGACCGGCTCATGGGGTTAGCGGGTAAATTAAACCCTCAAACATCAGATTTATGGCCAATTATGATTCCAAGTAGGTCATCAGAAGTTATCGGGTAATCGGGTCAGACCGCGCAAACTTATTCCCAAAGTCAGTAAACAACCTTAGTGAACTGGTGAACTGATAGCAGTACGTAGTGTCGTCAGGCGCAACTAACCAGAGCTGCCATATGACAATTGTGAAAAGCTCTTTGCTTGGACGACAAAAACTGTAATGAGATTGTGAAATATCGAGACGGCATTGGTGTTTTTTTTTCAGTAAAAAATTGTTTATTTTATGTGACTAATGAGATTTAACAAACATTTGACGACTTAAAGGTCTTAAGAGGACTCAAAACTCAGCACAATAGTGTGGATTCTTTTCACACCATTCAAACTGAATCGTATCGGCCATTATGTTATTCTTGACTAAAAGTTCACGATGTACACGCAGCCTAGACTCAGCTTCTTCCCAATTATTTTCTGGATTCGACCACAACCGCTCAGCTAGTGCACTGACTTTGGGCCAGAGTATCGTATTCAACGAGTTATCGTCTACATATTCTGGCGGAGAGAAAGCTTCGGACCCCAGAATTAGATTTCTTGCTGCAGTTTCCAACGCCGACCTCATTTTACCAAAGGCCCGATCGGGCCTGTGATCATAAAGCATATGCCAAGTGTATAAGTTATTTCTGTCCGGAATGATCGAAATGAGTAAAATCATTTTTAGTCCAAGGCTCAAATATTCTGTGTATATCCAAACCACTGGATTCCGTGGGGTCTGCAGGATGATCCGGGACTTGTCGAATTGATCCAGCCCTGTAATCAGATGTTTTCCCCCGAGAATAACGGGAATTGTTGGACGTTTAGAAACCTTGTCAACTCTAGCCAGTGCGTTGGTTTGGAAATATCCCCATAGCTTAACGAAATCGGCATCGTCCAGGCCCCAACCTTTAGCACGCATCCATTGCTGAATGTTTCTACTTGAATTCCAACAGTTCATAGACAATGCGTCTCCCCCCATGTGAAAGATGTCAGGATCAAATGCCTCAAACATTTCGCGATAAATGTCCTCCAACACATCATACAACCCATCAATTGTCGGATTCAATTGGCCACATGGCTGTGCAGAGCAATAAGCTGTCCATGGTAGTGCGTTGAAGCAAACAGTCATTTCGGTGTTTTGCCATCCTTCGCCAGCGTGAGCAGCACCATCGAATTCGGGAATCACACGGACGCCTCTAGAGCGAGCGAACTCCACTAAAGCTACGATGTCTTCCGGAGTATAGACCTTGCGGTGGGAATAGGCACCGAGGTTGTGTAGATCTGGATGCGATTTGATGACAAGAGGAAAGCTAGTCGTATCGGTGATCTGCCAATGGAGGACGTTCATTTTGCTCATCGCCATGGCATCTGGAGGATAATTGGTGTCAGGGTAGGATGCAATGAATATAAACACCGTCACACTCACCGATAGTGGCCCTGATTGTCTTCACACTGATGAAGCTTCGTCCCGTGTTGATCAGGACGCCGCGATGCTTGTACACCGGAGCGTCACTGATCTCCGTGCCAATTAGGATATGCAGACTATTCCGGATCTCATCATAGAGGATCACCTGCAGCAGCGTTTCCAAGCCATGTCTCGCTCCGAAGAATGTTTTCGAGGCTATGTTTGCATAGACCTTCTTGCTGTCCTTGGTTGTGCGCAAGGTATAGCTTTCATCCGTATCGTATGTAAGCCTGGGGATTTGTGCTTCCTCTTCTGCGCTCTGATCTATGGAAATCCTGATCTCAAGTGGAAGCCCGCCCGGCAACTGATCTGACTCTGGAAGTTTCGAATCTACATGTGCTCCGAAGCGATTTCTCACAACTCTCCAGAGTGCCTCTGTTTTTGGATTCGATGGAAAATGATATCTGATATTTCTGTGATCGATTTGGGCAAATTCGCCGCTAATTGTCACCGGGCCTGTCGGCTTTGGCCACAGCATAATCATTTCATCTTCGCAAATCATTCTGCATATCAATAGACCGTAAACCTTCACACTGCTGCTTAAAGAAGCCTTATAACATTTATTGTGGCGGCATTCATAGCCCCAGGTCAGCAAAGAACTATGTGAGTTACGATGAGGTGAATGGACATGTTTCTACATAGTTATCAAAGATGGACTTACTTTTGGCACGCAACTGGTGTTGCAATGGCTGTTACAATCAATATTAATTTTAAGAACACGTCCATTCTGGCAATGTGGGAATGGGCACTACTGAACGTCAACAGCTCGCGAAGAAGTTCAAAATGGGACTGATAAATATTTATGTCCATTCTCAGTATAAATGCAAGTGCATTGTGCAGACGTTGGTTATCATCAAGAGAGTAGAGGGGAAAACCCTACGCATGATAAGGAATGCGAATAAGTTGTTCTTAAGAGCATAATCGCCAGAGCCTACAGATAACGCAAATCCTTAAGATTCATCACATTTTCATCGAATTCAAAGTCGCATATGTTAGTATTCATCATCTGGAGATCTTCAGAGCAATGGCTGAATTTCAAGTCTCGGTGAAACTGATCCAACTTGAGCTCAATAGGAGGTATCGCGAGCAAAACATCGCGATGCTATCAGACAGCCAGGCGGCCATCAAGGCACTGAGTTCTTATGAAATCAGATCTAAAGTGGTTAACAAGTGTCTGGAGAAGACAAGCAGCCAGACAAGCCAGAACAACAATTTCATCTTCTACTGGGTCATGTAGGAATAGGGATAAATGAGGCAGTCGATGGACTGTCAATGAAAGGGTCAGAGTCCTCATATGTTCGACAGTGGTTAAGAGTCATTCTGCGGGCTAGGCCCGCATGGAATGCAAGACAAACTCAAAAGAGAGGGAGAATGTATCGGAGAAACAAATCTCACACCTCTTACTGAATCGCCGCTTAGTACTTCTCACCGTTTGGGTTTCTAAATTTATGTAGGATGTGGACGAAAGTTCATGCCAACCACTGTACAATGTGCACGAACGATCATCCAAACTACGACGAAACACCGACGACGATGACGGAGAGACAAACAAAGGACACACAAAAAGGACACACGAGAGAGTACGAACATTTTTATTCAGTCGTTTGTGATCACCCAGAGTGCCCGGTTGAGTTATCCCCCAGTAGTCCTTTTGTTTCAGTTTAATGAGTTTAATAAGTTTAAGTTGAGTTTAATAAGATAATATGTTTGAAGTTTTAAATTAATGAAGATACAATAAAAGTAAAATCCATTTCAAATATCGTTATATTCATTTGTGACGAGATCCTACATTTATTAGACGCGACTTTCATCAAATTTTGTTTAAAAAAATGCGTGAATTTGTCACCTCTTATTTACATTAAAAATATACAATTCAGTTGGTTTATTATATTCACATTTTATCAAGAAACAAATGCTAATTTAAATAAATTTACCCCCATCTGTGCTTCCCCCAAATCTACTGTTTCAAATGAACAATGACAGAGAAAATAATTTGTCTAACGCTAAGCTAACTCTGTCTCATATTTATTAACCACCCGTTGTAAATTAATTAACAAATAGTATAAACAAATAGAATGCGGGATAAAACAATTATACGGCGCTTTAGTCGGGGGATAACCTGAGTCTAAGTCAAGAAAGACTGAGTTCTGAAGAAGAGCTGCAGTGACGTTTCGGCTGGTTCATAGACTATCTATCCTTAGGCAAATAACGAGTTAGAACAAAGGAAGAGATGAAAATCTTGCGCAGATAAAAGAGGGCTTACGGCTTACCAGTGGAAAAACACCGCAACTGCAACTGCCTCCAAAATTTGTCCAAGAAAACCAAACAGTTGACAATCAAAATATATATCTGCATACCAAGGTTAGCGGCAGCAACGAAGGTTTTAGACATGTAATGGCAACCGGAAATAAAAGTAGCAAACGCTTTGTAAATTTGAAAATGTGAAAATGGTTTAGTAAAGCTTAGTCTTAGACTCAATAAAAGGACAGTCGCTATTCGCTACACCCAGGGCCAGTGTTACTCGTCCAAATATATGTAACAACAAATCAAAGAGGCATCAATCTTCTTACCAGCGCTTACAAGATCTTATCTGCCGTGTTTTGTGAGCGCTTGAAGTCGTTCGTCAACAACCTGCTCGGTCCATATCAGTGTGGCTTCAGGCCAGGAAAGTCCACAATCGACCAAATATTTGCACTGCGGCGGCTCTTGGACAAAACCCAGGAACTTCAAATCGATACCCACCACCTTTTCATCGATTTTAAAGCCGCTTAAGACAGAATCTATAGAGACGAGCTATACAAAGCCATTTCTAGCTTTGGCATCCCTGCCAAACTCGTCCGTCTATGCAGGATGACGATGGAGAATGCACTGCTCCATCAAGGTCGGTCAAGACAGGATTTAGGCAAGGCGACGCGCTGTCATGCGACTTCTTCAACTTCGTTCTTGAAAGAATAGCGCAAAACTCATGCGCCATTACCAGAGACACAATCTTTCAAAAGTCCGTCCAATTACTCGCATACGCCGACGATATTGACATAATCGGAAGGCCGCAACGCGATGTCGCTAGCGCGGAGATAGAAGCGGCGAAGAGGTCAATGAGGGCAAGAGGAAATATATGCTGTCAACAAGAAAGGACACCTAACACCGACGTCTCGGACAGAACGTCACAATAGACAATTATAACTTTGAGGTAGTTAGACATTGTCTACCTAGGCTGCGATTTAAATTCAGAAAGCGACACCAGCGCTGAGATTAAACGAAGAATAACTCTTGCCAATCGCTGTTTCTTTGGGCTAAGAAGGCAATTGAGTAGCAAAGCTCTCTCTCGAACGACTAAAGTGACCCTTTATAAGACCTTAATCGTCGCAGCCCTCTTCTACGGCGCAGAGAGATGATCTCTGTCAAAAGTTGATGAGGTTGCACTTGGCTTTTTGAGAGGAAAATTTTTCGGGTGATTTTCGGTCCCGAAGACGAACTCTACGAGCTGTACAGCGACATCGGCTTAGCCAGAAAAGTGAAGGTCCAACGACAGAGGTAGCTAGGTTATGTAGAGCGGATGGACACCATTGCCCGGAAAATCTTCGAATCCACAACTACGGGGCGGCGCAGTAGAGGAAGACCGCGACTCAGGTGGCAGACGCAAGTGGAAGGGGACCTTAACAAATTTGGCGTTAATGGCTAAAGATCGAGCTGGCTGGAGACTCTTGTTGGTTGACACCACCACCTCGGACTGTAGCGCCACTTTAAGTAAGTAGGTAAGTAAGATCGAAGAGTGAAGGCTACTTAAAGCTCGCATTCCTGGTATTGCGCTCCATGACAACAATAACCATATACACGCCCTGACTGAAAAGAGGCTTCTACAACGCAGAGAGTAATGCATGTGATACACCGTGTGTCCGGAAAACAAGAACCTGCGATATATACTATGGCGTCTGCTATCACGAGCAGAGACAGCGGCTGTACGAATGCGCTTTTACTGTCAGAGAAGGACTTGGACAAAAAGTCTTTCGCCATCACTTGACGAACCGCATCGAAGGTCAATTCTGTAACATAACCCTCCTTTGTGCTTACCCATATATAGAGCAGGAAGACCCTATAGAAGAGCAAAGCAATGAAAAAATGTTTCTACGAGCTCCGCGAGAATCCCTGCGACCACTGTCAGAGAGCTCAACGCCAAGATCGGAAAGGAAGACATCTTTGGTAAAACCATTGACAAGACACAGCCTGCTTCAATCCACTTCAGTTCCCAACATGCCGGAAGTGAACTGAAGCTCATCGATAAAATTCTTACCACTCAACATCCACAAGGACAACTGAAAGACGTGATTAAGTCGCAAACACCGACTTGGACTATTATCTTGTTACAGCAAAAGTAAGGATGCGAGTCTCCAGTAAGAACTATCAATGTTTGACGTTGAAATGTTGCAAACTCTACCGAACCCAATAGCCTCTGCAGCAGTAATATTAAGCACACGAGAGGATTGGCAGCACTGTCAGCAAGCTATCAGTTATCAGCGAGAAACAGCTGATTTAATGCTGAATGCGCACAGCAGACAAAATGATTGCCTATAGAGCAGATCTGTAAAAAAAGGACTAGAGCCACTCAGCTTTATGGGCAGACGAAACACAATTACTCACTCAAAAGGGCAGCTAAAGATACTGCTACCGCTTGCAAAATGACAGAAATGCGAATACTAAGGTCGAGAAGTAGATGCTGTTGCTGCTTTGGAGAGGCTTTTTCTGCGGGCTGTTAAACGGCGTCGAAAGCCAAAATGTCGCTGTCAGTGCAGCCTGATAGTCGTAACTTCGAGGACAACCAGTCATGGCTATGCCTACATCATACAAGGCTGCAGGGCCAGATGAATTAGGAGCTGAGCTGTTCAAGGCTATCACAGATCACTTGGTAGGATGCATGCACCAACACATCTGGAAGATATGTACGGTCCATCCAAAACATGTCCGATGATTGGAATCTTAGGTCCATTTGTCCGATTCATGAAAAAAGAAGACCACCCTGCCTCCACCAATTACAGAGGCGTTTGTGCTCTAAACTTTGAACACGAAATTCTATCTGGTAACGCTGAAAGACCTGAAACTTTAATTTGAGGAATCTTTGAGTCTTTTATGGAGCGACTGCGCAGAACGGTGCAACCTTATCTTCGATGGTGTGTACAAGTAAGGATGCCATTAATCAACATATGGACATTCGACTCCAAGAAATGTAATTTCCTCACTTCTACGTTTCATATGAATTTAACGTTTTAAGTAGTGGATACAATTTAGTATAAACGAAGTTGGATACAATCAGTTGGGTTGTTTTCTGACAGATGAACAGCCAGCATTTAGACGAAGTCCACAAAATATGCGAAAAATTGAGTCCGCCATTAATTCGTAACTTCAACGCTAGCAACCAGAGATCATCATCCATCATCAATCAGCCAAATTAACGACAACGTCACGTAACACCACCTTAACCGCCTGTCAGAAGGCAGTAAGTTTCCACCATCACTTAGCGAAACATATCGCTCAACCACTGTTCGAAATCATCAGTTTAAATCACCCACAGACCACGAGGATGCACTTAAACACTCATATTTCTATTTCGGATATACAGGGTTTTGCAATAAGAGCGCTACAAAAGTTTTTTTAAATAAAACAAAAACGGTTTTGGATATCAATGAAATTCTTTATTCCTGTGAAAGTACGTTCGATGCCATTATGTATGAAACTCGATTTCTTTTGCATGGCCACCACGGGCACGCTTGCAGAAGTCCAGACGCTGAACCCAATTTTCGACGGTTTTCAAGCATAAATCGGCCGATACTGCTGCAATTTCACGTTCGATATTCGTACGAAGTTCATCAATCGTCGCTGGCTTGTTGGCATAGACCATAGACTTGACGTAGCCCCACAGGAAATAGTCTAACGGCGTCAAATCGCATGACCGAGGCGGCCAAGCGACTGGACCATTTTGTGAGATAACACGTTCTCCAAACTTGGTTTCCAATAAATTGATTGTGACATTCGCTGTGTGGCTTGTGGCGCCGTCCTGTTGGAACCACATGTCCTCCAAGTCCATATCATCCAATTGGGGCCAAAAATATTCGGTTATCATTGAACGGTAGCGATCCCCATTCACAGTAACGTGCCGGTCTTGATCATCGCGGAAGAAGTACGGCCCAATGACGCCGCCGGCCCATAAACCACACCAAACCGTAATTTCGGGATGCAATGATGACTCATGGAGTACGTGTGGATTGCAGCCTGACCAATACCGCATATTTTGTTTATTGACGAAGCCATCCAGCCAGAAATGAGCCTCATCGCTGAAGATGATTTTTCGGTGAAAATCCGAATCATTTTCAAGTTGTTGCTCAGCCCAATTCACGAACATACGACGCTTCTGGTGGTCAAGCGGCTTCAGTTCTTGCGTCAATTTAATCTTGTAAGGATGTAGGCCAAGATCTTTTGGCAAAATTCGCCACAACGACGTCACAGAGATGCCCAACGCTTGAGAACGACTTGTGAGAGACACATTTGGGCTTTCTGCAACTGAAGCCTCAGCGGCAGCAATATTCTCGACACTACGGGCACTTCTTTGTCTCACTGGCACGTGAACATTTTGTACTGTGCCTGTGGATTCAAATTTTTCCACTAGACGCTCAATTGTTGATCTGCTAGGACGATTATGACGACCATAAATTGGACGTAGCGCTCTTAACGTTGAGGCCACTGACTCCGAATTTCGGTAGTAAATTTTAATAATTTCGACTCGTTGTTGGCTCGTATATCTTTCCATCATGAAATGGCAAACCTTACTGAAGAGAAATGTCAAAAAAACCGCAAGAAAAATATGGCGTCGTTTGCTGTCCCTGTCGCTCTACTTTTGTAGCGTCCCTATTGAAAAACCCTTTAAAAACTCAACGGAACCGGATTATAAGTACTCAGGTAGTTGGACGCTGTTTACAATTAACACCGAAAGCTCTTCATTCCCCATCACATCCAATGTGTTTCGCGGTGAAAAAAACATAAACCCACACGATTCCATCGCTGTATACCTTCTGCTTGTGTGTTTGTATAAACATTTGTTTTTTATTTACGTATGCATGCGTTGTTATGACCTCGGTTTTGTTGTTGTCAGTTTTAAAATAATTTTTTCAAAACCTCAACAAATTACACATTCAATTGGGTGAATTATGTTTCGTGGTGTTGGCCGCCATTAGCGGTCACATCGGGTGGCTCCATTTCGCCTTAATTTCGTATTCAACCCACGCCACCTGACGGTCGATCGGGAAACATAGATTCGTTGACTTAATTTGGCGATGTTTCTGGAAAATGTTTGTGTGAATTATTTTCGCAAACAAAAATAATGCGCTGCTGTTGCGGGTGAGTAGTTCCAGGGGGATGTGTTCGAGGAAACGCTTCCGAACAGAACAAACGTTTACAAGTGGAGAGGGTGCGATTCGTTGGGTGAAGTGTTGGTTTTTTTTTTAGAAATATGAGTCAGGTGTTAGAATTTCAGGAATTTGCTGATAAAACTAGAAGAAACACGAATCTGAATCATTTGGTGGAAACTTGGCTTACGAGTTCATCGTCGCTGTTCAGGAATGACTTGTGGAAGTTTGAGTTGCTATTGATTCTTTCGTTGCTTTGACGTGTTTAATTGAAACCCGATTGAAGAACAAGACACTTCTGAAGCTAGATTAAACCAAGGACTATGAAAACATTAAGACAGCGATATCTAAACTTCGGTCTACAAAGACGCTAGGATTTAAGGTCAGAAAGGATTTCAAACATGATAGCAAAGGACGTTGCTGAAAGAATGGCAGCTTGGCCGATATAATTTTAAGAAAGTCGCGGATTTTGTCTTCCTAAGCTGCACGAGTATTTCAGGCGACGAAAGCGGAGCGTGTCTCTGGTATTGATTGATGTCATAGGTCGAGTTCTTGGTAGTTGTCACCGTTTAAAAGTTCAAATTTCTTACATCGTGTGTACCTCCATCCTACTATCAGTTCACCCAACTTTATTTTAAAGAAATCAGTGTTGCTTTTCTGTCGTTTATCGATCATGCCGTTTACAATTCCTCTATTTAGGCCTCAGGAATTAGAAACTCAGAGGCTCATCTCTGCTTCTCCAGGTTGGCCACTTTACTGTCTCTTTCGATACTTTTGTGTCTTCTAACCTCTATAGAAACATCATCCTCAATGGCAAAGTGCAATAGTTCTAGAATTTTTCTCAAACAAGCCCGCCTCCCGTCAAATAACTTGGCGTACTAAACTGGAGATAGATAGCGAATAGTCAAGCTGGCTGGAGACATTTGCTGGTTGAGATCCAGGTCCACTCAGGACTGTAGCGCCATTGCACGATCAATAAAGCCGTCACTGTGATGTGTCTCAAGTTTTAGATAAAACAGATGTTCACAAGAACTGCTCCTTCTGCTAACTCCCCAAAGGGATATAGAAAGGCGACGATTACAGCCATCTCATCTACGGTGAGCTAAGCATTCTAAGCGCATGACACAATGTTACAGTCTTCCGGGACCCAGAATATAGAATAACTCTTGCAATACAGAAGACGCAATAGACTAGGCAGAATAGGTTCGGAACTGAACAGTAAAATGGCCACGCAGTGCTTACTATGGATGGAACTCGCATTATACCGCACTAGACGAAGGCTATGGACTACTGCTGTATTTTAGGAGCAGCTCTTCTCCGCAGCGCCTGCAAAGGTCGACCTAACTTTCATTTAGTGTCGCAGAATATTTTGTTCGCCTTTGTCCAGTAGCCTGTAGGAGCTGCTAAGGTTCGAGTCCCAGCAATATCCCCCGAAATATGTCGCAGTACACAAGGTTGCCGCGCTTTCTAAAAGCAACAAACGACAAAAACTTTAATGATTGTGAAATATCAACAATATTTATTAGACGTGACTTAAGATAATTAATAAACATTTGATGACTCAAAGCTCTAGACTTTAGATGAGTTAAAGATCAATCAAGTATCAGATACACAGTTGTGTCTTTTCACACCATTCCAGCTGAACGGGAGCGGCCATTATGTTATTTTCAACTAAAAGTTCCCGATGTACAAAAAGCCTAGGCTCAGCCTTTACCCAATTATTTTCTGGATTCGACCATAAGCGCTCTGCCAGTGCACTGACCTTAGGCCAGAGTATCAAATTCAATGAGATCTCGTCTACGTATTCTGACCGAACGACAGCTTCGGACCCCAGAATCGCTTTTTTTGCTGCAGCTTTAGATTCCAACGTCATGTTACCAAACTCTCGATCGGGCCTGTAATCATAAAACCTATGCCAATTGTAAAAGTTATTTCTGTCCGGAAGGCCCGAAACAAGAGAAATTAATTTCAGTCCAGTGCTCAAATACTCAGCCTTGTTCCAATCCGGTGAATTTAATTCTGCCTGGAGGATTACCCGGGACTTATCGAATTGATCGATTATATCGATCAGATGTTTTCCCCCGATAATAATGGGAATTGTTGGACGTTTAGAAACCTTGTCAACTCTAGCGAGTGAGTGCTTTTGGAAATATCCCCATAGCTTAACAAAATCGACATCGTCCAGACCCCAACTTTTGGCACGCATCCAGCGCTGAATGTTTCTACTTGAATTCCAGCAGGCAATAGACACTGTGTTTCCCCCCATGTGAAAGATGTCAGGATCAAAGGCCTCGAACACTTCACGATAGATGGCCTCCAGCACATCATACAACCCATCAATTGTCGGATTCAATTGGCCACATGGCGGAACTTCGCAAAAGTTCTTCCATGGTTGTGCGTTGAAGCAAACGGTCATTTCGGTGTTTTGCCATCCTTCGCCAGCGTGAGCAGCACCATCGAATTCGGGAATCACACGAACGCCTCTAGAGCGAGCGAACTCCACTAAAGCTACGATGTCTTCCGAAGTATAGACTTTGCGGTGGGAATAGGCACCGAGGTTGTGTAGATCTGGATGCGATTTGATGACAAGAGGAAAGCTACTCGTGTCGGTGATCTGCCAATGGAGGACGTTCATCTTGTTCATCGCCATGGCGTCTAGGGGGTAATTGGTGTCAAGGTAGGATGCAATGAATATAAACACCGTCACACTCACCGATAGTTGCCTTGATTGTCTTCACACTGATGTAGCTTCGTCCCGTGTTGAGTACAAGGCCACGATGCTTGTACGCCGGAGCATCACTTATCTCCGTGCCAATTAGTATATTCAGACTATTTCGGATCTCATCATAGAGGATCACCTGTAGCAGCGTCTCCAAGCCATGTCTGATTCCGAAGAATGTTCCCGCGGCTATTTTCACATAGACCTTCTTGCTGTCCTTGGTTATACGCAATGAATAGCTTTCATCCGTGTCGTATGTAAGCCTGGGCACTTGTGCCACTTCCTCTTCACTCTGATCTATGAAAATCCTGATCTCTAGTGGTAGCCCGCCTGGCAACAGATCTGGCTCTGGAATTTTCGCATGTACATGCGCTTCGAAACGATTTCCCATAAGTTTCCATAGCGCCTCCGTTCTTGTTCTCAATGGAAAAGCATATTTGAAATTTCTGTGATCGATTTGGGCAAGTTCGCCGCTAATTGTCACCGGGCCTGTCGGCTTTGGCCACAGCATAATCATTTCATCTTCGCAAAGCATTCTGCATATCAATAGACCGTAGACCTTCACGCCGCTGCTTAAAGGAGTCTTATAGCATTTGTTCTGGCGGCATTCGTAGCCCCAGGTCGGCAAAGAACTATGAGAGTTACGACGAGGTGAATATACATGTTTCTGATTATCAAGGATTGACTTACTTTTGGCACGCAACTGGTGTTGCAATGGCTGTT
This sequence comes from Matsumyia berberina, assembly GCA_917880715.2. Classification (NCBI taxonomy): domain Eukaryota; kingdom Metazoa; phylum Arthropoda; class Insecta; order Diptera; family Syrphidae; genus Matsumyia; species Matsumyia berberina. The sequence continues at coordinate 11,632,870 of OU862870.1, forward strand.
GCAACCAATATCAACTTTAAGAACACGTCCATTCTGGCACTGATGGCGACAGCTTGCGAATAAGCTGCAAAGTGGACTGATGCAGTCTTCTTCCCATTCTCAATATGAATGCAAGTGAATTGCGAAGACGTTGCTTATCAGCCAGAGGCTAAATGGTTTTCTCTTTCGCGTGATAAGAAAGGCAAATCAGTTGTGCTTAAGTCATCCGAGGACTCTGTGTTTCTCATTATCGAAAAGGAATAATTGGCATTGGCTTAATGGAAACCTTCAATGTCGTTCCTCAGATGACTAATGGGTGCAATGGCGAAATAGAACTCAGCCCTAAGCTACATAGCACGGTCTCAAAACATTCCCCACAGTTAGACCGTCATTTAGACCGTGCGCAAGTATTTATTTACATTATTAAGATAATACCAGTATGGCGTCTCAAATCTAACCCAAACGAGTTCGATTGAAAAAAAAAATACGTCAAACCATAATTTAGGTTCGTCCTACGAAAAGCAGATGGCTGCCACCTATGTTGAAAATGAATATTCTTAACAGCAAACAATAAAAACCAAGGCAGTCATTAAAAATAAAGACAGACACTTAGGAATGAAAGTTTATAAAAAAACAGGTTTACAGCTCCCTCAATCTCTCACTTCAGGGCCGTTTGGCTCGGTATATTTTAAGTTATACGTCTGCTTGTGTGTGTGACAAAATGGTTATCGCTAAATGGTTTTCGTTTTACGATCAAAATATTTCCACGAAAGCGTATTTTTTTCCGAAGCGAAATGCATTTCATCGATTATTAGGTTGAACACAAGTCACGGCTGTAAGCAATTTTACTTTGAATGCTGCCACTGAGGTTTATGTAATAGATTTTTAATTGTTATAAGCCGACCGACACACACATACCTTTAGGAAGCGCAGATAGACAGACATAAATAAAATTTAAAAAAAAAAAGTAAATTACTAATGGAGTTCTGTAATAAAGCCGAAGCTACACTGCCCGCACCGGCTTTAGAGCCGTGATTGTATTTAGATTTTGTTACGCTTGTTTTGACGTTTGAAGTGTGATAATTTTATTTTGAATTGACACTAATGAACGTCAACAAAGGAGATAATTAATTGACACGGCAGAACTTTCTAGGTTTCACCCAAAACTTGATGATTCGTCATCAAGTTTAAGTCACTTAGATTGATTGGCAAGGTTAGGGAGCCTATGTTGGAAGAATGACTCACTCAGACTGCAGGCAGTCCACATATATGTAAATGAATCGCCCTCAGGAGTTTGTTAAGCTAAATATATCCTAAGGTCTATACTCGTGAGAAGAAGTTACCCTCTACAGCTCTGCTTCTTTAAGGGGCTACTGGAGGACAGTCGCACGAACAGATTCAATTTCTTGTTTCTCCCCACATCTTCTACACACTAGAAGTTGCAAGAAAGACTCAGCTGCTCTGCGTGGAATCTTAACCTGTCCGGAAGCCACAATTGTACAAGTTTCTCTGCCATTAAACTTTATTAGATTCATTCACATCTTTTCATCGAAGACTGACAAGTTTTAGCTTTTGAGACGAAGTCTCTGTCCATTTTCCTGTATAAAGTGCTGAACGGTGGCTTGTGAAGAATCCATACCTGACCAGCGTTTAGGCGGACATTATTAGTACATACATATGTCAAAGATCCATTCACGTCCGTAGACAGCTGGGTGCTGAAGGAAGCTAAGCTCCCTTAGAAATTTTTATTCACCGAGAGAAGAATTTCTCAATTTGTGTGTGAGCTCCCTACAAAATCTCCTGAGCACTCTCGAGAATTCAATCCTGGCTACGGACGTGGATCCATCGGTTTAGAAAGCTAGCTCATCTTTTGTGCAGACTTGTACCTCATCCCATTCCTTTCTGCTAGAGGCAATGACACAGAATCTCTGGTTGCATTCTGACCATGGAATCATGTTGACTGTTTCAATCTTCAGTTTCGATATATTTCATCAAGTGGGAATGGAGGCGGAATGCGTTGTCCAGAGACCAGCTTCCCTGTGTCTTAATCTAGATTTTTTTCTGGTGAACTTTTGCAATTCATGCCTTCGGTGTTGATATCATCCATCCCGTGACCCCGTTGAATCTTTGTAACGCTCGCAAGACGTCCTATTTTCTTGAGCGTTTTTGCTCAGACAACTGAATAAAAGATACTCGTACACCAAATTTGAATTCAAATTCCATTAAAAGCTGGCGTGACAGGCCGAAGTGAGCCAAGGCCTAGCTTCTCCAATTTATTGCCGACTTCGAACGGCGAAGTGAGAAGTTATTTCATGACAGATTATACTCCCGGACGCTTGTCATTCCCCGACGAGAGGTGGTGCCGCGAAAACAGTTCGGTGTTCCTGGCTGGGAATCGAACCCACGCCGCTCGGTCAGCAGTCCAACGCACTTACCACTGAGCCAAGGCGACCACAGGTGGTACAAATAAAATTGGTCCAAGCTGGATCTAAAATTTTCTAAGGATTTGTTTCCCTTAAGAGATTGCTTATCATCGCTACTGTAGGTGTCATTGCGAAACAATGTTTAATAGGCAAATATGCAACAAGGCTTTTGCACGAAGAGAGGAGGAAACCATTCCCCACCTTCTTTGTACCTGCCCAGCTCTCTCCCTTAGAAGGAAACTTCACTTCACAATACAGATGTTAGAAGCCTCCTTCGCTTCATCAGAAGTTTCAACTTGTTGTACGAATAGGGAAAGGAGTCCTATTATTGGCCCTAGTGTGTTGGTTATAGCTGGCAGCCACCTTAACCTTGCCTAACCTATCGTTGAATATCGAATCTACCTAGCATGCACAGTAGTCCAACGCTAGTCTAATCATTCAGCAGAAACTACCTGGGAGCCTGTATCTTGTCAGAGAATGATCTACATTTGTTGGATTTACCCAGGATACTCTGGTTTGTTGAAGGAGTTGGACTGAAGGAGGTGCCATAACTCGAGTATGATGTTGACTAAATGACAAGTGCGGCAGCTGCTAGATTTCTGTGGTACTACACTTGTCAACTCAACATCTGTATCCATATTTACGCTCAGTTTGGTTTGTGTCTTGAATACAGAAACAACTTCTCCGACTTCAACGCTTCAAATGCATAGAATGCATGTATGTATGGCTATCGTGGCCATTTTCCAATGACCCGCTTATCCACTATGAGGGTCGCAGGTTTAGGGTGTTTAAATGAGTGGACTCTCCACATCTCCCGATCTTCCGCCATCGACTCAAAGTCATCAGGAGCTTTGAGCTTCTGGACTTGGTCTAACCATCTTAACCTGGGCCTACCCAATGCACGCCTACCTGATGGGATTCCATGGCATGTCTTGGAAGCCGAGTTGGGGGCATGCCATTAACCATGGACCTTTCCATTCAAAGCTACTCGACATTGAGTGCCTCGCGTATTCTGGTGATCCTAACCCGATTTTGGCGAATCACCCCAGGTATACAACGAAGAAATCTCATTTCGGCAGCTCATAACCATTTCATAGGAACAAACACTGAATTGAAGACGCACAGCTATGCTCTGATGCAAGTTCGGACCCCCTGATAACAGATTGACCAAGCCAAGTCTCAAAATTGCTCCAGTCTGACCAATCCTCCAGGATAATGAATATGACCCCAATCGACTTAAACTTCTCCACCTGTTTCAAAAGGATTGCACTCCCTACGTAGTGCATTGTACAGGCGTTCAGGAAATTACCATTATCTCTGATTTGTTCACTTTTACCCTCATACCAGCTTCAACATAACTACGAACTTGTCAAGTGCGCGCTGAAATTCGGTCTGGGTGGAACCCGGGATGACATTAAGTCTCCCAATTCAAACCGTTCCTCGCCACGGCTGCGCTGTCCATATATGTACGCTATGAAAAGGAGATTTAACGCCGTTCACCCGAACACAGCTTTAACAGATTGGGTATATGGATTGAATGGCCTTCAAAAGTCAATTTCATACTCCTGCAGTAGTTTAAATCGTCGCTTCGTCCTTCAACTCGCGCCAAGGCTATTTATAGAAGTGCACTTCTTATCCGTCAGTCTTATCTAATCGCAGCTATTTTCTGCAGATGATATGCCGACAGGAAACACTCAAAATACCCGTAAATAGATATAAATTGAGTTTTTTTTTCTCCTTTTTTTTTTAGCAATTGACCTAGTTGCAGGAGTGTACCACAATGCAAACAAAAAAAATTTGATTCTGAAACGCTCTGTGCACAGAACGGAAACTGATAAGCGCACCGTCAAACAAAGCGTTTTGCTGTTTTTTTTTCTTTATCTTTATACCTTAACATTTGCGTAGATAAATTTGTGTAATAAAAGCAATGAAACTTTATTTCGACTTCCTGATTGCTGGTAGGTTATTGGTCAACTAGTAGCAAAATTTTGTTTCAGACCAACCGAAGGATTACATATGTACCTTTGGATTTTGTTGTAGTTTCCAGAGTTCTATTTCGACGGGATATACAAAAACACATCGCGTCGCGCTTTAAATTTTAATGGTTATGTCGTGCCTCAACCGTAGTCGTTTTATCGTTTTTTTTTTTTAATAAACAGAACAGAACTACGTCTACGTGTTAGTCATTCCATGGGCTTCCAAAGGTCTGGAAATTCCATTACATCCCACGCCCTCTTTTTTTCCAGAATTTGCGTTTTATTTTGAACTGTATTTGCTAGTTTAAGTCGCAAAAAAATATTCAAAACCAATGCCCACCTGAGCAATTTTAAGACAGGTCGGTCAATCTGTTATCAGAAGAGCTGAACTTGGCGTCGAAGCTAAGCTATTGGTCTTTAAATCACTGTTTGTTCCGATCCTCAACTATGGTGATGAGGTTTGGGTAATGACCGGAAGAATAAGATCGCGGATACAAGCTTAGGAACACCAGAATACATGAGGGACTCAATGTCGAGCAGCTACAACACTTCTTTAAATGGAAAGGTCCATAGGTTAGGTTAAGTTTGTGGGCTGATGAGGGCTGTCTCATCACACTTAGGTCCAACCATCCAGTCGACCTTGCAAATTTAAGAAGTTCTGATGGCGAGCCATCAGCTAGTTTGTCGATAAGATCGAAGAAAAAGTTGCCTGGGGTCCTATTTCTTATCTGACAGAGGTGTGGGCAGTAACAGAGAAAAAAACTGTGTCCTCATGGACCTCCTCGTCACCCTGCATAAATCGTCGTCATTTAGACCTAATTTCTTTGTGAGATGTCTTAGCATCTTGTGGCCAGTAAGTACTCCCACCAGCATTGACAGTGATCTCCTGAGTTTTTGTAAAATTTGGCAGGTTTTTGCCTTATCATATTCTGGCCACAACCTTCTTGATACTTCACAGATGGTTAGAGATTTCCACCTGTTATTTGCTTCTATTAGGGATTTTCGTGCAATTTTCGCCCTTAGGTTGCAGAGTAGCGGTCGCCCGTACAGTCTGCTTGCTCTCGGGCTAGGGTTGAACCCTTTCTTGCCAGTTCATCAGCTCTTTCATTGCCTGGTACTTCGCTGTAACTAGGGACCCAGCGGAGCTTAACATTGTGCTGCATGACAAGAACCTTAAGCCCTTCGCGACAACACTTCACAAGCTTCGATGTTATCTGCGTGGCAGCTATTGGTAAAATGGCAGCGATTAGGTAGATGGAAAGGTCCATACTTCGATGGTTTGGGCACGTTCAACGTTCAATGCCTCCAACTCGGCTTCCAAGACGTGCCATGGAATCCGTGTCATTAGGTACGCGTCCCCTGGGTAGGCCTAGGATGAGATCGATAGAGTCGATGGCGGAAAATCGGGAGATGTGGAGAGTCTTCTTAAGCAGCCTAACCACGGGACCTTCATGAATGGATAATGAGCACCGCTCTGGAAAGTTCAAAGAAAAACAATGCCCCCTTGTCCACAAAGGCAAAACATATCTATGGTAAGATCGCCAAGAATGAAGACTGATACAGCTCTAGAAAGGGACAAGGACAACAAAATCAAATGTCAGGCAACTTCCTGGCAAAGAAAAACAGTCAACAATTAGGACCCAATACCTAAGCCTCGAAGCGCAACAGAGATCATGATGAGATCGACTATGCCGCTCATAGGAGCAAGGGTGTCAAAATCGTGATGATGATGCTCCACAGGACAAGACTGGGCGAGGGCGATAAGTAGCTCTGTTCCATTGTTCCTTGAGCTATTCACAAACGGAAAGTCTATCATGAAGGTTTGGGACAGCACATCAGCAACAATCCAGAAAGCAACGGGCCCGGTTTTCACTCTGCCGAAGTCATGATCAAGGTGTCGGGTGATCAAGGGCTCTCTAAGGATACCCTTAGCAGCTGCATCTCTCAAGTAAAAGGCACATGGGATGAACTCCACGCTTAGCCTAGTGAAGGTTATCCCCAAGTTATCTAGGTCTCGGATTTCGTTGCTAAGAGGATTGACCCTGGACAGCTTATTCAGTGTCTAATCCGGCAGTTCGCATGGGTGACTGGACAGTCATTAAAGCAGGTCATCCTCAAAAGAACAGCTTCTCATTCCGATTCTCCATCAAAGAGGAGTACAGAAAGGCTTAAAAGAAACAGGCCAATGAAATAAGATTTGCCCTCAGTCATGTCAAGCTCAGGACTTTCCAAACCTCAGATCCAAAAGACTGGGATGAAGTCGATCAACATCAACATCATCAACATCAATATCAACAAGCTATTGGACGACATGAGCATTGTCGACCGAGGCAAACAAAGAGTCAAAAAAGCTAAAAGTCATTCAGATCAACCTTCTGTACGTCATGGCGGGCATGAGCTGGGAAAGCTGATGAAATGTAGGAGTCCTCCCTGGTTATGGTATCTTACTTGATCACTGTCAGCTAGTTCGCTTGTTTATCAGAGAAGATATAGGCATTGGATCGCCAAACCTTATAGAGGTGACAAAATTTCAAATGGACTACATTTCGCCCAAAACTAAATTTTGTAAAAAGTTTTGCTGTAGATTTTCCCTGCAGAGCTGAATTGAAGAAGACATCGCTGAAAACGAAGGCGCTGACAAGCGGACAATGCTGGGTTTAGCCCTTAATAGGTTACCCACGGAACAAGTTGCATATGTCCATCCATCCTTTCTATCGGTAGGCAACCTCAGGTGGAGTGGGCTAAACAATTGTATAATATCCTGAACGATTTGCCCAACGTCTAATAAGAACAGGACTGACGAGCTTATTAGCAAGACTCGTGATCGTCAAAAATGCAGCGATCAGTACAAGTTTTATTTACCTACGCAACTTAGTACAGGTCATTGACCGATTGTTGATTATGTAATGAAGCTTGATATCCCCCACACAACACACACTATTGCAGCTTCGGGAGCGCGAATGAGATAGAAATTCTCTTTGTCCGGCTCTAGGTAGAGCTAGCCAATATATTTAGATAAGGCAAACAATTCTTCGACAACTTTAGAAGGCCTCGGGGAAGAGTTAGTGACTTTTGTTGAATCCACCGAATTTCTCTTAAAGTCTTTGATCAAAATTTCTCTCACATCAGATGGGGAATCAAAAAGGCGTCTTATAACTCACTGGGTTCATGTGAACCATCACTCCTACTCACCAATTACCAGATGAGGATATGTCCTCATTGGACCTGCTTCTCTCTCTCTGATTTCTATGAGAAACTGGACGGTTAAGAGTGCTCTAGGGGAGACTACTACTCCGAGGCTTAGTCAGAGTGTAAGACTCTTTAAATAAATTTTAATGAGGGAGCAAACTTCTTCATACTGTTGGCAGGGGAAACAATAGATCACTATCCCTTCTTACAAACATTCAACACTGATTGCCCCTTCCAATCCCAACTCGCTTTGAACACCTCACGCTCACATCTCCACCGAAAGAAAGGGCAATTAATACCCATCACGGACCGGTCTTAACCCGATCCCTTCCCATAAATGATCAAGTGTCATCCAAAAATTAATGTCATCCACTTACCATGATCGGGTGGCTTTCTCCTAGTGCCCGTTGGACTGCCGTTCTCGAAGGCGGGATTATCACTGCCCGCAGCGCCGGTCACACCTTCACGTTTCCGGCCCTCGATGAGGAACTGTTGTATCGTAACCGGTCCCTGGTAATAATTCTTCTGGCCAATTGTAATATCTGTGGAATTGGTGAACGCCATACTGGCGACTTGCGGTCCTCCGGACCCCATTGATGTAGAGGCCGTTGCCACGGTACCCATATGCTCCCCATCGATCCTCTGCTGGAGTAGGACCACTCCATCACTGCCACCTATATTCGGGATATCGACACCGCCAGAGGTTTGCTGACCCAGCTTCTTGATGGTGTAGTTCCCGTTCGAGTGTTCAAAGTCATCGCTATCCGAGTCGATTACACTCGACACGGCGTCCGACTGTATGGACGTGATCGATATGTTCGTGCTGCGGATGGAAAATGTCGGCGACGACTTGTAGGTGGGTGTGGCGATGCGGGGTGATCCCTTCCGCGTCGGGCTGACATTTTTCGCAAGGTTTATGATGTTCTCGATGTTGATGGCCGTATCGCTGGCATCCGAGTTATCACAGTGGTCGATGGTCGTTCTGATGTCAAAGTTGCACTGGCCTGTGTCTGACATGAATTTCTCATCCGTAATCACTCCCGAGTCCGATGAGACGGCACTGTCGTTCGATTGATTATCTATTTTATCATCTGTATGCATTTTCATCGACGTGAATTTTCACACGAACACATAGTACCGCGATCGCAGATATACACACACACACACACGCAGATATACTACGGCAACATGGCTGTGATCTCTCGACTGCAGTCAAGGTTTAGTTCGAGTAGCAAACAGGAAAGACCTGCAGTTACGTGCGGGAGCGGGTATAATTGGCGCGAACTATTCCTGGAACTGATAAGGCCACGAAGGCAATTGCACACAGATACACAAACACAAACACTAACGGATGCAATGTAAACAAATTGGCACAAGCTAAGCCCGATTTTGCAAAATAGTTGTGGGAGGGCCTCTGCTTTCCACACATTCACTGCGCAATTTTCCCAGTCGGTGTGAAAAATTCCAATTAGTTTCCCTCTCCCAAAAAAAAAAAAAATAAAAAGCCAAAATAAACAAAACACGATTTTTTTTCTTTTCAATTTGACAGACAATTAATTACTTGACACCCATTGCGCACTTGAACCAGGTCGATGTGGAATTCCAGTAGCGAGAGCTTTTACCACCTGAAACCCGCCGCAAGTTTCTCGCCCGAGGTTTGTTTACTTTTCTTGGTTCTCTTTTCGCTTTGGTTTCGCCCGAAAAACCGACAAAGAAACAACAACACAGTGGATTGACCAAAGACAACTTCTAACCTCAAATCAGTTCAAGCTCTAACCGCGCGCAGATTTAACAGAACCTGGCGAATGGTCACGATCAACTGATTCGTGTTCGAACGTCGGTGTGGTGGTGGAGCTGATGGATACTTTTGTTTTTTCTTTCGCCACGAACCCACACTTGTTCGGTGGAGACTACCACTTGAGCAAACAGCAGTTGAATGTTTATTCGTGGATACACTTGTCGGTTGTATTCAGATGAACCGGTTTGATGTTGTTTGTCAGCTAAAAGCTCGAGGATGCTTGATGGATATTTTTGGAATAAAAATATTCACTGCGTACCTAGACCCAGAGGAAATTAAAGGAAATGTCAAAGCTGGCTTCCTAGGCTGTGGAACTGCCAGTGGGCGGAGCTGGTCGCTGGAATGTGCTGCAACAAAGTAAAGTTGATTTATGACAGCTTATGATCGAAGCTAATTGTTTCGATTAACATAATCGAGTGATTTGTCCAGGCCGAGTGTGTTAACATAAATTCATTGCAACTATTAATGGTTTATGTCACATAGCGCGTTGGACTTGACGGTCTTAGTTTGTATTATTCATGGACTGCGATCATCGCGCTGTTCATAAGGCTACAACGCAGTTGAAGTTTCACTTGATTTCGCTAACTTTAAGTCTCGTTCAGTTCAAGTGGTGATCAGTGGAGTCTACTAAATCTCAAACACGTACGTAAGTAGCAGAGTTTCTAAAGCAGTTGTGGGGGTGGACTAGAGGCGTTTGTCATTCTAAGGCATGATAACCAAGGCACTGGTGTGTAAATAGGGGCGAAAACCAGCAAGCACAACGACTTATCTAGGTTGAAGGCCTTATTTTGGACGTGAAACCTTTTTGTACTTGTCGATGGAGAACGAAGCCTTGTTTGGGTCTTCAGTTTCCAGCTGAGTTTACTGTCTATAGCTGTACCTAGCCTAGGAATGCGTTTGCGTTAATTTGTAAAGCTTCTTGTAAGTACCGTGTTTCAAAAATTTTAGTGGCACTATGACCGGGATTTTGTGTGAACAGCACTAGCCCAGGTTAGGTCGAATCAACACTGAGTCCTTCTCTGTCAGTTCAGAGCTGAATTCGTCAGATCTTTGTCCGTTTTCTCTTTCCTGCCGAAGAGGCTAACATATCTTTGCATTCTTGTCATTGCTGCTTTGCTGTAAAAGTGGATGACTACGGGTTTTGCAGGGTTTCTGTGTCCCATAAGGACCTCGGCTCCTCTCTAGATCTCGAAGTGGTCTGCTTGAAAGATTGAATCACGAACAGGGCTATTTGTTGATGGTGTTTAGTTGCCTTGTTGTGCATTTAGGATTCTGCAGAGGGAAATGGATGGGGATGGGGAGGGTGAGCGAAAAATCCAGGATCCAACAGTAATATCGCCGAATCCACCAACCAAGCGCAGCAGCAAGTTTTCTACTTGCAAGGCATTGGCTGATGGCAGGGATCCAGAAGAATGGGGGAGGATTGAATGAAATAAGACAAAAATCGTCAAGCGGGGCGCAAGCACTAAAACCACACAGTGTGATCCAAAGCAATGTCATTGTTTTGCAAATAATGCCCCGACAAACGTTGCATATCACAATGAGTCCACCTAGACCCAAGTGTGATAAAAACATTGAGTGTCAAAACATTGAGAACGCCTCTCGTGTTCGAGGTCTTGACTGGTCGAAGTACGGCGTACTTAGTAAAGTTGTCTACGATAGCAAGCACGTATCTGGTCCCTCCTTTGATCATATGGATTTGCCCGTAGGGCTTCCCGCTTTTATCGTCGTTGGAAGGGTGTTCCCTTGGCGCCCTGCAATCACGTTGGAAATGGCCTGTTTGGTGGCAGCGAAAACACTTACCGCTATCTTCTCCTGCTTTGGAAGCATCTGCGTATGCGTTGGTTTTTCGCTTACTGCCCCGTAGACTTGATATCTAGCGCGCCTTGTCCAATATTTCCTGTATGGATGCCGGTTTTAGTACCCTAAAGGGGTTCCGAGCCTTGCACGATATACTTAATCAGAGACCCTTCTCCAACCTCACCTCTTGAAGCAATGGCCTTCATCTCGAAGACGAACTCTTCGATGGTTTTGCCGAAGTCGGTCATGGATGGCTGCTTCGTCCTTCGTTACCGAAAAACATTCCCACAGATCGGCAAAGCTCACCTCAAGCTATCGCGCCAGTTATTTATTTTTATCTATTTAATTTCGACCAGACTGCCACTTGTGGGTTATTAAAAGAAACAATTAACATATTGACATCTGAGTGCCTACATCAAAAAATTCTTCAAAAATTCCTTAATCGACTAGAGCCACTTGCCTTTACCATGTTCTCACAGGATAGCTTCCACCTAATTCTTCAGCTTTTTACACAGCCTAAGGCTAGCCTTGGGTATCGGAGACCTTGGAGACTTGGCTTTCCCGCTTACACTATGTAGTTTTGAATTGTTGGGATCCACCAAGGTGGTTTCCCACCGTGTTTACGTTTACTGACCGGACATGCCTTTTAAAATGCTTTGCTCATTGCCCAGTCCACCACTAAATCCACTTCTTCCGTTTCATACCTAAAAATTGATTGAAACAAAACTTAAGGTTAAAGTTTGTGAAATGATAATTCACAATTGGGCGCCATGTTGGTCACAGTCATGTGACTCGAATCGAAGATGGCCGATCAGGTTTTCCTCCATTAGACGATTCTCTGAACTGTACATTTGAGTGTTTGTTCTAAGACAACCGAAATTCAGCAAAAGATGTTCAAACTGTTGATCTGTTTTGGAATTCCTATGATAAGATTAACTTAAACAAATGTCAGGGGGTTTGGAAGTTTGTCAATTTTTTTGCGATTAATTTTAGAAATTAAATCGTTTTGCATAAATTACCATAACCTCAACACATTTTTGTAGTTCTGACTCGATTTCTATTATATTTTCAATTGAAAACCGGTTTGATTATATGACGTAATGAAGTCCGGCTCACTAGTGCAAGACGATAACAATGACAGTCCTTCCCATCAACTGTTGCATTTAATTTATTTTTCAAGCCATCCGCTCCGATAAGGAAGAATCGTTATCTCCTCAACCCGATTCGATACAAAATCAAACCGAAACAAAGCCGAACAACATTTACACGAATCGTGTGACTTATGAGTGTTGTTTGTGCTGTTTAAAAGGGGCGTAACGCGGAGTATTTAGACGAAATGATTCCCCTTGAAAGCGGACGGAACATTTGATTGGAAAGACCGTCCATCTCGTTGTCAATCGTCACTTTGGAAGAAATTCCAAATCCCCTTTCTGCAGCCCCACTGATTCTCACCGAATCAATCATTGATTACTTTTGATTATTCGCATCGCTGTTTTAGCTGCTTGTTTGTGTTCCGCTTTATGAGCGATAATTATGCAGGATAAGCTTTGGCTGCAAACGAATCGGAAATTCCGAATAACTTGTCGACCAGATAAGAGCTTGTGTATAACTTGTGTTGTAGCTTGTCACCACTACATGTGCAAGTAATCAACTAAGTACAGCTTGTCTGACTAACTGTAGAAAGCATACAGTGATCTACAATTTTAAACTAGTTTTTCATCGCTTATAAGATTACCCTACGGGTCGGTTAATTTTTTTTGTTTCAAGCTCGGCTTTCGGAAGGATCTTTAGAGCCTGGAAGATTTTTAAAATGGTCTGGGTGATATTTTTCACATAGTGAAACTGTCTTTATACTTAGATTCACATAACGCCGATGGGGGAAACAATTTTTGAGAGCTGAGCCAGGCTTTAGATCTCTCTCCTACCCTAAACAGTTTTTCGTCACGTATTTCTCTTCTGTCGACTTGGGTTACTGGATTCCATTACAAAGCGTTAATTGCCATAGAGTTGTCGCCTTTTCAAAATGTATGACCAGTTCGACGTCGGAATAGAATAATCGTAGGCTGGTGTTTAGACTGAGGGTATTGTTATATTTGGAGCAAGCCAAACCCAGACTTTGTGGTCGCCGTGGCTCAGTGGTTAGTGCGTTAGACTGCTGAGCTTTCGCGGCATCACCTCTCGTCGGGGAATAAAAAGCCTCCATGAGTATAATCTGTCATGAAAGACCTTCTCAATTCGCCCTTTGCAATAAATTGTAGGTCCCTTCCATTCGTGCGAAAAATGTAACACGCGCAACATGAATGGTCGCGAGAAGCTAGGCCTTGGCTCATCCCGAGTTGTCGCGCCAGCTTTGCGTTGCTTTGCCCATTCAGCTGGCAATCTTTTGTTCAGTTGCACTATGTGATGGAACAATACTCTCAAGATATTGGAAGCTTTCTACTTTCTAAACTCGCTGTCCAGAGATGTTAACTTGAGCTGATGAGGTCGTTCTGAGAGGGCTGATTTTTTTCGCAGTGCTAATCTTCGAGTCTCAATAGTCGCCGTAGGAGCTCAGCGGATCTTCTTCTCAATAATTATAAGAATTTCACAGGTAGAACGTCAAGCCCTACTTCCTTGTTGCTTTTTAGAGCTTTGATCGTGGTGGTGATCTTCTCATTACTAGGAGTTCTAGCTTATGGTTGTTTCAGACGAGGTTGTTTGAAACCGTAGCATTTAGTTGCTGATTTTTTCCTCTTCTTGCGAAAGGTGGTACCTGAGCTGTTGGCGCACTGAGATCCTTTAGACTGTCGAAGTTATACCTGGGAATTCGTGTGTTGGAGTGAGATCGTCGAACGCCAGCTTTACGCAGCTGTACGGTGGCTAGGATAAGGTAGTCATCTCATGCTATATTCCCATTCTGGTCCCTCGCCTGTTCTGAAAGTCCGGAAGACTGATTCTGATACGGCGACTGATGGCGAAATGGGCGACTTGATTTAAGTTCATTTTGTGGCAGGTCTTGAGCTCAATCATGGTGTAAGACCTATAAGCACTAATTGCGTTTCTGGAAGGAAAAGCCAGTCGGACATCTCATAACAATGCCATTGGCCTGTGTTGACTCCTTAATTGTGCCCACTTTCCTTACATCCTTACATGGTGGCCTTGGTTTAGTTCTTAGAGCGTTTGACTTCTGTTCGAGTTACCTAAGTAGGGGCGCCCCCTCGCAAAAGGCAGTGAGAGTATAATTTCCCTTGAAAAAGCTTTGGTCGAAGGTGGCAATAAGTGAGTCTCTCCCATTCATGCGGAAACATAAAAGAAGCACAAGATGAATGGTTGTAAAAATCTAGGCCTTGGCCCACCTGCTGCGGCGTCAGTTATATACTACAGCTTCGTCATAAAAAGACGACTTAGGCCTAATTCGATGCATCCTGCTCACCTTTATATGCCTTAGCAAAGCCACAAACCCCCTTCCTGTCAAATTCGAGTTTTCACGATAGATGGCTCTGTCGTAGATCACCTCGAGTGTTCTTGATCTTTCACCGCCATTAAAGCCACTTTTCCACATTCATACTCACGACTCAAAGTCAACGCACCCTATTGAGTAGATTGTGTTGAAAAGTAAATAATTGCACGCTAAAGCTCGGATCATATACCCGTACCGGCGGCACATGATCTAAGACTCGTCAGTCAGTTAAACTGTTGCGAAGATATGTATGTACGTAGTTTTTTGTCGCTATTTAGTTGGGGAGACTTGTTTACTTTCATAGCTTACGAGTATACGTATATATTTTTTTTTGCAAAAAAGTGTGTTTAAACTCATATACACAGTGTAAGTCTTTGTTGGACGCATGCACATGTACGTTATCGTAGTGACGACCGCCCATTTGCGCAGAATGCGAATCTAAATACGTTTGTTAGCTACAGTGTTGCTCGAGGCATTTTAAACTAGGATGACTCATGTCAGCTTATTTAAACAAAACAATTCGAGTTTTATGTCATAAGTTGAGGAAGTGCTAAAACGTTGAATTGCCAATGACGTGGTAGTATGAATTTTGGTGCATTGTTATCATGAGGCGACTGGGAATGGTTTGGTTTGGAATCTAAGCAACAATCATCAAGTTTTTCCATGGTAATACCTTTAAGAGTGCAATTTGTCATGAGAAGTCCCTACGTCCGCCTCAATGCAAGCTGTATGTCTTTCCCAGTCGTGAGAAAAATTTAACCCGCACAACACGAATGGTTCTGAAAAGATGGACTATGGCCCTACGCCAGTTTTGAGGTGGAGTTTGTACAAAAAGCTTACAGCGAGTCTTTTTCAGCTTCAGCTTTGGCAGAACATAAGGCAACTCTTACGTCAAATCAAAGGGCGGTTTTCTGCTTGGATTGTCAGCTTAAATAAAGGGTCTTTCATTAAGCGCTTCCTATCTTTAAATTTAAATAAAACAAAGTGTGTGTGAGATATCATCGAAATTTTTTATTCGTTTGAAAGGCCCATCGATGCGATTATATATAGAATATAACATCGTTTAAATGTCAACCGCGGCTTCTCTGGGTGGCGTGCATCCGAAATGTCAAATTTTCAATGACTCTGGCGTATAAATCTGGCTGAATTTGACCGATGGCATGGGTTATGTTGGCTTTGAGGGCCGCTGTCCTGACCACTGCATAGACCTGCGACTTCAGAAAACCCCACATGAAAAAGTCTAACGGGGTCAAATCGCACGATCTCGGTGGCCAGTTCACATCACCTCCACGTGAGATGACCATGACCAAGATTCGCACATCACACATCAGCTGTGTGACACGTAGCACCGTTTTGTTGAAACCACATGTCGTTGGTGTCCATATCATCCAATTTAGGCCAAAAGAAGTTGATAATCATCGACCTATAGCGCTCGACGTTGACGGTGATGGCCTGGCCAACGTCGTTCTCAAAGAAATACGGACCGATGACGCCGCCAGCCCAAAATCCACACCAAACAGTGACTTTTTCGGGATGCATTGGACGCTCTTGGATCTCATGTGGATTGGTATCGTCCCAAATTCGACAATTTTGTTTGTTGATGTACCCATTCATCCAGAAATGGGCCCATTCATTAGCGAACACACGTCGTTGTCTATGGTCGTTTACCTTCAGCTCCTGAGTCAATTGAATTTTGTACGGGTGCAGGCCCAAGTCACGACGCAAAATACGCCAAGTTGTGGTCTGCGAAAGGCCGAGTTCTTGCGAGCGACGCGAAATCGACTGCCTCGGATTGTCCTGCACACTCTCACGGACAGCGGCGATTTTTTTGGCAGATCTTGCGTTTCGTCGACGTACGGGTGTTTGTTGATCGTTTACTGAACCAGTGGACTCAAACTTATCCACCACACTGGGAATAGTCCTCTCGGAAGAACGATTATGGCGACCGTAAAATGGGCGAAGCCCTAACAAAACAACCATTTTGTTAAAACAATTTTATTATTTGCACGTGTTGTTGAAGGTTATATCCGTCCATGGTGATTTGGCAACTAAATAAATGACAGCCAATTTGACAGATGTAGCTTTAACAATCAGGTCGCTATCAACTGTCAAAGTTTGGAAGTCCCTTTATATTACGAGAACTTAGCTGAAAAAATGGGAAAATTTCAATCCAAACTTTTCACAAATGGAAGAGAAGGGACCTACAACTGATCGGCGAATTGACAAAAATGTACACTCTTGCAGGTTTGTTATTTCCCGACAAAAGGATGTGCTGGATCAGTTTCGTCGGGATCCCGAATTCTGCCATCGCCCTGTAGAGCTCAAGACGATGAAAGCTGTTGTAAGCAGCTTCGAAGTCGATCAAAAGGTTGTGAGTCTTGACTTGAACTTCATTCACTATCCTCCAGGATTTGACTTCGTGTAAAGATTTAGTCTGTCGTCGATCTATCGAGGCAAACAGAAGGGCTTCATGTCATTCAGGACTTTTCATAGACCAAGATATTTCATAAGCTGATGGTCTTTCAGCGTTTGCATAACCCCAGAAAGAGGAGTCGTTAGTGCAATTAGCTGGTGAAGAAGCTTTGCCTTTTTAGACAGGCGTTGGGAAATGCAGTCTTCCATCTTCGCGGAAAGAGACCAGATAGGACAGCAGTGGTTTTGTCAGCATCAAAAAATACATCTTCACAACTATGGGTGGAATGGCACCTGCACCATTTGATTTGCGAAAGGACATGTCTTTGCGGTCTCCTGAGATTATACGAGAGCGAAAGTAGACTATCGAATACTGGGGACAGAGCACAATCGAGAAGAGTAGTGCTGTCTTTAATGTGCGTAGCAAGCAGAAGATTAGCATTGTCTAGTATGTTGACAGCTGAAAAATTAGGCCCGGTGCTCTAAAGGCGAGTTGCAATGAAATTGGCGCCGTTTGCTGCGACCATCTGTTTCGTAAGTGGCAGACCATTGGTCAGCAGTCTCTTCAATGACTTCTTGGGGATTTTTTGAAGCGTGGTCTCCTAAGAGGGAGAGGGTCAAGCTTGCTGGCTTTGGCCAATCCAGTTATAGGAGCTTCAGAACAGGTCCAATGCTTAGCTTACTTTCTTGATAAAGTCCAGAACGATATTAATGCGAAAAGGAGTTGATCGATCCTTTATGTCACCTGATGGTCTGTATATTCGGCACAGAAGCTCAAATAAGCTGTAGATTGGCAAATGATTTTAGGGTTGCCACAGTGCACTGGTTCAGGACATTATATCTGTCCATCGATTTAAAAAAGTCAAAGTTATCACTGTTTTCCGTTTGGTATTTTATCTGTGAATGAAGTAGGTGGCAGAAAAGCTCTGCACTAATTGGTTATTAATTGATGTGGTAATTTGCCTTCTAAGTAAATAAATAGCTGAGCTGACAGCGCGTGGCGTGACAAGGCCTAGCTACATTTGTGGTGCGCGTGTTTCATTTTCCGCACGAGTGAAAGAGATGTTCTATTTATTATTAGTCCGAACGGCGAATTGAGAAGTTTCTTTCTGACACATTGGGTGGTGTGAATAAAAACTGAGTGTTCACTCCACTTTTTGAAATAACACTCAATTTAAACTGATTAAAAATGAGCGAGAGGTAGTACAAAAAACTGTTTGGTGGATATGTCTGTAGCTCAAACTTACGCAGTTCGCCCAGCAGGCCAACGCACTTATCCCTAAGTCACGGTGATCATAATCGATGCCATAATTTGCCCCTCGATGCCATGTTTGATTTTGTCCAAAAGATTTTGCTGCCATTCCCAGTTGACGAGTGGAGAGCAGTTGGTTACAATTTATCATGGAGTCTGTGACGTCTCAACTAAATGCTGCCAACTTACCAAATCATTTACTCAAACAGATGTATAACCCTGCGTTCGATTATGTCGTGTGCGTTTGATCAACTCCCCTCGGATGGTACAAGCCTCACCTTGAGTATTAAATAAAAACCACTCAAACTTCATTTCCTTTTTTATTTATTTAACATATATTTAGAAATATAAAACTTATACATAATAACATATCACAAATAAATAGTTTCCGAGGTTCGCCTACTACCCAATCTGTTGTTCGCTAGCATCTATTTAAAGCTATTCAAATCTAAGCCTGACTTACACTCAAAGTTTACAACTATTTTGCATTTAACACTTCATTTGACCAATTTGGCCATTTTATTATGATGTCATAGAGGACATCACCGGGTCCATCGGAGAGGTCCAATTGTCTGCTGCCGTAGAGTTTAAAGTCCGGATCAAGCTTATTCAGTCGAACACCTTCACGAAGCAGCCATTTCGTTGCATTCAACTGTATCTCCGGAGGTGCCCACTTGTTGAAAGTTCCAATAAAGGCGATGCCCACACTATCGTCGTTGTAGCCTTTCGTATGGGCACCGACTTTATCCCAGCCTCGACCAACATATACCTTACCATCCCCGCCCACAAGGAAGTTGTATCGAATGTCATCCAATGACCGAGATTCCATGTCATATGTTTGAATGATTCTTGTTCGTAACACGCAAATAGGCTGTAAGAACGTAAGTTACAATCAAATGCCAACCAAAGTGTTAGAAAGGACCTTACCATTGCGGTACAATTCTGGGTTGTTGTGTGCGTGACAATAACTCGCGTCACAGGAGTTTCCAGATCGCCTAATCGCGCATTTGGTGGCTGGGCCACCCATTCATCCCTTGAGATCAATAATGAAGTGTTTCCACAATCAGTGCTGCAAACATCTAAAAACGAAATTTTCAACTGCGGTTGAGTGATTTGCGTTGTATAAACTTACCCTGGAGTACTCCGCCCTGAATGATTTTCAGAGTTGAAATGACCATTACTCCGATCAGCAGGATTAAAACGACGATTATTGCAGTTATTATGGCGGCCTTATGGTTAAGAATGTACTTGTATATCTGTGGTGGTGGATTATCTCTAAGGACATCTGAAATGATAAATCAAGATGAGCCACATTGCCAACAAACTGGGCAGTATAACTACGTGTGCAATTTGTTTCTAAACAAGTCGAGTCATTTAATGGCGAATTTGCATTTTTACGAAGGATCGAGAGAGATTTCCAATTTAATGACAAAGTGGATTCAGTTTTTGAAGTGTGGATGAGTGGATTCCATTGAATTCGGGGTGTGACGCTGTCGAAGTACATTTTGATGACTCGAAAGGTGAACGCGCAAAGTGACAGTTGTCACGTAACTCACGCGTGCAAATGATGGGCTAACATTTTAACGACTCTTTGATGAGAGTTGAATGGTAAAGAAACCTCGGACTTTCGCGGTGTTAAAGTAAGTAAGTGCTAGTAAGAGTTAATGCCATAGAGTTATAAAATGGTCTTAGCACATATTAATCTCGAAATGGTCATCAGCGTCATCGTCGTCGGTGAATCGTCGCCTTAAGATATCTTGGCCTTCCTTGAAACATGTCTAAGTCTAACAATATATTTATGAACATGTTTGAACCAGTGGAGTTAGTAATGGGACGCTAGAAGTGGACACGTACCCCAAACTTAAGTTTTGAACAGTCACTAAAACTGATGGAAGAGTGACATGGCCTGCAAACTCTGATACCAATCTGTCATAAGACGATGCGGGTGAGATTTTTATAGACTTTTCATGGGGTTCCTTCCAAAATCCTAATGCACGCCCTCCTTTGGTGAATCCAGAATAATTTCTTTACTTCAAAGGCCAACAGAGAGTTATGTTACTTCTTTGAATGGATGGCATTAGGGTTTTTCAACTTGAAAGAGGACAGGGCGTTCTGTAAGACTATGAAGAAAGGTTTCTTCACTCTCAAGGCGTAGTCTACAGAGTGAATGGAATCAAGGCTTCATCCAATAAACATAGTGTTTCTATAAAGGTTCAAAAGAAAATTAGATTCAGGTTGGAATTGCTGCTCGAAGTATACTTGTCTTGGTGTACACTGTTAGGCACCACGTTTGAAATAGGTTTCGCTAATCAAAGAAAGGATTCAGATTCGATGAAGGGTGTTAATGCTGTTGTTGTTCCTTGCCACTTTAGGGAGTACTAGCTTCAGTTTGATAAGGCAAATCAAGCGCTTTATAGTGCGAATAAATTTCACGCACATGCAAGGACCTCTGCCTGGATTGTGGACATTTTGGATCCATAGGTTAGGTTAGGTTATGACGGACGTGCCCAGTCTAAAGACTGTGCGTCCACAGGGACCTACTGGTCCATTGTGTTACCCTTTGTGTTGTGATCCATGTTCCTACCTTGGGTTCTAGATCAGTAGTCTACCGCAAAACCAACCTATACTCTTAATAAAGTGGAGTATGTTCGCTATTGATACTTCTGTTAGGTATTCCTGTTCTCCAAACCACCTGTTTTCCATGTGTCGGAGTCGGCGGTTTTGGAGATTGGGACATTCAAAGAGTAAGTGCTTGATGGTCTTCGTCTCTTCCGCATCCTGACAGCTCCTGCAGTAATCTGGGGAGTTGATGCCGAGCCTGCTGAACATGGTGCCTATGGCACAATGAAAATGACTGACAGCAACTTGCGGGTTTGAGATAAGAAGTTCTCTCTTACACATCATTCTCGCCTAATCTTTCGCCTACAGATTACCACTTTTTTCCGGAGCCTGGACAATTTTCTACCAAACAAATGCTCGGCCGATCCGAACTCAGCCGTTTCTGCCTTTAGGTTAGGTTAGGTTCAACTGGCTCCCAGCTAAAGTCATGAAGGGTCAGTTGTGATACCACAGGGATCTCGGAAAGATCTCCTGTCTACTCATTGAACCAATTGGAGATTCTTATTAAGCAAAGGAGGCTACTAACATCGCCTAAGAAGAAGGCAACTAAGTGGAGTTTTATTTTGCGGGAGAGAGCTTGATAGGTGCAAAGAAGTAGGAGAATAGTCTCCTTCTCCTCCTCCTCCATACAGCTTCTTCATAAGTCGTTTGCGTAGACGTCAAGCCTTGTTGCATTCTTGCCTATTAGACAGTGTCCAGTAATGACACCAATTAAGAGAAATCAAATATGTACTTAGAGCGTTTCAGATCCAGCTTTGGCCTAATCTGCTTTGTCGCTTTACATGTTGTACCACTTGTCCATCTAAGATTTGTTCTTTCGATAGCATCTAGCTTTAGTTTAAGTTTACAAGTACCGATTGGTATATTTAAGTCGCCCTTATCAGGCCTAATAGGTAATGTTGATCCATATCTGGCGAGTTCATCAGCCTTACAGTTCCTTGGAATGTTACTGTGCCCAGGCACCCAACAAAGGTGAATATTAAACTGCTCCGCCATATCTTTAAGTGACGATCGGCAATCTAGGACTTTTAGTGAATTTGAACCGAGCGATTCCAAAGACTTCAGTGCTGCTTGACTGTCCAAAAAGACGCGGATATCCGTGGTTGATATCAAGTTTTTCTTCAGCCAAGATAAGACCTCTATGATGGCCGTAATTTTCGCCTGGAACACGCTACAATGATTTGGAAGATAGAACGCTAGGCTGAGGTTAAAGCCTGTCGGAGAAAACACCATCACCCACCCCGTTGCTAGTTTTTGAACCGTCGGCGTCGTCGGTGTAGAAGTGAATCAATCCGCAATGACCTGGGAGGGATGATCACCTCGAACTTCTTGTCAAAACTTACCTTGGGTGTGGTGTACTCTATGTTTCTGGGAAAAATGTTGACCTTTTTCAAAATGCGGGCGTGGCCAAAGACCACTGTGAGGTTGTTTTAAGGCGGATGGCTGTTCTAGCTGTCATTTATCTGCCAAAAATGTCGAGTGGTGATAGATGAAACAAAATGTCCACTTCTGCAGAGGGAGTCGTGTGAAGAGCTTCGCTGATACACATGCAAGCTCTTTGTTGCATTTGATAAACAAAGGGTTGTCAATGAACAATTACAGTCAATGGATAATATTTTAGAGAAAAAACAGTTTTTTTCCTTTAATTAAATAAGTAAATAGCTGGCGCGACAGCTCGAGGTGAGCCAAGGCCTAGATTTTCGCAACCATATTTATGTTGTGCATGTTTGTAATGTGCGGTGGACATGGCTGGGGTTTGAACCCTCGCAGCTTGCTCAGCAGTCCAACGCACTAACCACAGATCCACGGCGACCACTTTCTGTAAAATTATGACATTTTATTTATCACTTACGCAATAAGACATTTTATATGTAAAAACCTGATAATGAGCTTTGTGTGAGAATAAGGTTGTTTCAGTGTGAGGAACGAATAAGGAGATTAAGTTGCAAAAGATATAAAAGTTGGGGTTTCCAGAGAGACTTTTGCTGAAGAACCGTCACTGTACTTTGGCTTCCCTTTAGTGACGCGGAGGAAGAAGCAATCTTTCACTTCCCCTGTCCCTGTCCTGCTCCATTCCAAAGAAGAAAACTTGTTCTAACTGTCATATACAGACGTTGACGTACCCTCAGCTTTATAAATACCATCAAATGGTTTCAATAAACTGAATGGGACTTTTGGGTATGCATAGGGCCAAGAGGTATCACAAAGGGCCTACGTGTGGATTTTTCTTATCTTCTTTAGGGCACATATGAAGCTTATGTCATAAGTCATCATTTAAGGTAAAAAGTTTTGAGTTCGTAAAAAAAGTCCTAATGTTCTCAGAAGAGACAGTTTCAGCAAAAGGTTTACGAGAATTCGTCTCACTTCGGCGAGTTGTACTATCATCATTATCATCAACGTCAGCACGAATAATTACCGCCAGAAGTTCTAAGCTCTCGTTTAAACCACTTGAAACAATATGATCTATAGAGAGACTCTCACAAACAAATGGCACACAACCCATTAAACTCGTAATCCGCGATGTTCTCTGTTATTTCTGAAAGCGTGTTAATTATTATTGACGCCAAATCAGTGGTGCGTTGAGCAAAAATACCTGTTTTACAAGTTTTGTGATACGTTTACACCTGTATCCGTCGATATGCTTACGTTTGAATACTGAGATACAAATTATTGGACTTTGCCTCAAAATGGAACTCAATCATGGGAGCGATTGATGACTTTCAATTCTAAATTAGTTGCACACGAGTCCAGCCAAAGTTAATAACTTGAGATCAAATTCTTAAAGCATGATATGCAGATACTGATGCTAATTATCATAATAAACGTCGCTAAATTCGAATGGAAGATGCTAAACAAACGCGGGATTGAATATCGAAAAATCAGCTTGTCAGTGTTTGTTTGGCCAAAAGATGGCTAAAACGAGTAGTCAAGTGGAAAGCTCTATCACAATTTATTGATTTATTTATGAGAGTAGATAGGTGGTTTGATAAGGACGTGTGAAAAGTGTGCTATCTGACATTTTGTTTACAAATGCAGGGAGATTATGTGGGACTTATCCTTGGGTGGGTTTTAATCCTTTTCCAAGTGCAGACATGACCTGCCTCGTTGTAATGATTTGCTTCGTTTTTTGAGTCATGATTTTGGGTTTGAAAGAGTGTTTATCTATCGGCGAGCGTTTATCTAGGAGCATAAGAGCCGTAAGTCCCTATGCCGTTAAATATAAGCTTTGGATTTAAAAAAGATCAGATTTGGTATCATTTGTGGATGAACACAGCCAAAAGGCCTCCAATTCCTACCTACCAGTCAAAGGTTAACTAACCTTGGGGACCAAGCCCTTAAATCATCCTATGGATGTACACTGCTATTGTGACGCCTATTTTTACTTATGGCAGCGTTGTGTAGTGGCAAGTTGCTACTCAAACCAACAATCTCAAGGCCATCACGAAAATATAGAGACTGGCATGCATAGGAGCTACTGGTGCCATGAGAACCACGCCAACAGCAGGACTTGAGGCTATTCTCAACCTGCTTCCACTAGATCTGTTTATACAGGAATCTGCGCCCAGAAGTGACTTGAGAATCAGCCAAACGAATAGCTGGAGGTCAAGTACGACGGGATATACTCAGATTCTAAGTAAATACATGTAGTAACCACTGACTATACGGTGCCCTATCTAGACTTCAAATTACTGTTCTCTTGCTTATTCCCGAGCAGAGAAGAATGGACAAGGGAAACAATACCAAACCCGGGAACCAAAGCCATCTGCACTGATGGATCCACAATGGATTGTGGCGTGGGAGCAGGTATATTTTCAGACAAACTTAGGCCAAAGCAGCGTTTTCCAGGCGAAGGTCGTAACAAAGATAATTGCTGCCCGTGAGGCTGCGATAAAGGTAATACCAAGTGATGATATCACTTTTTTCATCCACAGTCAGGCAGGGCTAAAAACGATTTCTACTACTGAAATAAAATCGAAGCTTGTGAAGTGCTGTGGCGAAAAGCTTAGTGCTCTTGCCACACAGCATGAGGTAAAATTATGCTGGGTTTCTGGACATGAGGGCATACCAGGGAATGAGAAGGCTAATGAATTGGCAAGGAAAGGATCTACGCTAGACCTGGAGCAAGCTGATCAATTAGTGAAAATCCCGCCATGTAAGCTCAAACATGAAGCAGGGATCAAGACTCTAGCGCAAGCGAATGAAAGATGGATTCTTTGGACTCCTGTAAGATAACTAGAAAATTATGGCCAAGATACAATGGTGGCAGAACTGATACGCTGATGCAGAGGGACAGGAAAACCCTCTCCATCCTTGTAGGAGTAATTACAGGTCATAATACTCCGCGCTATCATATGACAAAGCTAAGGCCAAGTGAAGACGACCTCTGTAGGGGTTGTGGAGACGAGGAAGTCAATGAGGATACAAACCACTTCCTCTGCCACTGCCCAGGTCTTTGCCACCTTAGACATAGATCCTTTGGAAAGCACTTCTTCCAGGATACTGAAGAACTAAGAGACGTACCCATCAGGGACATCTGGAGGTTCATTAAGGCTTTAAAATGGTTCGGAAGCATGGGGCAATAGTAGAATGCTTTGGGTACTGCTCCACGAGCGAGGGGTACCTTTCCCCCCCAATAAATGGGCATCACAATGTAAAAGTAAATGAAAATTAGAATGGACTGACAATGCAAGCCAAGGACCCTCTTCTGGATGTCAGGTCATGTAGGGATAGAGGAAATAAGGCACCCGATGAACTGGCAAAGAAAGAATCAGAAACACTATTCGTTAGACCCGAGCCATTCTGCGAGCTGGGACTGCATCGAATCCAAGAAGAACTGCAAAGACAAGAAGACTATGGGAAGCAATTCCAGAACTATGGCAGGCAAAGGAACTTCTCGAGAATTACGACCGAAGGAGGAGCAAGGCTTGCCTAGGCACAAGAATCTGCTTCGCATTCTAATGGGTTTCCTAACGTGCCATTGCAGACTCAGAGACCATCGCTGGAAAATGGGAATAGAAGCAGATGGAAACTGCAGATTCGGCAGAAATATCGAGGAGACCCCGTCACACCTCTTTAAGGACTGTGGAGCATTTCCTTTTTTTTATCGAAACTCAAATAGTATCAGGATTCAATTATGTCCGAGGGTGGTGTCTAGGCTAGCAGGGGACATTTATAGTGTTTGTCATTGCTATAATTCACGGGAATTTTTTTGATCCACAAAAGAAGATCACACCTGAGAGCGTATATTTTCTTTTAAACGGAGTACCCATCGTTGGACCCAATCCAGATTAGAGGAGGTGCTATAGGTCGAGACTTATCGGCCAATAGTTTGGAGGAGCACAATTGATCTCTACAGATCGCAGTACATACACGCACCCTAACTTTTAATATCAAACATCTAAGGCAAGGCTCACCCTAATACGGTTCATATCCCACCAGGAGTGGTTAAAGGGCAAATACACCCATAATTTCTGTAGAACCTCAATCTTCAATGGAAGAGGTTAACTAACTGCGGCTTGTCAATTAAAATATGGCCTAACTATGCCAAGATTAAGACAAAACATCTTCTAAACAGTCCTCGGACAGAAATTGCCAGAATAGCGGCGATAACTATGGAACATTGGCCAGTAGAAGACCATGTGACCAAATCAGGTATAGAACACAGTCTTCACTGCCGCAACCGAAAACAAAGTAAATGTCCGGCAGTAGAATGCTCCATGAATGGTTTATGCAATGCGCAGTCTGGCAACAACTTAAGCCATGCATTTGCAAAGGAAATGAGAGAGAGTTTCCTTCTCGCTTTCGTTTTTGCTAAATTTGGCTGCACTGTCTCCAATCGGCCAATGCCTCATACTAATCTATGTATGTCACAAACGTCAAGAACTGCAATAAATGTAAATCAGAATAAAATGACACAGTTCAACGTGCGTCAATATAGATTTGGCATTTTATGCAACATTTCCATTAAGCAACAAAGTCGTTTCCTACAAAATAGACGAAGGAATTGAGAGAAATAACGTCAATCAAGTTGCAAATATCATTAGGGATCCGCCATCTAAATTTGCAAAACCGTTGCTATGACATCTATTCACTGTCTCATTAACTGCCATTTGTGACGTTTTCTTCCAAGAAAATCAATTTTCGAAATCCAATCAAGTTTTCGATATTGGCACACGTTTCACGATAAAAAAAAATAAAAAAAAAATCAAAGGGGAGTATGCATCCTCTTAGCGTTGATTCGTTAATTTCATTCGGAATTTTGTTTTCTTCCATCCGCGCACATTAATTACGATATTTCTGTTTGTCTTGGCTTTCTTCCATTTAAAACTGGGTGTAGTCGCGCTGAGAAAAGTGTGCAAAACAAAACTGGTTCCATCCATAAGGGCCGACTAAAAATAACCCAAGGAACACATGACGACTAAAAGGTTCATTAACTTACACTGACATGGATTGCAAAGCGATTAAAATGCAAAATGTCTCACGTGCCAATCTGACAGATATGTCATAAAATTTGGTCGACAGTTGGCGATCGGTGTCAATAACACGACCTACGGTATCGCAATGCACATGAAATATTTCTGTTTTCGGAAATAGATTTCGAATGCATTTGCATCATTTTATTGCGCGCTAAAGCCATGAAACACACCCAGTGTCAGACGCCTGGCGATAAGGTAATGATTACTCAATTTGAATTCTAAATTTAGCACATCCAACTCACCGCGTTCAGGTTCCCTTGTTCGGCCAGCCGCACTTGAACAGCCAGTTGAGCTAACAGAGGCTGGATTTCTGTTTTCTTGGTTCTTTGGTTTCTCGATGAGTATCTGTTGTATTGTGACAGGACCTCGATGGTATTTCTTTTGGCCAAATGTCACATCAGTCGAGTTCGCCAATGACAAACTGGTGACTTGTGGTGCATTTACCGATGGAACGCCACCTGCATCAATTGTTTGACCCAATAGAATTGCAATTTCCGGTGTAGCACTCGAAATTGGTTTGATCTCCTCTAAGTTTGTGGTTTGCTGACCGAGTTTTTTTACCATACACCCGGTTTTGGTGTCTTCAAATTCATCGATATCGGACTCGATGGCACTTGATTCTGCATCTGATTCGATTGATGCTATTGAGACGTGGAAACTTCGCATGGAAGGATTCGGTGAAGTGAGAGTGGTGTTTGGTTCATTTCCTGCCATGGAAGATTCATCGCGGGTGATGTTGATGACATTTTCTATATTTATTGTCGTAGGGTTGTCAGTTTTTGACATTTGTTGACTCGGTTCATTGTCAACCACTATGTGAGGTCGAATTGTCACTTCACTTAAATACATTTTGCAAAGTTTGTTAGCACTTTTTGGATTTTGCAAAACTCCTGTCACATCGCACACAACCCGAACGAAACACGGATAAGTTTAAACAAATGACTGACGGCTGTCTAAGAAAATTGATGCACTCCTCCACAGCCTTCCACGAACTGATAACACTCTGCTGAATAATTTTCTTAGACCTTTGCAAAGATCTACACGCGCGGAGTTAAATCAATTTCGCGCCATATCAAGGCTGAAATAAGTAAACAAAGTGACGGTGAGGTACGAGTATCTATACTTGTTTGCCGGGCTTTTCAAAAATTTGTTTCCTATCTTTGGCACTTTCGCCGTGGTGAAAGGAATTTTTCCAGTTTGTTGTGTGGAAAAACCTGATGGTTGGTCGATGAAATAATGGAAAACTAAACCATGCACTCGTGGGGTTATCACTAATCAATTCGCAGAGTCTGTGGGCTGCAAAAGCTTTGACTATATCTCGAACTGGAGAGCTTTACATCTACGCAAATATTGTATCTCTGTACAGATGCGGCGCCTCACGTTATTCGATGGATTGTCGCGATCGACTAATTCAAGTGACTGAATGATAATAGGGAATTCTCCAGCCGGCATATGAACAGAATAAAAAAACACAGAGAATGCCTTCTGCAAGCTTACTGGGATCTCAGAAAACACGTTTTCTTTAGAGCTTTTCACTTCGGAATACCACTGACAGTAGAAAACAGATACAAAAAAGTTGTTCTTTCTGCAAAATAACATGAAACAGACTGACAGACAACTGGGTATGTGAAGAGAGAGGGAGATTGTATCTCTGGATTCAGACTTCAGACTGTGTGTTGGGCGTATCTACTGACGATAGATGAGAACTGTTTGGTAGCCGTGCTAATTTTAGTGATGTTCTTTGGAAAATGTATTTTTTTTATTGGTTTTTATAGATTCTAATTAAGAAATCAGTTTGGAATACGTAGAAATGTTTAGAACGACTGCTGTAGGGCGGAATGTCAGATCAGCTTAAGTATGAAAGAAGACATCGCCATTCTGCTCCTTTTCAGGAAGCTCATCCGTTGAATTCAAAACGATAAGTTAAAAAAAGATCCCTAACTGAGGTCGTCAAAATGTATGGACTGGCAGAAGCCACGTTTCATTGGCCTAGTTCATGTGAATAAATTATTTTACTTTATGCATGCAAATGTAGCTTCAGGGGCGTCACTGCTCTTAATTAAACTAGTTTATGCCCGCAGCTTCTTTTGCGGTTAATTTGGTTTAAAAACAAACCAAACCTGCTCTACCTGCACCAAACTCTTTTCGTTTCAGATTTCCAATTTCCTCATGCGTTGTTACATTCCAAATACAATAGTTCCGACTGTGAAAAGTTGTTCCCAATTTTGTTTTAGATCCAAGCCTTTCTTGAAGACTGAGCTTTTAAATAGCGCAAACTAAATACGTTCAACAGTTCTCCTTACAAAACTCAAAAGGCTCCAAAGAACAGCGAGTATAGGCCCCACGGGAGCATTGAGGTCGGCCCCAACGGATGCCCTTGCGGTGCTCCTGCATCTTTTGCCTCTAGACTTACACACAAAAAACAACACACTATGCAGCGCTGTCAGACCCAAAGAATCTGGGTGCTGGACCGCACGGCCCTACGGCCACAGCAATATCCTGGACTCGCTACCAAATGGCATGGTCACGTTTCTAAACGACTACATCACACCCAAACTTAACTTAAGGAAAAACTTCCATGTGGTATTCCCCACCAGAGCACAGTGGACGAAAAACGAAGTGGTAAAGAACTTCGACACGGTCATCTATATCAACGGATCAAAGATGAACTCCGGTGTGGGGGCCGGTGTCTACTCGGAATCACTGAAAATAGCAAGATCATATCGCCTGCCGGATTTTGCCAGCGTTTTCCAGGCGGAACTACTGGCAATCCGGGAGTCTTGCACGCAACTCGGGCGTGACAGATCACACAAACAAAACATTGCTATTCTCATAGATAGCCAGGCCGCTATCAAGGCCGGGGCACAGCGACATAACAGGTAACGAGCGTGCGAATGAGCTGGCCAGGCAGGGGTCAGCTCTACCCGGCCCACCCGCGACAAGGGTCTACATCCCGCTAGGAGTGGTTAAAAGACAAATCTACTCACACTTCCTGCAGAAGACCAATCTCGAATGGGGGAGTTTAACCAACTGCGCCATATCAAGGAAGATATGGCCGACCTACGAAACGACCAGAACAAATGATCTCCTAAGCAGAACCCGCCTAGATATTGCTAGAATATCGGCAGTTATCACGGGGCACTGGCCAATTGTAAACCATGCCCCCAAACTAGGTATTCCGTACAATCCCCTCTGCCGCAGTTGCGGAAATGAAAATGAGTGGGAAACTCTTGTCCACTTCCTCTTGCAAGAGCCAGACTGCGTGCACTGAACCAACCATTCTTCGATGACCTCAGCGACCCCTCGGGTAAAAGGATACAAGACCTAATTCGATTTTTAAATTTCACAGGTTGGATGTAGGCTCTCCCGGCTGTCTAACACATCATCAACCAGGACACACGAGTCGTGGTAACAAAAAGGCACATCCTAGTGCTAATTGGGTTCAGTCGAACCGCCAGCTCTACCTACCTACCTCAACAGTTCTCAAGGTTATGTGGAACATGACAGCATGTATATACGCGACTCAATGCCATTATTGTAAACTTTTCGACACAACCTGATCTAGACTAACACTTATCCTTTCCCTCAAGCATGGAAACTACCAAATTTGGTAGAAGAATCATCGTCATATTGCCCAATCTGCCTACTTGAGACAATGGAAACAAATTCTTGATCGATTCATACACTTCTTACTTATGTCCTGTTTCCCCTTGTAGGTCCTAGGGTCTCTACTATACCAACGGACCATCGTGTGCGGTTTCTGGCAATATGCCTCAGCTCTCTCTAACTCTTCCCCAATTGCCGAAACTCCTCCTTAACTGTACTGCCCCA
This sequence comes from Matsumyia berberina, assembly GCA_917880715.2. Lineage (NCBI taxonomy): Eukaryota > Metazoa > Arthropoda > Insecta > Diptera > Syrphidae > Matsumyia > Matsumyia berberina. The sequence continues at coordinate 11,664,064 of OU862870.1, forward strand.
TGTATTTCTCGGTCGACGGACTTTTCTGACACATTGAGTAAGCGGATTCGATTGCATAGCGTAGCAATGGAGCTGTCGCCTTTTTGAAACGTGTGACCAATCCACTGCCACCTTCGTCGTTGGATGGTTGTGCCTATCGATTACTGATCTTGTTTTTGATTAAGATGTTCGCTAGGCCAGAAAATCCTCCGTAGGCACCTATTACCGAACGTTTGCAGCTTTCTTGTGATAGTGGAAGTCACTTTCCAAGTGTTGTACACATATAATAGCACGGATTCATCATTGGAACGGAACAGTAGTAATTTGATGTTTAAGCTGATAACATTGCTTCGCCATACTTTGGACAACATTCCAAAAGTAGACTTCGAATTGCCGATTCGGCTGGGAGTATCTTTTTCGGTTCCACCATATCGGTCCAGACAATACTTCCAAGATATTGAAAGCTCTCTACTTTCTTTACCGGCTGTCCAACGATGTTCACTTGAGATGATGCGTTCGTTTCGAGGCTGATGGTCTTGGTTTTAACTGTGTTAATCTTGAACCTCACGACATTTGGCTCTTTCTTAAAACCCGCTGTCATTTGGTGGAGTTCCTATATGATAATAGGCGTTCATCGTCAGCGTAGTCAAGACGTTTGAGTTGAGATGTAAGAGTCCATCAAATTCCTCCATTACTCAACGACATACACGACAGAGGTCTATTGGAGAAGAGAAAGGAGTATTGTCAGATGTAGTCGACACTGCAGTTGAAGCAAAACAGGAAAAAAGATTGGGATGCCGAACACAAGAGTAATGTGCAATAGTGACGGTGGACATAACCTTTTAACTCGGCAAATTGGCCAACTATATGAAGATCGTTTGTCAGAATGGATACAACGCATTACTTGCTGAAGATAATTTTAAACTACTTCGCGAGCAGGAAGCTGAGATATGAAATTGATCAAGGAATACGACGTAGTTGCGAAAGTCCAACAAGTATCGCTACTGGGCCCGGTCTTATGGAACGTCTTGTACGACGAAGTTATGCGGTTCACTTTAGCACGAGGACTCAAAATAATTAGGTTCGTTGATGACATCACCGTTGTTATCGTGGCAAAAGGAACTCTCCCGGCTAACACGAATGAAGCAGTCTTTCATATCTAGAATTAGAAAACTGTGGAATATGTGAATACGCGTCACTACTGCAGGCAGCACTTTCTCACATACTACCGAAAGGCAATGGACTTGGATAAGCTAGTAGGATTTTAATATTCAGTCAGTAGTCGGCTTAGTCTTTCTATACGATGCCCCAGTTTGACAAGGGTATAAAGGAAACAAGGAGAAAATTATCGTCAATCAATCGTCATCGGTGTTCGTTACATCTTGGATAGACTGGTTCCCATTGACATCCTCGCGAACTAAGGGTCTATGCAAAATCGAAGAGCCTCACGTCATCAAGAGACAAACAGCATTGAGAAAGAAGGAAAAGCAGCCTCTATAGCTAAATATGTGGCAAGCCCGCTGGGACAATGCACCACAAGGTAGATGGATCTACAAGTTGTTGGATGGTATCTGCGGGAGTCCCAGAAAGATCAGAAGGATTTACATGTTAAATACCTAGACGGAAACTGCCACTATCACCCTATGGAGTTTCTATCGGATCATGGAGTTGGGCTGCCAGATAAAACTTCTTAAAAACCAGGACATTTAGAAATAACCATACGTATACATAAAAATACACATACCTACCTTCAAATACAGCTTTATCCAATAGCTTCTTTCAGTTGCATGAAAACTCCAGCCTCTACGCCCAAGCACATCTCATCGGGGATCATTAAACCTAAAACACTGTGGCGTATGTGGAACATTTTACCGATTTCTTAGGTGCCAATAGGATCTTCCTTTAAAGAGCTACTTCCAATGTTTCTATTGACGATCTGTTTTCCCTCCTTGCGATAGGGTTAAAAAACTGAGATTGCCCCAGCAAAAGCGGGACGTCTGGCAGGTTTATCACGGAGGCAATCAAAAATACTCGTTTGTACATCGATTTGGATCCTCTGTCTGGTCTGGTCTGTCCGGACCAGGAGGAAGTTGCATACATAACTCGTAGCATATCATTACAGACGCAGTTCATAGGTCCTAGTAGACCAAATGGTGGAGTCAGAGGACAATTGGATGCAAATTTGTACACGAGTAAATTGGTCTACGGAAAGTCAACAAACAGGCGAGAAGAAGCACAACATAAATTCGTAGCGGGGATACTGGCTGATGTATATGATTGGTCCATATTAGTGCAGTTTTAGGCCAGGAAAGTCAAATATTCATTCTACGACAAACCTGAAACGACAAACGGCGACAAAGCTGAAACCTGACATGGTTCTAGAATGTAAGGATCAACTTTAACAGCAGTAGGTGTCTTGCAATAAATGAAACAAAAACCACAACCTCATCATTTACTGAACATCCTTAAAACTTTTATTTTAAATTAAAAACAAACAAAAAATGTATCACAAATAAATATGTAGATCCCAGCGTCTTACAAATAACTTAACAATGTTTACAGTTCATTTGACCAATTTGGCCATTTTGTTATGATTTCGTAGAGCGCGTCGCCAGGCCCATCGGAGCGCTCCAATTGCCTACTGCCGTAGAGTTTAAAGTCCGGAATAAGCTTATTCAGTCGAACGCCTTCACTTATCAACCATTTTGTTGCGTTCAACTGTGTCTCCGGAGGTGGCCACTTGTTGAAAGTTCCAATAAAGGCAATCCCTACACTCTCGTTGTTGAAGCCTTCTGTATGGGCACCCACTTTATCCCAGCCTCTGCCTACATACATGTTTCCATCCCCACCGACCAGGAAGTTGTACTGAATGTCACCCATTGACCTAAGCATGTCGTAGTTTTGTATGAATCTTGTTCGAAAGATGCACATGGACTGTAAGAATTTAAGTTGTTGTTGGGCTTCGAGTGAAGTATTAGGGAAGGACCTACCATAGTGCTACAGCCCTCCGTGGTTGTGTGTGTGATTATGACTCTCGAAGTTGGAGTTAGTAGATCGTCTAGTGTGACATTCGGTGTTCGGGCCAGCCAGTCAGCTCGTGAGATCAATTTTGGTGTGGTTTCACAATTTGTATCACAGACATCTGGAAGAAAAATTTTGAATGATGATTCGTGTAGGAAGCGGTGTGGACTTACCCTGGAGGATACTACCTTGAATAATTTTAAGAGTCGAGATGATCATTATTCCGATCAAGAGGACTGCGATGAGGATTATTGTGGTGATTATGGCGGCCTTATGATTAACAATGTACTTAGATATCTGTGATGGTGGTGAAGTGTTTTGCAATGCATCTGAAAGGATAAAAGGAAAGTTCATTCGTTGGATGACACTAAAAAGGGGGGTTGGATGAGCTGCAAGGCGGGTTTTGCTCCTCGTAAGTAAACCAGCAGCCAACGGAACTGAAAAGTATCCAGTGCATTCCTGCATCCATGCAGAGACAGCTTAGGAACACCGATTTTTCACACGGCATAGCTTTAAAGGAGACAGAGACTCAGTTTTTCCGTATAAGTTCTCTTCTGGTCTTGCTTATAATAAATTGCAAGACATAGCCATGTTAAGCCGAATTCATTGATAGGACAAAACCTGAGGGCCGTCCTTTGTCCCTTATTCTATTGAGTCTCAACAGTAACAAAGAATCACCTGTTGATTTTGGTTTCAAGAAAATTTTTTGCATCATCATTTACATTTACAACAATTTACATTTTAAAAGATAGAACGCTGAAGAAAGTTAAATAATTCCAATTCGGAAGTAGAAACAGTAGTTCTAGAACGAATGACTAGATTCTATTTATTCAGGGTGTGATGCAGTTGAAGTACATTCTATTAACTTTCAGAAACGATAAGTGCGCGAAATTCAACTCAAGTGACAGCTGTCAAACAACTTGTTTACACGTGTGACATTTTTTTTTATGACATTTCTACAAGACTTGAATTTTTAAGATTCTATCTGACGCAAGCCCTATTTGCGAATCTGATTCGCCAGAAGGGCTTATTTTAAAGCTAGGCACATTATCTAGACACCGAATATGTGACCGAATATTGGCGGCCAGATTTCAGACTTAGAGATATTTAGCAGCAGTCTGGCTCCGGGAATAGAAAAGCATTATATCTGCAGCAGAGAGATAAGAGAAAGAACTTAAAGCCCCAATCGCAGCATCGACACTTGTAAAGGGTAGTGGCTTGAGTCTCAGAGGGAAGCCCGGCATAGCGTGCGCTGTGGTGGAATAAACCACGTAAAGGTCGTGGATGGACAAGCCTAACAAGCTTCAAGTATGTGCTCGAAGACTTCCTCGTCTTCTATACAGAGCCGGCACTGTATATCTGAACACATTTTTAGCTTGTTAACATGGTATTTCAGGCCGCAGGAGACTCTAAGAAAATTCCCCAGCTATTTAATGCTTTCCTTGCCCAGATTAAGAATTTTCTTATAGGAATATGTTTTGATTACTATTTTAGTCAGAAGGGCTGTTTGCTCGGAGCTGGATGTCCGAATTCTTAAACAGCGCTGTGACAGTATCCTCAGTTGATGGCACAGCAGGGTTCTCGTCTTAATTACGCGAAAGTTGATCCGGTTCAAGCCAGTTCGTCTGCAGATATATTACCTACAATTCTTTGGTTTTAAGGCACCCAACCATGGTCGGCAGGGTTAACCGTGGGAAGTAAAGCCACCGCATAGCAACCATTGACTGATTTTATTAAGAGAGACATTTAACTTTAGACGCCGCCTGACTAGCTGAAAAGATGTGTATTTGAGCGCACATTTTACCAAATCCAAAATGTTGGGATTCTCACGTACTTGCAATCGGTCTACGTGCGTGTCTCTCAAATAATTCTTCAATGGACTTCTATCATAGCGATGATTTCAATGGCATGGATTTTAGCCTGAAGCACCCATTAATACTCAGACTTCGACGTTGGACAACAAGACATTGGATCAGGTGGATCTAGACCAGACTTGTTGAGTTCTCTATTAGACCAGGCTACATGGTCCAATATCGCTACCTCAAATAACCTCAAAGTACACTTTTATGTCGGGAATAGTACAAAACATCACTCTTCTTGGAATTGCGTGAACTATTTGCAGATATTCCAGCTGCAGTCTCCTAGGGAATATATATTGCATTTAAACTCAATAACAGCTTCTAGTACAGGAGCCGGATTGTACTCGGAAACCCTACAGATTCAGATTGCCAGAAAGCTGAAGCGTCTTCCAAGCCGAGCTGCTAGCAATAGTAAAATCAAACTCAGTCAAGAAATGTCAAGACACGCTAATCACCATAAGTCACCATACAGTCAAACTCTGCGGGGTTTCCGAAAATAACGACATAGAAGGGAATGAAAAAGCTGACGAATGTGCAAGATTGGGGTCAACGATAAACATCAGCAAAGCAGACGCATCTGTAATACCAGCGATAGGGAAATTAAATAAATAAAAAGCTGGTGCGACAGCTCGGGATGAGCCAAGGTCTAACTTCTCGCAACCATTCATGTTTTGCGTGTTCCATATTTCGCGCGAATGGAAAGGACCTACAATTTATTGCCCACTCCGAACGGCGAATTAAGAAGCTCTTTTATGACAGGTTATACTCCCGGAGGCTTGGCATTCCCCGACGAGAGGTGGTGCCGTGGAAACTGTTCGGTGGATAAGGCTGGGGCTTGAACCCACGCCGTACAGCAGTTTAACGCACTAACCACTGAGCCACGGCGACCACAAGGAGGGAGAGAGGATAAGGAGATTGCATTGGATAATAGAAAAAGAAGCTAATTCCTCCTGGTTAGCCAGAGAGATTACGCCAACTCTTGGGCACGATGGGCGAAACTGCATAAAGCTAAAACAAGGTGCCTTCTGGCACTGGACAGATTCTATATCCGCATGGTCACTGGAGTTATCACAGGGCACTGCGCTATCGGAGTCATGCTTCGCAAGTAGAGAATTGAATCCAACGAATTATGCAGAAGCTGCGGAGATGAAGAAGAGGTAGAATCAATCCAACATCTGCTGTGCCACTGTCCCGCCCTGCAAGAAGGACGTCTACGCGCATTAGGATCAAGGTTCTTTGCAAGTAAAGCAGAGGTAACAGATTCACAGTTAACGGCTGGTTCACAAAACAGCCAACAATACGATAGGTCCTTAGGTTGTCGCGGGAACCAGATTGCTATTCTCACAACAATGGACCCTCCAGGTCTCCGAGTGAAAGTGATGAGGCCTATCCATCACACACCATAATAACCTAACCTAACTTTAAAGTCTTTGTCGCAATAAGACATCGCACTTTGAGTATCGATGTCAGCGGACTAATTTTAGTGGTTTTTCCAACAAATAATTGTAATCAAAACAGCGATTCATTACAACAAACAGGTCATGTTCATACACATTTCCAAGGATTAGAGCCCTTTTCAAGGACAAATGCCACAAAATCTCCAGGCATTTGTAAACAATTGGTCAGATAGCACACTTTGTGTGCCCATATCGAACCACTTATCTGCTCTAATTAATAATAGATTGCGATAAAACTTTCCACTTGATGGATCGGTTCACCTAAATACATACTCATACTCACATGTATCTATGTATCTTTTCGTTTAACAAAAACAAATTTCACACAAACATCCGCGTACACAGAGGGAGAGATCCATACAAAATTATTGAATTCTCCGCTGTGAGGATGACTTGCTGATTTCCTTCTCTCGTTTGTTTATCGATGATTCTATGTTTGAAGGCATATTGACTTCTCAATAAATAGGAATGGTAATGCTGTTGTCACGAACTTGGAATGTAATCCTAAGACGCTAACTCTAGCTGGACTCGTGTGCAACTGATTTCGAATTGAGAAACGCCATCGTAGTTCATTTCCATTTTAAGTCAAAGTCCAAATTGTTGTTGAAACATAAACATAGGTATCCGCAGATACAGGCATCTATGTACACAGGTGTATAAAAATAAACACCAAACTGGTGAAACAGGTATTTTTGCTGAACATTCGAATCGAGAGAGAACATTAGATAGCACGAGTGTAAGTGTAATGAGCTGCTACCATTTAAAGCTGATTGCTACGTTTTTTCGTAAAAGGAGTATCGGAAAATTTTGTAAACGGCAATGACATGCTGATTCATTGGACAGTCCAATTACGATCGGGTAGTCGTTTCCAAACGTATACAAGCGACGCTTCATGCCTGAAAACTTTAGAAAAGCGGTCAAGGAGGGCTTAACGAAGTTGAAAGAGCTATCGAAGAGGGAAAGCGATTAGATTAACTCCATTCTCGTGACATCGGTACTCAAAGTACGTTGTCTTATTCTCACAAGGCCTTGCAAGGGTCTTCTTTGTCAGTGGAGCAAACAGTTTACTGGACAAAATCTTCAGTCCGAATAAGTCTAATGGGCGGTAGCCTAGCTTAAATCAATTCAAAGCCCAGGTACATGCATTAGGTGCGCAAGTGCGAAGTTTGTCAATAGATGGCTCCAGCAGTAAGTGCTGGCCGATTTTGGCATATCCAAAACGTCATGAACCTAGCTTAGACATATGGTAAACAAACCGTTTTGACATTTTAGTGACTTTGTTTTGCCTTTGGGTGAAAATGTCTGATTTTGTGCCAAATAATCGTCATTTGCGGGAAATGTTGATGTTTTTCTGTCATTCGAAGAAAACGGCGGCTGAAACGCATCGAGAGCTCAAAAAAGTTTACGGAGATGCTGCCCTAAGTGAAGCAACGTGCCGTGATTGTTTCCGTCGCTTCAAAGACGGTGATTACGATGTTGACGACCGTCCGCGTAAAGGAAGGCCAAAATCCTTTGAAGACGCTGAATTGGAGGCATTGCTCGATGAGGATCCGTGCCAAATGCAAGAACAGCTTACTTCAGCATTAGGAGTTACCCGCCAAGCCCTTTCCCAGCGATTGGATGCGTTATGGTTATGCTGTGTATTTGGCGACACCAGGTTGGTGTTATTTATTATGAACTGTTGAAAACCAATAAAACCATCACTGGGAAAAGGTATCGACTTCAATTGATGCGATTGAGCCAAGCACTGAGCGGAAAACGGCCACAATACGAGCAGAGGCACGAAAATGTGATTTTACAGCACGACAACGCTCGGCCTCACGTTGCCAAACCCGTTAAAACCTACCTGGAAACGCTCAAATGGGAAGTTCTACCCCACTCGCCATATTTCCCAGATATTGCGCCGCCGGATTATTAATTGTTCCGTTCGATGTCACATGATCTGACTGATCAGCAGTTCCGCTCATATGAAGACATCCAACCAAGTGCTTCCTCGACCTACTAGTGGTGGTCCTAGGGCAATTTTACGTGTAAACCTTTGCGTATATAGGCCAAGACCGGCGTTTTAGTGGTCCCATTCCAGACTAGACCACGTGAACTTTTGACACTTTTCACAACGATTTGTGATCCATTTGTCGCATGAATGGACGGAATCTACTATTTATTGTCTACTGAGAAGCTTCTTCATGATAAATCATACTATCGGCGGTTATTGCAATTTACAACTAATTAACCATCAACGGTTTGCTATTCTCCGATGAGAGGTGGTGCCTCGAAAAATGTTCGGTGGACATTGCTAAGGCTCGAACCTACTCGTACAACGGTCCAAAGCAATGATTATTGAGCCACGATTAGTAGAGATCGGGTTTCGGAATGCGAGAACGCTCCTTGAATTTTGCAAAGAGGACCTTGAAAGCGCCAGATTCCAACAATTAGGAAAATAATTCAGACAGTAAAACCGTGACATCTTGGTACTAAGTGGGATGCTGGTAAGTTCCAGTCGTATATGGCATAGCACTGTCTTACTTTACTTGGGCAAACGGTCTGGGCCAATCTTCTGCAGGCTTACTGAGGGAAGAAGTCTAAGAAATGGGAAGCAGTTGATCTCAGAGATACCTTTGGTACCAACTTATACAGCTTTAGATAAAGATATTTGCACCAGAGACTGTCAGGAAGTGTATCAGCTACAACCAAGTAAAAGCCACCTATAATTTAACATCGAACGGCGGCATTGAGGCCATGATGGGCAATGAAAACGAAGCGTGTAGCCAGGAACGAGATCACCACCTCCATGGTAGCTTACATTCACTGCCGAAATGCAGTTGTATCGGATAAAAAAAAAATTACCAGCGCTCTTCAAGAACACCGGAATCCAGTGTTTTCATGACTCCAGAGAAGTCATAGCAAATGGTTGTCTGTCGTGAAAATTTAGGTCCCAGGACATCCACAGGCCCACAGAAGAGGTTCAAATCTTGACAGCCTTCTTTAGCAGCGAGTACGAGTATTCCACTTCGATCTGCCAAGGGACTTCTATTCTTACAGTTCTTTGAGATAACTAATTAAAGGTGGGTCAGGCCTGGTGTCTGCCTAATCTCTACGACCAAATGACCCTCAAATAATTAAACCGAAACCAAGACCCTTTCAGGAAAAATCGAAGGGAAAGATGTGAACGAAAATGAAACCCTTGACCAAAACCTCGCTTAACCTGGCATCATATAGCTCTGTCCTATTGTAAATCAACAAGCTGAATGTAAGGAAGTGGGTGCCCAAGAGTCTCAAATAGGCGCCATTATGCGCTAATTGGGCACCAGGCACGTTAGCCCTGATCACTATCGATCGTTGAAGAGCCATAGAGATTTCTTGTGTAAATGAACCATAATTCGCGCTTAAAAACTGTCAAACAGACCTTCTGTCAATCAGACGTCATTTTATTTTGAACAAACTAAGGACCCTGTTTACACAGGAGCAACAGACTGGATTTTTATTTAAGTTTACAGGAGAGGGGGAAAGCGGAGAGGTGACATATTACGTCACTCCGGATTTTTAGATTGTTTAAAATCTTTGGAATTTTTTTGAGGTTTGTAAATGTCAATCGGCAGTCACTTGACAAACGTGTAAAAAAATGGTTTTTGTGAAAAAAATAATGCGTCTTCTGGGTTGGTGGCTGATCGCGTTTGTGTTGATTATTTAAATTGTTTTAAATTTCGTGAAAAAAGCACGAAAATCCAATCAATTCCGTCGACACTGACAATCAGTATGTCAAATAAAGGCCGCGGAATTGTTCAGACAGGTCTATTAATCTGAACACGAACCGTCAAAAAAAATCCAGTCCGTCATTTCTGTGTGAAAAGGCTCCAAGATATCACGTGAAGTGTCATTATCCTGTCGATGACGTCTAATTCAATGAAAACCCATTTTCGAATTACAATCAATTTTACAATACTGACACACGTTTCGCGGGAAAATGTCAATGTTTACTCAAAAATTCTCTTAGCATTGCTTCGCTAATTTCATTTGGAATTTTGTTTTGTTCGTTTCCCGTTAATTATTGACTTTTGTTTCATTAAAAAATGGGCGTAGTCATGTTGTGTACAGACTTGAGAAATTTAAGTGCAATTCAACCGGTTTCCGTCTATAAGGGCCGACTAAATATAATTCCGAGGAACATAAAACAACTGACAGTATGAATCGAAGCAAAATGGCGTCACGTTCAATAAAGCTGTATGCAAGCTTCCAACTCTACGTATATCACCATTAACAAGATGACCTTCTGCATGAGATTTTCGGAAATCCATTTGCTAATGTATTTACATCATCTCATTGCACGTCAAGGCTATCGAACTCACGCTGTGTGTGTCAGACAAATTGTGATAAGGCGTCGTAAGTTTAGCACATCAACTCACCATGCTCGCGTTCCCGTGCACGTCCATTCGTACTGGAACATCCATTTGAACCCTCAAATGCTGGATTAGTGTGTCCATCTTGTGTCGGTTTCTCGGTGAGGATCTGTTTTATGGTCACTGGACCTCGATGACATTTCTTGTGGCCAAACGTCACATCCGTAGAGTTAGTCAACGACAAACTAGCAATTTGCGGTCCATTTTCCGACGAAACATCTTTTTCAATCTTTTGACCTAAGAGGACCGCTATTTTCGGAGTTATATTCGAAATTAAATTGTTTCCCTCGGGATTGATGGTGGTGGACTCATGTTGACCAAGTTTCTTCAACATACACCCTGTTTTGGTGTCTTCGAACTCATCGATGTCAGACTCGATGACACTGGATTCTGCATCGGATTCGATAGATGCTATTGAAATACTTGTCGCACTCCGTACAGAAGGGTTTGGCGAAGTGGGAGGTGGAGCTGCATTCTCTGTTTTCTCTGCTTCGGAGGATCCATCACGAGTGATATTGATGACATTTTCAATATTAATTGTGGTGGAGTTGTCAGTGTTTGACATTTGTTGATTGGATGCTCTGTCAGATGGTATGTGAGGTCGTATTGTCACTTCACTTACATACATTTTATGGACAAGATCGTAGGCACTGTTTGGAATTCGTAAGGCTTCCGTCACATTTTACACACACAAACGACACTGTCAAGTGAAACCGAACGAGTGACAGCTTTCTCTGGAATTCTGTGCACAGTTTCACAGCATTCCACAAACCGATAAGACTGTACCGAATAAAATTCGAAATAACTTTTCAAAGATTTGCACGCACCGCGATAAATCAAATTCGCGCCACATCAAGGCTGAAGCCAGTAAACAAGGTGACCGGAGCTATACTTGTTTGCCTGGTTTTGTATCATTTGCGCTCTCTTGCGGTGAAAGGTTCCCGGTTTCGCTTCGTAAAAACCCGAAGTTTTGTCAATGGGGTAACACAGAGATAAACCGTTTATTCGCGGTGCCAGTGAATAATTTATGAGCTGTACACAGTCACCCGGTCTGTGGACTGAAAAGCTTTAACACTATGGAGCTTTTCGTGGGACTACGCAACGCGACGCTTTGTATCTGTATACGGATGCACCGCTTGCGTTATTCAACGGATTGTCGCGGTCAACTAATTCAAGTGACTGAATGATAGTAGGGAACTCTCCAGCGTGCCTGTAAGCCGAAGAGAGAAAAACTCGTAAGCTTGGCGGGGTTTCAGAAAAACACGTTTCTTTTTTTTTTCTGAGCTTTTCATTTGTCAAATGGGTATGTGTAGTCGTTTTTCTCGGCGCAAAATGGTACGAAGAAGACGTAGGTATCTATGGAGAGGCAGAGGTTGTATCTCTGAATTTCAAAATTCAAACTGTGTGCTGGGCATATCTACTGGCGACAGGTGAGAGCTGTGTGGTAGTGGCGTGCTAATTTTAGACGTATTCTTTGGAAAACAATCTTTTTTATAGTTTTCCATAAATTGCAATTAAAATACCAGTGCCGCTGAAGTGCGCAGAAAACTTTACAATGTAATTGTTGTTATACATAAGTATATGTGCCTAATTGGCACTTACTCGAATCGATTAATTAAGTTGTCGTCTTCATTCTAGCGGAACTTATCAGCTCGAACAGAAATGATTTATTCGATAGATACAGTCGTTTTGATAGTGGACAAAGATTTAACAAGTTCTTTATCGCCTTTGTTTAGATCGTTAAAATTTATTGCTTCGAAGAGGCAATACTTTATTGCCTTGGTTTATGTAAACAAGCAAACTTGAGGTTTGATTGATTTTTCTTAACTAGACAGCAAACTATAAAATGTTGCACAAGTTTATTGGTATTTTTTCCTGGTTCAATGATCTTTAAGGAATTATCGCCCTTTGATGTGAAGCCTCTCTACATCAAGTTGGCGTTAAGGTAGGTAGGTAAGGAGGCTGTCCATGCGAGGCACCGAGACAAGAAAGGCCCTTTGTGATAATCTTTGTGATACCCTTGGTGCCACTCCAACTTATGAAACCATTTGGAGCTCTTAATAAAGTTGAGGAAACTTTTGATTTCAGTATGCGATAATTCGTCCAAATTGTGTCGGGAAGGTTGGGAAGGTGTCGGTAAGTGTCGCCTTCGGCGATCTTAGTTGCTGACGATTTGAAAATCAAAGCCCTGGAAAGAAAAATGTCTACAACACTTAAGCTAGAATTGCATTCAATCTACTAAATGAGATAAAAACGTGGGTTCAGGGAACTCGGGTATAGTAAGACGATATCGAGTGTAACTTTCGCATCGGAACCAACAACTACAAAAGTGGAAACTTCGAGAGTGAGGCCCTGTTCAGACAAGGCGGTAACATGGCGATTGCAACACCAGAATTGTGCAGTCAGGTGTGAATGTAAATAAGCTACTTGCCGTGTCGGGGCTTGTCGAAGACTACATACCGAGTGATCGCCAATGCATTGTCTTTGTCTTTCACCCACGAGTACCGAGGGGAAAGGTTTGCAGATTTAAGAGCTGAAGATAAAAGCGGCAGGAACTCAGGTCCTACTTTTATCAAACGTACAACGAAAGATTAGTGGGTGGAACGAACATTACGACGAGAAGTGAGTGCAATCCACTCACTCGATGTCAGACGAAAGAGTAAGCTGCGCTTAGTAAATATGGCACAGAGCAGATCAGGAGCAAACGGTGTTACTGTGGATTACCCGGAAAGAGCTTAAATGTGTTGCAGAACCTACGGCTGCCAGATTAAACTTCATGAAAATCGATAGAAAGTGGGGTATTTAGAAATAATCATAAAATATTAGACACGAAATCAAGGAACACACAAAAACACATGAATGCCTTCATTCGAATTCGGCTTTTTGCAATGGATCCTTTAAGTTGCATTAATATTCCCCTGGGCGTCCAAGTTCTTTTTATAGTGGATCGCTGAACCTAAACTACTGTGGCGTATGTGAAACATTTTAACCGATTTTTCAGGTCATCTCAGTTCGGACTTCACTCTCTCCTGCAAAGTTCAAAGCTTTTAAGATGGCATTTGCCAATGGATCTTTTCAGATTAAAATCGGGACGGACAGGGTTATGTAGGTAGGTAAAGTGGCAGCTCTTTGAACCCAATTAACGCTAGGGTGCGCAGTTGTGTAACCATGAACCTTGTTTAAACCTATCTGTATGTGGTTGTTGATTTGATGTATTGGGATGATGTGGCTAAATCCAGCCGGGGGAGTTCAGATACAGGATTAGTTCTTTAATCCTTTTTTCAGCTATCTCGCCCAGGTCCACGAATAAAGGTTTGCCTAAAACACGCTGTCTGGTCCTCGCCAGGGCCGGACACCTGCAGAGGAAATAAAGTTGAAATTCTTTCCCATTAATGTCCTTACAGCTTCTGCAAAAGTTGTTGTGAGGAATACCAAGCTTGACCGCATGGTCTCCCATTGGCCAGTGGTCTGTGATAATGGCTACGATTCTGGCAATATCTGGTCTTGATTTGCTTGTAGCTCTCTTGACTTAGTTTTATTGTAATTGGGCCATGTCTTTTTTTAAATGACGCAACTAGACAGGCTGTTCCATATATGATTAGCACGCTAGAGGAAGTGGAGATGTATAAAGCCCTTAACAGTGCCCAGTCGAATATCGACACTTTCCGCAAGAGAACTGTTAAGGGCCAATCCTTTCCAGGCCAGCTCGTCGGCACGCTCATTGCCGTCATGATTCCTATGATCTGGGATGTTGATGAGTGTATTTATGGAGTGGGTACTTAGTTGATTAATTTTAAGCCGGCATTGCTCTACCGGTTTTGATGATATGGTAACCGTATCAATAGATTTGATAGCGGCTTGGCTATCTGAGAAAATAGTGATATTTTGGTTGGATATTCGGCGATTGTTCAGCAAGCAGCAGGCCTCCCGAATCGCAAGAAGCGCCGCCTGGAAAATACTAGCAGAGTCTGGAAGACGAACAGACTTTGATATATTCAAAAGACACCTGCACCGACTCCCCAATTCATCTTCGACCCGTCCGTATGTATACCAATATCATAGTCATTGATAACATTTCCATTCTTCCATTCTTCTCTGGTAGGGAATTCAGCAAGGAATATTTTTTTAAAATTGAGGGTAGGTGTCATGTAATCAGTGGAAGACCCGACCAAATCTCCTGGAGTTGTTTCCAGAGTCTTACAGTGACTGTATGGCTTTGCGGCCCAGCACCCAGATTCCCTGAGCCAGACGGCGCTGCAGGTAGCTGTGCCATTGATGTGAAGTTCAAGGGGCATCTGGTGCAGGATCACACTAAGAGCATCAGCAGAATAAGATCTCAATGCTTCTGTAAGACCCACACACCCCGATCTCTGCACTTTCTTGAACTTATCGATTTTGTATTTCTTACTCAGGGCAGGCCACCAGACGAAGGCGCCATGAGTAAGAATTGGACGCAAAACGGCAGTGTACATCCACAGGGTTATCTTTGGCTTGAGTCCCCATTTTTTGCTGAATGTTTTATTGCAGGCATAGAATGCTATGCTTGCTTTCTTTACCCGCTGATCTATATTGAGCTTCTAAATCAGTTTCGGGTCTAGTATTGTGGCCCTTCAGTAGGGGCTTAGTGAAAGTAGCTGACCATTTAGTTTGGGTGGGTTAAGGAATCCGGACAGTTCCGCCAAAATTGGAATCGCCGAAAGGCCTAGCAGAACCCCGCAGAAGACTGCGAGCAGACATTGTTGGCATATTAAGCCTTCCAAGGAGAGAGCCTAGGATTAAGGATCGCAGTTTGAATCCAGTAATGAACGAACGCTTCTAATTTACTCTGCCAAGTAAGCTTCGTATTTTAGAGGAGATTATCAGGGGAATTCTATTTAATTTGGAAGACCAAATTCGTCTTCAGAACCAGTCCAGTGTTTATTTTAGATCGCTTAGCCCTGCCCCAGTCGATCATTCCTTAAGGGATTCGTTTCTTGATAGCTTAATTCGCGATTCTCCACCAGTCACCTGATACCTTGATTGAAAGTCTTACAATCAAACTTGGATTACTCACATGTGTTTTGCAGCATTGTTTCGTTTATTTGATCTTACAATCAGCTCTTTACCTTATAATCAACTCAATGAAAAGTTAATTAATTGTTTTGTTGGATTAATACAAAAAAAAAAAAATTATAGATTCTTTCGAGACAATTAACACGCTTTCATCGAAAACTTGTTTTGAAACAAAACAAATCAACCATATTGCGATGAAGGTCAACTATACGATGACGAGGTTAGGTCTATTCGTTAGGTATTCGTTGTATCTTTACAATTACCGTGTACAAAAGTCACGTTTCGCTATGCAAAACCGCAGAGTAAGTGATCGCAGAACAGGGTTTTCTTTTTTTACTTTTTTGCGCCAAATTATTCACTGCAATACCTCGGGTACGGGATGTGTCCGAAAATGATGATTTGAATACAAAAAATCGTATCGCGAACTTCTCCTGAGGTTCATTCGATATGCAGGTGGTACGAAACCAACGATAAGGTTAAGTAGTCTAGCTAATGCGTTAGTTGTTGGTAATTTATTGCTCTTTGTGGTGAATTTTGATGTGAGGTGAAGAAGTTTTGTCAGAAATGAAAGTTATAACACAATTGGGACTAGCACGCCTTAGAAATATGCAAATTGGAGCACTTGTGGTTGAATTTGCTTTTTAAATTAAGAAAAATTGGCCTTACCAACTGTGAAGACTGTTTCTTTCACTTATTCCACTGACAAGTTAGGTCTTTGTTTCTTACCAACCAATTTTGACCGATTCAAAAGAAACCCGCCTTATACAACGGGAATACGTTTATTATTCAACGACATATGTACAACAATTCAAGGCATTCACAGCCTAGGACATTCGTTTTGATTCTGCAAACACCATTCTGGTTGAAGAGCATCCGCCGCTATGCCATTCTCCAACAACCGGTCTAGATGCACCAACATTCGCGGCTCAGCTGCTCGCCAATCCTCCTTCGGATTCGACCATAACCGCTCTGCCAGTGCACTAGTTCTTGGCCAGAATCTTGCATCCACCGTATGTTCGTTCAGTTGTTCGCCCCAATTCACTACTTCCGCGCCCAAAATCAAATGATGCTTATCTCCTGCAATCTCCTCCGGTCGATTGTCATAAATTTGCTGCCATGGAATGTATGGTGAACACCAGTTGTTGCCATCAGTAATCGTACTTCCAAAGCCACAGTCCAAGAAAAGAGCATCATAGTTTGATAGGATAACTCTGGAGCCCAGTTGTAGAGCCTCCCTCAGGTTAGAAGTGTCTTTAGGTGCTGTCACCTGGATGATATACCGAGAAGTGTCAATGTTTTGGAAGATGTTCGTGGACCTTAGCAAGTGGTTTTTGAATAGAATTATTGAAACATTTTTGTTGGGTGAAACCTTGTCGACTCTCTCCAGCGCCTTGGTGTGGAAATAGCCCTCCAATTTCATAAAGTCCTCCTCCTCCAGACCAAAACCGTCCGTCCGCATCCAACCGCGGATGGGTTCATTCTCCCACCAACACTTGAGAACGGCATGAGATCCACCCATGTGGAACGCATCGATGTCGAATATTTCAAACATTTCCCGATAGATGTCTTCCAACACGGAATACACGCCTTCATTTGTTGGATCAAGTTGGCCACAAGGTGGAAGTGAGCAATATTCCTTCCACGGTTGGATGTCAAAACAAACTGTCATGTTCTTGACTCGCCATCCCTCACCGGCGTGAGCGGGAAAATCTAAACCTGGAGATATACGAACACCTCTGGCACGTGCATACTGCACAAGATCAACGATGTCTTCATGAGTGTACACCTTTCGGGGAGAGTACGCTCCGGTCATGTACAAATCAGGTTGAGACTTGATGACCAAGGGGAAGCTGGTTGCGTCGACTATATGCCAGTGGAATGTGTTCAGCTTGCTCATTGCCATGGCGTCTACAAAGAGATTAAATATGAATAATGTGCATTAGACAAGGCATACCCTTTACTAACCAATTGTTCTCCTAATCGATTTAATACTGAAGTAGTTCCTTGCGGTGTCCAGAAGCACACCACGATGTTTGTAAACAGGCGCGTCGGTAATCTCAGCCTGAGCGAGTATCAAGAGATCCTGGCGAATCTCATCGTAGACAATCAACTGCGACAGTGTCTCCAACCCATGCCTGGCTCCAAAGAACGACTTCGCCTCAATCTCAGCCAGCACCGATCGTTCGGAATTGCTGATCTCCAGTGAATAACTCTCGTCTGTGTCATATCGGAGTGATGGCAACTGCGCTGATTCCTCTGAAGTTTGAAGCACTGTGATCCTGACTGTTAGTATTCGTCCATTGTTTCGTAGACTTGTTGGATCTGGAACCTTTGAATCAATTTGGAGTTTAAATCGCCGTTTATTCTCTCGCCAAAATGGCTCGACCTTCGGGTGCGATGGTATGTCAAACTGAATCTTGCTTTGAATCGGTATAACTCTCTTTTCAAACTCAACAGCTCCTGTGGGTTTTGGCCACAATGTTCCCAGTGTATCGCCACAGTACAATCTGCAAGCTGATAAGTCCCCGACAGTGTTTATATTGGAGTCGGACAACTGCACTTTTCTGCATATGCCCTCCTGGCAATCGTAGCCCCAGAAGTGTAGAGATCTGTCAAAGAGAAAACGGGGAAAAAAATACGTTAAGGATTTTTTCAAAAAAATCGAGGAATCAAGTAAATCGTAGGTGAATTAGACCAGCAGTTCTTTGAAGAAGTGAAAGATGCGTAAAGAGGAGGCTTGCTGAACGATCTTTTTCAGTTGATGAAGAAAATGACAGGACTAGAATTGAAGAGGGCAAATTCAAACAAATCCGCCATTGCGGCTCTCTTTGCCGGCAAATTTTGAATCCAGATTGAACTGTCACCTATGAAGTTTGTAAAGTTTGACATGTGTTCTTGTTGTACGTCATCGAAATTTCCACTAAATTATGCCAACGAACAAAATTTGACGTTTGCTCTACTGTCTGTTTTAACTTTCTGCCATTGCTTACTAACCGCTGATGGTGCTACAGTTCGGTATAACCCAGGGCCTCAACTAACAAGTTTCTCCAGCTAACAGGATCCTTAGCTAGTAGTCTCCAATTTAAGGACGTCCTCTTCTATACAGTTCCTGAGTTTTTGAATCATAAATTCATCAGGAACGAGCATTAGTCTTGTTCCACTCTATATGACAAAGCCAACTGAATCGTTTTATACGTATCTTCCTGACGGTGTCGGTGTCAGTATCAGCTCGTATAGTTCGTGGTTAAATCTTCCTTTCAATGTAGACTCAACTCTGATAAGAACACAAATTGAACTTAGAACGCCTCTCACAAGTTCCAAGTGCGTTTTCATTCGAATTTTGAAAAACTCCATTTTTCTGCATCATACAGCTCAGTTCAGCGTTTCATTGGCTCTCCTCGATAGCGCCTTGGTGAATAGCTGTCTCCTAGGGCTTTTGCTAGAGTGATTAGCGAGTGGAATTCTGTATATGTGGGCTCTTCTCTCTGATGCTTTTGGAAGAATTGAAAGCAGAGCCTAGGTGGACTTTGGTGCAACCCAATTACCAATGCATTTCTTTAAGTGCAAGAGATCCTCGAACGCTACTAAGTGAATGTACTTAGTAGCGTTCGAGGATGTCTGGTTGTTCGTTATCTGCACGGGGTCTGTTCAGAGAACGTGCATGCCACGTGCAGATGGCTGAATCGTTGTTCTTCATACGTTTACTGAAGTCGTTAGCAGTCAAATCAATCCCTTCACCTGAAGCTTCCATTGTTTCCATCGCTAAGCAAATTTCTCTTTCGTGAACGACAAGTGGCATAAACGCACAACATGATTGGGATCTTTACCCGGCTCTTCCTTGACGGTACCTGCATGAACCAATGTCTAGAATGTTTCGTAAGACCAACAACGAGCAAAGCATCCTTGATCTCCATTGAATTCATGCCCAACAATTTCTTCTACGAGTCTAGCTTCGACTTCACTTTCTTCTAATTCCTTCCTTCAAATTAATAACGTGTCACACAATGGAAACATACACGGACTCAACCAAGATTTTATACTGCCATGTTTGAAAAAAAAAAACACACACTTACGCAACACATCCAATTGAGACTACAAACGCCACTAAAGGGATCAGTAGCTTGAACGCGATCCTTTTCATTGTGAAAATGTCCGCACAACTGTCACTACCTGATGAACTGACCGAACAGACTTTCGATCTTTAAAAAAATCGTGTTCTATTCATTAATCTGCATCGGCGATGTTGAATACTAAAGGTGACAAGTCAGACTGGCTCAAGACAGGTGCTTGATGCCGAACCAGTTTTGCTCTCGATACTCGTCTTCTTATCAACCACAATTGAGGAGATCCACTATCTGATGCATCATTTCCTATCTTGAAGTGAGATCAAGTTATAATCAATCACTGACGTCCAATGTGATTGCTGCACAACAACATGAGAAAGGATTCTTTCCACTGGCACCAGTCCTTGAACTTTTCCACCTTCAAATCAAAGTCAGCCATTACCCTTCCCACTTGAACAATCAAAACTAGAGAACAACATGCACACTTTTATTACTCAAACATATAAATACTTAACATATAAACCATCCGAATGTCCTCTATTCTACAGTCTAGGGCAGTCATGCTGATTCTGCAAACACCATTCCGGCTGAATAGCCTCCGCCGCTATGCCATTCTCCACCAATCTCTCCCGATGGATTAACATCCGGTCCTCAGCCGCTCGCCAAATCTCCTTCGGATTCGACCACAACCGCTCCGCTAGTGCACTAGACCTTGGCCAGAATCTCGCATCCACTGTATGCTCATCCAGTTGTTCGGCCCAATTGGTAGTTTCCGCACCTAAAATCAAATGATGCTTATCGCCTGCAATCTCGTCGGGCCGATTCTCATAGATCTTGTGCCAGGCATTGTACGGTGAACACCAGTTATTGCCTTCTTCCACTGGACTGGCAAAACCGCAGTCCAAGAAAAGTGCATCATAATTCGATAGGATAATCCTGTGGCCAAGTTGAAGAACTTCCTTCATAAAGTCGGACCCCTTCCCTGCTGTTGTCTGGACAATATAACGAGAACTGTCCACACGTTCATCTACATCTGACGGCTTGAGTAGGTCATTTTTCCACAGAATTATTGAAACTTTTCTGTCATGTGAAACCTTATCGACTTTAGCCAGGGCCCTGGCTTGAAAATGACGCCACAATCTCAGAAAGTCCTTCCGGTCGAGGCCCCAACCTCTGGCTCGCATCCAGTTGCGGATTTGTTGGTTCTCCATCCAACATTTTAGAATAACTTGAGACCCTCCCATGTGGAACACGTCGAGATCGAATATTTCAAAGATTTCCCGATAGATATCCTCCAAGATTAGATACACGTCTTCATTTGTTGGATCCAGTTGGCCACATGGTGGGAATAGGCAATAGTCCTTCCACGGTTGGATGTTAAAGCAAACGGTCATGTTCTTGAATTGCCATCCCTCACCGGCGTGAGCGGGCAGATCTATGTTTGGGTAAATCCGAACACCTCTAGCGCGGGCAAACTCAACCAGGTCAATGACGTCTTTGTGAGTGTAGATCTTGCGCGGCGAATACGCTCCAGCCATGTACAGTTCGGGTTGAGATTCGATGACTAAGGGGAAGCTGGTTGCGTCGACTATATGCCAGTGGAATGTGTTCAGCTTGCTCATTGCCATGGCGTCTGCAAAGAGATTAAATATGAAAAATGTGCATTGGACAAGGGATGCCTTTCACTAACCAATCGTTCTCCTAATGGATTTAATACTGAAATAGTTCCTGGCGGTGTCCAGTAGCACACCACGATGTTTGTAAACAGGCGCGTCGGTAATCTCAGCCTGAGCGAGTATCAAGAGATCCTGGCGAATCTCATCGTAGACAATCAACTGCGACAGTGTCTCCAATCCATGGCGGGCTCCAAAGAACGACTTTGCCTGAATCTCAGCCAGCACCGCTTGACCGGAATTGCTGATCTCCAGCGAATAACTCTCGTCTGTGTCATATCGCAGTGACGGCAGCTGATCTGCTTCGGTGGATGTCTGCACTACAATAACCTTAACTGTCAGTGTTCGCCCGTCATCTCGAAGCTTGGTTGGGTCTGGAACCTTCGCATCGATTTGGAACTTAAAGCGTCTTCTATTCTCTCGCCAAAGTGGTTCGACTTTTGGATTTGATGGCAAATTGAATTTTATTCTGCTTTCAATCGCTAAAGCCTTTTGCTCGAACTTGACAGTACCGGTGGGTTTTGGCCAGACTGTTCCAAGTATTCCGCCACAATATAGCCTGCAAGCTGATAAGCTAACAGCACTGCGTAAGTTAGAGTTGGACAGTTGGACTTTTTTGCATTTCTCCTGCTGGCAGTCGTAGCCCCAGAAGAGTAGTGCTCTGTGAGAAATGAAACGAAATTAAATTTGATGAGGAAAAATCTACTACAAATTACAGCATAGAAGGACAAAGTTTTGGTGTGAAGTGAGAGAACGAACTAGCAAACAGGTGTCTTCCATGTTCACATAGACCCAATGTCATCTGTATACAAAAGGAATCCAAGGACTGTCCTTGAAGAAGCCAATTTCCAAGACAGGTCAAGACTTCACTATTTTGCCATTATTTCCGCTTGAAACTCGGTAGGGAAATGGTTAGTTTAGCTCTTTGGAGAAGGCACCAAGGTTTTGGAGTCATCTGTGTACTGCCTAAAAGTAGACAAAGTTATCATCCAAAGCAGAGGGGTTTCTCTTTTCATCGGGGGCAGGGATGGTTGCTCTGCAGGTTTGATGAAAGTTGAGTTTCGGAGAAATGTAGGAAATGCTTTCAAGTGTAAAATTGTATAGATTTAGGATAGAGCAGTGACCAGTTTGGTAGCTACACCACTGAAAGGTGACTTTTAAGAAAATACTTCCTCTAGCCTCCAACTATTGTATTAGCCGGAAACATCAAGGTGAATAATGTCTGATGCTGCTGCTGAGCTTCGCACTTTCCCCAGAAGATTAACGTTTAAATGGACCTTTATCAAGGACCGGCCACCAGACGATCTCGCCAATTAAAAATATTGGTAAAAACAATGCATGTCTGATTGCCTTTTTTCAGTTGTGGAGAGCTACCCTAGCTTTCTCCATGCTTTTTAGCGAAATGGCTTTTTAGTTCAGTTTTCTGTCCAAGATAATGACCGCTGCAGTTTTTAGTGGGAGGATATGTATGTGAGTGGTTTTGTGAGTCCGAGTGAATATGAATAGCTTAGGTCCCTACGGGAACCAGTAGGGCACTTCTCGAGACTCAATTGGAGAGCAAGCGAAGAGCATTTTGTGGGATGTCGCTTTAACTGTCTGGCTTTATGCTTGAGGTAGTAGTAGTTATGTCAAGAGATAACACGCTACCGTAAGATGGTTCGCAATAAATAAGTCCACAAGCCTATAAATCGCCCAGTTTCGTCTTGCTAATCCTGAGTGTGGTAGCATTCTGACCGAATGACTTTAAGACATGTAATTCTATCCGGTCTGACGTTGCTTAACGTTTCTTCAATATCAAGTAAGACTTACGTACTATACTCTAAGGAGGGCAAGGGTGTTCCAATCGATAAGCACGTTGAGACCCTGAAAGGAAGTACGGGTTGTTGAAGCATCGCAGTTGGATAGCAATCAACCTCTGGATTGACTTCCGAGCTTTTTTCTGCCTTGTACAGCATTCATCTTGGTCCAACACATTGTTGGACTTCAACCTAACCTTAGTCGGTGAAATCATGCGAAGCAGACTTAGTCTTAACTACATAATTCGAAGCAAGACAAACAGGTCAGTAAAAATTAAGAAATCACTTATCGGCACTTTAACAAATAAATGGCTGACGCGACAGCTATGGATGTGCCAAAGCCTAGGATCTCGCAACCATTAATGCTGTGCGTGTTACATGTTTCGCACGAATAGAAGGGACCTACAATTTATTACCAACTCCAAACGGCGAATTGAGAAGCTTCTTTATGACAAATCGTGCTTTTGGAGGTTTGTCATTCCCCGAGAAGAGGTTGTGGTGCGCAAAATGTTCGATGGACATGGCTGGGGTTTGAACCCACGCAGCTCGCACAGCACTCCAACGCACTTACCACTGAGCCACGGCAACACACAGCACTTTTATCGTTGTCTCAACGGGGGCCAAATCGCTTCTTCGGTGATGGCATAACTCGTGACGTAAAATCGCAACGATTTGGCCCTAGAATGCTGGTTTTTAGGTGACGAGTTATACGATCACGGAAGAGACTATTTGGCCCCAGGTCATAGTGCAACTGGAACACACGAATCCGGACTTGAAATTTAGGCCAACGATATTTGCGACAGTTGCATGGACGAGTAAGTTGCCCTGTCCCCTTTGTGAAAACAAATCCTGGGAAAATAGTTCTAAAAAAAACTCCAGGTGCCGAATTACCACACTCGTTAACGAGTAACTCGTCATCGAAATGGAAGGATTTGGCATTACCGTTCCCAATGAATTTTATCGATCATTCGATCACGAGTGCCAATCACTCACCCAGGATATTTTCAAGACGGATTTCAATACAATTTAGAAATTATTAGAAAAGGACGAGCTCCTGTTTGTCTGCTTGTTCTAAGTTAACGCAAGGACGACTGATTCAATTTTTATGAAACTTACATTGCTTTTTAGTTAAAGCCGTCAGAAATGAGCCGCTGTTTAGTTCATGAGGCAAAAAAATTAAAACTGAGTAGTGACCAAGGTTTCACCATATCATTCCTCGAGATTAATGCTATAATCTTTTAAAACCACATACACGTGTAGAAATCATACGCTCCGCTGTCATTTGTTATCTTCTCAGAGCCGCGGGCACAAGTGATGATTGATGGTGATTAACGGAACTCGAAAGGAGGGATTCCAATGCCAATGTCACGCAGTATTAGAAAACAAGATTTAATGGGTGAAATTGGAGAGAAGTGCTTACGCTTTCCCATTCGCTTTCAATTGACCACAATCGGCTAAGGCCGCTTAGGAGAGCCCTCTCAACAAAGATCACACACACTTCACTCAACGGATGTCAGTTTGAAAACTAAGATTCTAAAGTCGGACTTTTCTAGGAACAACACACACTTACTCATCACACACAATTGGAGCCACAATTGCCATTGCAATTACAAGTGACCCTAAGACTATTCCATTCATTGCGGGGATTCGTTCACTACTGACGCCTCTTTGACGAACTGTTTGATCGAACTTCCACCGAATTAATGCCTGTCAAACCAGTTTTCGACTATTATTCACACACAACTTTAAGTAAACACGATTCGATTAATTAATTTTTAAGTATTCAAACCAATTCCGGTTGAAGTTATTCGTTGTTTTGTAGTGCGATGGCATGTCCACAGCTACGATGTTGAACCACCGAGGCGTCAAATTCGACTAGTTGCAGACAAGTGCTTTGCTGCGGACCAATTTTGAATTTGATAGTCTGCTTGTTATCAGCACTAAAGATTGAGGAATTGAGCGGTACTAAATGAGTTCACACTTTAGAAAATATTTAAATTGAATAAGATTGTCAACTGAGTCTAATCATTTTCACTCATTCCCCAGTCTAATCAAAATTTGCGCCGAAAAAATGTACCTCCACTCGCGTCTCTTTGAACAGCAACACGTTTTAAGAGATTGAGTGTGGAAACAAATCCGAAAAAATGTTAATGGAATGAAATTGAAGATTATTTTTGACAACCTATGCATGCAGTGGTATTCACCTGATGGATCTTATAGAGACCTCTTCCCTTGGTTTATCGCCTTTAAGTACAAGGTAGGACATGCATCTAACCAAACCAACTAGTTCTTGAGATAAATCGTCTATCAGTGGTATCTTTGCCTCAGCATTGGTGTTGTGGTCGGTGCAGGGCAATAACTTCACGGGAATTTGCTCCACATGGGAATTTACTCCATCACAAGTGGGAAATTACTCCAGTTTTTGAATCTGGATCAATTTCCCACTGCCAGTGGATTGGTTTCCCACGTAAAATATTTCGGGAAATTGCTCCACCACTAGTGGGAATTTACTCCACTATTCAAATGTGGCAGTGGGAAATTGCTTAACACGAAAATGTGGTTGAATGGAAGGCATTTACCTCAAACCTCAATTGTTTGCAATAAGTTGAAGAAACTTAGCGTATATCCAACTTCGTACCTACCCCAAATCCTACAGTGATCTCCAACAGGAGGTTGGCATAGATGGTCTCCCCATAGATATTCCACTGTTAATGCTTTGTGGACTTACATATGTTTATATGCGGCTACTATAGCCATCAAATAGCAAAAAAATAAGTAAACCTCGAAATCGACTAAAATCTACGTCTATGTATTCTATTGTCTGTGATTAGAGGATTCCACCCCAAAAATGTGGAAGTCTGAAATAACTCCACCACTGACAGTGGGAAATTACTCCACATTTCAAAAGTTGAATAATTTCCAATTTGTGGTGGAGTAAATTCCCGTGGAGTTATTTTCCTGCACCGTCATGATCTGAGCTCATAGCAGAGCCTCGGTAGTCCCTGATTGGTTGGTTTGGGAGCTTAGGGTTAAATCCTCATGACATAGACCGCCATTTGGATCCATCGTGTTTCTCTCTGTTGGCTCTTCCTGAAAAATAAAGTTATGGGACAGTATATAGGTAAAAGGTGGTTTGGTATGTGGGAACGGAGAGCTGGGTGGTGGGGTATAGCTCCAGGACACGACCTGGATGTGTAGTAAACTCCAGGATATTTCTAAAACTAAAGGGCGTAAGAGAAATTAATCCGGGTAAAATATTTCTTTCTGGGTATTTGCATGGTCGACGTGGTTCAATGGCTAGTGCGTTCGACTGCTGAGCAAGCTACTTGGGTTTAAGCCCCAGCCATGTCCACAGAACATTTTTCATTGCGCCATCTCTTGTCGGGAAATGACAAACCTTCGGGAGGTAATACAATAAATTCTCATGAAAAAAGCTTCTCAATTCGCTGTTCGAATTCGACAATAGTCTTAGTTACTTTCCACCAAGATTTAGCGTCCTCCTTGCTGGACAGAAACAACAGCATTCTATCATGGATCTTACGGCTTTTCAGATTTGTAGGCCTTTCCAAAGTCTCTTATTACTTCAAAGTAATATCCTTCAAAGCTGACGTTCTCTCCGATACGCCGATGTTAGCTGTTCTTCTTTGCTGACAGTTGAACCCATCTTGGCCGTTTTCGTCTCAATACTCACAAACACGCTACTGACATCATGCTGCATTTTTCCGTGTCAATATCGTCGGAGTATGAAAGTAATTACACAGCTTTTTGAGCAAATTTGCCTGTTGGCTGGAGAATTCTGTCCAATTTTAACTAAATTCCACAAGAATCTCTGATAGTAGGCTTCCGCAGTGCAATTTTCTCACGGTTTTGCCTTGTCTATGCGCACGAATCTATGGGCTACCACAAGGTAGTGGTCCGAAAATGGTGTCGTGTAGGCTATGCTTTCCGACAGTATTACCCAAGATGACCTATCTTCTCCTACTTTTGCATTAAAATCGCCTAAGACAATTTTATCGTCTTAGATAGGGCACTGCTCTTGAGTTTTGTCTACATAGGAGCTCGTAGAAGCCATTTTTGTTGTCACAGTTGTCCATCCTCTTTTTGTCAGGCACCTCTCGTCGTACTTCTTTGTTTGCAGTAATACCTGCTTTGCAGCAGTCCAAGGCTAAATATTCCCCTGTACGCGGTTTGTTGAGGGATCTAGCAGATCCGAAGATCATTGTCCTCGTTTCGTCAACAGTTAACTCATCCATATCCGAGGCTTGTTCTTGATTTATAACTAGCTGCCCTCTCGGTAAGATATCGCCAATTGAGAGGCTATATGGTGACAGAGAGTTCTCGGAACTTTCCAGCCTCCTCTGGACGATGGCCCAGACAACCCCCACAAATATTAAATGGACATGATATCCTGTCAAATATCTAACGCTCTTCCCGACTGCCTAGTCAAAAACGAAAAGTCCGTGGAAACTAAATTTATATTTTATATTTAAAATCTACAAACTTACGTCACTATTCTTAAAACTTAACCTTAAATTACTATTTACAAATATTGTAATCACGTTCAGCTCAAGGTGCTGGAAATCTTCATCAAGATCTACATGGTGCCGTCCCATTTTTCTGGCATTCCGAGTTCACTGCCACATCTCGGATTGCCGTTCATTCCGCATGGATACCAGTGTGGCCATTTGATGATCTCTTTGTATACATTGAAGCCCGGACTCTTTGTGGATTTTGTCTACGTAAACAAGATTCAATTACTATCAGCGTCACGAAGTCAGCGGTGCTGTTCCCTCTCTCTTACCTGATTCTGTGACACCAATTTGTAATCGATG
Organism: Matsumyia berberina; assembly: GCA_917880715.2. Classification (NCBI taxonomy): domain Eukaryota; kingdom Metazoa; phylum Arthropoda; class Insecta; order Diptera; family Syrphidae; genus Matsumyia; species Matsumyia berberina. The sequence goes on from OU862870.1 coordinate 11,692,194, forward strand.
GCAATGTGTTTATTTGTTACTCCGTACGTAATTAGATATTGTGTGGCCTCTAGCTGCCTTTCATCTGGGGTATGACGTATGTAATCGCCCATGAACGTTATTGCCAGTGTATTGTTCGCATAGGTATTGGCATAGTCCCAACCACGTCCCACATAAACGTTGCCATCGTTGCCAACCTAACCCAACATAAGATCATTTTTATTAAAAAAAAAAAAAAAGAAAACCCATGGGAAGGGCTTACATAGAAATTCGATGATATGTCAGGCAGACCCTTCTCGGCAATGGAAGAATCCTGTAGAGTTCGCATTTTAATCGAACACTTGTAGATGTTGAAGCACGGATTTGATTGAACACCGACGTGAGTGATTAACACGTAGGGTATGGGGTGTTTTAAGCCAATTGATAGATTCTTGGCTTGCTCCGAGGTACCCCACTGCTCCCGATCGACCACCAGATGACCGTTTCCTAAATTCGGAACTGAGATACTTGAAATAATTTTTTAATTGAAAACCGTTAATAACAGAAGCATTTACAAGCGGGCAAGAGTTGGAGGGGTTACATATTTTTTTGGATTTTTAACGCTTGTTTGGTACTTACATACTCCAGTCTCATAGTTATTCCCAAAGAGGATTTCACGATTGTAATCGTTTCTGTTTGGACGGAGCTCTAAATATGCTACTAAACCGATAATAACTAAAATTACTATTACTAACGCAATGGCAATCTTTGAGGATGTGGTGAACCTTTGGATTGTGGTCGCAGAGGCAGTATGACGGTTTTGTGTGATACCTGGAAAAAAATACAATTGCATGAGTTAATGAGGTTCCAGAAGTTTAGACGGATGATTCGGTTTAAGTGCAAAAATGTTCCCATTCGAAAGAAAGAAAGAAAGAACGTAGCTCTGCGTGTAGCAAATCTGCCAACACTGACATTTACATCAACTCTGATATGAAAATGGTAATAAAAAAACATTAAGGTCGGTTATTGCTTCCTCTCCGGAGGAGCAATAGGTCGCCGTGGCTAGTGGTATTCATATTTCTCAACACATCCGTTATCTGTTGGTTCATTGAAGTTTGAAGACGTTTTAAACCCCAAAGCTAGTAGAAGAGTGCTTTCGAATCGGAGAAACTCCACTTACCAAGGAGCATCTCAAAACATCTAAACTGATCTGAATGTGTCATCCCCAAGAAATTACTCCACATGGAAATTTTCTCCACCTCCAGTGGGCAAAAACTCCACATTTCGAATGTGGAGTAATTTTCCACCGCAAGTGACATGAAATTTCGGTCAAATAGTTTCCCAAGCAACATTTGATGAATTATCTTCAGTTTCTGTACCATGTATAATTGCATATGTAAATACGTATGTATTTCATGGGTTTCTGGGGACTTTTTTATGATTGAATTTTGACGGGTTATTTAAAGTGAAATAAATCCCCAAGCAACGTGGTCACTGGTCTGGCTAAAACCCCCCGGCAAGTGAAGTTTATTTAACTAACCGCACGCAGCTCTTCATTTACCTATTGTATCAATTAAAATAGATTTATGCTCCAGGCGCCTGCTTGACAGTTGTTGACATACCCTTACGGGAGCAACGAAGTTGCGTAAGTGGCTAAATCAGTCGGAGGAAACGGTTAAAAACTTTTAATCCGTTAAGTGGGCCACCCAAGGGCTGTTTGATGCTCCACGAACTTTTAAAAGGCGATCAAATTTCTTACAAGGAAATGGGAAATTACTTCACATTCGACATATGGATTATTTTCCCACTAGATGTGGAGTAAATTTCCGTGGAGTAATTTCCCCTGAGGATGCAATTGCCGAAACGAGAACCTTGATGATTACCTGAATTAGAAAATATGGATCATTGCTGTGCACGCCGAAAGCCTTGCGAATTGTCAGCAGTTCCGTCAGAAAAACGATGGCAAATTTCGGTAGTTTGTAGAAACTAGACATCACCAATGTGTTGGAAAAGATTTCTTAATCTTCGTTGCAGTTGATTTTCGAGTCATCGGCAAATAGGCAGTCGTTTACTATTTCTACGTGCGGTCGCTGTGGCTAAGTGGTTAGTGCTTTGGACTGCTGACCATGTCCACCGAACATTTTTCGCGGAACCACCTATCGTCGGGGAATGACAAACCTCCGGGAGTATAATCTGTCATGAAAGAGCTTCTCAATTCGCCGTTCGGAGTCGGCAATAAATTGTAGGTCCCTTCCATTCGTGCGAAAAATGTGACACGCACAACATAAATGGTTCCGAGAAGCTATGCCTTGGCTCATCCCGAGCTGTCGCGCCAGCTATTTTTAGAGTATATGTACATAGCCAAAGCTTTTCTGAAGTTTAATCCGCATAATACGACAATATTCTTTGGGGTAACGTATCGAAAAATGTACTGTGTAGTATGGACAAACTGCTAAGCGATCTACAGTCATGGGATGTTGCTGCGGTCACATGGCCTAGCAGTTCACTTGCCCAATTCTTTGAGTGTGAGCGAGGTGCAGTGGTTCGAAACTCAGATAGTACTAGGTTTTAATTGCGTCCGAGGGTGGTGTCCAGACTAGCTGGGGACATTACTGATGTTTGTCATTGCTATAATTCACGGGAATTTTTTCGAATCTCCTGATGTCATGATCATGGTCAGATCAATCAACTCTTGAAGCCATGACACTCTACGACCAGTGTTATGCAGTAGAGTGGAGTTGAAACCGCACTTTCAGCGTGACAAACGGTGATCCTAACCACTACACCATAGCCACCTATTGCCACAGTCCAAACATGCAGATCAAGTGGTAAGAGATGCGGACTGCACCTATGGTGGGTATGGCAGCAGTTCAGTGGACTGTAAGAGGCTTACTGATGTTTGTAAACTTTGTCTAGGTCGAGCCACCGGACTATCGATTGATTTCGTTGACAAGTCGCATCGCAGCTGTGTGAGACACTTTAAAAAAGCCAATATAAGATCAGTTGATGTTTGTAAAGAAGAAAGGGTGGCCAAAGCCCGCCTTGGCTGACAAAACGGGTGATCACAGACTCGTTGAAAATCTAGGAAAAAGATTGGAAATCATTCGGACGCTCCAAATGCCGGTTTTTGCTTTAATCGTTGTGAACTTCTTTAGCCGTGCTTAAAATTTGAAGATCAAAACTATAAAAGCATGGAAGGGAAATAATTAAGCGGTTTGAACAGACGCCAAATAAGCCTTACTTCTGGGACACGTAGTCTGCACAATTTTTTCTCAAATGGAAGAGACTCTGTTATTTCTGCGGACTTCAAATGGTGGTTGAAGTAGGTTTTTCGTGGCAAATTATCCTCTCAGAGGTGCCACGGAAAATTCAACAAACTAACCATGGAGCCCCAGCGATCTCTCATGAACCCCATAAATATTTCCATTCAGCTCGTTAAACATTTGTTTTTCACTACAAATTATCCGCCTAAATCTGTTATGATATTCAAATTGTTTCAATGTACATATGTACATCGTATGTAGGTATCACCTGATCAAAGCAATTTCTGTTTGATCATTAAACTGAGAATATCAGACAACAACGCGTCAATTCATCAGCACTTCGGAAACAGCTAATATGTCTGACATCAGACGTTATTATCTTGTTCCCCGATTTTTGTAAACATTTTTATCGGTTTGTAGATCAACAAATCGTTTGACAACCTCGATGGAGTGACAAGACTGCATTACAGATATTGATCCACTTTTTCGTAGTTTTCGATTTTGGATGTCATCATCCAGCAGCCCAGCCTCTAAAGGATTTTGTAAAAATTCGTTTTGGGTTTGGAAATTGCTGTTCATACTCTTTGAATCCATTGTTGCTGAGGGCCAATTTGTACACGATGATTTGTATGGAGCCCGTGATGCATGAAGCACATTCATGCTTGACCGTTTTTTTATTCTTTTATTAACCAATTTTCGTGGCAAACTTTGAATTGCTAAATAATGGGTGGATCTCATTTTAAACTCATTGAACCGAATGCTTCTGTACATCCGTCATTTGGCCATAGTGGCATGTCGTCTGTCACGTATTATGATAATTTTTGCGCAAGTTGACGTATTGCTAATTCTTTTCGAAACCAACAGGTCCACTCCACCTTTTGTGTGTGGAGCTCTTCCACTTTCACAGTCGAAATCCTTGAACTTGTATTAAAAACCAGTTGCAAACAGTCGCAGTTAACATTCTAACTTATTTCTTGGAGGAGAGCTATTAACAAACATTGCCTATATCTTGAATAGAATAACACGGCTAATATTTCCTTCATCCAGCAGAGATTGGAACTCGTTTTAAACCAGTGCTGGCTAAGATACAGCTTTTTCTTAAAACTCGTACATTTGTTAGCTTGACTCTATAATTTGTCAGACATTTTGCAGACATCCTACCCACACAAAAATGTCTACGATTTTTCATATTAATTTCTAACACTTTGTACATATTATGTATGTATCTACATATGGACATATACATACATATTTCTGAATATTCATGAACCTTACTTGAGGACGAAAAAAGTATTGCGCAGTGATTACACGTGAAGAACTTGAAGAAGACTTGTGAAGAATGCGTTCAGCGCAGCAAATTGGAGGTGAATACCCCAAGACACATCCTACGAATAGTTGATGACTTTCTCCACCAGAGAGTGCTGCTATACGAAACTGACATGGAGATAAAAAAAAGTTCTCCATAACTGCTGACGTTCCGCAGGGTTCTGTCTTCGGACCGCTTCTGTGGAATATAGTGTACGAGGATATACTGAGGCTACAAATTTCCGCTGGAGTACAAATCATTAGTTTTGCTGACGGCATTGCGATAGTGATTATTGCCAAACAAGAAGACGAGCTAAAGTTGAATGTGAACGAGACCACTACATCTGTCAACCAATGGCTTGAATCAAAGACTTGGCATTACACAAGACGGAGACAGTGCTTATTAGGAGGCGCGGAATAAGAGAGTCCATCATAATCAAAATAAAAAAGCTGCGCGACTCAGGATGGACCAGCTCGAGGCCTCAGCTTCTCGAATGACAGAGACCAAAAAAATATTGCCGACTTAGGACGGTGAATTGAGAGGCTTCTTTATGACAATTTATCCTCTCGGAGGTTTGTTATTCCTCGAGAGATGCTGCCGTGAAAAATGTTCGTTGCCGTGAAAAATGTTCGGTGGATGTCCCTAGGGCTCGAACCTACTCAGTTTGCACAGCAGACCAACGCACTAACCACTGAGTCACGGTGACTACATATGTACACTCTTAAAGATGCGTTATCACGCCGGCGTTTTGTTAGACAACCGGCTAAACTTTGGTAACAACAAGGTAACAACTCGAAACTTTCGAGAATGTTACTAACTAAATGGGTTTAGCGGTCAATTAGGACAAGACGAAGTATATGCTGTCAACAAGAAAGGATAACCAGCACCGACGTCTCGAACATAACGTCACAATAGACAGATATAAATTTGAGGTAGGCTCCGCTATAAATTCGGACAACGACACCAGCGCTGAGATTAAACGAAGAATAACTCTTGTCAATCGCTGTTTCTTTGGGCTAAGAAGGCAATTGAGTAGCAAAGCCCTCTCTCGAACGACTAAGGTAACCCTTTATAAGACCTTAATCGTCCCAGTCCTGCTCTACGGCGGAGGAGGTTGCTAATGTTCTTAGCTGTTTCAAGAGCAAAATTCCGCGGGTGATTTTCTGTTCCGTCTGCATAAACGGTAAATGGAGGAGGAAATATAACGACGAACTGTACGGGCTGTACAACGACATCGGCTTAGTCAGAAGACTGAAGGTCCAATGACTGAGGTGGCTGTAAAGCGGATGGACACCAATGCTCTGGCCCGAAAAATCTTCGAATCCACACCCGAGGGACGGCGCAGTAGAGGAAGTGGGACCTCAACCAACTTGGCGTGCGAAACTGAAGGTAGTTGGCTAAAGATCGAGCTGGCTGGAGATACTTGTTGGTTGAGGCCCAGGTCCACCCCGTAGCGCCACCTTAAGTAAAAGTGGCAACAGTGATAGGATACTTCACACAAGGGTACGTGGATATACAAACTAATTTTTAGGACAGAACCCTGGTTCTTATCGAGGAAAAAGACATGAAGAAGTGAACTACCTTTTGTCGAGCCAATGCGGCTATCGTCGATTCCTCGCTTTATCCTCAACGACTCGCCAGAATGTCAGAGAGACCGGAAACATGTCGATTTTGACTGCCGAAGGTCAATGAGGGCAAACGCTGCAGCAGAAATACTAAAATTGTGATGCGGCTAGCACATTATTAATCCGAACACAAATTGAGCTGACACGGGCAGAAAGACAACAGAAGGACAACCGTGTTAACCGAAAACCCGCCTAAGGCGAAGACCTTATCTAACGTAGACAATGTTAAGTCAGTAAGAGCCTGATACTATCGCACAATTTAGAGCATAGTGTTACTGGAACATGCATGTTAAAGAGAAGTAGGAAGACAGAGATGGGTTTCGTTGATCAGGCGGGCGGGCCAGAGACCCAATTTGACGACTTTTTGATACCACGACTGTTGGGTTGTTGATGGGCGGTCCTTTGATCCAGTCCATCATATCAGTTATATTATTTCCCAACAGGCTGTTAACGTTGCTAAAGACAGTTTTGCCTAATGTACGATGCCTGGTTCTGGAGAGAGCCAGACATTCACAAAGAAAGTAATCAAGGGCTCATGACTCGTTCACATCTTTACTCTTGCAGCAGTAAGCATTGAAGGGGAACTCTTGCAGCAGTAAGCATTGAAGGGGATGCCCAGTCTTGCTGCACACTTACCGACGAAGATCTAGAAGTAAAGATCATCATCATTTTCCAATGACCCGCTTATCCACTATGAGGGACGCATGTTTATGGGGGCTTAAGTGGACTCTCCACATCTTTCGATCGTTCGCCATCGGCTCTAAATCATCAGAGGCTATCCTCATATGGGTAGAGGTGAGATTTCGGACTTGGACTAGGAGAAGGCTTGCGTCTTATTGCAACGCAGTGTTAAAACGAGACAAGTCTTTGCATATCATAGAGACAACTTCATAATTCAGCTGTAGTTTGACACATTCTCTATCGACAGCTAATTCTGAAGTAAAATATTACAATGACCGGATACCACGCAAAGATCAAGAAGACTCAGAGAGAAGTTAGGTGCCAGGCAAGTAACGTACAAGTTAAACACAGCCAGCCCAAAAGGTGCGACAAGCAAGCAATACCGTCGGTGTGACAAAGTGCCCACAACATTCTCGGACATCTTTTGGGTTTATACGTGACACCAATGATATACCTAGTATTATCGTTAGTGAGCTCCAGCAGTGAGCTAACTAGCACTTTCCTGCGATTAAGCTGCAGACAAGAGATGCAATAGACGATACACCAATTGTGGTGATGAGCCCTAAGCTGCATGGTCATCGATACGAAAACAAGTGCCTCTCTGACCAACCATTGTCATCTGGGATTTGCTGCCTTGTCACAACTACGCTAATTTAAGTAAATAAATTAAATTTTTATTGTTTAAATCAATTCACCCCTAAGAAATATTCATATCAACCACAAACAGAACCCTTCATCTATCACAAAGACTTATCTGGCCATGGCAGCCGTCCTACAAAGATCGTGTAAGTCACATACCGCTTTATCATTGTGGGGCAGCTCCAACACCCTATAACTTGTTCTGCAAGTATGTACTACGTTTCCACTTACTCATGGAATGCAATGTCATTAGAAATGTTTGCAAATTGTTTTTTCTTTCCACTGATAGATACAAAACCTCAGCGAGTAAATGCGCGGTTTTGGGTGGCTATCTTGGTGGAAGTCATGATAAAGTACAGCGGCACAGTCACGTTTCTTTTCGCACAGAAGTGCGGTGGGCTGGGTAAACGCCCCGATCGAAGTTGTGGGGAAAATCCTGTAAAATTTCTTTATTCTCGCTTCGAGTTTGTGACTAACTTGAGATATTTTTAGATTTTAAATTGAAATTTTGATGAATACACACGTTTAAGATCTGTCAGTGGTGGCTGGAGGCTGCAGATGCGATGGCGTTTTCGCGTTTTCTCCGAATTCACTTTGAGTAGGAGTTTCATCTTGGAACACAGATGATCTATCACAGTTCCTTATGGAAATGTTAACACATGGGACTATGTTTGTACACAACAACACATTTGCCGGGGGGAAAAATTCCGTATCTAGCGCGATCGAACACAGACACCTTTTTCCGTTCGCGATCCGTCTTTCATTCCATCGATTTGCTTGCTCAGCGTGAACGTGAAACCGAACGGCGCGACTGACAACTGACTTTGCACGAAATACCCTCGCAAAAGATACGAGTTCTAGCACACAAATGTATACAACTGCCGGTGGTGACTCGAACTGCGGTATCGCGTAGATAGTTCGCAAAGAAAGTATCTCACTGTGTGCTTGGGTTGAGTCACGTCACAGTAAGGCACACTTGGATAGATCGACTTAATTTCGCGCAAAAGGAAGTCTTTCCTTGAAATTTTGGGCACGAATCTGCTGGAATGGTTTATCTTTCTGGGGACATCTACGTAAGCTATCCAAAAGCGTATTAACTGTTGTTTCAGCGACGATGACGACGTTAGCTTTCAGGGAACACTGTTCCGAGTCAGTTAGTCATGTTACCGAGCGAAGTGTCTACTAAACGTGGTATTCCCGATGATAAATGATGTATGCGCGCAGCACAACGATGTGTGCCGTAAACCTGATTCGTAGTCGTACTGTGAAATCGTAAGTGAGGTGAATTGTGGCGGAGTGAAAATACACACGTACTGGAGGAGGAGGAGTAGAACTCACCCGCGCAGCCCAGTACGGTCGGATTCGACGAGTTTGATGATCCACGGATCGTGACAGTGACGACATCTGTTACGTGATTAGACTGTCGCATTTTGTTGCTCTTTTATCGCAACGCTTAGCCTTAATTTTTTTTGCGAAGCTGTTTTTTTTTTGAATAAACGAAACGGGTACGAGGGAGGGGAGATCTCTTCGAAAATGGGCGGCTGATGGAGATGTGCTTTTTAATTGCGTTTCTCAGACGTTTATACGTTTTCTTTCTTTTCAACTTGTTATTGTTTTTCTTTTTTCTTTTGAAGTCGAAAATGGTTGAATAAATACAAATAAGCATAAAGTGTCCGTCGGCACATTCAGGTTTAAGCTGAGTTCATTGTGTTGTGAAGGATGAGGGCACATGCATGACAGAAACTTCCCGGAATTGCATTTTAATTCTGATCTGCGGTGTTATGAGCAAAGACACCTTTAAATCCGGTTTAAACGCACTGAGACTGGGAATCCACTGTAAAGTAAATTTTGAAGTGAAAATTTGCACGCAAATTTCGAATCTTGGATGATTTCTAGGCATAATCGTGAATTTTAAGTCAAGTTTTGGGGACTATGTTGACGATCACATGGAAAAGGTGCATAGGTGTAGGTTTTAAGACGTTTAAAAGCTGGTCCTCCAAGTCTTTACAAGGCGGTTTTAGAGTTTGACAGCAAGTCTTCAATTTAAAGTTCTAGTAAAAGGGTTGTGAGAAGAGTTGCGAGGAAAATCAGAACGGACAGGATTGAGAATGACAGACTCAGGGAAGAAATAGGACAAAAAAAGTCGATTATAACGCAGGGGGAAGAAAACAAGCTAGAGGATAGCTAAACAAATACACGAAATGAAAGTAGCCAGTACAACCAGTGCTGCCAGTAAGCAAAAAATCCCGTAGCAAATTTTCGTAGCAAAAGAAAAGTCATTGAAATTTCAGTGGAACTCCAGTCCGAATCCAGTCACATTTCAAACACATTGGAGGAAATATATACTGCAAACAATAGAACATAAAAGGGGGAAGACAATTGCAGAAATGACGAGGATCAGTATGAACAGGGAAGAGTGAAAATCCTGGATACACCGTAGCCACACCCACGCCCAGCGGCAACAGAGGAAGAAGAAGAAGAAGAAGAAGTAAAAGGATTGTATCAACTAACTTTGAACGCCAATAGCTTACATAAGGAAGTTAACTTAGAAGAGCGACTTCAGAAACTAAGAAAATTTTTCAGTTCCAAGCAACTAAAGGGTTTTCCAATAGGGACGGGTAGATTTTGACAGTTCATGGCTGCCATGTTGTTTTATCTGTTGTTAGTTTTTTCTGATTTTTATTTTTAGACGCTGAAGACAAATCAATTCGCCCTTCGGAGTCGGAACAAAATTATAGGTCCCTTCCATTCGTGCCAAAAATGCAACACGCACAACGTGAATGGTTGCGAGAAGCTAGGCCTTGGTTAATTACGAGCTGTCGCGCCACCTATTTTTTTTTTAAGACAAATAACCATGGGAAGTCGAGCAACACGTGCAAATAATGAAAGTACATTATCAAAATGGTTCAATGGATTTCAGCTAAAAATCATCTTCAGCGACGAAGCCCTTTTTTGGATGAATGGGTACTCCAACAAATAAAATTGCCGGATTTGGAACGATGCTAATCCACATGAGGTGCACTAAGTGCACATGCATCCGCAGAAAGTCACTGTTTGGTGTGGATTGTAGGCCGGCAGCATCATCGGTCCGTACTTATTCGAAAACGACGATGGCATTGCCATCACCATTAACGGAGAGCGCTACCGATCGATGATAACCAATTAATTTTGGCCGAAATTGGATGACATGCATGTGAACGACACGTAGTTCCAACAGGACGGCGCTACGTGCCACACAGCTGATGCCACAATGGACATTGTGTACGAGCGATTTGAGGGCAAGGTTATCTCAAGCAGAGGCGACGTGATTTGGCCACCGAGATCGTGCGATTTGACCCTGTTAGACTTTCTCTTATGGGGTTTCCTTAAGTCGCAGATCTATGCCAATAAGCCACAAACGACCAGTGCCCTCAAAGTCAACATAATGCGTACCATCGCTCCAATTCAGCCTGATTTATGCGCCAGAGTCATAGAAAAGACGTGGTGGCAATTTGGACGATGTCATACATATATAATTCTGGACAGAGCAGAATATATGTACTTCGTCAACGTTATCGAGATGTAAGAGTCCATAGAAATTCTATATTACCCACGAATCAAGCGAGAGGGACGTCGCTAATCATAAAAAAAAAGCAGCGAAAGAACCCCATTTCGAATATCGAATTCATCCGAGAGCTTTTCCCTGTGAAGAAAGTGACACTTGCCTCATTTTAAGTTGTCTCAATAATAGCTATTCATTAAACAGTGATACGGCCACCTCACTCCCTCAAGACTACCCAACAGACGAATAGCAAATAAAATATCGAATGTTATTCAAATCACTGCTACATGATGATCGACAGGAGGTTCATGTGATCGACACTTTCGATATAGGGACTCTCGCTCGCTTTTCCAGACTGCTGAAGTAGTTGCAATGTAAGCTTTAAGCTGTTTTTACCGTCGGTCCTTCTCAAGGTATACCCCGAAACTGGAAACGTGTTCTTTCAGAGCCAAAACTGAAAGCATTTTTCATAGCACACCTAGTACTCTGGATAGTTGTGGGCCGTGAGTTGTTGATTGTTTCTACTCCTTGCGAAAGATGATCCCTGAGGAAGTCTGTCGATGTTATACCTGTGGATTCGTGGTATCGTCGAACCGCACCAGTACGCAGTTGCTATCAAAATGTCGTAAACTCGTGTCATGTCGGCACCCTTTTTGTTCCGGACGTAATGTCCTTCTAGAAGAGTGACTGAAGACAAAATAATCGATACGCCTGTCTATTGACATCCAGCTGACTTTCGTGAAAATCTTCTGTGGTGTCACTTGCAACATTACGATTGACGTTGCAAAAATCCACGGATCATTCGGTGGCTGAAACATTCGCTGTCATTGCGTACCTTGGCATTCAAGTCTCCCATCACCATGGTGATGTCTGGATTTAACGTTGTGATAAAAATGGCCGTCCAGCTAGGAGGTCTCCCTCTTCTCATCAGACAAAATTATGAGCCAAACCGATAAAACCACCTTGCCATCGAAGTAGTTTAGACCTTTGCACTCTACTTTTTCGAGTGTTCCTTCATCTCAGGAGTGTAGTTGTGTGTTAAAACTTCATCGACAGTTATGAATCGGCACAAAATATAAATCCGACTCGTTGGCTTCAATCACTCGAATGCGTTTTCTGTTCAAAGTATGTAAGCATGCGCAGCATTCAACACGCAGTCAGACTTCTCATTTTTAACTCTTCATGTTAAATACGATGAAAGCGTTATTTCAATATACCCGCAGTCTCTGCCATGTTTTTAACCTTGATTCGAGACGACTATCCTGTTTAACTTGATGAATTTTATCGATTTTATCGGTGGTGATCGCAGTTATCGACCCGAACAAACATCGACCAAATTTGAGTTTGCCAACAGAAGGCATTTTTGTAAAACACTGGCAAAGACTTGCGGAAGTGACTGTCAAGCGACAGATGAGCGTCTAAAATGACTGAAATTTTCAAAATGGGTCTTTCAAGACTCGTACAATTATAGTACTAGAAGAGTTTTGACGAGTAACGCCATCTTCGAGCGGAGGATCAAAACATGTCGAACCACACTGGAACAATGCTCGAGATCATTTTCATATGAGAATAAATTTCACAGTTAGTTCAGAAGCTTAAGAATCTTGATTCAAGTAGCAACTAGAAGTTGATGTATTCAAAGTCGGCTTTCAGCAAACTCTAAATTCGATTTGTGCACCGATTACAGGCACTTTATGTCGATAAAAATGAAAATTGCAACACAATTGAAGTGCAATTTCCATTGAAATCAATACGCAGACGGTAGACATCCATCGTTGTTGGGTCAAATAGATTGGCACATCCATTGTATTACTTAATTAAGTCGTCGCTCGTCATTTCTTTTATTGAATTTGGATTAAAGGTTGCCTTGCACCAATCGACTATGCAATCGAAAGCACACACACGTTGGAAAGGGAAGTACTTGGTACCCCACTTGTACAGACAATTGTAGAAAAGTATCTATTCTACACATAGATTGTGAGCATGTTGATAATATTTTCCCGGACGTATGCACTTAAGTTTAATTTAAAAAATTATTGACAAAAGAAAGATACATATGTATGTTCATTCAACGAGGGGTGAGACGTCACAAAGAATGATTTCAGTGTACAAAAGGTTGCTGAACTTTTAATGGGTGGAAATGCTTGAATGAGTAGCAGTCAGTGCCGTTGGCTATTTAAGACGTGTGCCGTCTATCTTGTGAGCCATAATTAATTATTCCAATTTAAAAGCTACATAATTGTTGACTTTCTAGATTGTTTCCTCACCGGAAACATGATATTTGGTGGAAATAATTATGTAGAATTGTAGATCATTCACCGAATGGATCGAAAATGGAATCTGGCGTTGGAGTTGGTGTCTTTGAACCCTTTGAAATGTGTGCCACTGACATCTGCACAAGGATAAACTTTGATAAATGTTTTGAGGGCGCTAGAAGGCATGCTTTTTAGATAGTCAGGTAGTGGTTAAAGCATTATTGTCCAATTTAGTGCAATCTAAGTCAGTCAAGTGTTGCTACGATGCCTAAGAATCACTTGCCAGGCGTAATAAGGTCAGACTTTGTGCGCTGCCGAGGCATCTTAGTGTAAACCATAATGTTATACTAATTTGGAGCCCGGGACATTAAGGCATCCACGTAAATATAATTGCGGAAGAGCCCTCTAGGTTGGGATCTCACATGAACCAGATAATGGTGGCGGTCCTGTGCCCGCTTTCCCGCTGTTTTTCTTTTATAATCCACTCACGCTTCAAGGGGTTATGAACACCCTTTTGATATTATTCACACAGCGCGAGAGAGGTGGAGTGGTTCGAAACTCAGGTAGTACTAGGTTTCAATGGCGTCCGAGGGTGGTGTCCAGACTAACTGGGGACATTTCTGGTGTTTGTCATTGCTATACTTCACGGGAATTTTTTCGAATCTCCTGATGTCATAATCATGGTCAGCTCAATCAACTCTTCAATCCATGACACTATACTTCCAGCGTTATGCCTTTGCAGTAGATTCGGCACCGGCTTTCACAGTTGATCAATATTATTGAAAAATAAATGTTTTTCTAACATCAGGAGTTGACCCAGGACTTTCAGCTTGACAAGCTATGATGCTAATCACTATACCATGGCCACCCCGCGCAAATGAAAGATGGTACGCACCCACGTCATACCTGGCTTTAAGGATTTTTGGACAGAGTTTATTGAAAGGAAAGCTTCGTTCTGAGAGGCCACAATTGAGTTCAACGAACCTATACAGAGGATGTGACGACTTATTTGCAGAGAAGGACATATTCTACTTTATATGTAAATGCTTTTTCAATGGTCTAGCCGACTAATCAAACAATACATCGAAAACCATCCTTAAATTACTTCAACACTGAGGGTGATTCAGGGAGGCCAATTAAAGTCAGTAATCCATCTGTTCTGTAATTTATGGAATCCTACACCGAGGAATACAATAGATCCATTGATAACCTGCTTGAGTTTCTGGCCGCGAAGCAACTGTAGGCAATGAATTTGCGAATGAACTAGCAAGGGCCGACTCAGCTTCTTTGATTAGTAACTTCGCCTAGACCATTGCAACAACGAAATCCAAAAGACTAGCCAAGTCGTAATCCTAGAAGAAAATCCTTAGTATATAAGAAGAGTATCAAGAAGCTGGTGAGCTTCCTCACAGGTCATTGCTGCAACTTAAATTTGTGGTCAGATACAGGAAGCCATTTCTATCCACATGAAAAAGAAACTTTCGAGCCCAATCTTCAGTGAATGTTCGGCAGTTCACTGGTTAAGAAGGTGATTCGAGAAAGGTAAAGGATAGAACCATCAATTATGCTCTAGAAAGTCAGCCATGTAAGATGATTGTCACAAAAAACTTTAATTCAGCGTTGGGGCATAGCTGAATAGGGAGATTGGTTATAAGACTCCTACTGATGGATCCATCTCGAAATTTCTATAGATGGTAGTTACTATGGGTTCAAAGGGAATTGGAGTCACTGCAATCATGAAAGTTGTATTGTCAAGTCCCTGTAACTGCCTGTGACCCTTGCATCAAGTTCCAAGCCCCCAGCCACACAGGAAGTACTCAAAAGTTAATTATAAACATAGGTCGCGTTCCTTATTTTAGGCAAATGGATTTATTTTCGCACTCACGCGTTTTGATTGGCTGAGAGCCTGAAAATCGACTAAGGATTTAGTCAATTGTTTTTGTTTGCCTGCAAATAAGTTCATTCGCCCGGAATACCGAACGCGACCATTGTGTAGCTCTCATCGTGACGCTTAGTCCCGTTTTTACGTCAAAAAGTTCGTTAAACAACGTGGTCGCCTCCAAAACTAGTGGCACTAGGCCATGGACAAATCCGCCCCTGGCTAGTAGATATCTATCACAATAAAACACGCATTGCAAATATGAAGAGTGAGTGGACTTGCAGTACTTAGACTCACTGTGGATTGGATGTTCGAACGTTTCGAGGTGCAAACATCGAATATTACCTAGTTGCAGCAAAGTAACGAATAGGCATATCCAGTCGTGTCGCAACCATAACCACCACTGTGAGAAAGTTCAACGTTAAAAGCTGCCACAAGAGCCTTTACCGAGCGATCTTTCCTTGAGCTCACAACAAGTTCTCTAGCAGCACTGTAAACAAGCGGAATGTCGGGATTGATGTGCTGGATTTAAAAAAAAACTGCTCGCACGGACGAATTATTAACTGAACTGTTCAATGCTGCTGGAGATGGCTTCGTAGTGTATGTACATCAACTCATCCAAGAATGGCAGCTCGTTGCTCAGATGATTTCAAGACCGTAAAAGGTAGTGTGAATGAGATAAGCTATTTTGCGTCATCTATAGTTTTAGTATTCCTGTCAAAACAATTTACATATGTAAGATGACGATAGAGAACGCTCGCTACTCTTTCAAGGTCGGAGGAGACAGCAGAGAGACCATTAATGTCACAAAAGGTTTTAGACACAGTGATGACGCATTATCATGCAGCTTCTTCAACTAAATACTGGGAAAAATAGTGCGGAATTCCCATGCCAACGCATAAGGCATAACTTCTCCAGAACAACTTCATAGATACGTGGTGATGCCAACGACATAAACATAGTTTTTGGAACGAAACGAACAGTCACTGATACCTTCGCGAGCATCGAATCAGAGCGAGGTCTGGTTAGAAATGGGTCTGGTGGCAAACAAATATAAAACAAAGCATATACTCCCTTCTGACAATAAGGTACAACGCCAATCTCTAGGTCAGATTGTTGCGATAGTTATGACAGTTATAGGTAGAGTTTACCTAGACTTCAATTCTGACAACGACATCAGGGCGGATAACCAACCAAGAGTTACACTAGACAATCGCTGCAACTATGGTCTTAGGAGACAATTGTGTAGCACCTCTCAATGAGAAGCACGAATAAGATCTTATACTAGACCCTCATCGTAACCATCCTCTTTATTGTGTGGAAGCCTGGTGTTTTTGTTTTTATAATTCACTCTGTGATGCAGTGGTTCGAAACTCAGGCAATATTAGCTTTCAATGAGGTCCAAAAGGTAGGTAGGTAGAAAGGTCGGTCCAGTAAGACTTCAGCCAGGGCTAGGATGAGCCTTTTCGAAACTCCTGTTGTTTGCGGATGTTAGTAAACTGATAAACGGAAATATGTAAACCCAACCTGTCAAGTTGAGGAAAAGAATTAGTTTTTCAACACTTTTTTTGGAAACCTTTTGGAAGTCTTCGCAGAAGAACTTGACTAGAATGCATTCTCTGATTATCGCTAGGGCTGGACATTTACAAATATAGTGAAACAGAGATTCCTTTTTGCTGTTATCCTTGCAACTATGACAAAAGGTGTTGTGAGGAATACTTAGTTTGGGGCCTGCGTTGTCTTTTATTGGCCAGTGGCCTGAACTAGTGGCTACGCCTACGATTCTTGCAATCTCTGGTCTTGCTAGGTTCTTATTTGCTTTCGGTTTGTTATAATCGGGCCAAGCCTTTCTGGACATGATGCAATTAGTACTCCTATGCAACCATTGTGGTAAGTGTTACTCTTAAAAGCTCCTGGCAAAATACTGATTCTGCTAGTGAGCCATTAAGTTTCGCTGTCGTGACACTTGATTTTACATTGTTTTGAGGGTGAATCAATAGCTTCGATGGCGACTTGGCTATCGAAAATCATAGGTGGGTGTAGCTTTGATGACGGCTTCGCTATCGACAATCGTAGCTGGGTGTAGCTTTGATGACGGCTTCGCTATCGACAATCATAGCTGGGTGTTGGAAAATTTTTTAACACCCCGGCAGACTTCGCAGATAGTAAGAAGCTCTCCTTGGAAGACTCTGGCAAAGTCCAGTAGATTTCGATATTTTCAACTTGTCATATAAGATGCCTGCGCCAATTCCGCAGTTCGCGTAGATATAAGCGCAACAAAATCCGTAATCACTCTCCCGTTCTTCCAGTCTGCCAGTCAGTCGTGGACGTAACGAACTCATTTGGTATCATCTTTAGGATTTTACTATGGCTATAGGGTTTTGCGGCCCAGCACTGAGATTCCCACAGTCAGACAGCGACGATAGCACCATTTGAAATGTAGGTCATGTGATAGCTGATGTGAGGTCACACTTAAATCATCTTTAAGACCGGATCTTAGCCCGCCTGTCCAGTCTAGCTGAGGAGAATTCTATTAATATTGTTCACGGTACATTTTTTTCCAGCTTCCTGATGTCATCATCATAAATCAATTCGATCAGCTCTTTAAGCTATGACCACTCTAGTGAAAGTGTCAAAATCGTATGAAAGCGCATTTGGAATTTTCAGAGAAAAAGTTCTATGTTTAATTTACGAACTAAAGATCAACACAGCGATACCAAGATGGTCACAAAGATACGTAAGTAAATGCTCCGCTATCAATTCAGACAACGACACCAGCGCTGAGATTGAACAAAGAATAACTCTTGCCAATCGCTGTTTCTTTGGGCTAACAAGACAATTGAGTAGCAAAGCCCTCTCTCGAACCACTAAGGCGACCATTTATAAGATCTTAATCGTTCCAGTCCTGCTCTACGGCGCAAAGGCATGGACTCTGTCAAAAGCGGATGAGGTTGCTCTTGGCTGTTTCGAGAGGAAGATTCTTCGGGTAATTTTCGATCCCATCTGCATAGACGGTGAGTGGAGGAGGAGATACAACGACAAACTGCAAGGGCTGCACAGCGACATAGGCTTAGCCAGAAGACTGAAGGTTCAGCGACTGAGGTGACTGGGTCATGAAGAGCGGATGGACACCAATGCTCCGGCCCGGCAAATCTTTGAATATACATCCGAGGGACGGCGCAGTAGAGGAAGACCGCAACTCAGTTGAAACGCGTAACTGGAATGGGATCTTAATCAATTTGGCGTGTACCTGGCTAAAGTTTGAACTGGCTGGATACGCTTGTTGATTGAGGTCCAGGTCCACCCCGGCCTGTAGCGCCACCTTAAGTAAGTAAAGTAAATGCCCAGCCAAAGAATCTTCGATTCCACTCCTGAAGTACTACGCAACTCAGCCTCAACCAACTCGGCGTACGCAACTGGAGACAGGCTGGCTAAATATTGTGCTGCCTGGAGGGGCTTATTGGCTGTGGCCCAGGTCCACCCGGAGTAATGATTCAAATGGGTTGGCTTTATCTTTCGCTTTCGATATACCGCAGGGTAGACACCTAGGACTAATGCTACACGGTTTATCAATTTGCAATCCGACATTTCTCAACCTAACGCCAAAAGTTCTTCTGTCAGTACTTGTTTGATTTATAACAATCGAGAATAAAAAAATAATTAAAATAAAACGACTTATGTAACACTTGAGAAATAAATAAACAACTACATCCGCATAACTTGTTCTGCGAATATTTGCATAATTTACACACTCAAACAAACCCGGGATGAACTCTTAATTAAAACAAGAAGAGAACTTTCCTCAAGACGCTTAATTAAGTTTAAATTGTAGTGGAAAATAAAACTTAAACCTGTGTGCTGGGAATGTATGCGAAAAAGTTCATCTGAAAGATTTTCAAGTTCAGCACTTGATTCACGCAGGTGAATGTTAAAAGCTCCCGACTTGTTTTCTTTTCGTTTGAATTTACCATTTGCATGCAATTACCTCGTTCGATGTAAGATACAAAATTCCTGGAAATCGAATTCGTTTACACAAGTTGAGAGTTGAGAATTCAGGTAAAATTCTATAAATACTCGAGGAAATTCGCGCAGTGTTCCGAAGTGTTTATGCCAATAAATCATGCCAACAGGGACTCCTACCATGATTCGCTGTGTGTTTTTCGACCGAAATCCAACTCAAGGTTAGACAAACTACCGTCCGAACCTAATGACATCCAAGTGACGATCGTTGAAATAACCCAACGCACGCAACTAATGATCGCATATTGATGTAAACAATTTAATTCATTTTTCATATTCGCTACTGGTACGGATGGACCGGCTTTCATTATTCAATTAGCACTTGTATCTACACACACAGGTATGATATGTTGGTACCTACCGCCGCCATTTGCTTGCATAGATCTGGCCTCAACAGTTGCATCCATGTACTGGTAGATGGTGACAGGTCCTTGGTACTGGGTCATCGGTCCTATCACAACATCGCTGGAGTTTGACAGATTAATAACACTCGACGGCTGAATGGAGGGGTTGGTGAAGACGTTGTGTGGGATGGTTGCTGCCGCTCCAGGTGAGGCAGAATTGGTAGCACTACGACCTTGCAAACTCATCAAGGCGTTACTGGCCGCCGATGACAGTGGATGCATAGTTTGATCGTACATTTTGACAGAATTCACTTGTTGCCAGAATTTGTGGTCCAATTAACGCGCCTAAATACTTTCGAGAAGACTACGCCTCGAGGGGAGCCCGTTCGTCCGATGCGCTACGGATTTAGATACAAACTGAGAGGTTTTTATGAAAAAGCAATATGATCAACTTTATCGGGATTTCCAAAGCACAGCGGTTTTTTTTTTATTCGTTTGCTGTTTTCTTGTTTGAATAAGAGCTGTAAAGAGCTTTCGCGGGCAGTAGGGGCCCAAGAAGCCCCTTTTCGAAAGAGTGTTCGTTCAAGATTACGGGTGACGAGGGTAGATGCAGAGAAATGGGCAACACGATAGGGATTGGGGATTCCTAGGAATTCTGCGTTTGAATTTGTGCGCAGGGCTGCCGATGTGAGCATGTGTCTGTGTTGTTAGTGGCATGTGACTGAGACTGTTGTGGATAAATTAAAAATGGCAGACCGTTCGTGCCCGGTATGGTGGTAGTTTGGTAGATAGTCAGACACTTCAATACGTGAGAGCGTCAATTTTTGTTTGGATTAACTTGCAGGTGCGATCGTCGTACGGTCGGACGCTACGACTGTAAACAAGAAACCGCAGAATTTCATTACTGAAATTTATTTTTGGATTTATGTGTATATTTAAGGTACACACGCTTGGAATTAATGGTGAACAACACTAGTGATGTGTTAGTTTCTATACATGGGGCAGGGGGAGGGAATAATGATGAAATGATGTTTCTCTTTTAATTGTTTTTTTTTTTTTTTGATTACTCGTTGAATTATTCATGGGATATGGCAGTTAACAAACTGTAACCGCTGTAATTGCTGCTAAAAGTGTCATACTCATCAGCAGCAAACTAGATGTAGATGTAGAGCCGACTGTGCCCCAGTTTTTGGCCTTTACTTACTTAAGGTGGCCAAGTACTGGGGCGTTTACTTATTTAAGGTGGCAGGTGTTGTAGAACGAAGGGCCTGACCATAAATCCCGGAAAAACTGTCCTTGTACCCTTTTCCAGAAAGAGGATCTGTCCAGCGAAGCAAAGTATCTTGGAGTAATACTTGACAAAACGCTTACCCGGAAATCGCACCTTAACATGGTTACTAACAAGGCGACTAGGGCAATGTTCATGTGCCAACGCCTGTACGGCAAAACTTGGAACTAAACCTCAAAATATTTTATTGGTCGTACAATGGCATAATCAAACCTACGCGTCTTCAGGATGGTGGCCAAGAACCCTACAATCCACAACGCAAGAAACGCTGGGTAAACTCTATTGCTTAGCTTGCGCAGGAATCACCGGGGCTATGAGAACGTGCCCAACGACAGCTATAGCTTAACCTCACGCCGCTACATCTGGCAATACAAAAAGAAGCTATGCTTAGTGCTCTAAGGCTGCCTCAGATACTGGACTTTAAAGTCGGCGACTTTACAGGTCATCTGAAAATATGTTCAACTTGACCCAATTCTTAAGACTCCAGATACCATGCTCAAGAGATATCGTTTCTACAGAAGTTTCGAAGTTGTTATAGGCACCCGCAGCGAATGGAGAAATGAAGGCCCTACTACACTACCAAATTCCCAAATCTGATATACAGATGGTTCAAAATTGGAAAACGGCGGCACAGGTGCTGGGGTTAATGGCCCCACCTTCCAACGCGCGACAGCGCTTGGAAAATCACCTACAGTATTTCAAGCGGAAGTCCACGCTATTGAATTGAATGCCTGTGGAGAAAAACCCAACCCGCATCTACATCTTTTCAGACAGTCAAGCAGCTCTGTTAGCCCTTAAATCCTACACGGTAGGGTCCAAGCTTGTCTGGGACTGTCTCAACCTCCTCGAAAGCCTAGCATCGGTAAATAAGGTCACTTTAGACTAGATCCCAAGACATGAAGGCTTCGAGGGTAATGAACGGGCTGACTGCCTGGCGAGAAGAGGCGCTTGCAGCCCACTCATTGGTCCCGAACCCTGTTTTGGGATACCACCCAACAGTGCCTACTCCAAGATAACACAATGGGAGATCAACGAACACGCCGACTACTGGGCCAACCTCCGGGGCCTTAGACAAGCGAAAAAGTTTATCAACCCCAACCTATGTATACAAGGCTAAGACTTTACTTGATCTCACCAAAGACGAGTTAAGAACCTTAACGAACGAATGAAAGTATCAGATACAGATATTTGTCGGCTCTGTGGAGAACAAAAAGAAACCGCTGAACATATGAAGGAGCCGCAAGGAAAAGACTACTCCACTTGACGCGGGTCTCGGTCAACCCAGCGGATATTCGGAAAATTGAACCTAAGGCTGTACTGAGGTTTATCAAAAGCCTCAATATAACCTCTGGTTAAACCATATGGGCCACCAAAATAGACCTCATAGGTCGCATTACGCATTTAGAGCCCCTAATTAACCAACAAGCGTCTCCAGCCAACTCCATCTTTAGCTGCTTCCAGTTTCGCACGACAAGTTGGTTGAGGTCACTATCTACTTGCGTGCGTCACCTGAATCGCGGTTTTTCTCTACTGCGCCGTCCCTTGAAGATTTTCCGTCCATTCGCTCTAGATGACCCAGCCACTTCAGTCGTTGGACCTCCACTCTTCTGGCTAAGTCGATGCCGCTAAACAGTTCGTCGTTGTATCTTCTCCTTCATTCATCGTCTATGGAGACGGGACCGAAAATTACCCGAAGAATCTTCCTCTCGAAACAGCCAAGAGCAACCACATCTGCTTTTGACAGAGTCCATGCCTGTGCGCCATAGAGCAGGGCTGGGACGATTAAGGTCTTATAAAGGGTCAACTTAGTCGTATGGGAGAGGGCTTTGCTACTTAATTCTCTTCTTAGCCCAAAGAAACAGCGATTGGCAAGAGTTATTCTTCGTTTGATCTCAGCGCTGGTCTCGTTGTCTGAATTGATAGCGAAGCTTAGGTAGACAAAGGCCTTAACTACCCAAAGGTCTATCTGTCTACTGTGGCGGTTGGTCAGAGTCGTTGAGTGTCCTCCACCAGTCAAACTGCTCTGATGAACCGGCGTATGCTTAGTGAATTTAACGAAGGTAGATTATTCTCTGATAAGACACAGACACCCAAGTGGTTCCTGTTTTTGTGAATTGAAGCTTCGCTTTCCATAAGAAAGTGTGTTTTGGTGTTTCTTCAAGATATCCGCAGATTCTGCAGTGCCCATCCTGTTATGTACTCAAGATTTCCTAAGGTGCTCTTTTAGCCTACAATGGCACGTTAAGACGCCTGGCAGGATATGAAGTCAGTAGTCGCCATGACTCAGTGATCAGTACATTACACTGCTGTGCGAGTTGGTTAGAGCTCCCAGCAGTGTCCATCGAACATTTTTGGCGGCACCACCTTTCATCGGGAAATGACAAACCCTCGAGAGAATAATTTGTCATGAAAAAGCTTCTTAATTCGTCCTTCGGCGTCGGAAATAAATTCAAGGTTGCTTCCAGCAGCTACCTAAGCCATGGCCACGCTAAGCTGAAAATTTGTTAAATAAGTTCGCCATTGCACAGTCAATAAAGCTTACAAGCAACAGCAGAGGATTTCAAGTAGAAGTCTTAGCTTAGGTTACAACTGTCTACTTTCCCAACTCTAGCAAGTTCTCTAGCAAGTAGCAAGACGGCGATAATGTCAAAACTAGTAATAAGGTGCTGCAAAGAACTAAAATTCTTTTAGTCACAGTACACTATTACACTCCTCTGGATCGCAGGACGTAGGGACGTTTTAGTCGGTGAATTGGCTGGAATTATATAATTCCTCAGTGGATTCTTGGCAGCGCAGTTCTCCTTTCGGTTTTTGTAATTCTAAATTTCTCCGTTTGTCAAAGCTCAAACTTTATATAAGACAGCTTCCATGGGGCCACTGGTGGCCAAAAAACGACTAACTTACTGAGTCTCTCGTCCAGACTCAAGATGGCATTAGACGCGGATTCCTTCTCGTTCAACTGACTCCAAACCAAGAGACCAAGAGAAACTAGCAATCATCATGCTCCGTGAGTTTCAAGACTCTGGTCTTCCCAGAAAGGGCGGAATACGCGACCACTTCTATAAGTCGGAGAATGGTAGTATTTCCACCATTTGTTTTGAAAAATTTACATGTTTCAGGTACACAACAAGTTCTATTTCTGATAACAATATCGTCTAGAGCCAGAGGTAATATCCACACAATCCACTTGGCAGTTCTATGCGACATCTTGTTCTAACTTTTAAAACAACCTTCTACTTCTATCAACGATGACCCAGTTCTAAGTGTAACGACACCTTTAAATGTATACATCTTACCAAGAGATGTCGCTTTGCCACCACAGCTGTTATTTGACAACTGCAACGAGTACACAAAAGACAAAACTGCACAAACAAAAGCCTACAAAAGGTGGATGCAAGAAAATTTAATTGGATTCTTATTAACTTATTTGCAATTGTAAACCGCAAAAATGTCTGGAAGCGGTGACGCTGCAAATACTGAAGAATCTGTCGATGTCATGGTAGTTGAGGAATCAAACGATGCTACACCTGGGGCATCGAATGTATCCCAAAGTTCTGTCCCCAATCTTAACCAGTACAATCGCAGAAAAATAATGAGCCACCTAATGGAGGAAGGATGTGATTCCAAGAGTTGCGCCGACTTAGTACGTAAGTTTAAAGTTGAGGATGTGGAAAGTGAGTATGTATGCTGCCAAAAAGCTATTCCCTTTTAATTGTGTGATTCCTTGTAGAATTTGTCAATGATAAGGCCCATGGTGCTCAGGGACATGTTCACGAAGAATGTGAATCAATTTGTTACAAGAATATCAACAGTTGGCTGGAATATTACAAGGAAAAGAACTATCACAACGAGTCAAACTACGAGAGTGCCTTGATTATGATTGCAATTTCCGACATGGAGCATCATCCTGATCCAAAGGAAACGGGAGGAGTGGATTTTCAGTAAGCATTTCGGGAGCAGTGATGTGACATGGTGTTGATTTGTGTTTGTTTTAGGAAGATCTACAGATTCCTAGGCGATGTGATGCTGGGAAATCCAACGCCTGAACTGAATCCCGAGTCAAAGGAATTCCTAGGTCAAGAGTTTGAGGTGAGATCATTGAAATGGCTTCAATTTAATCGTTTTAACTCTGGACTTTGTAGAATCTAATTAACATGGCAAACACAACTGAAGGAGACGAAGCCACAAAAGAGCTTAATGCTAACATTGAACTCACATCGAAAACAATTGTTCCGCAGTTGTCGGCCATTGAGAAGAAGCGTCGCAAAGAGTTTGGCAGCTTGGACCCGATGGGTATTGATAAGTTTATCAGCAGCACCAAGCGGGACAATAAACCTTCTTAGATTGGAAGACAGATGAAACAGTATCGTAATTTTAGGAAAATGTATTTTTTTTTTGTACAACACAACTGACTATAAAAATTGTGAATTAAAGCTTCAGCTTGAAGGCTTGGTTTTAAGGGTGTCTAAACTCACCTTTAGAGGCGAATTTCAACTTTTTCCGTAGTGCAGAGTCTAAGCATTATACAGTCGTCAATAGAGAGACGAAGGTGGCCGGTCAAAGATTTTCTCTGTACTTTACGCAAGGGACGGAAGAAGGGTTCTCCATTTGGAATCAATAACGATTTCTGCGTACGTTAGAGCAATCTGGGAGTTTGAATGATTCTCTGACCAATGTCGAATGTGTATTTAGAGTGACGTTTAAATAAGTAGACCTGCTGTCCTGACTTTCTTTTCTTCGTAGATGCTCGCGAGGCTTTCCGCAAAGTGCAGTCTACAAAGAAAATCGAACGAAAGCCGATGGAAATGGGTTCCTTTTCAGAAGAAAATAGCTGCTGATTATGTTTGAATTCTAAAATCTTTCCTATGAAGAATTATAAGGAAACTTAATTGTTTTCCAGCTTGAAGCATGCTTGCCCTGTTCTTTTCTGCCAGACTTCATTTGGTGTTCAATGATTGCTTGAAAGTGAATTCTCCGTGAGCTGGAGTCCGGTGAAGGATGTTTGTTAAAAGGCGACCAAAGCATTTTTAAAGCAGCGTGGCTTTCTTGAAAGATGAATTAGTTTTCCGAGAAGTTTTGAATAGAAAAGATATCTCCCAGTCCTCCATGGATTGGATAACTATTGAGAACACTTTATTGAAGCTGAATTTGGGTAGCTGTTCGTTTCCGTGGCTCAGTGTTCAGTGAGTTAGACGGCTGTGCGAGATGGATAGACTCGACCTCCAGAAACTATCCACAAACATCTTTTAACGGCAACACTTCTTGTCGGGATGGACAAACCTCCGAGACTATTACCTTCAGCTGTGGTGTTCAAATGAGTCCAGATTAATCATGCCCTTAACCAGGATTTAATTCTCGAGAGTGCTCAGGAGAGTTGGAAGGAACACAAATCGGGAAATTCTTCTCTCGGGGAATGACAATTTCTAAGGGAGCTCCCCAAATCTCAAGCTACGATCAGACGATTTGCAGATATGAGGAAATTTTGCAGGAAAACGTGTCCCAAACGTCCGCAAATCGTGTGATCAGCAAATTTTTGTCCGCAAATGTTTTCACATCTGTCATTTGCCCACGATTTGCACACGTCGTCCGCAAACGTTTGCACACGTCATCCGCAAATCGTGTGATCACCCTTTTGGGACCATTTGCACACATTTGCTCACTTTTGGACATTTGCCCACTCTCATTTGCAGACTTCTGAAATTTGCTCATGTTGGTTTGAAGAAACATAGGCAAATGGCAAAATTTTCCTGCAAATGCTGTGATACAATGTGGATTTTCTTCAAGTAATTTTCCAGTATTTGCGCTACTGAATTGGACATCATCGAACTTTAATCACCAGAGTATTAAATAAATCATTTGATTAAATGGAATTCATTTTCACAAAAGCAAAAAAAAAAAAGATATTAAAAATGATTCGCGACAGGAAAAGTACAAATCCATTGAATTTTTTGATTCATTTATATTTTTGCTATGATCAGAAAATAGAAACAGGAAAAAAATAAAGTTTTGCTCAAAATCCTTCCTTGTCGCGCCGGCCAACCTAATCCTTTCTCCAGAAATTGCGCTGCTTCGAGGCCAATTTACTATGATCATCCTGTTCGCCGCTGCTCTCAAACAAATACATACACAGCCAATACCACTGCGAGGGTATCTCGAGTTGTTTCATATGTCGGCAAATCGTGTGATCGGACAATATTTGCCCAGATTTCCAGATATGTCATTTGCTCACATTTGCGCACACCCAAAAATTTCCAGCTTTGGGACAAATTCGGCAAATCGTGTGATCGGCCTGCAAATGGGCATTTGCCGATGGTTTGCACACATTTGCTTATGAGGAAATTTTGCGCACATGGAGCTTCAGAGGGAGCTCAGCTCACTTCAGCACCTAGCTGGCTACGAACGTGAGCGTAATTAATCACAAGACGACTGATTGATCATGAGTAGCGTCTTCGTATCCTTCCACATAAACTGCTAATTAACGACTTCGGCATATTATTTCTGGGTCTGAGGCGATTGCGGATGTTGGTGTTGTGTGATAACAAAGTCATCGTTATCGAAAATCAAACCAAGAAGTTTTTGGGTGCGTGACCATGAGTATAAGTCGATCTGCTATCATAACATCTTGTTGAAGATTCACTTCCTTCGACTACGTCGTGAAAAGTGTGACGGGTTTTCCCGCATTGATGGTTCATTCTACATCGCTGGTATCGGAAGTCTTTGTAAAGAGAGTTAAAAACAAAGGTTTCAAGAAGTTGAGCCTTGATTTACGGAGTTTTTTGAGAATCAAGTTAAGATTCCTTTGGTTCTGAATGCCTTGAATGGTTTGGTTTAACGGAATCATACTGTTTCAATCCAAAGTTGAATCCGTGCTGGTATATGGATGCAGCACTTCGAAAGTGACTTCCACTACCACGAGAAAGCTGTAACAGGTGTCTATAAAACGTCTAATTTTCTAGCTTAACCATACATCTAGTGGTCATCGTCAGTGCGTTCGATTGCCGTGGGAGCTGTGTGGGTTCAAGCCCAAGCCATATCCACCGAACATCTTTTGCGGTACCACCTCCGAGGGTATAACTTGTCATGAAAAAGCTTCTCAGTTCGCCGGTCGGAGTCGGCAATAAATTTTAAGTTTTATCCATTCGTGCGAATAATACAACACGTACAACATAAATGATTGCGAGAAGCTAGGCCTTGGCTCGTCTCCAGCTGTCGCGACAGCTATTGATTTATGTTATGTTTGAAGAACAGCGATGTGGGATCTGCATGAACTTTATCATAATGTGCTTATCGAATCCAGATGCGACACGACGAAAAAGGGTCAAGAAAGGCCATGAAGGAAAACGTGCACGTGCATCTGCTTTATCTTCTGCGATACTTTCAATTATGACGTAGATAAGTTGAATAAACTATGAAAAGTTTACAGAACTTTGTCTACTACTAACTACTCGTTTAAAGGAAACATGATGAATCACTTCGCAGAGCAAAAAAAAGAAAACGAAATTGATAAGCAGATATGCTTTGGTAAATGTCCTCCTACCAGTGAACAGCAATCACGAGTTATAAATTGACTCACGGGGTGGTTATCAGAGCGAACCTTTATAATCGACGAAAAAAACGCGCTGATAAACCCACTGTTTCCCGATATAAATAAAGATTGAAAAAGTTGTTTTACTATATAATCGGGTTTCGAGTAAATAACATCAGAAGCCCACGGAGAAGATGGACAAATCGGAACAACATTATGGTGGATATCCACAGCAACAGCCGGCCTATAACTATCCACATTTGAAACCAGGACAACCCTCGATACAACCAATATTCGTGGGATTACCGCCATCAGCACCAGAGTACACTCCTCGCGAGTATGGGTATTGTGAGGATACGCAACGCAATAAGCCGCAATCGAACACATTGGCAGCAGGTAAGGATCAAGTTGTAGTGTAATGGTGAAGGTTATAGTGACGTGATTTAGGACTTTCCTATTCCTGCAGTTGAATTTAGAGCCAATACTTATTCTGTGAGTGTGCTCGAGTTATAGTGTCATAAACCCTTGTTTCCGTGGCTTCCGGCGATGGAGCCGGAGCTGATTTTGCTGTGAATTCCCCTATTCCGCTAGAATTCACAACCAAAAATTTATAAAAATGGTTTGTGATAAATAAGAAATTATTGCCGGTTAATTTATATGTACGTTGTTTTGCCGAATCAAGTGCGTTAACGGTTCATGATTAACTGTTTACGATTGTTTGCGCGGTCAAAATTCATTAGATTTGATCGCAGCTTTATGATTTCAAAGGAAATGTGAAAAAATTCTCCAGAATTTGATTAATCAAATTTATTCTGGTCCACAGAAAAGTCAATAAGCCCATTTCCGGTTCCAAACGTTGTGTCATGTAGGTTGTACTTACCGACTGTCCTGCCAAATATCTGATCTACAAGTTTTGAATTTCTAACACTTATAGATTGCGGACACCAAAGGCTGTGATTTGGCTGCAGTCTCTTACCGCCTACTTAAAAAAATTGTTATTAGTACGGCGCTTGATAACAAAATTTCTGCGATAACCGCACCTTGGCGGATACTCTTATCTCTTCGTAGAAGTTTTTGTCAAGTAATTTATAACACTTTGGTATTAGAGGGTATTGAATTTGTCAAAGTTGTCCGATTGACTTAACTTCATTGTCACTTTGACAGGGTGGCCCATGATGCATTGGATTGAAACGTCATTTCTGAATATTGTCAAGCTAGGTCTACAAAATCTGAAATTTTTTTAACCTACCTGTCTGTCTATCAGGATTAGAAAAGCTAGACTACCCCCACAAAATAGGATTTGTGTAACTGTGTCAAGTGGAGTCGAATTCGAACATTTTTGATAGAAGTGTGGGAGTGACTGACGCACTCAACTATGTATCTCTTTGGCATACCTTCCTCGTATAGCCTTATCGTTTTGACATCACTTCAAATAACGTGTTTTTCTTTATCCGAGAAAAATTAAAAAAATACCAGACAACGGGGTTTTTGTTATAAATGACAAAATACTTGATAATAATCGTCATTATTGCAAAAATAACCGACAAAACATTGTTAATCTATAGCAGCAGTGAAATTAAACCTCATATCTGTCGTTCAACAATCGGTTTAAACATAAGATAGCGAGTAACAACCTGCACTTCACTTTTCAAAATAAAATAAAAATTGATAAAAACAATACCTACTGTGAAATTTAAGGAATCTGCGTTTAAAATTAAGCACTTGACAAGGTCATGTACTGCTAAAATGAAAAAAAAAAAGAACGTGCCTCCACATTTTTTGTCTCATTTCTGAGAACCGAGAGCTTAAACGTTCATTTATTGGCTTATATGGATTATTTTATGGCAACATTTTAGTACAGGTCTTAGTCATTGGGTAATTGGAGCTGGATTTTTCAAGATTATCACAGTTTAGGGAGGAAACTGGCACGACTCAAGCACTCCAGTGGTGGAGGGGTCTTAAGACAAAGGAGCGATGTACATAAATAAGTTGATAGGGTTTGTGAGAAAGTGTTTGAAAAAACAAAACTTTCAAAGACTAGTCGAAGCAACCAGTATCTACCGTGGTGGGATAAATAAATACTGTTCTCGATCCGTGAAGAGTCTCTGCCTGAGACAGTTCTCCAACATTCATCATCCTCTTTATTTCTGGGCTTGCTCGGCCTGTCAGGTCAAGGATTTTGACATCCGCGATGGCTTGATCCTTATACCGGAGGTTCGTGAGCATCTTGAACCTGAGGGCTGGATCATTGTATTCCATACGGTCGATGTGTCAAAGTCAATTAAGGCTCTGAGATTTGGCCTTCAAACTATATTCACACCTTGGTACAGATCATAGAATTCGCAGTTATATCTCCTATTGCATTAGCCTTCCTTCCAAATAGGACCAAAAAACCGACGAAGTATTTTTCTTTCGAAGGAGCCCAGTCTCTGTTGTGCTTTCCTGCCTATCGTCCAGCCCTCGGCATCATATTGCAGAACTGAGCAGCAGTTTTCTAGTCCTCTAGTTCTTTGCCGGATCTCCACTAATATGTCATTCGTGGAGTTTACATTTACTGCTTTACTAGCTGTCGATAGTGACTTTTGGACTTAGAGGGTGGACAGATAGATCTTTGTTTGTCGACAGCATACATTTGGTTCTGCCCTTGTTCATTTTAGGACCAACTTGTTTCGACTTTTCTTGAACTTCCGCAAATGCTTCTACGACGACTCGCTGAGAGCGTGCGATGATATCAATATCGTCTGCGTAGCCCAACTGCTGCCTGGACTTCTGGAAGATAGTGCCTTCCGTGTTGACGCCAGCCCTACGCACTATCTGCTCCAGCACGATATTGAAGAGTCGCCTTGCCAGTTAATGTTTGGAATAGATCCGAGCAGGTATTCCTAACTGCACGGTGATGCGGCCTAGCTTAACCAGTTTTCTCGGGATCCGAGTTTCGGCCATCGCATTGTAGAGCTCAAAACGATAAATTCTGTCATACGCGGCTTTAAAGTCAATGAAGACGTGGTGTGTTTCGACTTGCAACTCGATGGTCTCTCTCAGGATTTGCCTTAAAGTGAATATTTGGTCTACAGTCGATTTGCCGAGTCGAGGGCCACACTGGTACATGCCGATTAGTGTGGTCCAAAACGGCTTGAGACGTTCACATTATGCGCTGAACAGGATCTTTTAAGCAACATTCAGCAGAGGTATGCCTATAGTTGTTCCGAGACATAGGATCGCCCTTTTTGTAGATGGGGCATATATGTAGTGCTGATACTCCAGTCAGCAGTTCTGTGTCCCCTTGTGGATCTTAGGGTATCTACCACGCCTACGTGTCATCGTGTTCGATTCCTTGGCAAGTGCAGCAATTCTCTTTAGCTTTCCTCAAATTGCTTTGGCTACTCTTTGATAGTCCTGTGCCACGTTTTTGTGGGCGTCACGATCTTCCTACTTCTTGGACTAGTGAATTCTGATGTTGCCAAAAGACTTAATACTGATGATGACTGGGAAAGATACAGAACTGGTCAAAGGAAATTTGTTCAGTAACCAACGCTAAGTGCGTGTTCTGGTAAATTTTCTGTAGGAAGATGGAAAGCACCACGGAATCTGCGAGACTTAGAAAGGTCATCACAAAGGACCATCAGACACCACTGGTAACTGTACGCAATTCTCCTCTAAATTCTTGGAGCTTCTGCTTAACACTTTTCAGAATACAGGTCAGGCTGTAGGAGATTGTATCTGACGAAGAAATTGAATCAGCTGTTGACTCATTTCAGGCCTAGGACCACCCCGGTCTGTAGCGCCACCTTAAGTTGACTCATTTCAACCCTTGAAATCCTGTGGCTCAGTGGTAAGTGCCGCAGCAATTTCAACCAACAATTTTTTGCGGCATTACCTTTCAGCAATGCACAAACGAAAGGGACGGCCAATTGAGGAGTAGGTTTACATTTCTATTGGCTTATTTTTAGTGATAAAGTGTTGTGTGCTACATACTTACTTACTTACTTAAGGTGCACTACGGTCCGGTTGGTTGAGGTCTCCTTTCACTTGCGTGCGCCACCTGAGTCGCGGTCTTCCTCTACTGCGCCGTCCCTCGGGTGTGGATTCGAAGATTTTCTGGGCCGGAGCGTTGGTGTCCATCCGCTCTACATGACCCAGCCACCTCATCGTCGTTGGACCTTCACTCTTCTGGCTAGGTCGATGTCGCTGTACAGCCCGTACAGTTCGTCGTTGTATCTCCCCCTCCACTCCCCGTCTATGCAGACGGGACCAAAAATCACCCGAAGAATTTTCCTCTCAAAGCAGCCAAGAGCAACCTCATCCGCTTTAGACAGAGTCCATGCCTCTGCGCCGTAGAGCAGGACTGGGACGATTAAGGACTTATAGAGGGTCACCTTAGTTGTTCGAGAGAGGGCTTTGCTACTCAATTGCCTTCTTAGCCCAAAGAAACAGCGATTGGCAAGAGTTATTCTTCGTTTAATCTCAGCGCTAGCTACATATGAAGGTCTAAATTTCGCATATGCTGATTATGTATTCCACTGGCTGGATCTGAGGATCCCAAAAATCAGCAACTGGATTAAGTAAGTCGTGGGCCTACAAAGCAGCCGGGCCTTAATTGCTAGTATACTTACTTAATGGGCTCCCGACCCGTGAAGAGCCTGTGTCTGAGACACTGCAGTCTCTCGTTTCATGCTGCCAGTTTATTTAGTCTTTGTCCTTTCCCTCGCGTATTCCCAGGAGTATCACAGTAGCTTTATTCACAGAATATGGTATCATCTGATGAAGATGAGTCTTCTGAGAAACGATGCGTGCTGCTAAAGTTGCAATCTATCCCAAAAGAATGTATGACTAAGGCTACTTGTGAAATTCATTTTAAAGTGGATACGTACAACTTGATAACGATTGACGAGAATAAAATTCGATAACTGACCAAATATTAGGGGGAACTTTACTGAGGTGTGTTCCGTTGTGGGAGTGTGTTACTTTGTCACGTGCTGGCCATAAGATTATTTATAGATTTTGTCAAGTTTCGTTATCAACTTTTGTTTTGGGTTTAAAGAGCACTTGCAGACTATTTGCTGACAATAACCACTTTAAACGACCTATGCTAACGCGATTATAGATCATGATTCGGTAATCAACTTGCAGATAGTAATAATCAAGCTTGAAGTTAACTGGTAATGATTACATAACATTTCCATCACTTAGACAGTGCAGCAGTTCGGAATGAACTTGGGCCTTAACCAACAAGCCTTTCTAGTTAGCCTGGTCCTTAGTTAACTGCTTCCAGTTTCAAGCTTCTCTATGTTGTTCGGAATTCTAATTTTTATTACACGATGGCTTAATTTCCGCACCTATTCGAAGACTTTTCGTGTCGGATGTGGGTGCCTTCAGTATATCCTAGGCATCTCAACCGTCGGGCAGTGTTTTGTCCTTACTTACTTCACTGAAGGGGGCGCTAAAGTCAGGGGTGGACCTGGACCTCAACCAACAAGTGTCTCCAGGCAGCTCGTTCTTTAGTCAGCTGCCTTGAGTTCCGCACGCTAAGTTGGTTAAGTTCTTGTTCACTTGCGTGCGCCACCTGAGTCGCGGTCTTCCTCTACTGCGCCTTCACTCGGGTGTGGATTCCAAGATTTTCCGGGCCGGACCCAGCCACCTCATTTGTCGGACCTTCACTCTTCTGGCTAAATCGATGTAGCTGTACAGCTGTACAGTTCGTTCGTTCGTAGTATCTTCTCCTCCATTCACCGTCGATGCAGACGGGACCGAAAATCATCGGGAGAATTTTCCTCTTGAAAGAGCTAAAACCAACCTCATCCGCTTTTGACAGAGTCCATGTCTTGTCTAGATCCTATTTTGACATCAAGAGTCTCGGTGAGGTTTTGTCCAATCTTGATGGAGCGGCGTGCATTCTCCACCGTCATCCTGCAAACACGGACGAGTATAGCTCTTCTCTATAAATGCCTTAAAATCGAAGAAAGGGGGGTGGGTATCGATTTGAAGCTCCTGAGTTTCCTCCAAGATCTGCCGCAGTGTTTTGTCACTTAGCTTTTTTAGTTCGCCGTGGAATCTGCTTACCCAAAGCTTATCAACGCAAACGGAACCAACTAGTTCTCGTTCGAAACCCACCTTCAGTCTTTGATATCTTCACTCGCTTGATTGATCCCTTTTCCCCTTTTTCATTTGCAGCTGCACTTATATTTGCTTCTGGCGGTATGAGCCTGGCTTGGAGCGTTGGCTTTGGTCCTGAATATAGATTCATTAGCGAAGGAACCAGAACACATATGCAAATTTGTTGGTTTGTTGCTGTCATCATTGGAGCTATTCCTGCCGCTATCTTGGCACAGAAACTACAGAAACGTATCTTCAATGTAAGTATCTATGTAGGTAACATGATTCTTAAGTATCTCAATGTATTTTCTTATAGCTCCTGGCATCAATTCTCGTCTTGGTTAACGGAATCCTCTTCATTTCGGTATCGGAAAGTGTTACCGCGGCTATAATCGCCCGCTATTGCGATGGAATCGCTTTTGGTTTGACCATCATTCCGGCCATTATGGCTGGCTCGGAGCAGTCGGTAAAACGATTCAGAGGTCTGGTTCTTAGCGTCGAATCGATCGGTCTTACTATGGGGATAACATTGAAAACTGTCTACGCAAGCTTCTGGAAAACTAATTGGGATTTTGACACCAACCAAATGCATGGGGCACTAGCCATTCTGTACGGTGCCATAGCTCTACTTTTCACATTCATTTTCACAATCGAGTCACCAACGTTTTATCTGCATCGTGGTCAGGAATCGGAAGCTATACAATCCTTGAAAAAACTTCAGGTGCCACATACGGTAACGACCGAGACCTATGCACTGCTCGATGAAAATAAAAAGTTACTGGCCGAGGACGATGCTAGAGGATGCGCTGACAACTTTAAACTCGGCTTAGTACCCATGCTGAAGTTGTCCATCTTCCGGGTGCTGGTGTCGATGACATTTTCATTGCCGCTCTCATGGGCGTTTGTGATCGCCTCTATTTTGGATAGTCGCGGCTTTTCGTTGTGGCACCTTTATTTATATGGAACCTTTCGCTTGATAGGAAGTCTTTGTGCTATCTTTACGTTGGACACACTTGGCCGTAAGATACCAACAGCAGTTTGTATGCTTATTGCTGGCGGACTATTGATAGGAGTTGGATCGATATTCTCGAGCAATTACTTTCTGTTTGATAGTGGCAAGGTTAAGACGGTATTGGGACTACTAATTGCGTATCAGTTTCTCGCCGGATTGATTGCTCCTGCAAGTACGACTTATTTGGGAGAAGCGTTTTCGATTTCGGTGAAACCGTACTTCATTATGGCGGCAGTCTTTTGTGAGAATATCGTTCAAATTATTATCAGTTGTGCATTTGACTCGAAAATGAGCTCATTTTCAAGCTACAGCTATGCATTGGGATCACTGCAACTGGTATTTGCTTTAGCTATGTTTGTTATTATACCAGAGACTAAGCAAACTACTCTACGTGAAGCCTTGAGGAAGTTTAAGAAGGCTTTGAATCTTCGACTAGAATAGAGGAAAGCACATAGCAGCATTTGTACGGGTATAATCAGTCTTATCAAGTGTTGAACTTAGGGAAATGTATTTCTGTTGCTTAAGTGATTTTATGACTTTTTGTTATTTTTAAAACTTTTCAAAGCGTTGTTTGGGGAAATAAAACATGTTTTATAATCATAGACGTTTTCGTTTAATTTTAAAGTAAACTTGACGCAATTGAGTCGGCAAAAAGGATATAAAAGTGGTTTATGGCTTCGTTTAGTCATATATATCCACGAAAGCCGGCTTTGGTAGGTTCGGCTGTTCAAAGGTTTATTACAAACGTACTTTCAAGCTCCAATAGGCAGCACGTATCATTTCTCAACGATGTGGAATGGATCAACACGAGTGCTTCAGTCCGAAGAATCTTAGATTCTACCCCAGATAGCCTATATGAACTTGGGGTACCTATGTTTACCTAAGGCGTACCTATACGAAATATGCGAAGCTCACAACACTATAAGAGGCAAAATCTTTCCAAAGTCTGTGCAACTACTCGCGTAAGAGAGTGAAATTGTGTTGCCACCGATGCGAGCACGAGTATAGAAGCAGAAACGGGTAAACCTAGTAGTTGCTGTGAAGAAGAAGGCGCACCCAACTTTGACGAATCGGTCAAAATGTCACGACGTTACAATTCGTACAACGACAAGGATTTAATGAAAAGCGATGTAGAGCAGTGTCTTTTACTTAAACTACAAACTAGCCCTTACAAAATTCGAAGGTCGCCGCCCGTTATATTATCTGGCCAATAAAATAACACATGCTGCGTTATTTCCATTGTCCACTTAAATTGTATTCAAAATTATAACAGTTTACTCTTTGCACACTGACTGTACATACCCATCAAAAGATTTTTCGCTGCATTCGCCCATTTTCTTCAGAGCTTTGTCGTTTGTATGTTTGACAGTTCAATTGTGACAGATACCCGGTTGCTTTGAAGAATATATTTGGGAATTTACTAGAATTAACTAATTTTCTAAAAAAACTGCCAAAAAAAAGTCTTTATCCGCGATTATTTACTTAAGGAAATACTTCTCTGTCTAATTTGCAAACAATTTAAATATGCCTTATGCCAACACACCATCGGTAACTATCGCCGAATTGACCGACGACAATGTGAAGTTCATTGTAGAAGACACCGATTTGAGCGTGGCCAATAGCTTGCGTCGTGTTTTCATTGCCGAAACTCCAACACTGGCCATAGATTGGGTACAATTGGAAGCCAATTCAACAGTTTTATCCGATGAATTTCTAGCTCATCGCATCGGACTAATTCCACTGATTTCCGATGAAGTTGTCGAGAGACTCCAATACACTCGGGAGTGTGTTTGTTTGGACTTCTGTCCCGAGTGCAGTGTTGAGTTTACCTTGGATGTCAAGTGTGCAGAAGAACAAACTCGTCATGTAACCACCGCTGATTTGAAGTCAAGTAATCCAAAAGTTCTGCCGGTTACATCGCGTTTGCAAAATGAAGAAGACAACGAGTATGGAGAGAACACTGACGAGATATTGATCATAAAACTGCGTAAAGGACAAGAACTCAAATTGAGGGCATATGCTAAGAAAGGTTTCGGAAAGGAACATGCAAAATGGAATCCAACCGCTGGTGTTTGCTTTGAATATGATCCTGACAACGCGATGAGGCACACTTTGTATCCGAAACCAGATGAGTGGCCAAAAAGTGAACACACTGAGTTGGACGATGACCAGTTTGAGGCGCCATACAACTGGCAGGCTAAACCGAATAAATTCTTCTACAATGTCGAGTCGGCGGGTGCCCTTAAGCCGGAGAACATTGTCATAATGGGCGTTCAGGTCCTGAAGAATAAATTATCAAACTTGCAGACACAGCTGAGTCACGAGACCCAGAATGACGCGCTTGCTGTTTAGTTTTTAGAAAATATACAAATAAAACTTAAGAGTATGTAGGTATAAAGGAATAAAGAAATAAGAATTGAATTGCTTGGAGTTGTGATTTGGCAGTATGAAGTCTGAAAGCGTTTTTAATTCTGGTTTGCTTGCAAATTTCTGGTTGCTAACTTTCAGCGTTGGGTTAAGCTTTGGACGCAAGGCTTTCCTTAATCGATAAATAAGTATGTAGTCCAATCTGTCAGGTACTACGTGCCTATCAGGCTCTGTAACTCGGGCTTACTACTACTGCATTGTCCCTTCCTGTTAATTTACGCATTCTATTCGCTCTAAATGTCCGAGCTATCTCAATGGAGTCCTAATGATCGGTATTGCGATGGACTACACTTTGTCTTACTCTCCCGTACTTGCGAACACGCCACCCTCTATATATATGAAAATTTAAAGAAAACGCATATTACGAGTAACTCAATCTATCGATGAACTATATTTATATTCGTCTGAAACCTTTTTAACGCCTCTCGCAAGGTAGTCTTCTTAGTTTCTGGCATAATGACGACAAAGCAAATGGCAAACAGAAACTGCAATGCACCTAAAGTGAAACAATAGTCCGCCACCGACTTAACGCTGTATCCAAACGAGCAGCAAACAGTAATCTGAATGACATTCTCCAAAATAACTGCCACCAGGATAAAGAACGGCTTCACAGAAATCGAAAAAGCTTCTCCCAAGTATATGGTACTTGCAGGTGCGGCTGCACCAGAGAACAACTGATAGATGGACAATAAAGCAATAGCCGTTTGTAGATTAGTCTCATCTCCTGCGAAAACTGCTCCAATACCGAAAAGCAGTCCACCACCAATAAACATAGCAATTGCTGTAGGTTCTCTTCTTCCAATGGTGTCCACGGTAAAAATAGCAACAATGACTCCTGTCATTCGCATTGCTCCATAAATGGTCAAACCCCAAGAGCTATCACCATCGACAATTTCAGTTGAAGCCTGCAACAGACCCCAATTGAGTGGCAATGAAAAGGACAACGAAACCAGCACACGATAGAGACATAATTTCATAATTGGCACGTAGCTACGAGACAGATTCTTGATGTGCCCTCTGTTAATGTCCTCCTGAAGCAAAGTTTTATTCTCATATAGTAGACTATAGGTTTCGTTCCTTTCTCCTTCATACGGCGTTTGGAGTTTTTTAAGTACATCGATTGCTGCCGGCTCATTGGCTTGACGTAAGAAGAAAATCGGTGATTCCTTGGTCAAGAAAGATGTACACACCAACGCCAATGCACCGAGCACCAAAGCCAATATACCTTGAACTCGATTGCAACTGATGCCCCAGTTGGTGGTCCACATGCTTGTGAAAAACGCCCTCAACATGATTCCAAACACGATGCCAATGGATTCCGTCATCAAAACGAGTCCCCGGAATCTTTTAACCGCCTGTTCAGAACCAGCTACAATGGCTGCGATTATGGTTATACCGACTGCGATTCCATCACAATAGCGCGCAAAAACTATTGCTATGGTGCTTTGAGGTGTCGAAACGAAAAGGATTCCATTAATGAAAACTAGACCAGACGCCCAAAGCTGTAAGGAAAAGAAAACAATTGAAGCTTCCGGTCAGTTTGACGGCGTCAACTTACGTTCAAAATGCGTTTCTCCAGCTTATCGATGAATATGGTGCCCAAGCATGCGCCAATAATAACAGCAAGAAACCAACAAATTTGCATATGCGACAGGGTCAGTTGACTCAAATCAGAGTAGGACTGCGAAAATCCAAGGCTCCAAGCCAGGCTCATACCACCCGATGTGAAAACTAACATGGCTGCAAATGAAATGGAGTTTTAAGGC
Source organism: Matsumyia berberina (assembly GCA_917880715.2). Taxonomy (NCBI): domain Eukaryota; kingdom Metazoa; phylum Arthropoda; class Insecta; order Diptera; family Syrphidae; genus Matsumyia; species Matsumyia berberina. The sequence goes on from OU862870.1 coordinate 11,731,816, forward strand.
GATTAACAGGAAACAATCAAAGATGAATGGGATTGAGCTCCAATTGTGACCGGCATTGGGATGAAACAACGTTAACGGTGGAACAATCAATTGACTCCTCGGACAGAGAGGAGTAAGAGCCTACGAGAACCATTTAGATCGTTGTCCCAATTAAAGCACTCAGAGCTGAAAGCCTCTGTAGCTAGTGCTCACCTTTGCATAACAATTTATTTTTGTCTTGGAGGGTCTCTATGCCCCTTGATGCCGTCACCGAATTAACCTGGTAGAAAGGACGACTCTGTAAAGGCCTGAGTGGTGCGAGCCGTAGGTGGTGTTTACGGTGCATCAAATAGGACTTGGACCTGTTTGTACCTGAAGAATCAAAAAACAAGGCAAAAGACTACTGTGACAAGCCTGTAGAAAAATTGAAGCATAGAAAAAAATTGGGTGAGACCCCGGACAAAGCTGATGAAGGCTAACGCTATCATAGCTAGCAGAAGGCCCCGAAGACTGCCGGTATCCGTGTTCTGGCAACGATCCCCGAGGAATATCCGAGGAGACGCTTGATGCCTGAGATGTTAAGGAATTAGAAGATGACGTAGTAGCAGAAATGGTCTTGGGAAGCTCTAGTTTCAGGGCATATGTATGTACGTTTCAAGCATGGGAAGTTACTTGTCGACTGCGAGACTCAACAGACATTGGAATGGCTGAAGGCCACGGGATCCAGACTAAGAAAGTGGACTGGCGTGGGACTTAATGCAGTGAGCGGAACAGGCATACCACGGGCTCAATTTATTACGATGTACCTTCCACGCAGGGCGGGCTTAGAGTACCAACCCTCTTTGGCATTACTTTAAGAGTTTAAGCCAAAATCATAGCTCGAATGTCAAGAGTGAATGATCGTAATGAGTAACGTACTAGGCTTCGGAATCGACCAAGAGTCGTTTGGAACCCATGAAGGCTCAAAACTGTTCGCTTAACTACCGATTTGGTAAAATAGTCATATGGACCCAAAAAATCAGAGGAGAGCGTGTGCAAAAGACCCACTCGAATCCAAATGTATGAGGAACTGGATCCTAGCAGACTAGATGTCCCTCTCAGGGAGTTCGCTCGCTGGGATGCTCGTTTCTTAGAGTAAAAGCCTGTGCCAACCCCGCAGTCCACTTCGAACCGAGGGAGAGTTATTCGCTATTTAATTTAGAAAAGTGAACGTCGGGTATTATTGTCTTCGCCCTTAAGAGCATAAGCATAGTCTTACTAGGGTTCACACTGAGGCCGCAATTTGTACTCCTTTTCCAGAAAATGGGATTTAAGTTTCAAAAAATTGTTCCAGCTTTTTGAGCTTGAAGGAGGATAAGCTTATTGGCTTGAAATCCTTTCCGTTCTTATGGCCACTCCGGCCTATTTTTGGAATGAATACTACTCCACATGGTTGCTCTAACAGTAAATAGTTTTAGGAAACGTCTACTGGCCAAGGAATCGCCTTCGAGAAATGCCGTCAGGGCCGTTAGGTTTTACAATGGCCTGCTCGCATTTTCTCAATAATCGACTTTTCACTTATCCCTACAGCAAAACACTTTATCTGTAGCGTCCATTGTTTATGTAGTTTAACGATAACCAGATTTCATGGAATCATAAGTTAAAAAGCTTTCGACTTTGCTAAAAGATAAACTACTAATACCTTGGAAGCTTTTCAGTGTATTTGTAGCTCGACGAGTGCAATGACGGATGACGATAAGGTTGATTGCTGATACTTTTTAACGCATAGCGGAAATGTTTTCAAGTTTGGTTAATTTTTCACTGTCACAGATACATACATACATATATATAAGTCTAGCTAGAAAAAGCTACCAGTCTAGCTCTGCCTAACCCTTTCTGAAGGAAGACTGACATTAATTGACTGACATACCTGCGGCCAATGAGTTAGATTGTGGCTTATTTCTCTGCGAATCCTCACACCAACCACGTTCTGGTGATTGATTTCCTGTCATAAGACTGAAGTCCGGTATTCTACTTGTTGGTGAAGGCAAATGATCATCTTCAGGAGTTTGTGATTGCAGTCCCAGCTGAAGATTTACGAAATATGGCTTTTGTCTGCCTTTTTCCATGGCGAATTGACTGTGTGCTTTCGTGATGTTTCTCACGGGCGTTTGGTTGCTGAATAAAAGATTTATCAATACAATAGACTATCGGAGCATGATAAAGATTATCGGGGATTTTTGTTTATTATTATTGTTGAGATAACGAGTGCTTGAAGTTGTTGAATGTTGAAATTGATTGAAACGACACAAAAAGGCAAGATTGGCTTTGATTGGTCAAGAAAAGCTGTTTCTCTTGACGATCCCCTATCATACTCGAAAAGAAACTTAAAAGTCGATTACACTGGTAGGATTGGCAGCCTTTGTTTGAGGTGCAAGACTATAACAATGCTCTTGGCATGCGTGAAGTTACTTAGACTGTTTGACTCTATTATCCATAACTGGCTAAAATCACTATGATTTATCTGTCTGGTCTGGTTTCTTTTTTAAATAAAATTTCCAAATCCCAGGAGCACTCAGACTCGTAATCGGTCCATTGTACTCCCAGGCAGAAGCCCCTTATTGGTGCATTGGTTTGTTTTGTTACGATGGCTATGGTTTTTGCTGTTTCCCGATCGGGCTCGAACCTGCACAGTTCGGGTCACAAGCAAACACATAGTCTCTCACACAGTGTCCACCGACCACGGTGGTCTTGCTTGCATATTTTAAAGCTCAAATGGAAGCGAGCTGGTTGGAGGCTCGTTGGCTATCAGTCGAATGTCTACAGACTCTGTGACTTTAGTCGGAGAGCTGGTGAACGTTTAACGTTCGTTAAACTGGAGCTACTGATCACAAAAATCGACGTCTGGCAGTATTCTGCTGGTGCGTTTGGAGCGGGTGGAGGAGTAAAGATGTCAAAAAAGGGGACCCGGTTACGTCATATGAACAAAGCTAAATTTTTATGTATGATAAGTTGACCTAATGACTTGTCATATTTTACCACTGCCAGACGTTTTGGCCGGGTCTGAAAGGGTGCCAGACAAAGGTAGACAAAAGATGCCACAGCAGGAATGAGGTTCGGAAGCTTTACCAAAGGGTAAAAAGAACCTGTCAAGGCTACAGAGCTCGAACCGAAGCCTGCAAGGATGAACAAGGGAACATCGTAGTAGAATCGCAGTCGATGCTGAGGATATGGAAGAACTATTTCTGCAGACTGTTTAACGGCGACGACGAATCAAATTCCGCTGTCAGCCAGAATGAACCATTCAACCTGGACGACGAAGACCAACAATTCCGTCCACCCGACCCGGACGAGGTGAAGAAAGCCATATCGAAGCTTAAGTCCAACAAAGCTGCTGGAGCTGACGGCCTAGCTGCTGAGCTGTTCAAAGCGGCAGGCGATGACTAGGTAAGGAGCATGTACCAACTCATCTGTAAAATATGGTCGGAGGAAAGTATGCCCAATGAATGGAACCTCAGCATTGTTTGCCCGATCCTCAAGAAAGGAGACCCTCTGAACTGCGCCAACTACAGAGGCATCAGTTTTCTTAACATCGCTTACAAGATCTTATCTGCCGTGTTGTGTGAACGCCTGAAGCCGTTCGTCAACAACCTGATCGGTCCATATCAGTGTGGTTTCACCATCGACCAAATATTCACACTGCGGCAAATCTTGGAAAAAACCCAGGACCTTCAAATCGATACTCACCACCTCTTTATCGATTTTAACGCCGCGTATGACAGCATCTATAGAGACGAGCTATACAGAGGCATGTCTAGTTTTGGCATCCCTGCCAAACACGTCCGTCTGTGCAGGATGACGATGGAGAATGCACGCTGCTCCATCAAGATCGGTCAAGACCTCACCGAGACCTTTGATGTCAAAAAAGGATTTAGGTAAGGCGACGCGCTGTCATTCGACTTCTTCAACATCGTTCTTGAAAGAGTTGTGCAAAACTCACACGCCAACACCAGAGGCACAATCTTTCAAAAGTCCGTCCAATTACTCGCATACGCCGACGATTTAGACATAATCGGAAGAACGCAGCGTGATGTCACTGGGGCGTTTGTGAGTATCGAGACGGAGGCGGCGAAGATGGGTTTCGGGGTCAATGAGGGCAAGACGAAGTACATGCTGTCAACAAGAAAGAACACCCAACACCGACGTCTTGGACAGAACGCTATAACTTTGAGGTAGTTAAGGACTTTGTGTACCTAGGCTCCGCTATCAATTCAGACAACGGCACCAGCGCTGAGATTAAAGAATAACTCTTGCCAATCTATGTTTCTTTGGGCTAAGAAGGCAATTGAGTAGCAAAGCCCTCTCTCGAACAACTAAGGTGACCCTTTATAAGCCCCTTATCATCACAGTCTTGCTGTACGATGAGGCATGGACTCTGCCAAAAGCGGATGAGGTCGCTCTTGGCTGTTTCGAGAGGAAAATTCTTCGGGTGATTTTTGGTCCCGTCTGCATAGACGGGGATTGGAGGAGGAGATACAACGGCGAACTGTACGGGCTGTACAGCGACATCGACTTAGCCAGAAGAGTGAAGGTCCAACGACTGAGGTGGCTGGGTCATGTAGAGCGGATGGACACCAATGCTCCAGCTCGGAAAATCTTCGAATCCACACCAGAGGGACGGCGCAGTAGAGGAAGACCGCGACTCAGGTGGCGCACGCAAGTGGAAGGGGACCTCAGCCAACTTGGCGTGCGAAACTGGAGGCAGCTGGCTAAAGATCGAGCTGGCTGGAGAGACTTGTTGGTTGAGGCCCAGGACCACCCCGGTCTGCAGCGCCACCTTAAGTAAGTTTTGAAGGATTCACACTCATTCACATTCCATCGTGAATGTTATAAGCTAAACTCACACGGAATGAATCACTTCATGCTATTGTTGTATTCAAATGAATATGAGCTTGTTTCAGTCAGTTTTTATTTTTTCGTAATAAATTTGGATCTGTGTGAATGCTTCACAAGGCAGTGAATGTTGCGATTGGCTCACAAAATGAGCTACTCACTACAGCTCTCTGGTCGCTACATACCAGCTTTATCAGTAAAACATTTAAGAAAAAAAAAACTGGTGCAATGCCTGTTCGATTCGTTAACAACTGTCGGCGGAAACAAGTTTTATTAGTCATTTTGCAATCGAACTACCAGTGAACAACTACTTACTCGTGCTGCCTGTCTACTTTGGTTTTTAATATGGAAAAATCGCAACCACCTCGAAATTACGGTTCATTGTCAGCACCGCCATCACATGATACACGAGGATACCAACGAGTGGGAGGCTATTCAGGACAGGCGGAGTGTCCACCTCCATCGGAATATCCACAGTGGGATCTGTTTTAAGATTGCTGATGATCTTCCAGGCATTTTCTGGACTGGCAGCACCAGCCAGCACTTGTTATTTGGGAGAAGCATTTTTAGTGTCAGTGAAGGCATACTTTATTCTGATTGCGGTTGTCTTTGAATATGTCATTCAAATTATTATTTGCTGTGCGTTTTGGAGTATATCAGGATTTGATTCAGCAATTGATTTTTCATCCGACTATGCATATGTTCTGGGTGCCTTACAAATTGTCTATGCGATTTTGTTCTTCGTCGTGATGCCGGAGACCAAGCAAACCACTCTACGAGAGGCTTTGGCAAAGTTCAAGAAGACGGTGAATGTTGGCACTTCCTAGAGAAGGGATGTATTCGGACAAGACACGATCTTAAGTATTTTTAGTATTTTAAGTGAAAAATTTTTTACTTTGGATGTAAATAAATTTAAAACGTGTAAACGCTTGCATTTTTACTTCCCACCTAGTTTTGTTTTATTTGTCAGCGTGAAACTAAGAGCTGATTAGATTTTGAGCATAATGGGTGTAGCGGATGTTGCGGAAATTGAAAAAAATTGTTTTAATAAGTTCGCGCAACAACTCTTTGTGGAGCTATTAAAAAGTGTGTATTTAAATTATTCGCCTCCGATGAATGTTTTCTTGAATTATTTAATAAATTATAATATTACTTTTTTTGATACAACACAATACGAGGTGGGAAGTATAGGACTGGCTCCCCAGTCGAATTTTTTATTTGATACAGAATGAAAACTTTAAGTTACAAATACCATTTCATCGTAGTTTTTTTTTTCGCAACCACGGCATGGAATCCATTGTAACGATTTCTACAACCGCCGTAAGTAGCGCCAACACCGGCTGGACTGCAGAAATCGCAGCCCCAGCCGCATCCACAGCGTTTTTTGAATCGACCTCGACAGCCGTCGAGCTCCTGGGAACATTAGGCCAATCGGCATAGCCCCGCCAGCTGTTTCTGGAGAAGCCGCCGCTGTTCAGGCGGATCAAACGTACATTCTTTTGTTACAACAGCAGATTGCCGCATTGGAAGGATTGCTCAACGCCACCCAAGTCCAGTTGAGGAGTAGCGATTCGCAGTGTAATACGCTTAAATTAGCGATGCAGTCGGTACCCTTGCACCAGCCGGTCACACAAACACTGCCAGTCACGTATGCCCCGCTGCCAGTCGTGTATGCATCGGCTCCGTCGAGCGTGCACACGAGTTCAAGCACGTACTCATCGCCATCAGCGCTGCCACTTCTACTACAAAGCTAGCAGATCTACTAGCTTTTAAGACTTTTTACTATCTACTAGCTTCCTTCAGAAATCTACTAGCTTTTATCTCATCTTCAAACTTCAATTCCATTAAATGTTGAATTTGAATTCAAGTCCTTGTTCATAGATGGTTTCGAACATTTTCCTTTGCAAGGAACTTTTGAAAGGCTCTGTGGTCTATGAATCAACAGATGAACTTTGCATTTATTTATTTGTGTTCATTGTTTGTTGTATTTTGTTTATTAATGGAGAGTTTCACAAAGAGGAATTAATTTATTTTTGTTTATTACTCCTGTTTTATAATTTTTTTTTATACCATTTTCCGTATAAACTTTAAGAAATAAATGAATTATATTTTGTTGATACATTAAAACTGATCTGCTACCTTTCTACTAGCTTTTTTTTGTGATCTACTATATTATACTATGTGTCAAGTGGCAGCGCTGATCGCCATCACCTCGCCAAAAAGTTGAACTGGAAACAAAATATCAACGAAAGAATTAAGAAGGTTACTATAGCTTCCTACTCATGCGGTAGTATTTCGGGAAAATCTTGGGACCAAATCCTGCGGATAAACAGCCAGGTAATTTCATGCCGCATACCGATTTACACCTAGCCCCATGAAGTAGAAACTACCTCGACTTTGGCGTTGAGGTGGCGCTTACGATATTTACGATCAAACGCCGACATAACGCCTGAGTTAACATTTTGTATTACCTCATAAGAGCCCATTGTTTCTACGCAATCTGTCAATGCGCGACTATTCGGGCATAATAGGTTAACAACGTCCATTTCGTCTGTATTTTCTATGTACATTGAGTCCCGCACAGTCGTGTTGGGAAGGTCTTACCGTAGAAGTATGGATGATGGAAGCTGCTTGTTGTGTGAAGAGTTGACCAAATTCGTAGCCCATGTTTCATCCAATGAGGGTTTTACTGTCCTAACACTTCATTGACCAAAGCCCATGTTTTTTGGGATAACATTTTGGTTCTCCAATTTTTCTTTTATAATATTTTCAATCGTTTTGGTGAGAACTTCGGGCGACAAGCTCTCGCATATTCGGATATTCTCTTCGAGAGCTTTAAGAGACTGTGGCTTGTTCTCATAGACCCGTGACTTCAAAACAAATCCTCAAAGAAAGAAGTCTGGAGAGGTCAAAACGGGCGATCTTGCAGGCCAGTGCAAATCGCTAAAACAAGACATTAGGCGACCCGGAAACACATGTACCCCAGTCCTGATTCATCAATTTCTGAATGTGTAATGACCAATTGTGTGGCACGTCGTCTAGTCGACGGCTCATCCGCGACATCCTCAGCCACAGCGGCGATATTCTCGTTGAAACGAGCACTACGAGAATTTCCGGCGCCTCTTCTGTCATGTGTTGTTCCTGTCTCTTTAAGGCGAGCGGCTAAAGGCCGTAGTGTTTGATCAGCTCTCGTAGGATGGCCGGAAAATTTTCGCCCAAATTCACGTTGCCCCCAAAATCACTGACGAATTATTCCTTAAAAAAAAATAGTCACGAGTGTCGTCGCTGCCTATTGGGCAGCACTAATAAATAAACATCGTCTTCGCGCAACATGGCAGCACTTGCAGTTTAAATGGCATACAACACAATCCCATAGAAAACGCATCCTGATTGGTTGACGAGTCAAAGCAGGACGCCAACCAAATTCAAACCGTCATTCACACTTTAAACACCGACAGCAGCAGTCCTACTCGGGAAAATATACAATTTTTAAACAAGCCACAAGTCAAGTCAAATTCAAGTTGTAATACAAGTTATTTTAATAAATAGTTTGTAATTCAATTTTGTCTTGCATTTAGTCTAATTATCTACAACGAGTATTCCGCGATCTTGAGGAATATAGCGAATAACGTGTATTCTGCTTCTGTTTACTTCACAAAAATCAAAACAAAAGTGACAGTTACCGCCATTTGCAAAAGTTATAGCATCTTCCGATAGGGTTATACAGTTTGAACCACCTTGTACATATGCCGCTTTCTATTTCAGCTTAATGATTTGTATTTATCCTGACTGTAAAAAACGCTTCTGCGTTTTTGTATGGAGAATACTGTAAAATTTGATTAAAAACCTAATCAGGTCCAGAAAAATTATTATTTCTGCTTATTGCAAATGTGAAAATGTGTATTAGATATTCAAAATTGCGATTTGAAGAAGAAAAAAGTTAGTTGAAGTCTCAAAATGTGATTTAATTGCTGTGTTGTGCACTGCGGCGACCTTGTTTTGAACCATCGAAGTGCATGGAAGAAAGTTTCTTGTACTACGAAATCGATGTGTTTTTGTAATTTTAAGAAACTTTAAACGTAGATATTAGAAGAATATATGTTAAATACGTATTTACACATATTTTCTGGAAAAGTGTAAATAGATTTGATATAAAAGACAATCAAACCCGTCATAATTAAATTCTTCACATACACTGGTGAATTTCTCCTGAATGAATTATTATTTCACAAAGATTCTTAATCCTACATCTTGCTGGAGTAGATTTTAGTAAGTTTCACTAAAAAAATTAATCCACCGCTTAGTATCTCCAGCATACTGGAGCAATTCGCGTCCTGCACGATCGCCAGAATTCACAAAACAAAACTTTTCTCGGCATTTTTGCTGCAGGCATTCCGGTTTTTTTCACTAGAATTAACTGTTCATATGTGCTAATAACGAAAATGCTTACAAAACACTAAGTTACAGACTTTAAAAGGGCTAATCAAGCTATTTTAGGACGGTCGGAGCCTTTTCTACCCACAAAAATCAAATAAGATGGCTGCCAGGGGCCTACGTAAATACTACATTACCGACAAAAAATCCATCTTGACAAGGAAATTAAAAGGTCTATAGACAACAAAATCGTAACTTTTTTAATTCATTTGCTGTTTGGCAAAATTCTTGAAACTCCATAAAATTAAGATCAAACAGATCTTCAGTATTGTCATTATCCATTTTTACTATTAAAAAAAGTTGAGCATCAATACATTTAAACAATTTTATAAATTGCTTCTCCTTCTTCTTCTTTTTTTTTTTTTTTTGTATAAACAAAGCCAGCCTCCACATTGTCCAAATATTTTACCAAAGATTTCCCACACAAATCTCCATTCTTCTCCTCTCACTTTTTTTCTAGGCTTCCTACAGCTACCAGCTCTTTATTCAAATTACTGAGCATGTTATGGATAAACACAAGTATGTTGTTGTTGTTGCTGTCTGTCTCTTTTATTTTGTTTAATTCAGTGAATTGCCACCGGTCGGGTTGCACGGGCATTCTTCACGAAGTTTGTTTTTATTATGTTGTTATTTAAAGTTGCGACTAAAGAAGGTTTCTGGACATGTTTTCGTTCTGGTGTGGTAAACGCGTTTGTTACTTGTTGTTTAATTGCACTTCCGATTGAGCTTTGACAACTTCAACTAGGTTTTCGTTTTGCTGTGGTGGTATATTTGAAATGAGGAGCCGGCGAACAACAGCGGAAAAGTTAATCTAAACATTTTTTTTTTTTTGCTTTTTTGGGCTCTTAAAGTTCATATCCATAGTGTCGTAAAAAATTCTCAATAAAAACTGGTTCTATCCTATACAAAATCAACATAAAAAAAAAGCGTTTTTAATCGAAAACGGATGTGTTCTGTTAGCGGTTGAACAAAATTTAACTGCATTCATGAAAATGATAAGGAATGTGATTGCTGTGAGCCTGATGTACAAGAATCTGTCCAAGACCTTTTTTTCTGAATGAATTGATGTTAGAAATACAATTTTTTTTGTTTTCAAATATTAGCTTTTTAATCAAAACCGGATTTGTGCAGAATTTTTTATTCAAAACCGGATATTCCATTTAACAAAAAAATGTGTAGGTATTTTGATATACAAAAGACGGGCACATGTTTGTACTTTGATAAATCTTTCACATACTAAAGCTTAAAGCTCTAGTTAGTCCTTATCTGCTTTTTTTTGCTGTGCCGGTTAAAAAGTGTAAATGGAACTTATCCGCTGTTGTTCGTGAGCTCCTCCAATTACCTAGCTCCAACACAACACTTCCTCCCTATTGGGGCAAGTGACTTTGTATCGATCACGATCAGCTACTCTTCACCGGTTTGTTTTTTGTTCGTGGGTGAAGAGATGTTCCTCCAGCTGTGATGGGACCAAGTGTCCATTGATCAGCATTTGATATAGAATTGGCCTCCCCCCGTGTGCTGAGACCAACTACTTTGGCGATTTTTTGCCTTCAAATTTTATTTCCTCCTTCTAGGAATTTGAAGATGGCTGCTGGTTTCAGGTTTTTCACCTCCCGCTGCACGTTCTCGTCTGATTGTGCTCTCTTGGTTGTAGGTTGATCTTCTGAAGTACGCCGCTTCTACAGTTTGGTAGTAACTGACTTTTACGGCAGCTGCCATGGTCTTTACTGTCTTATTTCGAACTTTTGTGGATGACGCTGGAGTTATCTACCCAAATTAGCTTTTGGCAGTTTTCTCATAACGATTCGTCTCTTCTCTGAGTGATAGGATTCTTCCAGCTGACTGGAAGTCAATGGTGTAGCTAGTGTAAGACAAAGTCAGATTTCGTTGTCGGCAGGGTAACCGATCAAGATCGAGTCTTTAGACCGCTGAACGATTGGATCAGTGAGGTTCGCTTCCAGCTTTCTTAGGAGGGTTTTCTCATTCTATACCTTAAGAAAAAAAAAAATAGCTGGCGCGACAGCTCGGAATGAGTCAAAGCCTAGCTTCTCGCAATCATTCATGTTGTGCGTGTTGCATTTTTCGTACGAATGGAATGGAATTCTATGCCTTACGAAATATAAATACCACTGGCGATTTATCTTCTCACGGAACTAAGCTATTATATATCCCTACACGACTTTTATGTTTTTTATCTTCATTTTCCATGTTTCTTTGACTCAAGTCTCACTTTTGATTTGGCTTGCTTAGGGCACTGGTAGAAAACCCCATCGGGAAAGCTCTAAATGATTAGTTTGTTCACTTTCGGAGAACTACTTACCTTCGTAAAACTAACTTTAGAATTAATGTTTGTGTAAAACCTTCCTCGAGAAGCCTGAAATTTTTCTTACTTTCAGCGACGTTAATTTTCATATCTGGCGGCATGAGTTTTGCCTGGAGTGCCGGCTTTGCACCGAACGATGAGAATTCGCTTGATGACGCCGCGAAACATATGCAAGTTTGTTGGTTTGTTGCCGTCATCATTGGAGCCTGTATAGCCGCTGTTTTAATGGAAATACTCTCGAAACGTGTTTTCAATGTAAGACCAACTGACATGCTTACCATCGTTCACTAACAATCCTTTCTTTCTAGTGTCTAGCTTCCATACTGGTCATTGTTAATGGAATCCTCTTCATTTCAGCTCCACACAGTGTGAAAGCAGTTGTCATAGCACGGTATTGTGATGGCATTGCATTCGGGTTGACAGTGATTCCAGCTATAGTCTCGGGTTCTGAAAAAACGGTGAAACACCTACGAGGCCGTGTACTTACCACTGAACAAATCGGCCTCGCCACCGGCTTTACGTCGCAAATTTACGCGAACTTTTTGAGCAACACATTTGAATTCGATTCGTATCAAATGCATGGGGTCTTGGCCCTGGTCTATGGTATCTTAGCGTTCATCTTCAGCTTAATTCTACCAATTGAAACGCCAATATTTAATTTGGGGAAAAATAATGAAACCGAAGTAATCAACGTGTTGCGTCGACTACAGAAACAGCAAGTTGTAACAACCGAGACGTATGATTTGCTCTATGAGAACAAGCATCTGGTGCAAGAGGACAATGCCAGAGGACGTACTATAAATGTCTCGACCGGTCTGGTGCCAATGGTCAAGATGTGTCTTTTCCGTGCGTTCGTAACGATGTCATTCTCTGTTCCGCTCAGCTCTATGTTGGGCATGGCAACCATTAGTAGCAACGACTCGTGGGCCGTTTATACTTACCCCTTGATGCGCGTGTTCGGTGTTGCTGTCGCCATTTTCACCTTGGATACGTTGGGTCGCAAGGGACTAAGTGCATTTTCAATACTCGTTGGCGGTGGACTTCTGATTGGTGTGGGATCACAGTTCAGTGATATATCAGATCTGGGAGATCCAGGCAAAATGGGATCTGTTTTAAGATTGCTGATGACCTTCCAGGCATTTTCTGGACTGGCGGCACCAGCCAGCACGTGTTATTTGGGAGAAGCATTTTCAGTGTCAGTGAAGCCATACTTTATCCTGGTTGCGGTTGTCTTTGAATATGTCATTCAAATTATTATTTGCTGTGCCTTTACGAGTACATCAGGATTTGATTCAGCGTCCGATTATGCACATGCTTTGGGTGTCCTACAGATTGTCTATGCGATTTTATTCTTCGTCGTTATGCCGGAGACTAAGCAAACCACTCTACGAGAGGCTTTGACAAAGTTCAAGAAGACAGTGAATGTTGGTATTTCCTAGGGAAAAGATGGATTCGATAATAGTGTCTTAATTATTTTTAGTATTTTATGTGGAGAATTTTCTACTGTGGATGTAAATAAGTTAGTGTAAAATATGTTTAAAAATTTAAACGCTTGCATTATTTTTTCTTATACAACAATAAAGACTTTATGTTACAAATATCAGTTCATCGGAGTTTTTTTTTTAAATAATTTTGAGTCTTTATTCTGTCTGGAACGGACTACAGATTGAATAGGGAGTCTAAAGATGTTTTATATAACTAAAATTTGCATATTTATTGACAAATTTCCAAAACACAGTAATTTGAATAAAATTTAAATTATGGCATTTTTCAGCTGACAGAGAATTAAGCCAAACAATCCAGCCCAGTCCACTAGTACCAGCGCTGCCGAAAGTACTACAATAGCAGTATTGTACTGCTATTCCGTCATTCCGTATTCCGTACCAGGGTTGTAAAAGAATGCATTCATTTAGGAATGCACTCTTTAAAAATCTTTCAATGAATTCAGTTTTAAGATTGCATTCATTGAATTCATTTTGAGACTTCAAGAAAAAGAGTGCAATTACCATTTATTTACCATTGAAAAGATTGCATTCATTTCCTCTACCATTCAATTGAATGCACTCATTGAATGCACTCACTTAAGAATTCATGAATTCTTTTACACTCATTTGCATTATTTGCACTCTTTTGCATTCTTTTGCACTCACCTTTTGAATAGGTGAGTTTCAAAAAACTGATTGTACCATTTATGAATATTATTGCCTAGTTCTGCGCAAGTAGATCGAATTATACTGCCCAAGAAAAATGTTAAATGGCAGCACTGATTAGTACTACCTCAACCTCAAACATTTGACTTGTTTTTCTCTTACGTCACAGACTTTCGTTCAAACAGAACGTTCAGTTCTCTGACATTTCAGATATCTGGGAAATGGAACGCGTCCATTTGAGCTTTTTTTTTTTTGAGCTTTGCAAAATCAATTTGTTTACTGTTTTTTGTTATATTTTCTATTACTTTTGACGGTGATTAAACGTTTATTGACCAAGCTAATTGACGAAAATTGTGTATGGACAAATATGGAACGGGGATGATAGGCGATACTTACGAACAAAATTGAAAAATCGGGGTAAGCAATCACGTTCCATACCAAAACGTTCTTATTTGTTGTTATTTTCTCAGTACGAGCTCAACCGCCAAACTGCAAACTTTTACAATTTGCCGTGCCGCTTCCAGAACGGGTCTCTTTTTTGTTTCTTCTTGGTTTCAGTTATATCATATTCCACAACCAGAACACTAGTGGACTGAAAACACGACGCTTAATAAGCGAGTTATCACCGTCTTTTCTGTGAAGTGTGTTGAAAGTACACTTTGCACATGTTCGTTCAAATTCCCTGTTTGCGTGCATATGGATGATTTCGGAGTTTTTCACAAGTAACACTGTGCTCCATCCAAATGGCGTTATATTATAAAAACACAGCGATTTGGCAGTACAAGAAACTTTCTTCCATCCATTTAGATCGTTTTCTTCTTCAAATCGCAATTTTGAATATCTAGTACATATTTCCACATTTGAAATAAGCGGAAATAATAATTTTTCTGGATGTAATTAGCAAAAACAGAACCGAGGCAGAGATTAGTCAATAAATATAGCTAATCTCTGAACCAAGGCCCGCATGCACGTTAAACGTCAAATCGAAAGAAGGTTGAAGGTCCATGCAACCAATGTAAACAAATGGTTGTCGCAGGGATAGGGGGACTGAAGTTGAATATCTCTTTACTAACCAATATCTGGCTATCAGTATCAGGGGTTCGAGTGATAGGGCGGCTACATACTTGCGTTATCAGTAAAATAATTAAGAAAAAACAAAAACTTGGGCATACGCCTGTTTGATTCATTAACTGTCGGCGGAAACAAGTTTTATTAGTCATTTTGCAAGTGAACAACGACTTACTTGCTGCCGCCTGTCTACTTTTCTTTTTAATATGGAAAAAGCGCAACCACCTCGAAATTACGGTTCACTATCAGCTCCGGAATCACATGATACACAAGGATACCAGGAAGCGGGAGGCTATTCAGGACAGGCAGAGTATGCACAACCTGAAAATGAGTCAACTCCAATTCTACCACAAGAGCCAGTAACTTTTGCCGTGTGGTTTTATGATGCACAAAGGAATAAAACGCAATTAAGTTCATTAGCTGCAGGTATGTTAGTAGTTCTTCAAAACTTAATAGATTGTAGCAAGCTATCGCGCGGAAGTTGATAATCTGTCAAGCCCAGTGGTTATGAAAATTTGTAGATCTTTACTGATTCTGCTTGTTTTTGTCTCTTTACAGAGATACTGTACTCTCCAATCGGCCTCGTCAAGGGCATAATTTGCAGAAAAAACTGTGTCATATCCAAGAAAGACTTGCACCAACTTCAACAAAAATAGGAAGCTTGAACAAATCGGTAGTAGTCTGTGACAAGGTCAGATTAAACCGCTGTCTGGATTAATTGGATTAGTGATGTTGTTATTACCGGACGGTTTTCTCATTTTAATTAAAAATATCACCGGCGATTTCTCTTAATGCGAAACCAAATTTTTCCATATCCCCATTCGACTTTTATTCTTTTTGTCTTCATTTATCATGTCTGTTTGACTCCGGTCTCACTTTTGGTTTGGCTGGCTTAAGCCTTTTCAGTGCTAGAAGCCGAATTTCCCATCGGGGAAGCTCGAATTGATCAGTTTGGTGACTTTCAAAGAACTCCCTTCGAAAATCTAGCTCTAGAATTAATGTTTGTGTAAAACCTTCCACGTGAAGCCTGACATCTTTCTTACTTTCAGCGACGTTAATTTTCATATCTGGCGGCATGAGTTTTGCCTGGAGTGCCGGCTTTGCACCGAACGATGAGAATTCGCTTGATGACGCCGCGAAACATATGCAAGTTTGTTGGTTTGTTGCCGTCATCATTGGAGCCTGTATAGCCGCTGTTTTCATCGAAAGACTCTCGAAACGTGTTTTTAATGTAAGACATACATACTTACCATTGTTCACTAACAATCCTTTCTTTTTAGTTTATAGCTTCGATACTGATCATAGCTAAGGGAATCCTCTTCGTTTTAGCTCCAGAGGGTGTGGCAGCGATCATTATAGCACGTTATTGCGATGGCATTGCATTCGGTTTGACAGTGATTCCAGCTATCGTCGCGGGTTCTGAAGTATCAGTGAAACGTCTTCGAGGCGTTGTTCTTAGCACTGAACAGATCGGCCTAGCCATCGGTATCACTTTGCAAATAATCTACACCACATTTTGGGAAAGCACTTGGAAATTAGAATTGAATCAAATGCATGGGGTCTTGGCCCTGGGGTATGGTATCTTGGCGTTCATTTGTAGTTTAATCCTAACAATCGAATCGCCCATCTTCCATTTGCGCAAAAATAATGAAACCGAAGCAATCGACGTGCTGCGTAAACTACAGACACCGCATGTTGTAACCGAGACGCATGATTTGCTCAATGAGAACAAGCATCTGATGCAAGAGGACAATGCCAGAGGACGTACTATAAATATCTCGACCGGTCTGGTGCCAATGGTCAAGATGTGTCTTTTCCGTGCGTTCGTAACGATGTCATTCTCTGTTCCGCTCAGCTCTATGTTGGTCATGGCCGCAACATTTAGTAACAACGAATGGGCCGTGAATACTTACGCCTTGATGCGATTGTTCGGTGTTGCTGTCGCCATTCTCACCTTGGACTCGTTGGGCCGCAAGGGACTAAGTGCATTTTCAATACTCGTTGGCGGTGGACTTCTGATTGCTGTGGGATTGCAGTTCAATGAGCTTTCCGATCTGGGAGATCCAGACAAAATGGGATCTGTTTTAAGATTGCTGATGACCTTCCAGGCATTTTCTGGACTGGCGGCACCAGCCAGCACTTGTTATTTGGGAGAAGCATTTTCAGTGTCAGTGAAGGCATACTTTATCCTGGTTGCGGTTGTCTTTGAATATGTCATTCAAATTATTATTTGCTGTGCCTTTACGGGTACATCAGGATTGGATGCAGCGTCCAATTATACACATGTTGTGGGTGCTCTACAGATTGTCTATGCGATTTCATTCTTTGTCGTGATGCCGGAGACTAAGCAAACCACTCTACGAGAGGCTTTGGCAAAGTTCAAGAAGACAGTGAATGTTGGCACTTCCTAGAGAAAAGATGCATTCGATTATCGTGTCTTAAATATTTTTAGTATTTTATATGAAGAATTTTCTACTTTGAATGTAAATGAGTTTAAAACGTGTAAAGGGTTGAATTTTTTTTTTTTTTTTTTACACAACAATAAAGACTAAGCTACAAATACCATTTCGTTGGCCTTTTTCCTTTTTTTTCAAATAATTCTGTTTTTGGCTTTATTCAGACTGGAACGGACTATGTTATACCATTTGATCGTCGACAGGTTTGAAAGGATTCGTAGAGAAGTGATGGCCGACGACTGCTGAGACAACATGGTCTGCTTTTTCGCAAGATCAACACATTTTGTGGAAAAATCTTTTGGAATTGAGGGATGAAAACGAGTGGCATTTCCCAACAAGGCAAAGTTCATTACTCGTCGAATAAGGGCGAACGGCGATGGCACGACGCATTGCTCCTACGAACTCTGATAAGAAATGCGACCAAAGTCCTATGCCGTAAATATTGCCCTCAGCGATTTGAAAGCAAGGATATGAAAGTAGAGCGTTCTTGGCGCTACAATCGAAAGTACTCGACTTTGCTGGCAGACGGATTATCCCGGTAATATAGTAAGCATACGTTTCCAAGAACACACAGAGAATGCTGTAAACACAGACTACACACTATCCTGCTTAGACTTTATTAGACCGTTCTCAATCTCCTTTCCTAGTAGAGAAGAGTGGAACACAAACCATACTTTAATCAAACATTTCATATCCATCTGAACAGATGGATGCGGGTGTTAAGGCCGGATTCTTCTCTGAAGCCCTTGGACTAGTCAATGAGACTCCCAGATAACAGCAGAGTTTTCCAAGCGGAGGTTCGGTCAGTGACTACAGCTGAAGGCGCGTCCACCATCTTTTTCATTGACGGTAAGGTCGCACTAAAAGCGATTTCTAGCACAAAAATAAAATCGAATCTTGTGCGTCGCTGGGGTACGGTATGCCACAAGGTTGTTTTTTGTCCCCCTTTCTCCTGACCTGAAAAGGACTGGATTCGAAGTGATTGCTTATGCAGATGGTGTTGCGATAGCTGTCTCCGGCAAATACCCTAGCACTCTTAGTGAACTCCCTCAAAACGCCCTCTCTATCCTTTCAAGATAGGCTAAAAGCGGTCTGGGTGCCAACCCCGAAAAGACCGAACTAGTCCTCTTCACCAGGCGTGTGTGCTTCGCACAGACAGTCACTCTACCAATGTACCTACCTACCTACCCACCTTTTGTGTCGCTGTTTGAAAAGCCACTGGTTTGTCGGACATAGCACAATGTATATACTGGATTCACGAACAAAAAGGTGTACCAGGCATCGAACAAGCAGATGAACTAGCACGGACAGCATCATTCGTAAGCCCAGAACCGGCTGAAAGCACAATAAAGGTCTTATCACGTTAAACATGAAGTGTCGTAAAGTAGTTCTTACAAAAAAACTAAGAACTTCAGTTCTGCTGCTGCCCGACGCAGAAAGGGAGTCTCGTCGTCCCGTCAGTGGTGTTACGTGTTGCTTGGACCATTCTTTCAGTCTCGACGTGCCAGGTCGCCGCTAAAAGAACGACCACAGCCTAATTGTTATTTCACTTGTCTGCGTTTCTTGTTGGCGATTGAAGGCAGACGTATTGCTTCATTGTGGTGTCCAGATGGGCGCTGTGTTTCAGTGGTTTGTGGGTTGGACCGCTATGCAAACCTTGCATCTCTTCGCAACGTGAGTGGTTCCGTCCGACGGCATGTTTCTCTGGTTTTTGAACTGTTATAGAGCTTCCAGGTAAGCAACTGCCTGTCACTTTATTTTGTCCTCTGTATCCTTTATATGCGCCGTGGCTCAGTGGTTAGTGCGTTGGACTGCTGACCGAGCGGCGTGGGTTCAAGCCCCAGCCAGGAAAACACCAAACATTTTTCTCGGCATCACCTCTCGTCGGGGAATGGCAAGCCTCCGGGAGTATAATCTGTCATGAAAGAGCTTCTCACCTCGCCGTTCGGAGTCGGCAATAAACTGTAGGTCCCTTCCGTTCATGCGAAAAAAATGTAACACGCACAGCATGAATGGTTGCGAGAAGCTAGGCCTTGGCTCATCTCGAGCTCTCGCGCCAGCTATTTATTAATTTTTATTCTTTATATGCCTTCCGCCTCGTTTTTAGCAATCTTGCCTTCTGTTGACCCGCTTGCTGTTCAACAGCTAGTTCTCGCTGCGGCTTTGGGGAGACGGTAGGCTGGTTGCTAGAAGATCATCTTCCAATACCATACCAGGATAAGGCATTAATACGTCCGTTCTCGGCTGTGCTTCGGAGGGAACCGTTCACGACCAGCTCTGTTTTTTCACTAGCTGGCCATACAGCCCCCGGCACGGGTACCTCAACACCTTGGCTTAAGGAAGATTTGTAAGGGTTAACTCCCCACCTATGTCAACCCCAACGTATGATTGAGTACATGCGTGGAATTCTCGACTGACAGTTATTACCACACGAAGATTAGTCATTTCCTGAATTAGTATAGGAAGGGGATGCTCACAAAGCCCGAATAGTCCGTGAATGCAAACCTCCTTGAATCCGGACGGAGGACTCACTGAAACTTATTCGGGTCCCAAGATATACGAATGAGGTGAGCAACTGGAGGCAGTTAGCTTAGGACCAGACTCACTGGAGAAACCGCGTTCACCAAGAACTACTAAGTTAGTAAGTAAGACGTAATTATAGCGTCACTATCTACGTCACACCACAATCTTTTGCTTACCAACAAACCCCACGAAGCTATACAAATAAAAACATTCACCGGGCATTTGATTAATTATTTGTAAACAATTACATTCGTTCTCTCGGGTAATCTCACCCTCATGCCAGATACCGGTTTACAGTCAGTAATTTCAACCAGATGGGAATTTTCAGACTTGTTTTCGCTTTTTGCGTCGAAATGTGTGAATCTCATATGAGCTGTGACTTGTGAGCTCATCGAGTACGCAAGTAAAGAGTATGAACAAATTTCTCGCCGCGAAAAGTTCTACTTGACATTTATTTGTTAAAAAAAAAATATTTATAAAGAAATTTTGTTTTATCGGGCTGCTATCAGAGCTTAGAGTGACGGAGTACCTACAAGCGTTATCAGTTGTTGGTCGATTCGTTAACTGTCGTCGGAAACAAGTTTTATTAGTCATTTTGCAATCGAACTTCGAGTGAACAACAACTTACAGTCGCGTGTATCATTTTCGTTTTGGTATGGAAAAATCGCAACCGCCTCCGTATGACGGTCCACCGTCAGCACCGGAATCAGATTATCCGCGAGGATATCCGCCACAGCAAGGGGTATATCAACAGTATGCTCAACCACCACAAGGCGAATATCCTCCACAATATCCAGGCTATTCAGCACAGCCGGAGTATCCACCAAAACCAGGATATACACTTCAATCGGGATATCCACCACAGTCAGGATATCCACCGCAGTCAGGATATCCACAGCCTGGATATCAATCACACCCAGTTCCACCACCAGCACAGGTACATGTCGCCCCCCAGGTGGTGTACGTGCCCCAAAATATGGGATGGTTTGACCACTCACAAAGGAACAAACCGCAGTCAAATTCATTAGCCGCAGGTATGAACAGTTGTTGTAAATTTAATAAATTGTAACGTGCTATCGCGCGGAAGTTATCGATTTGATGAGATTCGAAACGACACGTCGCAATTCTCACAGACGTGTGTGTCATGTCAATACCGAGTCTGTTTTGTGTCACTAAAAGGAATGCACGTCCTAGATATGAATGTGAAATGCATTAGAACCACATTTTCAATTGAAGTCGCAGTAAGAATTTATAGGTGACGGTTTATTGATATTCGTTGACGATACATTTTTGTTATCATTTCGCTATTAGAACCTAAGGCGCAATAGCTCTCGCTGGTGACTTTCAACCAAAAAAGTTTTCAACCAATTGTGACACTGAGCTGTGGGCTGTGTAAATATTCTTAAATTTTACAACACAAATTCGATGCAGTAGTTCAATTTGAATTTTTATTCATTGATTCTTCACACAAAATGGCAGCTGTGTAGAACAATTTGCTTCGCAACTAGCAGACTTAGAGTTGACGGGTGCAGTAGTACTCCGAACTTGTGTGTCGGTTATGACCCCGTACTTGACCCCTAGTCGATGTAATGCTTGAATCAGAGTACCTCCTTCAGTACAACTGTTTTGATGAACCGGAGTATCCTGTGTGAATCCAACGAAAGTGGTTCATTGTCCCCCTCGAGTGGTTCCTTCTTTTATGAATTAAAGGTCTGAGAGGAGGTGCATGTTGGTCCTTCTTTGAGATACCTGCAGAATCTGCAGTGCCAATCCTGTTCTATGGTCAGAGTTTCCTAAAGTGCTTCTTGAGCCTTCAGGCCTGCTGGAATGCAAAGCTGGTTTTTATTTAGGTTTAGGCAAGGTTTGTTCATCTTCTGGTTCCATTTACGCAGGAGTTCTCGGTCTGCCTCAAATGAGCGATTTCATCCTAATTGATGGCCCATTTGTTCATTTCCCCTCACCCTAGCTGTTCTGGTATTTTGTGCGGTCCTAATCCACTGAAAGGTTCCGGTCCTGCTTCGTTTCCCTCAACTCCTACATATCCTGGTATCAAGCTGATGGTGACTCAATTGGTTTGGCCTTTTCTTTTTAAATGTAAAGACAAAGCTTTCCCATATAAGTTAAGATCTGATCTCGTGGGAGTTCAATGCCTCAATTGCAGCTTAGCTGTTATACAGAACAGGGATTTATTTCCCTCGATATTTCCTGTCAAAATTGAGACCAAGTATATGCTGTCAACAAGAAAGGGCACCCAACACCGACGTCTCGGACAGAACGTCACAATAGACAGCTATAACTTTGAGGTAGTTATGAACTTTGTCTAAAAAAAATGACAATGATGCGTAGCAAATAGTCAAAAACTATTTTTCACTTAGCAGTTAAGCCGTATTGTCCATGGAAGACCAGTGATCTGGGCAGATTTTCCAGGCAACAACTATCAAAAGCAACGATAGTTTTGGACTGTGTTGTTTTGGAAGTTCAATGACGTCAGTCTTCTAAACCAATTTGCAAATGGCGACGAAGAATGATGTTTTCGATAAACCAATGCTGTTTGTTGCAGTCATTGTTTTTAGATAACACAAATGATTGCTTCAATATCCAAAGCATAGTTAAACATAAATTTATATATAAAATACAAATTCCCTTTAAGTTTCAATCGACTAAAGTCCGATATACAGATTTCAATCAGAACATCTGACACATGTGGTCTTGTGCTATATTTTTCGGAAATGCCATTCGAATGGAAAATTTATGAGTCACAAAATGAAATAGCGATAACAAATAATCCCGTGGGTTTGTTTGATTACCTCAGTTTCGTGCAAAAATTAAATAAAACACGAACGAGGTATTACCTTTTATTTATAATTTTTTTTTGGTTAAATCACAGGAAATTTATGAGTAAGCTTAATTTTTTGGAAAACACAGGAATTTCGGACAGTTCAAGGCCTATTGGATCCCCTCCCCGATCTTGTGATATACGATGAGGTCATCCGAGTATCTGAATGGGGTCCAACCATGGAAGTTCAGTTTTTGAGAATTGGTACGAATCCAAGTGCACAAATCAAACAAACCTTTGTCAACACCTCCGATGAAGTGTACAGAAGAGGTTTTGAAAAACATGGAGTAGGTCCCAGCACAAAAAATTAGACAAATGAGATGCTAAGAACTAGGGCTGCTGAAACAGAGGTGGGACCCGAAACCATCACTATAACGACCAATAGAGGCTGTCCATAGGGGAAATTTTCTCAGCCTAATGTCAATATCGATATGTGGATGGATTCGAAAGAGGTCCACGCGATCGAAAGGTGCTTTCTTTTCTTACTTAAGATGGCGCTACAGTGCGGGGTTGACCTGGGCCTCAATCAATAAGCGCCTCCAGCCAGCTATATCTTTATCTAGCTGCCTCCAGTTTCGGACGTCAAGTTGGTAAAGGTCCCTTCCACTTGCGTGCCCCACCTGAGTCGCGATCTTCCTCTACTGCGCCGTCCCTCGGGTGTGGATTCAAAGATTTTCCGAGCTTAAGCATTGGTGACTGACTCAGCCATCTCCGTCGTTTGAGCTTCACTCTTCTGCCTAAGTCGATGTCGCTATACAGCCCGTACAGTTCGTCGTTGTATCACCGTCTATGCAGACGGGACCGAAGGTTACCTGAAGAATTTTCTTCTCGAAAAAGCCAAGAGCAACCTCATCCGCTTTTGACAGAGTCCATGCCTCTGCGCCGTAGAGCAGGACTGGGATGATTAAGGTCTTATAAAGGGTCGCTTTCGTCGTTCGAGAGAGGGCTTTGCTACTCAGTTGCCTCCGCAGTCCAAAGAAACAGCGATTAGTAGAAGTTATTCTTTGTTTAATCTCAGCGCTATGTCGTTGTCTAAATTGTCTAAACGCACTAACCACTGAGCTCTTGCCTAAGTCTATGTCAATTTTTTAGTTTGACCCTAATTCATGATCAGTAGGTCTTGGAGCTGAGCCATGCCTGAAGTTTTTTACGATTCAATCACGATAAGGTTGTCTTATTGATTTTTTTTCTTGTCTCAATAAAGTAAATTGTAATTGTAATTGATAAGGTTGTCTTAGCCGGTTCTTTTTTTGTGCATTGCTAAAGAGATGATCAGCTGCGAGTACTCAGGTTTCTGTACTACCTGCACAATGACACGACCGCTCTTAAAATTGAAGCTGACCTAGGTATGATCTTCAACTTCACCCTCGTCCTCTTTCTTGGTGCAACAAGCTCTGATAGATTCCTCTTACTTAAGCCTCCCGGCGGCGACAAGGAAAAAAAACCCAAGCGAGAAGCTTCCAAATGATTCATTTATGAAACCACTATCGGAGAGCTTCCCTTCGTAAGTCTAGTTTTAGAATTAAATTCAGCTTCAAATATTTTCAGAAAAATCAGTTAAACCTTCCGCGTCAAACCTGACATCTTTTCTACTTTCAGCGGCGTTAATTTTTACATCTGGCGGCATGAGTTTTGCCTGGAGTGTCGGCTTTGCACCGAACTATCAGTATTTGAGTGAAGCTGCTGCGAAACATATGCAAGTTTGTTGGTTTGTTGCCGTCATCATTGGAGCCTTTATAGCCGCTGTTTTAATCGAAAAGCTTACGAAGCGTGTTTTCAATGTAAGACTTATACTTACCATAGCTATCGTTCACTAAACATCCTTTCTTTCTAGTTTCTAGCTTCCATACTGGTCATCGTTAATGGAATTCTCTTCCTGTCGGCTCCAGACAGTGTGGCAGCAGTCGTCATAGCACGCTATTGTGATGGCATTGCATTCGGTTTGACAGTGATTTCAGCTATCGTCGCGGGTTCTGAAGAATCAGTGAAACGTCTTCGAGGCGTTGTACTGAGCACTGAACAACTCGGCCTTGCCACCGGATTCACGTTGCAAATAATTTACGCGAACTTTTGGAGCTACTCATGGGAATTCGATTCGAATCAAATGCATGGCGTCCTGACCTTGGTCTATGGTATCTTAGCGTTCATCTTCAGCTTTATTTTTACAATCGAATCGCCCATCTTCCATTTACGCAAAAATAATGAAACCAAGGCAATCAACGTGTTGCGTCGACTCCAGAGACCGCAAGTTGTGACAACCGAGACGTATGCTTTGCTATATGAGAACAAGCAGCTGCTGCAAGAGGACATAGCCAGGGGTCGCGCTATGAATGTCTCCACCGGTCTGGCGCCAATGATCAAGTTGTGTCTATACCGTGCATTCGTAACGATGTCGTTCTCAATTCCACTCACATTTATGTTGGTCGTAGTTTCACGCTATGGTAGCAGCGACTCGTGGGCTCCGTATACTTACTCCTTCATGCGATTATTCGGTGTTATTATCACCATTTTCACCTTGGACTCGGTGGGCCGGAAGGGACTTAGTGCGTTTTCAATACTCGTTGGCGGTGGACTTCTGATCGGTGTGGGATCACTGTTCAGTGATATGTGGCATCCAGATCAAACGGGATCTATTTTAGGATTGCTGATGGCATATCAGGCATTTGCAGGGCTGGCAGCACCAGCCAGTACGTGTTATTTGGGAGAAGCCTTTTCATTATCTGTCAAGGCATACTTTGTTCTGGCTGTGGTTGCCTTTGAATATGTCATTCAAATTATTATTTGCTGTGCGTTTACATCAGGAATGGAGTCAGCGTCGGACTATGCATATGCCCTGGGCGGCCTACAGATTGTCTATGCGATTTTATTCTTTGTCGTGATGCCGGAGACCAAGCAAACCACTCTACGGGAGGCTTTGGCAAAGTTCAAGAAGACAGTGAATGTTGGCACTTCCTAGAGAAAGGATGCATTTGAAAATCGTGTCTAAAATATTTTGAGTATTTTGTGTTATGAATTTTCTGCTGACTTTGGATGTAAATAAGTTTAAAACATGTAAAACGCTTGATTTTTATTTTTTTTTGTTACAACAATGAAAACTTTATGCCACTTGCGTTGTTTTTTTTTTTTTTTTTTTCAATTAATTTTTAGGTTTTATTCAGACTGGACCGGACTATGTTATACCATACGATCGTCAACAGTTTTGACAGGCTTTGTAGTGAAGCGCTGGCCGACGACTGCTGAGATACGAGTGACATGCCTGGTTTTTCGCATCTTGTGTAAAATTCTTTAAGAATTTCTTGAGGCAAACGTTAGGAAACAAGTTAGCCTCGATAAGAGGAGAAATGCGACACCACCAATGATTTCCGACAAAAACTACGAGCAAAGTTCTAGATATGACGCAAAGACCGTCCTCAGAGATTGGAAAGCAAATATAGAGAAGTATGCAAGTATTTTACTTTGGCAGCATAGTCGGAAGCACAGCCTTCACGATATCACATCTCAAAATGGACCTAGTCTATTGGATTTTGCGGCCGAGCGAATTATCCCTGTATGGTATGGTATGGTATATGAGGGTGAGCGGAAGGCTCTTCACTTAGGCCTCTGTCGGGCGCTTTGTGTTCCCCACCTTTAATACTCGAAACTGCAGGGATAGGTTTGTCCTGGGACGTATGTTGGGAGAGATCTAGGTAAGGTGGAAACAATTATGGAGTTAACACTAGTGTACGTGTGGTCTGGCGAATCTTTCTGTTTCTTTGGTGAAGGCCAGGATGCCGCCGATTCCTTTGTCCTTGAGATGTTTCAGGTCCGGTATCCACATGGACCCCAGGGTCTTCTGTGGCATTCTCGCTAGGGTTGGGCAATGGCATAGGAAGTGTTCGAGGTCTTCTCCTTCTTCCTCGCAGTTCCTACATGTTTCTGTGTCAGCGAGGCCCATTCTATGCATGTGCTAGTTGAGGTTAATGTGTCTTGTGATGAGTCCCACCATCAGTCTCAATTGCTCTCTGCTTGAACTTAGAGCCTTCCTGTTGGATTTGCGATGGCTCTAAGTGCTGCTTGACTATCCGAGCAGATTTCTATTTTCCTACTTTGGGTGTGGCGTTCCACGAGAACTGCAGCTCCCCTTAAAATGGCAAGGACTTCTGCTTGGAATACTGTGACGAAGGGATCTAGATGAATCGCAAGTTCAAAAGTGACAATATACGCCAGCACCGGAGTTGCCTGCAATGTTGGAATTATCCCTGTAGTAAGCACACATTTCTCACACGGCCACATCTCTTTGTTCACAAGGGGACGTGACGGTCTTCTGGCCTCTAATATTTTGAATCTTCAAGGGTTTAAAATGTACTGATAGTTACGTAGTTGTAGCCAGCGTGTGTATGCGGATTTCCTCGCGCCAGCTTCCAGCTCGCGCTAGTCAGGATTCTCAAGAACTACTCAAGGCCTTCGGAATGAGATGGTGGCAGATGAACAATTAAGGGGTGCTCACGTCTTCGAAATGGGTTACTGTCACCGGTTCAAACGGCCCTTCGTCTTTCGTTATATTTGTCACAGAAAACTGCATATGTAAGGATGCGGGTGCGAATTCGTCATGGAAAATCGACTACTGTCAATGGTTATTGACTTTAAGCCGATGTGACCCACAATATATAAACCCGCCCCTACCAATGAAAGTGAAGACTTTTTCAAGGAGGAGTCTTATAATTTCCTGAATCGGGCAACATTTTTGGTGGGCTTATCGGCAAGAAAAGCCTTCACGTCACGTCACGATTTATAGCAGCTTGTAGGTTCCTAAACCTAGCTCCGACCCGTCCACTTGAAACCATTGAAAGCCCCCATCAAACGTAGATCATACTTTATTAGCATCACACACAATGTCCTACTTACAATCTGAATCTTGCCTAACCTAGATATCACTTACAAATTCATGGCACATAAATATATTCACTGCAGGCTTGCCACCTGCATCACCTTACTTGGAGAAAAGTTGGTTGCACTCCCTCAAAGTCAATGATTTTGTCTCTGGAAACCAAAACAGGACAACGACACATGCAATACAATTAAGCAGCCCGACAACGATGAAGAACTCCGCATAGTTAATAGTCACGGTGAAGGCCAATGCACATGTTATCACCTGCACCATGTACTCCATCACAATGACGCCCGAAATGAAGCATGTCTTCAGTGGCAATGCGAATGCCTCTGACATATAAATCGTTGTAGCTGGGGCAAATCCGAAGGCGTTGATGCCTTGATACACGAGAAGCAATATGGTCACGACTTTCATTTGAGGGGCCAAGTCGATGTTCGCTTCGAACTCAAAGAATGTTCCGCCCACCGCCAGCAACAAGGATCCACCAATGCACAGCGAAAACGCGGATGTTAATCGACGTCCACGACAGTCCATGAAGAACACACTCAACAGGCTGCCTGCTAGACCTGCAAATCCGAAGGCAATGAGAAATACATTCGACTCAAATGCCGTGGAACTACACAAGACATAGGCCCACTGAAATGGCAGCGATATAGTTAGCGACACCAGAATTCTCAGGAATACGAGCTTAATAAAGGCCACACACCCATTGTGAATTTCGTCCTTGAAACTTTGGCTGGCATTCTCACTGATCCACAACTTGTTGTCGTCGAAAATCTCAAAAATTTCATTTGTGGGATGATCGCAACGCTGGAGTCGCATCAGAGCGCTTAGTGACTCCGACTCTCGATGGTTCACGTGCAAATAGACGGGTGATTCGATTGGAAAGCCAGCTGTGCAGAGAAGTGCCAGCACACCCAGCACAATTGCGATAGCTCCATGCACCTGGTCATCCGTGATGATGTCTGCATCTACTGTTTTGTCAAAGAAGGCCGTACTGTAGCAGAGCTGGACACAGATCCCAATCCAGAGGAAAACTCGTTCAGAAGACATCACCGTGCCTCGAAGAAATCGAATTGAGACCTCTCCTCCAGTGACTATGGCTTGAAGGAGAGTGATGCCAAATGCACAGCCATCAATGTATCGTCCGATAAGCATAGCTATACAGGAATTCGGGAAGCAAACGAACAGACTACCGCCCAGGATAACCAGGGCTCCACCGGTGTACTAAAAGAAAAAAAAAGTGTTACAGTGATACAAGTTTTGTAAGAAGAGAAGATGTGACGTGGAGGGTAGGACGAAGGAAACACGGATCGGTAGTTGGAGGTACATGTTGACAGAGAGAAGACGGATGGAAGACGGGTAAAGAACGGATGATGCATGGATGGACGGATATTTCCATGGACTAGAGGAAGATGTAAGGAAAACACCTAAAGGAGAGACGTGGACGATGGATGGATGGACAGATGGACGGATGGACGAATGGACGGATGAACGGATGAACGGATGGACGGATGGACGGATGGACGGATGGAGGGATGGATGGATGGACGGATGGACGGATGGAAGGATAGAAGGATGGAAGGATGGACGGATGGAAGGATGGACGGATGGAGGGATGGATGGATGGACGGATGGACGGATGGACGGATGGACGGATGGACGGATGGACGGATGGACGGATGGACGGATGAACGGATAGAGGACGAATGGAAGACTTACATTTGCCACATTCTTCGACAATCGCTGTACAAATATTGCGGCAATCTTTGTTCCAATTATGACTCCAACAAACCATGATATTGTCAGATGAATTGCTCCGAAAATGGAGTTGTGCGACTTCACCAGAGGCTGCTCATAAATGCCCCAAGCTATTTTCATGCCGCCAGAGATGAAAATCATCCAAGCTGTCGAGAAAAAGAAGTTTTATTTTATTTGTACATCAAAAACTAGAAACATGCTTATAGGAGTGACCTGAAGGACATTGTAGAAGTCAGAATTTGAATTCGGAAAAGAATACATGTAGGTGATGCTAGGATACATGAAATAATATCTCTCATGAGCTCACTTCCAACCTACAATTTCCTTTATTAAAGTTTGAAGTGACTGTTGGGTGTTTAGTGAGCAAATTCGAAGGTGACATGGCTCGAATACGCTCCGACGTCTGTAGAGAATCAAAGGCGGCCACAAGACTTTCCGCAAGACACCACTATCTGCGACGCTTTTATAGATGGCAAGGACTCTGTGGGACTCTTCCTAGCTGATTCCTTTGCTTTGGCACAGACCAGGCTGCAGATCCTTTGGGCTGAAGGAAGTATGAGTCATCAAAAGTCGTTTAGCAATTTAGAGGAACAGATAGCTTGCTGTTGAAGGGAGCTAAGACATATTCCCACCATACCCGATAGTGTAATGGTCTTGGAACCCACAAAACGACGTAAAGACAAGAAGATGAAACTCAAAAAATTCCTATCACTTTCTAGATAAACGTTATGTTGGTACACTAGACTCGCCCAAGTAACTAAATGGATATGCAGAAGACCAACGACACGGCCAAAAAGTGGATCAAAAGTTGACACCAGAAAGAGTAGAGCAATGTGAAGAGCAGGCAGGCCAAAATGGTGATTTAGATATTGGAATGCTCCACTAGGACCGAAGTTCTGAGTACATATCGCTGCTATATCGCTGGTGAACGGAAGCTTGTCTCAGAGCCTATCCTTAAATCCAATAGCTTTGACAAATAAGGGGATCTGTCGTGAAGGCAAATCTTCGTCAGCAGATATGTTCCTAAATGAGTCCCTTTGCTGTCATTTAGTAGGCAGTAGCGAAGACGGATTCTAGCAACTTTAGACATCTTGGCGGAAAGATGTGTCTACTGTGAATCTGAAATCAGGCACGAAGTCACGCCATATTCTAAGATAGGATTCCGAATATATCAACTCAAATATCCTTTGAGCAAGGTAGGACGGTAGATCCATGCTATCAACAGACACACGTAGGCCAAGGTAGGCCCTTTGAGGTACCATTAGGATCCATACCTTAAAGTGCCGCTCCATTTATTGAAACCATTTGGAGCTCTTAATGGAGCTGACGACATTTTTGACGTCAGTATGTAATAATTCGCCCAAATTGTCGAGGTGATAGGCTCCTAGGTGGAGCTTCCTTCCTTGGGATAAACCAGGACAGTTGCAGAGTGAATGTAGGATTAAGTCTTCCTCCTCTTGTCCCTTTGTTCAACCCCTGCTAAAGTCATTTGAGAAAAGACCCAGGCTTCTGACATCAAAGCCGATGGGACAATGACTAGTGAGAACACCGACAGCGGTACTGATGAGCGACCTTTTAAGAGTGAGGTTGAGCACATGCTAGATCTCTCTGAAGGTACGGCATGTGGTTCCATTCCCCCATTTTTTTTTTTTTTGCTGATCGTGTCGTACTCTAGGCGTAATTAACATGTAGCGAGTGGAATACCCAGATTCCTCTGATAGAATCTGTAGAGTAGTGCGGCGTTTGGTGAGTTCATCGGCCTTACAGTCACCTTGAATGTCAATCAACATTAAAAAGTAATAGATGGCGCGACAGCTCAAGATGAGCCAAGGCCTAGCTTCTCGCAACCATTTATGTTGTGCGTGTTACGTTTTTCACGAATGGAAGGGACCTATAATTTATTGGCGACTCCGAACGGCGAATTGAAAAGCTCTTTTATGACCGATTATACTCCCGGAGACTTGTCATTCTTCGACGAGAGGTGGTGCCGCGAAAAATGTTCGGTGGATATGGCTGAGGCCTGAACACACACTCCTCGGTCAGCAGTCCAACGCACTAGTCACTGAGCAACGGCGACCACACGTTGATCGACATAACTTCCACCTGAAAAAAGCTACAGTAGTCAGGTAGACGGAATAAGATGCTCAGGTTAAACATTTCGTAGAAAACAACACCTTCCACTCTGCTCTTGGTTTTGGAAGAGAATGGAGTACTCGTCTCTGGCGCCATCACTCTCCCACTTCCTCTGGAAAAGATTGATGTCCGAAAGTTGAGGTTGAGGTTCAACTTGGACGGTGTGTAGTCGGTGTTTTTTCGGGATAAATGCTAGGGGATCTTAGATCGAGAAGTAGCCAATGTGGTTGTTTGACCTGAGTGTTTAACAAAATAACTTAGAGAAGTAGATGTAGGTGCACCTCAAATGCCGCGGTTTCTAGTGCTCCGCTAATGCATATCCATGCTGATCTTTGCACTTTCCCCTTTAGATTACGGTAAGGCTTTGTCTCAAACGATCACACCGTGCATGAGTAAAGGTCTGAAACGGACACGTAAAGACAATGTGTGGATGAGATTGCGGGCTCCACTTCTTACCAATAGCCTTCTTTCAACAGTATAGCGCTACATTGTCCAGAACCAGACCCAGAAATTTGGCTTTGTTAGCAAAGCACAGACGTTTAGAAAGGGAGGGTATATTGGAGAAATTGTATAATTCCTGGTGAAGAGAACTAGTGCGATCTTTTCGGGATTAACCCACAGACCTTTTTTAGCCACCCACCTTGCGAGGATTGAAAGGGCGTTTCGAAGAAGTTCACTGAGCAAGCCAATGCTAACACTGACGCGAAAGTAGTCAATGATCACATACTGCGCTCTTGTATGCGGCCACGATATGGGCGTTAGAGACCACCATAAGTCGTACATCAGAGGGATGACCTGGGCGCATAGGATTCCATTCCTAAGGGTATGCTGCGCCTTTAAAACTGTGTCCGTGGATGCTATAAGTGTTATCTCAGGCGGCATGCCTATCGATCTAGAAGCGAAGGCGAGCCCGACGACAGACGAACGGCCATGGAGGCTATGAAAGCAGAATGGCAACACAGACGGAACATCACAACGAAGGCGCGATGGACGTATAAACTGATCCCCAAGATTGATTAATGGACTTGTAGAGAGGTAAACTACCTAACGCAATTCCTATCAGCGCATGGATACTTTTGGGAGAACCTTTACAAGTACAAGCATGTGGATGACCCATTCTGTCAACACTGTGAAGGGAAACCCCAGAACGCCGAACATATGCTGATGGAATGCGAAAACTACACGCGTGCTAGAACCATCCCAGAGAGAGAAATTGGAGGCCAATTGACGCCAAGAGGTCTGATCAGATTTATGCAGGCAACGCGCGATGGCTGAGAGACTGCAAGTGAAGTTTTCATAAGCATAATGTAGCAACAGCGAATAGAGGAAAGAGCAGCGAAAAACGAAGAAATTGCTAGCTCTGGCAGTTGAGAAGGACACGACGAAATGTCAAACCTGCCCTTGCCGCAAGGTACAAACAGAAGACAGAGCAAGGAGAATGTGGTTTTTAGCACGTAGACATGTAGGAGAATAAAGTATTTCACATCTACCTGCGCATCAAGAAAAAAAATCACTACGCAAACAAAGCTTCAAAAAGGTTGACGACCACTGCAGTCGGGGAAACCACAGCTTTCCGTGGAAAACAGAGCAACCCTACATATAAAACAGACTAAGTGGCTTGTATTTCAATTGGCTAGTTCTCTTTAGGGAGAAGTTAAGGTTGTTATCTGACAACAGGCACTGGAAAGATAATCAATATCATGAACGATTGCCTCTGACGGTTTGAACTTTGACAAACCTACTGTTGGAGTTGTTGACGGTAACCATTAGACCATGCCACTCCAAATTACAGAAATAATAACTTGGGAAAACCCATGATATCGGCAACTAATAGCTTAGGAAATCCCATTTGGAAACATGTAGGCCAGTGACAGTGGAATAGGTGGAGTTTCTCTCTTTAACAAAACATTTCTTTATTCACTGGCTTATTCCCGTCTTAAGTGATTTAAACACTTTCAAGTCATCACCCATTTAATCCAAGCAAACAACTGGGTCATTAGGATTGAGAAACATTTGACAAAGACAAACTTTTCCCATGAAATTCACCTATCCCACGCACTATAAACACTTTTGTTTGACAACACGACACCGATAAGCAATCCTTATCTTGGTTAAGACACTTTTTTCTTGGTTACTTCCATCGATCAGAAGCCCATTTCGACATGTGTTATCATAAGAAAAAAAAAACCAATATTACCAGCAGACAATGAATTGCACTGGGCCTTGTGCTGGTAGTGCAACTCAATCCAAGATCGTTGTACACCTCCATAGGTCGTCGGCATGTTCCTCCTTTTCAATGCGAAAACTCACAGTTTTGATGAAAAATTTTTCTTTTTCTTTGCAAAAATTTTCTTGTTTATCAACTTCACGGAACGCCAAACACTATCACTACTACGAAGCGGGATATGAGTTTGCCAGACCGAAGGTGAACGCTGGGATTGATTGCAATTTGATTGCTTGATATGAATTGTGATATCGATTTTGTCAGCACCGGGAGAAGTCGAGAGAAGATAAGATAACAACCCACCATCGAACCGGGGGATACTTGATTTAATTAAACTAAAGGCTTTGGGAGATAACAGCCACACGCAGTTTTATTGTTGATGTATATAAAAAAATTGACCGTATCCACATGATACTTGCTCGAGGGTTTAAAGTTAAATGAATGTTCGTTTCAATTGAGTTATCCCTTGGGTTAAGACTTCTACCATCGTCATTGTTCCAGTTTCGTAGTCGGGAGATTATCGATCGTGAAAGGTTTTCTTTTCCATGTTCTCCTGGTATCATGGCGTCGAATGGCGTCTACGTGATCAGCGGAATCGACAAGCTAGATACCGTGTTGGATAGTGTGCTGGGAGTAAGATAAGAAATTTATTTTTCTGCTTCTGTTAGAATTCTCATCAAAGGCGGGCACTATCGTTGCCTAGATTTTCGCCAATTGCTTGGAATGGTGATCCGGATCAGAACGCGAACGGAGAGAAGTTGTTGGGTTTCATTATGAACCTTCTTTCCGGACGAAGGCATCCACAAAGACACATGGTTCCGTCAGAATCTTCAGCAGAAGTCGCTGATAGACATCTTCGTGGTACCATCGTGTGTTCATGTTCTTATAGGGGCTGAACTGTCAACTGATCAAATTGTATCTCAACGACAAAGTATCGGTCACAGCGTAGGCCAAGGCTGGTGATACGTATACGGTGGGAGAGTCTGCAGAAGGATGAGATACGGAAGGAGTTTGAAGACAAGTACGAAAGGTTTGAAGGATGTAGAGGAAGAATGGAAGTTGTTCTTAACAGCAGTCATTGCCTCTGCAGGAGATACTTGCGGAATGAAGTGGCACGGTGTGGCGGCTGGGGGTGAGAAAATAACTTTCTTACTTACCTAAGATGGCGCTACAGTCCGGGGTGGACCTGGGCCTCAATCAACAGGCGTCTCCAGCCAGCTCAATCTTTAGCCAGCTGCCTCCAGTCTCGCACGCCAGGTTGGTTAAGATCCCCTTCCACTTTCGGGCGTCACCTGAGTCGCGGTCTTCCTCTACTGCGCGGCCCTCGGGT
Organism: Matsumyia berberina; assembly: GCA_917880715.2. Classification (NCBI taxonomy): domain Eukaryota; kingdom Metazoa; phylum Arthropoda; class Insecta; order Diptera; family Syrphidae; genus Matsumyia; species Matsumyia berberina. The sequence continues at coordinate 11,766,775 of OU862870.1, forward strand.
GTGGATGATTCGAAGATTTTCCCTGCCGGAGCAATTGTCTTCTTAGCCCAAAGAAACAGCGATTGCCAAGAGTTATTCTTCGTTTAATCTCAGCGCTGGTGTCATTGTCTGAATTTGTAGCGGAGCCTAGGTAGACAAAGTCCTTAACTACCTCAAAGTTATAGCTGTCTATAGTGACGTTCTGTTCGAGACGTCGGTGTTGGGTGTCCTTTCTTGTTGACAGCATATACTTTGTCTTGCCCTCATTGACCACTAAATCCATATTCATCGTCTCCGTCTCAATCCCAACGAAAGGGCCAGTGACATCACGCTGCGTTCTTCCGATTATGTCAAAATCATCAGCGTATGCGAGTAATTGGACGAACTTTTGAAAGACTGTGCCTCTGGTGTTGACGCGTGAGTTTTGCACAACTCTTTTAAGAACGATGTTGAAGAAGTCGCATGACAGCTCGTCGCCTTGTCTAAATCCTTTTTTGACATCAAAGGTCTCGGTGAGGTCTTTACCGACCTTGATGGAGCAGCGTGCATTCTCCATCGTCATCCTGCACAGACGGACGAGTTTGACAGGAATGCCAAAGCTAGACATGGCTCTGTATAGCTCGTCTCTATAGATGCTGTCATACGCGGCCTTAAAATCGATGAAGAGGTGGTGGGTATCGATTTGAAGTTCCTGGGTTTTTTCCAAGATCTGCCGCAGTGTGAATATTTGGTCGATGGTGGACTTTCCTGGCCTGAAACCACACTGATATGGACTGATCGGGTTGTTGACAAACAACTTCCCTGAAGCTTTTGTAAGAAGAAGGATACATCTGTAGTTGGCGCAGTTCAGAGGGTCTCCTTTCTTGGGGATCGGGCAAACAATGCTGAGGTTCCATTCATAGGGCAGATGAGTTGGTGCATGCTCCTCACCAAGTCATCGCCCGCTGCTTTCAACAACTCGGCAGCTAGGCCGTCAGCTCCCGCAGTTTTGTTGGACTTAAGTTTCACCTCGTCCAGGTTGGGTGGACGGAATTGTTGGTCTTCGTCGTCCAGGTTGAATGGTTCATTCTAGAAATATCTATCATCGACTTCGATTCTACTACGATGTTGCCTTGTTCTTATTCGCAAGCCTTGTCGAACCTTATTCCTGCAATAGCACCTCTCTATTTCCTCGATCGCGTGCTTCTCATGCTCTTTCTATTTCCTTCTGAGAAGTCGGGCATTATTTGTCGTAAATCGGTTAGGTACACTATTTGGTAACGCAGACGACATTGCAACGACGCCTTCGCAAACATTGAATCAGAAGCTGGTGGAATCTGTTGGTGGTTCATGGAGGATGTCAATCTGGACAAGGAAATACATACACAACGATTTAATAGTGGGTGAACAAGAATTTCTTTATAAGGTGACCTTAACTAGAGACAGCTGTCCAAGGAACGTGATGTATCGGATATAAGTGTCAATATTTAGACCTTAATCAGTTGCTGTACAGTGTGTTGCGAATTGACTTATTTCTCAGTGACCAAATAATTGAGTCAGACCTACAAAGCATTCGGTACTCTATCCCTCCAATACCATGGATTGTCTCTGTCATAAAACTAACGTTTGACTTAATGTTCAACTCATGCCACATACTTTCCTTTTGTTCTGTAGTCGAACCCGTAACAAAATCCTACAAATGCTTTTCGATAACATGGATTTCGATTAATTGTGACACTGTAACAATTGACAATAACGACAGAGCATCATGCACATCGGTTGAGAGTGCATATAAACCGCAAAATCAGGTGTCATTACATTGGTGTAATAATCACGTACGATATTGTGTCGTCATTGCTTTTATGGGCGCGCTCCTCCTCTGCCACTATGCCCACGCGGTGTCAGTTAAAGCTTCACCATACACACATACCGCCCTACGTGGATTTTCGACGTAAGAGATTTTCATTAGCTTAATGGTATTCGCCTGGTAAAATTTGCCGTTAGAACAGAGATAACCTTTTTTTTTCATCCTCCCAACATGGTTGGTAACGTCAGGAAACAAAGGGACCGAATCCTTTTTAGCAGAGGGTATTTCATTTTGGATAATGCGCGACGTGAAATAACGTGCACCTAAGTGAAACTAATAAACAAAATGGATTTTGCCGGCATTTTTTCGTTCGCTTCTCGCTTTATCCTACAACATTGTCACCAACTATCAAAAAACATTATTCACATCCTGGCATAGTTGGTGGTACTTTGTCGGAAGACATTCCTGGATATGGGGATCGAGTGTGATCCGGGGCCGGGGTGGTGCATGCCAAGCACTCCAGCTTATAAAGTTGGAAATTTCAATTATGGGAATCGCGCAAGAGTCTGTCGGTAATTACATTTAGCCTTTGATAGAGCGCTGTCAATTTTAAGGATTTACGGAGGGGATTATGCGCGAAGTTTGATGGGATTCACGAGCTGAAATTGCATCAAAATTTTTGTTCCAAGTATGAGCTTTATTGGATTTAGACGAAAGGACTTTATCGGATTTTGGATAATGTAAGATGCGTTGTCAAGCATTGTGGATGTGACGAAATTTTAAAGCCGGCTTTGCGGATGTGGAATTGACTGAGAGTGACATTACACATAAGTCTTGGAATCGAAAGGTCTGGAAAATCTAAAGATTCTCACAAAATCCATTGCTTAGCATGCATCGATAGAAGCCTCGAAATTACCGGTAATACGACGCAAATTAGTAAAGCAATGCCACAGACCTTTAAATGAGGTGGTTGACAGAAGGGATGGAAGGGGCAGACCAGAATCACTGCGAAAATAGGGATGAACCATCCGCTCAGCATTGCCCTCCACCGAGGTAGATCTGGCCTAACCTGGACCTCAAGAGAACAGACAGACTTCTGCCTTCTAATAGCCCTCTCAAAGTATGGTAGGCATGCTATAAAAATGGGTATCCCTGGCCTTCCAACGATTTCTGCAAAACTACACATAGGGATGAGGAAGAGGAAGAAACTATAACACGCCTTCTGTGTACCTTCCCTGCGCAATCAAGACTGGGGAGGAAAACTGTAAAAGAGTACTTTGACGGAGATCTCGACGACCTATCCACGGTCGAAATACAAATACATGGATGGTCTAGGTGTGCTGACAGACCATCCTCTGTCTCTGAGGAAGGAAGTTTAATATCATCGAAGGACTCAAGTCCAAAGATGGTGTACTTCTTTGCAATGAAAAGAATATCTTGCGCAGATGGGGCAAGCACTTTTCGGAGCTGCTCGATCGGAGCACTAAGGATGGCAGGCCCATAATTTTGAGTAGGGCGGATAACAGCCCCACCATAGAGGAGTTGGCTTTGCCGATTAAAGCACTAAAAGTCGAAAAATCTGCTGGTGTGGATAAAATCCGACCAGAAATGCTCATGGGGTTGGGGGAACAGGAAGTGAGCTACCTCTCTCGTGACATTAAAGTGGGCTGGGAATGCGTTTCATTCAATCTCTATACACAAACTGCAAGAGCTGTGCTCGGGTGAACGGCGTTAAATCGATATCCTTTCACTGTGGGCCTGGGACTTCGCCAGGAGTGCGTTTTGTCATCTCTCCTTTTCATTGGATGTTACAGCGCATCCGTGGCGAGAAATGGTTTGAATTGGGAGACTTTGTTGATAACTGGGTCATCCTGGGATTCAACCAGACCGAGCTTCAGAGCACACTTGTCGGGTTTGTAGCCGTCTGTGTTAAAGCTGGGATGCTTGCTTGTTCAATGCACTCTGCATGTTAATGGAGTCGCATTGAAACAGGTGGAGAAGTTTAGGTATCTCGGGGTTCTAGTTAAACACATGTCTCTAACTCAGCTTTCAAGATGTGCCATGAAATCCGTGCCATCAAGTAGGCGTACCCTGGGTAGGCCCAGGATGAGATGGTTGGACCAAGTTCGAAATCTCACCTCTACCCGTATGGAGATATCTCCTGATGTCTTAGAGTCCATAGTAGAAGATCGAGAGTTATGTAGCGTCCACTTAAGAACCCTAACCCGCGATTTTCACAGTGGATAAGCGGGCCATGCAAATTGATGATGATGATGCCTCTAATTAAGAAATCCCTGAAAAAAGGTTAAAGACACTTACATAGCTGGCGCGACAGCTCGCGATGAGCCAAGACACTTACTTACTTATTTAGGTGGCGCTACAGTTCGGGGTGAACCTGGGCCTCAACCAACAAGCCTCTCCAGTTAGCCCGGTCCTTAGCTAACTGCCTCCAGTTGCGCACGCCAAGTTGGTTGAGTTCCCCATCTACTTGTGCGCGCCACCTTAGGCGAGGTTTTCCTCCACTGCGTTGTCCCCCCGGGTTAGATTCGAAGTCTCTGCGTGCCGGAGCATTAGTGTCCATTCGCTCTATATGCCCAAGCCATCTTAGCCAATGGATACGTATCTTCTTGACTAGAGCGATGTCGCTGTACAGCTCGTATAGTTCGTGGTTAAATCTTCTCCACCAAAGCCCGTCAACGCATACGGGACCGAATATCTTCCGAAGAATTTTTCGCTCGAAGCAACCAAGGATATCTTCATCCGCTTTCGACAGTGTCCATGCTTCAGAGCCATAAAGCAGGACTGGGATGATTAAGGTCTTATACAGAATCTCCTTAGTTCTTCGGGATAGTTATAGCTATCAACTGTGATGTTCTGTCCAATTCGTCGGGAATGGGTGTCCCTTCTTAGCAAATACTTAGTTTTGCCCTCGTTTACCGCTAAACCCATTTTGGCCGCTTCTTTCTCTATACTCGCGAAAGCACCGGTGGCAGATCGCTGCGTTCTGCCTATAATGTCAATATCGTCAGCGTACGCAATCAGATTTATGAAAGATTGTGCCTCCGGTGTTGGCTTGAGAGTTTCGCACAATTCGTTCAAGTATGATGTTGACCTTGATGGAGCAGTGAGCGTTCTCCATCGCCATCCTGCACAGACGAACGAGCTTAGCAGGGATGCCAAAGCTAGACATGGCTCTATACAGCTCGTGTCTATAAATGCTATCATAGGCGGCCTTCAAATCGACAAAGAGGTGGTGTGTATCGATTTGGACTTCTTGGATTTTTTCCAGGATCTGCCGAAGTGTAAAAATTTTATCAATTGGGGACTTTCCTGGCCTAAAACCGCACTGATAGGGGCCAGTCAGGTTGTCGACAAAAGGTTTCAGGCGTTCACACAGTATGGCAGATAAAATCTTGTACGCGATGTTGAGGAGGCTGATACCCCTGTAGTTGGCGCAGTTGAGGGGGTCTCCTTTTTTGTGGATCGGGCAAACGATGCTGGATTCCATTCATCGGGCATACACTCATCTGACCAAATCAAATAAACAGGAGGTAATAAGCAGTTGTTCACTAAAACTTCAACATTAATTTGTCACTTAATCCTTTCGCTAAATATAAAGCTGTGAACACACTGAAATGTCACCCTTTCGTAGGGACCTACCTTTCATTAACTCAAAATACTGCGCCTAGTTGCAAATTAAATTCATAATTCACTCTACCAAATCATTCTAAACGATAATGCCCCCAGAATTGTTTATTAAATTTTGCAACCAAATTGAAAATTAAATGGAAACCTCGTTGGCCACTATTTCAATCCGTAATTCATTTATCCATGTCCAATACGGCCATAATCAACTCTCCCCCTGCTGCTAGCACCACAGTAACTAGCAAGGCTTTTGAAATGTTCTGGACGCAAACTGATGACACAAAATCATTGCGTGAATCAAATGATTTGCATTCGTAATGAAATTTATTTATGTGAAATGAAATCTAATAAATTTTTGTTTTTCATGCTTCCGTATCCGTGTATCATCAGCAGTAGTGGTGGTGGCAAATTAGCGACAGATTCCTAATTGATGCGGATGCACTTGGAAATTCATTGGAATATACGAGTATTTGTCTGCATGCGCGGTCACTTTGAGTTGATGAACCAATGCGGGGTAGTGGGGCTCACAATGCGAAATGTAATCAAAGAGCCTCTTAATGATACATTTCCCATCGGTTTTGGACGATGTCTAGCTCTTGGTTGGTGTTCTGAGTGAAACTGATTTAATTATGCAAATGAAGAAAATTCCTTAGAGTTGGCAGGTATTTTGTGGGCAGTCCTTGGGTGTGATTACTTTGATTTGACGTACAATTTTTTACAACTGTCATGAAAGCCTATACAAATTAGAACAAGGATTTTTTGAAGCTAAGGCAAAAGCCTATGGAGCTCACCTTCAGACACTGCTATTCCCGAGGTGGTCAAACTCACAACCAAATCGAACAACTGACCACGTAATTATCAATCAAATGTCGCCTGTGGTCCCTTTTTGGTTGCATACCGATTTAGAGTCGGATGCGTGGGACGAAACTGGAACCAACAACTAGGTAATCCTTGGCTGTAATTTTTTTATGATTGAAAAACGTTGGTTCTGCTTTTGGATTATATTTATTTGATGTCTTAAATTTTTGTCCATTAAGTAAAGAAAATTATATCGGCTAAGTGGCCGCCGCCAGAATTGATGACCATTCGGGCCCGATTTATGGCATTTTCCATTACTCTTGCCAGAACTTCCGGCGATAGGTCCTCGCATTCTTGACGGATATTCCCTTTGAGGGCTTCAAGAGTCTGAGGCTTGTTGACATAGATTCGTGACGTCAAAAAACCCCACAAAAAGAAGTCTGGAACGTTTGAATCAGGCGATTTTGCCGGCCAATGCAAATCGCCAAAACGAGAGATTAGGTGACTCAGAAATACAGCTCTCAGAATTTTGGTTGTGGCTCGTGCATTATGCGCCGTTGATCCATCCTGTTGAAACCACATGTTCTCCAGTCTCAATTCATCCAATTGAGGAAGGAGAAAGTCGTTGAACATGGCTCTGAAGCACTCGCCGCACACAATGGTCGTTTGGCCCGAGGCGTTTTCGAAAAAATAAGGCCCGATGACGCCTCCAGCCTAAACAGCACACCATGCAGTAACTTTGAGCAGGTGTAAAGGCTCTTCGGATTTTCGGTGCCCCAGAAACGATCATTTTGCTTATTCACATATCCGCAGGGATGGAAATGGGCCTCGTCGCTCTTGATGATTTTCGATGAAAAGTTGTCTCCCTCGTGGTCGAGATTCGGGATGGCTTGAGCGTAGGTTACACGCTCTTAGCGGTCAACAGCTAATAGCCGATGCACTGTCTGTACTTTCTAAGTGAACATCTTACAGTCTTTTACCTAAATTCTCTGTAAAGACCGCCGATTGATGCCCAATTGCGTTGCACGTCGTCTGGTCGATACTCCGGGGTCCTCTGCGACATTCTCAGCAGCAGAACGGATGCTACGGGGCCGGCCAGACCTGACAGCATCTCGTGTTGTCCCATAGTCCATAAACCTAGGTTTATGTATGTTAAATGGTAGTTATGTGCATTCAAGAGGACACAAGCGTCCTTAAACAAACCTCTGTCTACCAACTCCTACTCTGACCTCCACGAGGTGAACGCTGGGTGCCTAGTACCTCAACTGAAGATAGGGTGCAAACCCCTGTGGAAGGTTGTTGGTGGCAGCTGACGAGAGAGGGGGGTGGGGAGGAGGGTGTTCACACCAAGGCACTCTCCCTTGCATCTGGACGGCAGCGGAAGTATTCCCACGATGGAAGCAACGGTGGCGTCTACAGTTCCAGTTAGGTCGGACTACTTGGTGAACACCTTATTTGGACTACTCGGACCTATTCGGAGCTTCAGGCCAATAAGGATCGGTATTCCCTCTTGTCCGAGGGGCGCAACAAACGACCTGACCCTCTACGTTGGGGGTTGTGCGTGGGGGTGACAACTCCACCATGGAAAAAACTAGCTGTTCCGAAACAACCAAGAGTTTTGGATACGGATGAAGTTACAACCCTGGCAAACGAAATAAGGACAATGATTTTCGGTTCTGCACGTGGAATGTTCGCACCCATAACAGGCCACGTGCAGCCGAACAACTAGCAGAGGCCCTGGACTGCTATAAAGCAGACCTAACCGCCATCCAGGAAGTACGATGGGATGGGTCGGGCATAAGGAGGATGAAAAACTGTAACATCTACTACAGAGATTGCTACAGGGAGCAGGAACAGCGCTTATTCGGATGTGGATTTGTCGCAGGCGGCAGACTTATGCAACAAGTCTTAAGCTTTCGACACGTAAGCCAACGTCTTATGACAATCCGCATCAAGGCTAAATTTGCCAACATTAACCTGTTATGCGCTCTTGGACAGATATTGTGCTGATGTTTTGGAATGTTGCCTTGATGTGGATCACAGCGACTCAAAGTCAATTGAACCTTACCCTGAGGGACAACGTCATAGAAGAACACATCGTCTAATTTGGCATTCACAAGTGGAAGAGCACTTTAAAAAACTTGGAGTGAACAGCCGGAGGCAGCTAGCTTAGGGAGCCTCAGGTTTTTTTCTGATGTCATACTCATGGTTCGCACAATCAACTCTTCAAGCCAAGACCATCTACTGCCAGTATTATGCCTTCGCAGTAGAGTCGCTATCACCTTTCACAGCTGATCGATTTTTATTTATTTAAGAAATAAATGTGTTTCCGACATCAGGAGTTGATCCCGGACTTTCAGCGTGACAAGCGATGATGCTAACCAGTGCACCATGGCCACACACAAGGTTTACTTTGATCTGTAGCACCAATAAGAAGAAGATTTTCCAAAAGCCTCAGATCCAGTAGTTATTTCTTTTTGCAACCCACCTATGTACAATATGAACCTCCTTAAAGTGTCATTTGGAATCCTCCTTCCAGATGAGACTATTTTAAGGCGATCAAGCCCCTGCTCACACTGCTCTTTCTCCGACCCACCGTATGCAAACAAACATTTCGTTATAAACTTGAATATTCTGCTCGCTTTCGTGGCCACATTAACCACTTCAAGCACAACATGCCCGCCCAGGATCCCGCCCAACAAGTGGATACCTAAAAGCCAAATCAAAGTAAACCACCACCAGCCCAATTCCTCCCTTCAAGGTTTCTCGGTCTAATGCAGTTCCGCTTGTGTTGTTCTTGACTGCGATTGCATGGCTGATTGTTTGTTCTGTAACACCGTCAGATCCTTCTTATTGTTATTTGTCTGTTGGTTGTTAGTTATTCACTTCCTCTCCACTCTGTCCTCGTGCTTCGATTGCCACTCCTTGTTCCATTGGAAATTGTGTGCGCAAAACTTTTCCCATTTGATCGAAAAGTTCGACTTGAAGTGTAAATAATGCCAAAAAGTGCCCGTATGGCACTACACAACCTCCTCCTTTGCACTACTGTGGAATGTAACAAACAAAAGTGTGTGTGTGTGGTGGTCCAAGTTAAGAAAGTGGGAGAACTAGCACAAGACATCGCCTTTGGGGAGTTTTGTTTCCAAGTGAACTTCGCCGATACACACTTTGGAGTTATTTTCTACGTGAGCAACAGGAAACAATGCACAGACGCGCTACTCGCTACGTGCGGTGCCATGGAATGCTTTTCTTGAGTTCCACTGGCTGTGCACATGGATCAAAGGTAAGAGTACTTACTTTACCCAGATTCCTGAGTCCAGTGTTCGGCGTGGAGAGGGAATAAAATTTATAACTTTCCGAGAGGGGTTCACTATGCTCCTTAAGTAGTTCCTAATGCAGTGTGGAAGTTCGCCTGTTTTCTTTTTATCCGACTCGACGCTGTTAATCTATTTACTGGACTTTGGCCATTTTCGGCTCGAGATTTATGTACAGCGGGGTCTATTGAAGGCAGTGGTAATGAAGTGGGTAATGCAGTGGCAATTTAAGTTGTCGAGATTTAGTGGTTCTCCTTTTGAATAAAAGCTTCCTTAGAGGGTTAAGTGAAATAGTGAATCGAGGAAGGAGTTCGTCTTTCTAAACAGGAAGGGCTAACGAACTGTAACAGAGGTACTGTTGTGGTTTATTAGAACCTAACAATGCAGAAAGGTTGGAAAGTTTACAACACTGAATCGATTTGAATCTCCGACAAGGAACAACGACGGTGGCGGATACGTAACATTTTTCTGGAGTGAATATTACGTGATCACTTTTTACTTGAAAAACTCAATCGTCACGTCAAAGACCAGGTGGCCATGGAAAGACTTAATAATCCCTCAGTGATTCAGCGTCAACAAGACCATCTTGTACAACGGGGAGACACCTTTAGAGGACCTTCTACTACATTTTGTTGCTTGTACTAGATTTCATTGCTTAACAACGCCACCGGTGGTCATCGAAAGACTAAAGAATCCCTCAGTGATTCAACGTCAACAAGATCATCTCGTACAAGGGGGAGACACCTTCAGAGGAACTTCTATTAGATTTCGTTGCTTGTACTAGATTTCATTGCTTAACAACGCCACCGGTGGTCATCGAAAGATTAAAGAATCCCTCAGTGATTCAACGTCAACAAGATCATCTCGTACAAGGGGGAGACACCTTCAGAGGAACTTCTATTAGATTTCGTTGCTTGTACTAGATTTCATTGCTTAACAACGCCACCGGTGGTCATCGAAAGGCTAAAGAATCCCTCGGTGATTCAGCGTCAACAAGACTATCTTGTGCATCTTTAGAGGAACTTCTACTACATGTTGTTGCTTGTACTAGATTATATTGCTTGTACTAGATTTCATTGCCACCAGCTAAAAGAGCTTCCAGCGAAAGAGTGCGTATCAACTCAACACGCACTTCCGTCGGGAAGAGTGCAAGAAGCCTATCTGTTTGAGATAATGGAAGAGGAGGTAGAGGTTGATTGGTTTCAGGTTCGTCATGTTAAGGGTAATGACAACGCAGGTGCCGACGCCCTATCGCGGATCGCAGCAATTGCAAGTTCCCCAGTCTTGGATTGCACCGCCCCATCGCGAAGGAACAAGTCAAGGAACCGGAACTTCAGAGAATAAAAACTGACAATTCGAAATGTACTTTTATTGATCTTGTTCTTGCAGAATCACACACGTCTGTCGCTTGCGAGACATTTTTTGGACGCTCTCGCCCATACATGGCAACGACATTTCGGCGAGTTGCCTATGAGGCAGTACACAATCTCAGTCATACGGGAACACGAGCCTCCCGGAGATCAAATGCACTTCACTTTTCTGGCCAGCTAAGAACGCGGACATCGGTAAATGTGCGCGCGCCTGTTCTGCCTGCCAACGAAGCAAGATCCACGAACCTGGAACGTTTCCGGCTGCTGAAAGGTTCGAGCATGTCCACTTTTACATTGTTGGTCCTCTACCACCATGGTCGGGTCACAGTTATCTGTTAACCTACATCGATCGGGCAATACGTTGGCCGGAGTTCATTTCAATAGTCATTCCAACCACGATCGCCGATGCACTTTTCTACCACTAGATGGCACGATTCGGCTATCCCCTTCGTCTGACTACGGATCAAGGTCGGCAGTTCGAATCCATCTTATTCAAAAGGTTCCCTCAGCTCATCGGATGCCACCGCACCCACACAGAGATTGATCGGTTTCAGTTGGAGTCCTTTCTGCCGACATTATTCTTTGTCATCGCCAAAAGGGGGCTTATATCAGGTCTTGCGATTCCAACTTTTAAAGCATTGGGAGGTTATGCAGTGGTTATTGTTTGTATGTGAGGTCGGGACAATCTTCCTGCATTTGCGGCAATCACCTGTACAAGGGGTGTAGAATCCATGACACAGTTGTGGCCTTGACCAACCAAAATCTCTTCCGCCCTTGGAAAACCTGGTCTAAATCAAGGAGAATTCACAATCTGCCGAAAATAAAGTGAAAACTTAAAGTAGACACATCGAATCCGAACCAAAAACAGAATCCTCTTCATCACCTTTAAGAAAAATTCATGACAGTTTTCAAGCAGCACCCGGAATACCCGCACATGTATTCACAGTCTCCTCAATCCTTCACATAAAATTCCAATTCGCTGTGTCGGTATATGAATTCATACATTTCCATCTGGAAAATTTCAATTTAACAAGGAAGTACGTGACAGCCAAGTTATTCATAATCATAATCTCTCTCTCTCTCGATGGGGCGATGTCACCAACAGCGACATCAACAATAACTGCTTACCTGCCTGCTACTGCAATTCGCATTATATTTCCAAAAAAAAAAAAAAAAATATCAAGAGTGTCCTTGAAAGGAAATCATGATTGTCATTGCTTTGCTGCTTCTCTGCCTTAAATCGAAAAATCGCATTCCGATTGGGAAATGTATAGTCGAGAGGAATCCCTTCCGTACAAGGCTTGCCAAAGGAAGAAAGTGTGGCTTGTGCCTTGTGGCTTGTCTCGCATGTTCGCAAAGTTCAAATTTAGCGACCCACACACATAACGCGGCAGCGGTTGTCCTTTCATGTTGTCATTGAACAGCGGTAATATTTTTTTCTTTTCTTTATTTTTGTTGTTCGCTGTTATTATTTTTATTTTTATTTTCATTTTCGCCCCTTTCCTTGTGCAAATATCGATAGGTGAAGCGGAATTGGAGGATTACTGCGATGGGGGTCCTTGATATTTCTGCTGTTGCTGGTTGGCGAAGGACTTCTGTGGTTTCTGTCAGTGTTTTCCGTTTTGGCATGAATCGATTTTTGTCATTAAATCGGGAGAAAGGAGGCAAAAAAGAGGAAAGAAAATAACACTCAACAGGAAAATATTGCAAGGATTTTGGTTTTTTATTATGAAAACCATGAAATGGCGGCGCTCAATGCGGATTTGATGTGTTTTCTATGCTGATGATGGTTTTATGAGTTGTAATTTGAAAAATATTGAAGGCAGAGCTACATGAAGTCAACTGGATATTGTTCTATCGGCGTGTGGGTGGTGCGCTTGGTGAATCACATAATTTTGTTTGTTTTGAGGTTAAGTTTTGATCGTAGTCGTTAGGGAGGCAACATCATGAAGCACAGAGGCATTTGGTTTGTGTTTGGATGAATTCAACAATTTAAAGAAGATTATAGGAGCAATAAAGCGAGATGGCTGTGGTAGATGATCACGCTTTAAGCCAAGTTCCTAACGTCGACTGTTCAGTCAACCTTGAATTGGGCCGGCAGGTCCTCCCCCGCTGACTTTGAAACTCGTAACTCGATGAAGAAGATTAATACACTAAAGAACTGAGTACTGAATTATTAATAAGAAAACCAAACATACTGACGGAGGAGGGCTAATAGAGTTAAAGACTTAATCACAAACTCTACAATGTGAATGTGTGTAGTTCAAAAAGCCGAGATACATCGACTGCCTGAATTGACTTGGTGACTTCGATTAATTGGACAACACTGCTCTACTTAAAAAAAAAATAGATTGCGTGACAGCTTGGAATGAGCCGAGTCTTAGCTTCTCGCAACCATTCATGTTGTGCGTGTTACAATTTTCGCACGAATGGAAGGGACCTAGCATTTATTGCCGACTCCGAACGGGAAATTGAGAATCTCTTTCATGACAAACTTTACTCCCGGATGCTTGTTATTCCCCGACGAGAGGTGGTGCCGCGAAAAAATCTTCGGTGGACATGGCTGGGGCTTGAACCCACACCGCTCCAACACACTAACCACTGAACCACGGCGACCACTTAAAATGATTTTTCAATGTCAGCCCTCAGATTGGAGGCGATTACGAAGACGGGTCGACGGCTCTAAAATAGCCAATACATATAGTATTGACGTCTTTCAAATGACCTCGGCATTCCCTACTATCTTAGTCTTCCTAACCACCGTAACATCTTTCAGGCCGAAGTCCTAGCTATGAGTGAGGCCGCCTTATGGCTAAGGATTACCCAAGTATCCTCCACAGATATCAAGAATTATATTGACAGGAAAGCTGTGATCAGATCCCTTGTATTTGCTACAATAAAATCTGGAACCTTGAAGGACTACCGTATGCCTCTGATCGAGATCGCTTTACAACGTAACGTGACATCACAGCATAACTAAACGTTACTTCTATTAGGAAGGAACAACCTTTCAAAAGTAACCTATTTCACTATAGTTCAACACATCTTAGGCAAACACTGTCTGTAATAATTTCTGCAGGAATTGTATAGATGAGAAAAAACAGGCGTCTGTCGTGCACTTCTTTTACACGGAAAAGCCTATTAAGCAGTTCTTCTACACTTGTCCGGTCTTTGCTGAATTAAAAAAGCACTGCCACTACGACCGACCTCTGCTGTAACGCTACGAAATTTATATGATTTCAGGAGTAAACTTGGGGTTGACCTTAGGGGCTACTACACCGCACCACTCTAAATGAACTTACTTACTTACTTAAGGTGGCGCTACAGTCCGGGTTGGACCTGGGCCTCAACCAACAAGCGTCCCCAGCCAGCTTGGTTAAGGCCGCCTTTCACTTACGTGCGGGCTCTTTCTTTATTGCGCCCTCCCTCAGGTGTGGATTCGAAGATTTTCTGGTCCGGAACATTTGTGTCCATCTGCTCTTCATGACCCAGCCTGTTGGGCATACACTCTTGTGGCTAAGACAATGTCCGTTGTACAGCCCGTACAGTTCGTCCTTGTATCCTTCCTCCATTCACCGTTTATGCAGACGGGACCGAAAATCATCCTCAGAATTTTCTTCCCGCAACAGCCAAGAACAACCTCATCCGCTTTTGAGAAAGTTCATGTCTAGGCGCCGTAGAGCAGGATAAGGACGATTAAGGACTTATAAAGGATCACCTTAGTAGTTCGAGAGAGGGCTTTGCTACTCAATTGCCTGCTTAGCCAAAAGAAACAGCGATTGGGAAGATTTTTTCTTCGTTTGATCTCAGCACTGGGGGCATTGTCTGAATTGATAGAGGAGCCTAGGTAGACAAAGTCCTGAACTACGTAAAAGTCTATCTCTGTAGAGTGACGTTCTGTTCGGAACGTCTGTCATGAGTGTCTTCTTGTTGGCAGCCCCTTATTGACTGCAAACACTTATCTTCGCCGCCTTCGTCTCAATACTCACGAACGCGCGTAACATCACGCTGCGTTCTTCCGATTATGTCAATATCGTCGGTGTATCCGAGTAACTGGACGGAGTTTTGGTGTTACCGCGTGAGTTTTGGACTATTCTTTCAAGAACAAGGTTAAAGAAGGCATATGACAGCGAGTCGCCTTGGCTTTTGTCATCGAAGGTCACAGTGAAGTTTCGATCGACCTTGATAGAGCAGGGTGCATTCTGCATCCAGCACAAACGGACGAGTATAGCTCGTCTCTAAGAATGCTGTCATACTCGGCCTTAAAATCGATGAAAAGACCTGCCACAGTGTGACTATTTGATTGATGGTGGACTTTCCTGGCCTGAAGCTACACTGATATGGATCGCAAGCAAGTTACGAAGCAACGACAAGCCTCGGATGCGAACGGATGTACTGATGACAACCCATGAAAAGAAACACTCTAAACGAATTAACTAAGATGACCGAACCTCCATTACAAAGACCAAGTGATCAGAGATGGTAGGAGCCATGGTCTAGATAACTAAAAGCAGTCAGCCAAGAGTAAAAAGGATGCAAGGCTGCACTGACTCTGGCAGAGAATCAGGTGAGTCCGAAATTCTTTGCTTATAGTCAAACAATTCATTTACAGGGCACTCAACAACTTATCCAACTACTCGTGTGATCTGCACAGATAGTTGCCGGCATAAAATCAGACCTCAATTATTTCTGCCAACGTCAAACAGCACACACTAGCAACCAGTCACTATTTTGTGATCGATTTGACGTCTATATTTGTCATTATCATCTGTGAAATATAAATGTGAATCTTACCAGAATCTTGTAGAATTTATTCCCAAAATATTTTGAAATGTCGTTATGATACCACACAGTGCGAGGTTTTTACTAGAACTCTCAATGTAACTGGTTTTCCTGTCAGTTTGACATAATTTCCCCGTGTGCTTAATAAATTCGTTTTCATGGAACTTATTTATATTTTCAATCTAAAGTGAAACAACTAACTAAATTCCACTCAATTTCAATTCAATTTCAGCGATAGAAAAAAACGAAAGAAAGGACCAACATCAACAGGATGATGTTTTATTCAGAAACCATTGACAAAAGTCCCGCCTGGAAGCGATCTGGCACACTCTGGAACACCTACCGGCATTACCGTCACCATCTCAGCCACTAGAGCTCATTTAGAATGCAAAGAAAAATGTTAAAACTCTCATGAATTTTCACTGAGTTTTCTTGTATTTTTTCTTTTGTTCACCTGGCACATGCAACTCGCCCAAGGAGTAGGATATCGGAAAATCCTTACTGCTGCAGTCAGGAAACCACCAGCACCCGTACCCTTAAGAAACTCCATTTCACCTGTGATACGAGCAGTGCGGAAATATTTATAACGCCAAAACCTCATATGTGTCTCAGTGGGGACATGAGATGAGGATTCTCCCAACGGGACATGTAATAAATCCCAAGGAGGTGTATAGAACACCCCAAACCAACCAGCGGATGATAAATTTATTTCAAAAAGTTACTTGTTCCTTCTTTTTTTTTTTTTTTTTTTGATGGCGAAGGAGCAACAGGATTGGAAACGAGAGGAGAACTTAAAAACCCGAACGGAACCACGCGACAAACTAAGAATGAAAATTAGGAAGTTGCATGCCAAATGGATGAGTCAGGTAAATGCGCGAACAGCATGGATGCAGGAAGAAACAAACGAATGTGCCTTGGGGTAAAGAATTTGAATACTCGTATGCAATTTCCTCGAACGGAAATGTGACAAAGTCGCTGCGCTATGTTCGTGGAGAAAGTTTCTGTTTGGATAGCACATGCACAACGAACTGGGAAATGAAGAATTTACCTCTCGGTATTCTTCTGTGGATCCTTGATGCTCTTTCAGTCGTGGTCGTGCTGCAGTCAAGACGATTGGCGTTTGGCACAAATTTCTACGAAAAAGGAGTGATGCGAGTGGGTGGGTGAGCGAGGAAGTCGTTTGTTCAAGCTTATGTCAAAGGATTTCCTTACTTTTTACTTCGAACAAAGATGTGGGAAATTAAGCTTTCGACTACTGCTTTGTGGTAGAGCTGCTTGCGGTAGCGACGATGAAATTAAATTGACTTTTTAATGGCTAATGTCGGATATCATTCCATTCCAACTCATCACATCCATTAAGAATTTGGGTCAAGTGTCTCTCAACTGCTGTCATTCTCGGCTTATTAACATTTTTGACCGATGCATTCGTCCTTCAGTCGATAAATACAAGCGAAAGCACTTAAACTGACGCAAATGTCGTTCGCAGAAGCAAGTGGTTGTCCTGAACTCATTTGTCCCACTATCTGCTTTTAATTCAACCGGAACAGGAAAGTGGTATCTGTCTACCGACTGATTTATTGGCATTCGCACTGAATCATTGAACTTTAATTTATGGCACGGTCTCAGCTCCTAGTAGCAGGCTACCTCCTTGCGAACTCCTTATGGGAAATCTCTGCGGACGTGGTGAGTCCCAGGATTTGTGCAACGATTGTAAGCTTGAGAAAGCATTACCAAGTGAAATGCGAAACTCTGGGGGATGAAGTTGACTTAAAGTGGGATAAAGTGGTTTTATTAAAGCAAAGTTGAATAGGATTGACTGGACGTTTAATGTGGGTAACTTGAGGGTTCTTGTAAAATTGGGAATCAATTAAAACTAGACACATGCATGGCTGTGTCGAATTTATTGTCATTTGTATAAATTACGTGAAGTATTACCGCGAAGGTTTCTTTTTTTCCCTACGGTCAATAGGCTTTTGGCTTCCTTTCATCCAGTTGTGGCCAATAGTTGCGAAAAGTAAAGCCAGAGTAAGTCAAACTGAAGTTTAGTCCCCTACTTCGAGAAGAAGCGATCAAAGATGCATCGACTAGCGAATATTCATAAACTGCAGGTCTCTGTTAGTGAATAGGGACTTAAAGCCCAATAGACACACCAAACGCCTGACTGTAGAACAGAAACCAATGAAGAGTAGTTCTTTAGGTAGCAAGCTCTTACCGAACGGTGTGAGCCGTTTTCGTTATCGACTAAAAACAACGCCAAACAGGCCTCTTACAAAAGACAAGAGTCAGGAGGGTATGATATGCGTCTAAATATTTCCATCAGCATGGAGTCTCTTATTATGTCTTACTGAATCCGATCTTCTCCAAATCTTTGTGGCGGTCGACACAGTCAAGACACGATCCAAGAGGCTTGAGGTCAGTGAAAATGATCAGCTCTCTCGCTTCGATAAAACTTTTGAAAAAGTCAACGGCGCAGAGTCTTACCAATCGTAGATCTATAACCTCCTGAGCATAGTGTTGACAGTAGTGAACGTAAAAGCAAGCGAACTGGAGATAGTGAAACATGATCGATGTCGTAATTGAAAATGAAAGCAACGACGAGACAAAGAGCAACTGCGCGACATCTCATTCATTACGGCAAAAACTGGATTTTAACAGAACAATAACTGTGATATTCCTGGAGAGATACTTCACCCGCATACTAGCCAGAGTTATCACCGAGAGATTGCTGAGAGAAGTCAGTACCATCTACAAAACAATCCTTGGCGATCTACACAGACGGTACCAAAACCAAAGATGGTGCAGGAGGAGGTGTTTTCTCCGATGATTGAAACCTCAATAACCCCTTTCGCCTTCCAGATCATTGCAGTGTCGTCCAGACGGAGATTTTGGCGATAAAAGAAGCCCTGTTTTGGCCGAAGAGGAATGCTATATCTACTCGGGATATTAGCACTTTCACAGACAGCCAGGCCGCCATGAAGTTCCTGGAAGTCTGTATAACATCAAAAATAGTTTTAGATTGCCGCTCGTCTGTCATAGAGATGGCAGAGCAATATACTCCTCTACTGAGTACTAGCACAGGCACAGGGACATTCCAGAAAACTGTAAGGTCAATGAACTCGGCAACAGGTTCTTCATGAGAAAGAAAATCTCGGAGTGTCACTATCTACATGCAAACTGAAACAAAGGCTGCATGCAATCAGCAAAACAAATCTAAGGTTATCAAATCGCACTACCTGTCAAGTTAGCAGTCAAATTTTGGCTTCGATATACCAAAAACAATCAAAAAAACAGGACACTGCCTCATAAGCACATATGCCATTTGCCTGGGCCTTTCTGCAAATGATTTCTACAGACACTGCAAAAAGAGGAATAAACAATCCTCGATCTTCTCTGTGGCCATCTTGCGCTCTCTCGCAAAATATATAACCATCTCGGTGACTTCTTTTTTGACAATCTTGGTGACCTACCACAAGATGTCGGGAAGCGAATTCGGTTTATCAAAAACTCCCACTGTTTCCAACAGTTCTGAAGAGAAATTCCTCCTTGATTCCGATGGACCTACTACTTGTCGAAGTGCATCGGTTACGCAGCCGGCAGCCTTGCTAACCTAACTCTAACCTATGCCATAGGAGCTATACTCTGCAAATGACAAGTTGAGTGGAACGATATCTGCAGAAATTACGGAGATGAGGACAATCCATCATCATCTTCCAATGGCCCGCTTATCCACTATGAGGGTCGCGGGTTTAGGGAGCTTAAGTGGACTCTCCACATTTGCCGATCTTCCGCCAACGCCTCTAATTCATCAGGGGCTATCCCCATATGAGTAGAGGTGAGATTTCGGACTTGGTCCATCCATCTCATCCCAGGCCTACCCAGGGGACGTCTGCCCGATGGCACGAATTCCATTACACAACTTGGAAACCGAGTTGGGGATATGCGTTTGACTTGCCCAAACCATTAAAAGTATGGACCTCTCCGTTCGAAGAAGTAGCTGCTCGACATTGAGTGCCTCGCATACTTTGGTGCTCCTTACCCGATCTCCGCGAGTCACCCCAGCAATACAACGAAGAAATCTCATTTCGGCAGCTTGTATCCGCGATCTTATTCTTTCGGTCATTACCCAAACCCTATGACCATAGGTGAGGGTCGGAACAAACACTGAATTAAAGATCGATAGCTTAGCGCCGATGCCAAGTTCGGCCCTCCTGATAACAGATTGACCAAGCTGTCTCAAAATTGCTCCAGCCTGACCAATCCTACAGGATAACTCAGTATTGCTCCTACCATCACTCGTGAATAGGACCCCGAGATACTTAAACTTCTCCACCTGTTTCAATGGGACTCCACTAACATGCAGAGTGCATTGAACAGGTGTTCTGAAAATTACCGTTACCTCTGATTTGTTCACATTAACCTTTATCCCAGCTTCAACACAGACGGCGACGAACCTATCTAGTGCACGCTGAAGTTCGATCTGGGTGGACGTTAGGATGACCAAGTCATCAGCAAAAAGCAGATGACTTATCCTTAAGTCTCCCAATTCGAACCGTTCCTCACCAAGGCTGCGCTGTAACATCCAATCCATATACACTATGAAAAGGAGAGGTGACAGAACACACCCCTGGCGAAGTCCAACGCCCACAGTGAAAGGTGTCGACTTAACGTCTTTCACCCGAACACAGCTCTTACAGTTAGTGTACAGAGATTGAATGGCCCTCAGAAGAGAACCGTCAATCCCGTACTCCTGCAATACACTCCAGAGTTTACCTCGATTACAAAATGGTTTACGAAGTGAAAATTATAATGCGTTCTACCATTTCACACCCTTAGTAACCTAACCTCCAACTTTTTTTAAAAACCACTTTCCTTGTGTTGTAAAATGTTGTAAAAACTTTCAATAATCACCCTGTTGCACTAAATTTTGCAATGGCCGCACTAACGACAAATGTCAAACTCAATTGTCAAAAAGTGTTGCCAGATCACATACTTCACTCTCAACGATACCTCCTCCATTCAATCCTCTTCAAAATTAATTTAATTGCCCTCAAAACATTAGATTTGCAAGTCGTTGGATACTTGACTCCTCCACTTTATCTCCTATCATCCAACTCCGCGTGGAAGTGGTGTGTTATGGTTGCAAAATTAATTTAACGAAAATAACTTTCAATTCAAAATCTACACGCTAAACACTAATTAATACAGAATCAACAAATTAATGCCGAGCAAGCAAGCAAACAAATTTGTCCCACATACGCACTCGGAAGGCGCTTTTAAATTAATAAGAGTCCTTGTGATAAATGGCACTCAACCCGAAGGGTGGCGCAATTTACATATTCCCTCCCTCCCGCCGCCTATGATTGCGAAGCCTAAGCGGGTGGCAGATCCATTTAGAAAAATATGAATTCAAATTAATTTGCTCGAAATTAATTTGTATCCCTAGCTCGGCAGATACACATGAGATACTTGTAGGTGGCTCGGCAAAAAGGTTACGTTTACCGTGAAAGAGAAAGTGCCTCTCTTAGCAGTTTTCCGTTTTCCTTTTACCGTTTTCCTTTTTATTTTCATATTTTATGTGAGACCTTGCATAATGAAGGCAAGGATCGTTGGAAGTTAATTGGAAACGCACAAGGCAGTGAGGAGGATAACTTATCATGTCATATGAATTGGATTCTCTGGTGGAATGTAAAATCGGATCCGCGTCGGCAGTATCATTCTCGGTCTGGTTATTAACTGAATGGATTATTGTTGCTTATTAAATTTACAGCCTGCAACTTTGTCAGCAATGAGATTATATCCAAGGACGGATGGCTGCCTCCGTGTAGTGTATGCATGTGAAGGATTTAACAACTTTCCACATTGCATTCGATAACTTTGTGAATAAATTAGGGCTCCGTTTCGTTGTTTGTTGAAGTCTTTACTGATTTAATTAGGTTTTGTGCTCTAGAGTAATTTTAATGAGCAGATGAAACGGGAGGATCGAAGGGGATGGGGGTGATACAAGTATGTGGTTCTGATGCAGTGAATGCAAATTTTTAACGATGTTTCAAACCATTTGGCACTGTGTCATAGTTTTGACATCAATTTGAAAGTTCAGCGACAACGTCTTTCATCGGAAAGCACTTACCAGCTTTCAACCAAACCCTTCATTCACAGTCTTTCGTTCCTGGACTGATACAGGGATGTTCCAGAATGAAGTATTCGTAAGCCTTGGGATCTTTTAGGCGCGCCCAATACAGGCATGTTTGTAGGTAGGTAGGTGGCGCTTCAAAGGAACCCAATTAGCACTAGGCTGTGCGTTTTTGTTACCACGACTCGTGTGACCTGGTTGATGATGTGTGAGACAGCCGGGAGCACCTAGATCCAGCCTGTGGAGTTTAGAAAACGGATCAGAAGAATGGTTGGTTTAGTGTACCCAGTCTCGGTGAAGCGCGTACCGGACATTTGCAGAGGAAGTGGAAAAGAGTTTCCTTTTCGTTTTCATCCGTTGCACCCTCTGAGGGCGACCTTAAAGCGCACGTGGTGCCCATACTCGCAGCCAATACAAACTCGTTAGGAAATATCGCGGACAAGATATTGCAATATTTTCGGACAGTCAGGCCAAATTGAAAATGGCCGTACTGGAAGCGGGATATATCGTCCCAAAATAAGTGGATTAAGGGAACCTGCATTTACACCTTTTAGCACAATCAGGCAAGGCTAAGGGCCCTTTATTCCAACTCGATATGGGTTAAAGCTCGTCGGGGACTGTTACGAACACCTCGAAGACCTTGGGTCCATAAACATTTGGAAGCAAATGAACGGGCAGACTGTTCATCATGGGAATTCATTCGCCACACGTTCTGCGATCTCCGTGATCGACTTATTCGCGACGTAAAAACGAAATGTTTTGGCAGCATTTTGTGGCTTGTTTTTTCTTGACGAGTTATACGATCATGGAAGAGACCATTTGGCCTCAGTATGTAGAGGCCCCGATCGTGCCTTAGAAGTGCTATGGAAGATTCACTTGTTCAACTTCACACATGCGACGTATAATCAGACTCGGTATATCTCTTTCGTTTACTAACGGAGAGCCTCCTAGCAGAACCCTGATGATAGGTTAGGTCAGGTTAGGTTGCTGTCCCCGCTCAGGCAGGGACACGCTTAGGCCATTGTGATACCACAACGAAGAAAACTCGCTTACCAGCACAAGGAACCGAGAAGATGTGGCACAACTACAACGAAGGTGGACAACCGTAGCGGTGTTAATCCAAACATTTGAACCATTTCGTCCCAGAGATGAAGTTTCTTATCTTCTGGATGTCGAGTTCAGTTAGATCGTTAAGATCATCATAGAAGTATTCCCCGAGGGTTCTTCTTCTAAGTGTCGCATGAGCAGGACATGTACATTGTAGGTGGGTCGTGGTTCCCTCTTCCTCCTCGTCCATACAGCTTCTGCAGAAATCGTTGAAGGGAGCCCCCAGTATAAGTGTATGCCTGCCTATCAAGCAATGTCCGGTAAGGACCCCTATCAGTGAACCTAGAATTTTCCGGTTTGTAGATAAAAGTCTCTCCGTCTTCTTTAAATCCAGGTTAGGCCAGATTTGTTTTGACAGGAGACAAGTGCTGATGTTGTCCCACCTGTGGCTTGCCAGTTTCATAGCATCTGTGTGAAAGAGGAACTTGATCGATTCGATAGGCGCAGGGAGTCCCCCCAGGTTTTCGGGGAGATGCCGTCCTGCACCCTTTTTTGCCAGCTCGTCCGCTCTGCAGTGTCCTGAAACGTCCCTTTATCCTGGGGCCCAGCACAGGGTTACGTCGCACCTATCTGCAATCTCGTTAAGAGATCTGCGGCATTGCTTTACCAACCTTGATCGTATTATCGGCGATTCCAAGGCTTTATTAGCTGCCTGACTATCTATGTATAGTACAATAGCGCTACAATCTATCGAATTAATTAAAAGCCAAGCTGCAGCTTCGCAGACTTCCGTAATTTCCACTTAAAATACACTACAGTGATCCGGCGTGGTAATGGCTAAGCCAGGTGCATTGAAGAAGACTCCAGCCCTCGTACCACCCGCTATCTTGGAGCCATCTGTGAATATTTCTAGCGCGGAGTCGCTCAAAACTGAGCTTCTGCTAGGAATTCGAGTCTTGTTCCTGACGTTGAAGTCAATATAGGGGACAACGTAGTCCGTTCTACTAGGAATAGTTATGTTGCCGTTAAGGATCCTAGAGTGGCCCATTGCTGTGCTGATCAGCTGGGAGGATTCTCTGAGCCTTAATGCTGCTTTGACTGCCATTAGCTTCCCAAAGATGTCAACAGGAAGCAGATCGAACATTACTTCCAGTGCAGCCGTGGGGGCTGTATTCAAGGCATGATCCCTTTTGTACATTTTCAAGCAGGCTGCTGTTGGTCTTTTGTCCAGTGCTGTCCACCAGACCAATACTCCATACATAAGAATCGGCCTCACCACTGCGGTATATATCCAGTGGACAACTTTAGGCTGCAGGCCCCATTTCGGGGCCAGAGCCTTCCGGCGGGAGTATAAGGCAAATGAGGCTTTCCCAGCACGGTCCTGAATATTCAGTTTCCAGCTGAATTCTGGCATGGTCTACAAATTTAATTTCCGTGCCTTCTAGTTTGGGTGACATACGGAATCTTATAGTGTCTTGTGACAAGGACTAGTTCGGTTTTCGAGGGATTAACCCCGAGGCCGACCTTCTCCGTCCATCCTGCCAGTATGTTCAGGGCAGATTCCATAAGGTATCTTATTGCAGGGAAGAATTTACCAGTGATTGCTACAGCAATATCATCAGCATATGCCGTTGTAGTAAATCCCTCCCTATCCAATATCATTAACAGTTCGTTGACTACCGTTAGCCAGAGCAGTGGTAATAGTACTCCGCCTTGCAGTGTACCTCTGCAGACTGTCCTGCTCATCGAACAACTCTTCAGCTCAGCCTGAATCAGTCTGCTTTTAAGCAGATCCAGAAGCAGAGGCAGTTGTCAACCTTCAGGTTACGGAGTACAGCGGAAATTGCTTCTGTTCTGACGTTGTTGAAGGCTCCCTCAATATCGAGGAAGGACACCATTGTGTATTCCTTGTTGTGCAAGGAATTCTCAATGGTCTTCACTAGTGCATGGAGCGCGGTCTGCACCGATTTCCCTTTGCAGTATATGAGACAGCTATGTGCTTATATCAATCAGCCTCTCTAGTGTTTTCAGAAGAAAGGACGACAGACTGATCAGACGGTCTCAGCGGCTTTCGGTATAAAGACTACTTTAGCCCTCTTTCAGGATCTGGGGGTGTAACCAAAGGTTAAGCAGCTCTTAAATATTAGAGATAATCCTGATGATACAATTTTGACAAAAATTCTTAACTACTCGTTTTTGCTTCTTCTTTTCTGGATTGTCCCCTATAGTCGACCTTAATTTTAAACCTGAGATTGCAAGTTGGTATATAGTGTCTGCACAACTCTTCAAAAACTACAAAACCAGCAATAGTTCACCTCACTACCACTGTTTCTTAAGCTCGTATAACAAACAAACTCTAAAAAAAAGAAACCCCTTTCCCAGATCCAAAACCCTTGGCGGACCCCTCCCCAAGTCCCACTGTGCTTCACTTACAGCTGTTGCCCCCTTTGAAAACATTTTGTGGGACTAATTTCAATACCGCATCACATGTGAACACGCAATTCCTACTAAGCGCTCCATCGACAATGCTACCCAATTTGCATACAAAGTCCTTGGGGAAGTGCTGTGTGCACGCAAACGGATTATTATTCTGCCGTGCCTTCATTATTATTCACCCCTTTCGCTTTAAGTGGTTTCATTGGCAATAAAATCAATTCCAAGGCTATACACTGGTGTACACTTTACGCCCACTCTACCTCGCCAACGCCCATTCACCAGTCGAAAGGGTTTTTTTTTTTTATTTTTTTTTTTCTTTTCGCCATTCTCCTCTTTCGGTTTTCGATAATGGAAATCCTTCGAAATTGGTTCCGCGCTCTTATCCTTTTTTAATTAAAATCGTCAATAAGGCGATGAATTCAAATGTACGCGCGCGAATCGTAAAAAGCTAAAGCAACAATGGTCCAACAAAATTTCCATCATCATTGGTAAATATTTACACGACTTTATTAAATTTTATTCAAAAAGAAAACAAAACAACGGAAAAGGATAAGGCAGACTTGGCAATGGGAAGCAACTGTGCCGAGGGCGAAGGAATTAAAATTTCACGATCAACTTAAAAACCGCAAATATTTTCACCATACACACATTGCAGAGGGGGAAACCGCTGAGAACGCGACGTACAGTGGGTTGGACAGGAAAGAAGACAAGGGAGCAAGGATGCAATGGAATCTACCAGGCCTCTTCTGGAGTTATTCTGCAGCAGTTGATCCGCTCTAGCTCTGCAGACACTCAGAGAGACCTCCATAGGGTTCTGGAACAACTTGCTTACTCCAGAAGCTGTCAGGCAGATAATCAATTTCTTAGGGAGTATCTTCAAGTCAGTTTTCTGATACGAGGGCGGGCATTCTGTAAAAATGTTTACAGAGGTTTCATCACTCTTCATGGACTGTTGCAACCCGGCATAGGACCAACAATAATGAACCCAACCAACAGAAAAAAAAAAAAAAAAAAATAAACATGAAAGAGGACGGTCCTCAAGAAAACCATTGACCAGCATCTTGTAAGTTCCACTTCTCTGCGCTGTCACAGCTAGCACTTTGGCGGCAACGCGTAGTACTAGTTTTGTTGATAGCTGCCAACACCCACCCGAGAAGACAATGGTTTCTGCATATGGTCCTGTCAACAACCCTGGCCTTGAGATGCAAGTATGTTACCCATAATCCCTGTCTGATCCACCAGTAATTGCAGGCTGTCCAGTCGGTCGCCTTCGCGTAAGCAACAGTTCATTACCTTCAGACCCTTCACGATTCTACGCCTCTTCCTTAGAAGCGACTGACCCATCACGAAAAGTAGCGAACTCGCGAAAAGTTACCCCCTCCGAAGCATTTTTTCCCCTAATATGGCTTCTTGTCGTGGAAGAGATCATGGCATCACTCAGAAACAATGGCTCCAATGTGGCGGCATATGCCGACGATGTGGTCATTTTGGGAGCAGGCAAATTCCTTCCAGTCCTAAGAAAAAGGCTCAACTATGCGCAATACTTGGGCCAGCAGCAAAGGGCTGGGAGTCAATCCCACAAAGACAGAGGTTGTGCTTTTCACTTAGAAGAGATCAATCCCTGATTTTAAAACTCCGAACTTAGCCTTGCGGGATCAGCGCGTTACCTGGGCGTTATTCTTGATTCCAAACTAAACTGGAAGGAGAACATCGATGAGCGCATCAAGAAGGCATGCGTAGCCTGCTACTCATGCAAAAAACCGTTCAGTAATACATGGGGTTTCAAACCGGCTGTGGTACACTGGCTGTACACGGCGGTTGTGAGACCCATTCTTACATATGGCTCACTAGTCTGGTGGAAGGTGCTTGGGAAGCAATATCAGCTTTCAAACCACACTAAAATTCAGAGGGCAGCCTGCATAGGAATCTTAGGATCAATGAGAAAAACACCAACAGCGGCAATGGAAACCATGCTAAGTTTCGTTTCGCTGGATCTGTACTGCAGCAACACGGCAGCTAAAACTGCCTTGAAACTAAGAGAGAGCCGACAGTGGACATCAGCTCGCTACGGTCACCCCTCAGTACTGTCTCAATGGGAGAACGCCGACAGAACGACAGAAACAGATCACATGATCCAGACTCTGGCATTTGACAGGAGATTCAGTATCAGAATTCCTGACAGAGATGACTGGAGGAACAACGAAGTTACCAATAAAAAGAAACTGGCCTTCTACACCGATGGTTCCAAAATTAATGTTGGTACAGGTTCCGGGCTCTACCGAAAGGCCCTAGGAATAAGCCAGTCCTTTAAAATAAACGATGACTACAGCGTCTTTCAAGCCCAAATCACAGCCATCATCGAGGCCTCGAAAACTGTCCAAGATAGGAGCATCACCGCAAGGACAATCACAATCTATATCGACAGCCAGGCAGCCGTTAAGGCTCTGGAGTCCGCGATAACTATGTCAAGGCTTGTGAAAATCTGTAAAGAGCATCTAGATGAGATATCGAGAGCCAATACGGTGACCCTATGTTGGATACCAGGGCATATGGTAATCACAGGTAACGAAAGAGCTGATGAATTGGTATGAAGGGGGCAGCGCTGCATGCCTCACAGGCTCTCCCCTTTACCAGATTTCCAATAAGCTTGTTAATAAGGTAATTCGATGACGAAGCCATAAGTCGAGCCAATACATGGTGGATCCAGCTAGACACATGTGCAACGGCTAGAAACTTATGGACGAGTTATAATAAGAAGAGATCTCTGTCTCTGGTCAAACTAAGTCGCGTGAGGCGAGGATAGTCTCCGGCTTCATTACTGGGCACTGTGCAATTGGTATTCATGCGGAATGCGGTGTGAATGTCCTGCCCTCGCCAGTAGAAGAATGAGGACTCTTGGAACAGGAGGACTTGGGTGACATCGAGCTGAGGGACCTCCTGAGATTCATATCCTTTTCTGGTTTGTTTTAAACAAGCGGTTTCCTTTTCTCTTTACAAGTTCCCGGAGTAAAATTGGAAGATGGGTACAATGGACCCTTTGCTGGTTTAAGTGAGCAGTGAAAATGTCACAAGGCAAGGCTTGCACTCTAAATGCAAGTCCAGTTCGTTCCTAAAAATTAAAAGACGAAGAAGCTAAAGATTTAGCTAGACTGGGCCACGAAACATGTGCAGTTCCCTGATGTATATATCAGAGTTCCAAATGCCAAAGGTCACAAAATGACTCTCCAACTCATTCCCAAAACTCAGAGACGAGTCCCTTTAAACCATGTCCTAAAAAAAATCCGAAGATCGCTGTTGTGGAACACAGCCATTCAGATTGCAGCATCACTGGAGTCACGCTAGTCCTGCACCTTCCTATCGTGACGCCGTATGCTATATCAAGCAATATCTCGATTGGAGAACACGTAAATCAGTGACCTGCACAACCTCTATTTGCCCTAAGACGACCTTGTGGTGTCTAGGTAGCTCCAATGCTGCAAATCATTCAGATAAACCTACATCACCTATCACAGACTTAGCCGCCCTGATTTTTGATCTTAGAAACGATAGAATGGATAAAATCTTAATCCAGGATCCTTAGGTTGATGGCAGTTAGACTCTAGACTCCAAATTTCAATTTAACCTCCGTTAAATCCGTCAAATGACAGCAGCTGCTGAGAGAGAGGCAAACATAGTGGAGTTGAGGATTGACACTGGCAAAACTAGAACTGTCGCCTTCGGAACGAACGAGTAAAAACTCATGGAACGGTTGTTTTCTAAAGACAGACGAGGGCTTCCATTTTCGTGGGAGTATTGCCAAGACCAATGGTGGAGCTGAACAAGATATTGCCAATCGAATTGACCACGAGCGCTCGAAAAGATTTTAAACTAAACTTTTCCCTCTTTTATGAGTTAAATAGCGGCCCCTTGTAGTTTCTTTAACTTGAATTCTCAAAGGACTCAAGCGAATGCATACAAGATCTGACCAATCTCTGGCGCGACAGCTCAAGGTGAGTTTTTTCATGACAAATTTTACTCTCTGAGGCTTCTCATTCCCCGACGACAGGTGGTGCCGCAAAATGTTCGTTGGACACGGCTGGGGCTTGAACCCACCCAACTTTCTCAGTAGTCCAACGCACTAACCACTGAGCCACGGCGACCACACAACAAGATCTGATAGAATCCACCAATTTCGCCGCCTTCATAACTCATTTGAGGCATCGCTTAAAACTTTCTCTGCAAACACATACTGTTTCCTGTTTTTTATTCCACAGGACGATGTTCCTGCATCCTTTTGTTGCCAAAAAAAAGAAGAAACTTTCAAATAGTTTCATGTATAAACATTTCCGTGATTTATAAAAAGGACGACGAACGCGAATGGAAAGTAACGCCAGCCTTGCCTCGTCTCACCCGATCCCTCATTAAACTTTTGACTCCTTCGCTCTGCGAAGAATCCCTTTCACAGCGGAACAACCGGAGATGGCAAACGGTACCACCAATTTTAGATATGCAGTTCCAATGCCAAAAGGCTCTTGCCTGACTTAACCAACAGAGATGTAGACATGTGTAGTATGTGCATTCATGTGTGTCCTTGCTCGTATGCCAAATGGAATGAAAGGAACTCCTCTGTTGTGTTCCTTATTTTGAGGGCTTTACAAGGAAACGAAGAGAATTTCACCCCTCCTCGCCCGCTGTGTCCTTGTGTCTGTTATGTTCTAATGCGGCATATTTACACATCAGGGCAGCCTCGGTGATTTATTGAGCCCGAAAGATTTAAAAAGCGAAACGCGTAGGTGCGGCCAGGACGAGGAAACTACAGATTTCCCCCTAACTCAACGCAGCCGTACAAGAAGGTAACCACCGACCAGACTACCAACATCAGAACCAAGCACATACGATGGAAATGCCATTTGGCATTCGGAAGGACATTGCATGGAGAGACGTGTTGTACGTCGTCTTCTGGGTGGTGTACATACATTTATTAGCAACTGTTGGTGTGGGATTTTATTGACACAGGAGTTCTTCTTGGCGGTGGTGCTCGGTCGGCGGATGCAGGACTCAAGGCAGGCGAACGTGTTCGTTCTATTACTCATTACGTGATTTTATAGACGGGTCTTTAATTAACGGTATATAGCAGCGCTATTCTCATTCCGCGTTCGCTTCACACCATCATGGCGCCTTCGAAGCGAACGAGAAGACATATGAGACTGCAAGGCATCGTAAAAGTGAAATGATGATGCTCCTGCTCCTTAATAGGTGGTTTACGTACACCCCTCGTTCCTTTTACGTGCTTTACAGGCACCGAGTATCCTTGAGGGTATTGTGAGCTCTTTTGTGTCTGTGCTTCGGTACTTTGTCGATTGGAATCGGAATGCAAATAGACCTGTTGTAGCCGTAAGATGAGGTAATAAATCGAGAATGGTTATTGTACAGGCGAGAGATAGGGACCAAGACCAAGGAGAAGTATTGATCTATCGTGGTCGGCAACGTTGGTAGTCTTAATGTTTGAACTAAACGGGACGAATAGGTTTGGGGGAGGACGTAAGTAGATTTGAAGGTAAAAGTCTTTAGAAATAATTGGCGGCGATTGTTGAAAGAGTTGCATGCAGATCTAGTTAAAATCGTTTTATTCGAGGGCGGGGGCCATTGTACACACGATTCAATCACAGAATGTGATTCTTCTGACTTCCCTCTGTGAAACATTGATTTGACAGCTTATGATCTTTATACAGATATGGTGGTTTTCATTGGACACCCCGGTACGTGCATTCAAAATGCATGCTGTGTTGGTAAACCTGGCGATGTAGATCCATGGGAAGCAGGCTCTAAATCCTATGTCTGACCTAGGACTAGGATGGCAAATGTCTACACTGGTGGAACTCAAAGGCAGGAACGAGTTCAACACAGCCAAACTCAAATCGTTTTCGTTAAAAAGAAGGGGATTCGTGCTGATTATCCGGTGAACTACGTGGCATCACAATGGACTTAAATTGGGTCTAAGTGTGTCCCTGTCTGAGTGAGTACAGCCACCTAATAGTAACCCAACCTATCCTTCCCTAACTTAACCAAACTCACACGGCAGACTTACAATATCATCCTGCTGCTTTACAGATCTTTGCATTCATTTGGGAACAGACGAGTGGAGCTTTTGGAATCAACCCGATGTGGCGTCGATTTTTCGGATCAAGGACAGAACAGAGCTCGATGCAAGCCAAGAACATGCCGGAAGTCACGATCATTTGGTCTGAATCTACAAATTATGGCTACGGTTCAGCGCCACCTGTAGGGTAATCGTAACGCAATTTTTAGGAAGTAGCCTCTTGGTTAGGTTGTCTTAGGGCTACATTTAGACTGATGTAGGTCTTTTGTGATATCAAAGGATCTATCATTTTTCCAGGCTAATCCTAGGGAATAACAGTTTAAATCAACCAAAGAGAGGGAAAGCACTGCTGTTAGGGGTAGCTAAGTCGTCAAAAGTGTTGAGGTTCATATGGCCCATTAATCGCGTCACCTTAGCTCACCTACTTACTTAAGGTGACGCTACAGTCCGGGGTGATCCTGGGCCTCAACCAACAAGTGGCTCCAGCCAGCTCGATCTATAGCCAGCTCCAGTTTCGCACACCAAGCTGGTTGAGGTCCCCTTCCACTTGCGTGGGCCACCTGAGTCGCGGTCTTCCTCTACTGCGCCGTCCCTCGGGTGTGGATTCGAAGATTTTCCGGGCCGTCTTCCATCCGCTCTACATGACCCAGCCACCTCAGTCGATGGAGCTTTACTCTTCTGGCTAGGTCGATGCCGCCGTACAGCCCATACAGTTCGACGTTGTATCTCCTCCTCCATTCACCGTCTATGCAGACGGGACCGAAGATCACCCGAAGAATTTTGCTCTCGAAACAGCCAAGAGCGACCTCATCCACATTTGACAAAGTCCATGGCTCTACGCCATAGAGCAGGAGGGGGGCGATTAAGGACTTATAAACGGTCACCTTAGTTGTTCTAGAGAGGGCTTTGCTACTCAATTGCCTTCTTAGCCCAAAGAAACGGCGATTGGCAAGAGTTATTCTTCGTTTAATCTCAGCGCCGGTGTCATTGCCTGAATTTATAGCGAAACCTAGGTAGACAAAGTCCTTAACTACCTCTGTGTACAGGGACGTTCTGTCCGAGACGACGGTGTTGAGTGTCCTTTCTTGTTGACAGCATGTACTTCGTCTTGCCCTCATTGATCGCTAAACCCATCTTCGTCGCCTTCATCTCAATACTCACAAACGCACCAGAGACATCACGCTGCGTTCTTCCGATTATGTCTAAATCGTCGGCGTACCCGAGTAATTGAACGGACTTTTGAAAGATTGTGCCTCTGGTGTTGGCGCGTGAGTTTTGCACAACTCTTTCAAGAACGATGTTGAAGAAGTCGAATGACAGCGCGTCGCCTTGCCTAAATCCTTTTGTGACATCAAAGGTCTCGGAGAGGTCTTGACCAACTTTGATGGAGCAGCGTGCATTCTCCATCGTCATCCTGCACAGACGGATGAGTTTGGCAGGGATGCCCTGGCTCTGTATAGCTCGTCTCTATAGATGCTGTCATACGCGGCCTTAAAATCGATGAAGAGGTGATGGGCATCGATTTGAAGTTCCTGGGTTTTTTCCAAGATCTGCCGCAGTGTGAATATTTGGCCGATGGTGGACTTTCCGGGCCTGAAACCACACTGATATGGACCGATCAGGATCAGCTGATCACCTTAGCTATCTTCTCAAAAAGAAGGGGACTATTATGTAGTTGTACCAAAGGTACGAATGCGATTAGCCAGTTATGACCAGAATTACCTCTGTAAGGAAATACAAGGTGGAAATGCTGCAAATCGACATCAAGTCCCTTTACCGATCTAGAGCTCTCGTGAAATCCTACTTAAGCCCTAGGAATAAACCACTCCTTTAGGATAAACGACGACTGCAGTGCTTTTTAGACCGAAATCACAACTATCATCGAGGCTTCGAAAACTGTCCGCGAGAAGGGTATCATCGCAAGAACAATCGGGGTCTATATCGACAGCCAGCCAGCCGTTAAGGCTCTGGAGCAAAAAGCATCTAGATGAGATATCGAGAGCCAATACGGTGACACTATATTGGGTACCAGAGCATATGGATATCCCAAGTAACGAAAGGGCCGACGAAAGCATAGCTCTGCATGGCTCACAGACTCTCCCCTTTGCGAGGATTCCAATAAGCTCGTTGAAAAGGTATATTGAAGACGCGGCCATTAGTCGAACCAATACACGTTGGATCCAGCTAGACACATGTTCAACGGCTAGAAACGTAGGGACAGGTGACCTGGATGGACGACCTGCATGACATCGAGCTGTGGGACCTCCTAAGATCCATGTCCCTATCTGGGTGGTAATAAATCAGCCGCTCGCCAGGTTCCCGAAGAAGAATTAGAAGGCGGGCACAATGAACCCCATTGCTGATCTAAGTGAGCATTGAAAATGTCAGAAGGCAACCATTCACCTAACCTAACCTAACCATAGCTTCGACTGGAATATGCGAGACCACAAGCTTAATGGGCCTTAGAACTGAGCTGTTCAAGGAGATGACATGATAGGGTACTTGGACCAACTCGTGTGCAAGATGTGGGTCGTTTCTACAGAGGTCTCTTGAATATCGCATTATAACACCGTCGGCAGAACCTTAGTGAAGCCGATTCTGAAAAAGCAACTGAAGATGCAATCAAATCCATTTTAGTTGAAAACTTTAAATTTTATGAAACAACACAAACCATTCTACGAACTCTACCGAAAAGTGTTTCTTCCGGTGCTGTTTCCATTGAAGCTCTTGGAAATTCAGTTGTTTCATCTGACTGTTGCACTATGTCTTCAGCAATGACAATATCGCTTCCATAGGATAGATGACTCTTCAGAGAAGTCGGCACTGTCACCAGGGCGGCGTCCTTTATCAAGCGTCGTGCCCGGAAATCTTTAAGACCATCGATGGTTCCTCTTCGATTTTCAGCAGAAGCGACCACACTCGCTCGCCATATCCAAGGATATTCAAATGTTTCGTTAACGGATATTCTTTCGTCCGGATTCACGGTGAGTAGGTGTCCTATTAGCTCCTGTGCGTCCGATGTTAACGATTCCCATAGCGGTGATGCCTTGCTAAATTCTCCGCATTTAATTTTTTCATACAACTTCTCCAAGTCGAAATGCCAAAAGGGTGGACAGCCAATCAGAAGGACGTACAGGATGACACCACAGGACCACATATCAATTGCCTTGCCATAGGGCACCTCGCTAACTATCTCTGGTGCCATATACAGTGATGTTCCGGCGAAACCATACCACTCCTTTGCACCGTCCTTGAGCTGGATAGCTAAACCGAAGTCAGCTACTTTAATGAGTGCATCCGGTCCGCGGGTGGACAGCAGCAGGTTCTCGGGCTTAAGGTCACGATGGACAATATTCATCTTATGGATATAACTGACAGCCAGCAAAATCTGTTGAAAGCAGTTTGATGCATCGGCTTCAGTAAAATTCGTCCGCTCAACAATGTGGTCCAAGAGCTCTCCACCCTCGACCAATTCGAAGACGAAGTAGTGCTTGATTTTCTCCGAAATACTTTCGAAAAGTCGAACAATATGCGGGTGATGGAGTTTTTGACAGATTTGTTCCTCTCTTATGACGCGTCGACGTTCCCTGGCAGTCATTCGCCATGTGTCTATGATCTTCACAGCGTATTCTGTCCCAGTAGACGTTTGAACACATTTTCTGACTGTCGAAAATGCACCAGTTCCCAGGACTTGCAGAAGTTTGTAGTTGTCAGTAAAAAGCGTAGTTTCTACGAAGAGCTGTGTGCCAGACATTCTAGTTTGTGTAGCTTGTAGTTTTCACAGGAATTTTGACAAGAGTAGATATTTACTGTGGGCAACGACAACTGGAATGAAGTGGAACTGGGCCAGTTGAGGGTGAGTCGCAAAGACAGGAAGTTCGGGAAAACTAGAGAGTTCTGCAGATTCCTTCATCCTTGAGATACATCTGGATCGGTATCCACTTAGATCTCAGGGTTTTTTTGTCGCATTCTTGCTAAGGCTAGGCAATGATGAAGGCAGTTTTCGAGGTTTTACCGCAGAGTGACTTTAAGGAGTTACTTTTAGGTGAAGTTAGACCTTCGAAAGATGTCTCTTTAAAGGCGGTGTCTCGATAGCTTCAAAGATTTCTCGCTTTGGTGAAAATTTAGAATGAAGGTCTCTTCTTTGACGAATGGAGACTTGTTCAGCGGGAGATCACAAGTGAGCCACCATTCTTATCATGTCAGTCGACTATAAATCGGTTGGGGTTTCTTGTAAACTACGATTTCGGGGAAAAGCTCTAAAACCAGCAAAGGTTTTAAAAACAGATGCGAAGACAAACAGTCTCTCACACAAACCTTTGGGTTCAGTCCTCTCAGGGACTTTCCACTAGGCCCAGCTACTAGAAATTTCACAGTCACTCTTAAGCTCAAATTGGCAGCTCATCCTTAGGACTACTATCCGAGTTTACGTTGACAAGCTGGGATAATTGTTTATAACCATCAATTACCTTGCGGATGGCCCCCGTTTATTCCCATTATTAGTTCCCACAAGTGTTCACAGTACCACAGTACATCTTAGTTACAGGCTGAGATAATTCACAATTTCCTATTAGCCTTACCACAGTAGTCCGAGAAGCTTTAAAGTCTTTATATCACGAACTTCGTGTTGGTAAAGCTATGCCACCAGTCTTTACTTCAGATTGCAGATGAATTCGACGTTCTGCTGTGCCGGATTGAAGCAGAATGAAAAGAAAGGTCAGGTCAGAACCTTCTCTGAAAATAGGGAGAAACCGTCTGCTCCTTGACACTGAGACCAGAATAATGGCCTTTCAGCGAAGCAGATCTGGTCGGACCTGGATCTGAAAAGAACGAGCAGATTGCTGTCAGGCAATGCCTAGAGTAGAAGCCCTCTAAGGGAATTGGTTCACAGGTAGACATGCTATAAGGATGGGTGGCAATTCCAACGATTCCTACAGTAGCTGTAGAGACAAGAAAGAAGGCGAATCAACAACCCATCGTTGCATCTATGCCGCTCTCTAGGAGGCTACTCCTTCCGAGATCTCAGCGACCTAGCCAGGCTGACTATGCACAAAATTAAGAGCTTTTTGATAAGCTCCTCTATTGACCTTTCTTCTTTGGTATAAGGCTGGACAGGTACAGAGGTTGCGGGGATTGTTTCTTTCTCCTCTTCGTTCCTGCAACTCCAACAAAAGTCATTTGAGTAACGGCCTATCCTTCTGCCATGGAGACCAATGGGACAGTAAACAGTAAGAGCACAAATTACGATACTGATAGGTGACCTTTAAAGAAGGATCAAACTTTAGGACCAAATGGTGAGTGGAGTACTCGTCACTGGCGTCATCCCTTTCCCACAAGGTCGGTCTATTAAAAGAATTTGAAATTCAAATACAAGTAAAGAGGACTAATTCATTTTTTCGGAGTATCATAGCACTCGTAGGGGTTTAATACAACTGGCCTGACCTCCAGCCTTCCATCACTCGACATGGTTCTAAAATTCACATGAACTAAGAGTTGGATTTTGTACTTCATTCTTAGTACATACATGTGTATATAAATAAATGTGAATCCCAGCTGACACTAATCAAATAAACTACGATTACTCACTTCCAACGGGCGCCCAAGTGGAGGACTAAAGATGACTTCTGCCTACTCTTCTGAACGTACCCTAGCCTCCACTCTACTTTCGATGTGAAAATTCCTAAAAGCAGGTGCCTATGTCCAAAGGACTTTTCAACAAACACGTTGTAACTATTACAATTTTGATCCATTTTTCGTCCTTTTTTTATGGCAGTGCTGACGCAAAAGGTGTCATGCACCACAAGCCATTCGTCATTACTAGAATACCCCCACGTATAAGTCATATATAAAGTGAAGTACCGCCTTCCCAATCCACTAACACCACTCAAACGGCACATTTTGTGATATTTACCAAACGACTTTTTGATTATCTCTCTGCTAAAAGTGTTAACACGAGAGTTCTTTCATTATTATTCAACACTTTATCATGCTCCACCTAAATTATACATCATTACCCAGTGCCCTAGCACAGTGTCTGCCCACATCCACAATTCCATTGAAATAACTAATTCAAAGACAATAAAGAACGTCCATTAAATAGGATCGTAAAACTTCCCTCGAAGACCCTGTTGCCTGTACCGACATACCAACATCAGCCAACCAACTGTCAACATGGATGGAAAACTCTACAACAGTGGCAGCTGTCAAATTCAAATAAATTCGAAATTACCTTTTCAATTCGAAATCTTGTGTGCGTTTGCGGTCGATAGGGATTGTAAAATTTGACTTGTTTGTCAAATTATTAATTCGTTAACCTGATTTTGGTGGTAAACCACAGCTTTTATGTCAAATAGAAGAGAAAATATCCCATTGGAAGAAAATATCCCACACAGCTGAACATCAGGAGGATATTTTCTCTTTCGGGGAAATTTCTTTATCCGTTATCCGTTATCCTAGCTTTTCGGAGTAAAAGTTCCAAATTTGAAGCTTTCGGGAAGAGAGTTTGTTTTCGGTTTATTTTTTAAGAGAAAATCTCCCCCAAAGGACATTTTCAAAAGTTAATAGAAGCGAATGCTATTTTGATCTCTGTGGGCGGGGAACGAGGGCGGAAGTGGATATTATTTACCAACTACTCCTTCGCGCTGATGTTAATCCCGTCTGACATTCATTTGATTGCCAATGCAGTGTCGATGATGGCGGAGAGGACTCTAGCATAACACGTACATTCTTATTGCTTCCATCGTGGTTAAGTGGCTCCTTACTATTTATTTATTCATTTCGCTTCACTGTTTACGTATAAATTTTGATTTTTATTCGAATTCGTTTCGATTTTGTGTGGAATATTAGATAACTGGTCTGTAAATTTCATATTTGATTAGACCTTGTCGTTGGCTGCTGGTAGGGAGCACGGAGGATGGTTAATTGAAACTGATGTCATTCCAAATCCACTGTAGTTTTATGTGGTTCATTTCATTTGTCTTCTGGAGGGAGAATGTTTGGTGGGGTGGGCCTTGTAGGAATTCACGTTATGCTGAATTTATCGAGGAAATTTTCATCTGGTTGAGTAAGGAATGCAAGTTCATCAACTAGGTATAAGGTTTTCAAACCTGGAACTCCAAGTGGGAATTCAAGAAGTCGATTATGACCTCAGACTTATGTTATTGCCCGCAGTTAGGTTTATATAATCGAATATACTGTGCGACGAAATATGGTCGATCTAGACGACAAGCAACAAACCGACCAATAAACTGCCAACCAAAGGCTCTTGCGATCAAAAAAGTCCATGCTGGTCAATGACCAACAAATCAACTTTGTCAATAATTTCAATACAAAATTTCCCTTGACGGGAATCTTGAGCTCAAAGTCAAACTAACAAATAACAAGAAGTCGGAGTTCCCTTGGTACCGACAACATCACCCCCAAACTAGACTTCGGAAAAAAACTCCGCGTAGGATTCCCCACTAGAGCACAGAAAGACAAAGTGGTAAAGGACTTTGACATGGTCATCTACAGTGACGGATCAAAGATGGACTGTGGTGTGGGTGTCGGTATCTAAACGGAATCACTGAAAAATATCATACCGCCTGCCGGATTTTGCCAGCGTCTTCCAGGCGAAAATACTGGGAATCCAAGAGGCTTGCACGCAACTCGAGCGTGACAGATCACACAAATAAAACATTGCTATCCTCATAGATAGCCAAGCCGCTATCTAGGCAACCATATCCTCCAAACTGGTGCTCGAGTTCCAGAACGAACTTACCTGCTCAGACGAACGGTTCAGGGTCACACTG
The DNA here is from genome assembly GCA_917880715.2 of Matsumyia berberina. Lineage (NCBI taxonomy): Eukaryota > Metazoa > Arthropoda > Insecta > Diptera > Syrphidae > Matsumyia > Matsumyia berberina. Next base: position 11,805,931 of record OU862870.1, read on the forward strand.
CTCTGGTTTCCAGGGCACAGCGACATAACATGAAACGAGCGTGCGGATGAGCTTGCCAGGCAGAGCCCAGCTCTAACCGACTCACTCACATTAAGGGTCCACATCCCGCTGGGGGTGGTTAAAGGGCCAATCCACTCATACTTCCTGCACAAGGCCAACCTTCATTGGAGAGGTTTAACCAACTGCCCCATATCAAGGAAGAATGAAACTCTCTCCTATTTCCTCTACAAATGCCCGGCACTAGCAATAACCAGACTACATGTACTACACCAACTTTTCTTTGAGGACCGGAACCACATCTCGGGTAAAGGGATACGAGATCTAATCAATTTCCAAATCCCAAAGGCTGGATCTATGCACTCCCCGGCTGTCTCACTTACCTTCAGCAATATACATCACCAACAGGTCACACGAGTCGTGATAACAAAAAGGCACATCGTAGTGCTAATTGGGTTCTGTTGAACCATCCATCCTAGAGGAGGACCTCAAGCACTTTCTATACCAATGTAGCGCCCACAGGCTGAATGTGAGCGAAAACCCTGTAAATACAAAAAATTGGCGATGTCTTGTCTTCCACCAAAAAAACAGGAAATACGTACACTGAAAGTTCTCAACTCTCTAAGATCCCTCCTATCATAAATGTCCCAAAGCTGTCATATTCATAGGCTCAGATACTTAAAAAATACGTGAACACAACGTGAGGTCTAAGTAAAGAGCACTCCGCTCACCCAAAGGCCATAATCGCCGACCATTAGATTGAGACATCACTGATGCGTTCAATAGTTAAATTTCGAATGGTGATGTCCAGTCAGAAGTTGTTTTGGTAAAAATCATTCTACTCAGCTCTTAGTCGATGTGCAGCCGTGCTTAGGAGGGGGTTATTGAAAAGATCACATACAAAAAGTGCGAAAAGCTTCTAAATAAATGAATAGCTGGCACGATTGCTCGAGGTGAGCCAAAGCCTAGCTTCTTGGTGGTGCCGCGAAAAATGTTCGGTGGACACGGCTTGAGTTTGAAACCACGCAACTTGCTCAGTAGTCCAACGCACTAACCACTAAGCCACGGCGACCAAATATATATGTACAGATATCAATTTAAGCACAACACAACCTACGGTTCCGAAATACCCACGAGTACCGGACCGGGAGTATACGGGCCTCGAACTAAGTTCTCGCAGTCAACATCGCCCATTAAATTTCAAGTAGAGGTATATGCGATCGAAAGATGTGCACAATTCAGCCTCAATAGCAGGGATCACGAGTAAAACATTGCGATGCTATCAGACAGTCAGGTTGCCATCAAGGCACTGAGTTCCTATGTAATCAGATCCGAACTGGTTTACGAGTGTCTAGAAAAGATAAACAGACTTGGTCAGAACAATAAAGTCACCCTCTACAGGGTACCATGTCATGTAGGAAAAGAGCGAAATGAAGCAGTTAATGAACTGACAAAAAAGGGTCAGAGGTCCCATTCGGTCGCAGTGCATAAACGCCCCAATTTTTAACATCTTCCCAGGCTACGCAGTGGCACCCGCGGACTTTCTGCACGGTATCAAATCTCTAGCACTATGGACACTGTGTGGACACTATCAGAAATATCATTGAGGAATAAATGATAATGACCTCATCCATAGTCAGCGAGGAACCGTCCATACTCTTCACAGCTTTAAACTCAACTTTTCTTTCCTCTTATAAATCCTAGAGCCTCTACTACTCCTATAGCCATTGTGCATGGTTTTTGGCAACTTGTCCAGTTTTATCAAACTTTTTCCCAATATTCAAAACTCCTCTACATGCGTCCAGTATTTCTCGGTTGACCCACTTCTCTGCCCTCTTGGGTAAGCCTAGTTAGCAATGGACCTGTCGACTTTTTAAAATGTATGACCAATCCACTCCCGTTGGAGGGTTGTACCTATTAGATTTTCAGAAAAGAAAATACAGCGTTACACAGCGTTGCGGGAATTGGTGCTCTTCCGTATCTAATCACCTCACTTCGCCAAACTCCAAAAGGTCCAACCAACTTATATCGCAGATTGTCAACTCACGTTACCTATTCTAAACCGTTAACAAATGCACTTTTATCCACCACAAGGAGGTAAAGCAAGCACGTGGCTAGAGACTTGTTGTGTTACTGGTCATTTCCATCTTAGGAGACAATCAGTAGTAACCCGTCAAATCGCTGACCGTATCACCCTTAACCAGATAAGGCTGTAACGGAGTATTCTTTACACAAAACACAAATCTGCTAAAAGAACACTGTCACTCCGGCAGACGTAAGAAATGCCTCCACAAACAAGGAATATCCTTTAGTTTAAAGCCTTCATTCTGTTACAAGTGATTTTTTTAATACGCCCAAAAATTCGTAAACAAAAAACTTCTGCCTGCAACTCCAGAGTTCGGCTAGGAATCATCTTTAATGATCCAGTCTATTAAAGCCGTCCTCAGCCCCAAATCCACAATCATAATCTTATAAATTTCCTCATGGAAAACTTTATACAACCTGACTCCCCATTAAAGTGTCACCACCTTTCACAAGTTTCCTTCAGTGTTTTGTCTTCACCGAACTTCCTTTCGCAAATATGATTCTCCTAAGGACTCAGTATCATGTCTAAGCTGCACATCTCATCACACTTTTCCCTAGTGAAACTGAAATGCAAAACTCTACACAACTTCTACCTCTGCCTGTGGATGTGTGTGTGTGTATTTCTCTTTCCGTCACAATTCATGTTTAAGGATCTTAAAGAAATCCCTAAGGAAAATGTGTAAATTTTCAAGTAAACTTTAGCACATACCCATCCATGGATAACGAAGGAACATTTAGAAATCATTTCGTAAGCTTATGCATACATACATCTTTATCCTACCTTCCGCCACCGACCGCCAGGACGATAGTGGAGAAATCAATTCCGTGTCCTAATAACACCACCATCCCACATACCGCTATCAACTCGACTAGTACTCGTACTTCCGGGGCGGTTTCAGACATCAAGAGTCTCTTTCGGGCTTCAATACACTTTGGTTAGCGGGCATATCACCTTGGATAGACAGGATACTTTTACACAAAATTTCCTTGCACACACACACACACAGATATACTGCGGTGCGCTCGGCGGTGAAGCCGAAATACTTTTGGGGATTTCAATGTTAAACAGACCGTTGGCGTTGTGGTTATGGTTTTGGTTACGTAGTTTTTTGAATAAAGGCAAGGGGAGGTGCACTCGTAGGTCTATGTCCTTGAACTTTTATAAAATTATTTTTTTTTCGAAGTACCTTCACGTTTTGATGTTATTAAAACTGAGGCAAGGATAATGCAGTTGGTTGTAGTCTGGAGAGAGTTGGATCTGTGCCAAGGTAGATTATGGTTACGAATCGCTCAGAGGTAAGGAGGACTTGTGCCTTGTTTAGGCACGAGGTCAGTGAATTCAATTACATTACGACAATCAGTCTCAGTTCGGAACAAAGCGTATGGTGCACAGATGTCTCGGCAAATACAGGCTTTGTAGAAATAACGCCTCCCAATAGATGTTAGTGCGAACTAATTACAAGAAAAAATTAACAAGTTAAGCTCGCTGCAGCCGAGCATCTTGCAGTTAGTTAGACCCTACGTCCAACTCCTCACCGTGTCAAATGGAAATTTCTTCGGAGATCGCGAAGGGGGTAGGACAAATGGTGAGCATTCTATTAAACAGATTAAGTTTGGGGAAGTTGCTGGTTTCAAAGGTACAGCGCCTGCATAACTATCAAATAAGGACTACCACTTGTTTTTGGAACGTTAAAACACTTCTTGATTCTGGAGTAAAAGAACCCCGAAACGTCAAATTCTTAAAATATCAATGAATCTTGCCAACGCCAACGCTGTCTTGCTCTGCTCTAGAAAATACGCTGGCAGAGCTCACTGGTCCAACGTAAACCCATCTTATTTGACCATTTTCAGTGCTAACCCATCAGAGAAGTCCCAAATGGGGAGAAGAAAGATGACTTCTACAGTTAGCTTCGTTCTACTATTCATCGATAACATCGATAACCACGGCCTCAAACCTGGGAAGTAATTCCATTGACTTTTGTGATATCTGTCGCCTAGCACACTGTTTGAAGATAAGATCTGCAACTGCCACAAGATCCGATAGCTCTTAGCCAATTAGTAGCTAATATCCAATCAGACCGATGACTTCTTGACGTCCATGCAAATATAAGCAGTCATTGGTATCGACAGATTTGGAGATTCAACGATTCCCTCAGAGTTTGAGAATCTTACTTATTTACTTTCTTAACGTGCTTCCGACTGTGGAGGGGTTTTTGTCTGAGACATTGTAGCCACCCATCTTCTTCAATTCCGGGCACGCTGATTGCAATAGCTTTGTCCTTAAAACGGGGTGTAGGAGACTACACTTGGAATCAAGTGACTTCTCTACGATGACCTCCTCTGTCTGGGGTGAACATCATTCATAATCAAATCTTGCTTGCGTGAGTCATCTCTTTACAATCTTTTGAGTTTTAGTGCGGAAACAACCTTGTATTATGTACTTAACCGATTCAGCCATTATAACCTCTACACCCGGTCAGTACAACAAATGTCTCAGCGCAAACAAGCCACTGACATGCACATGACAGCAAATAACTCTTGTCTAGGTTGACTGACCTTGAGTAATGACACAGATTGTCTGTGTTGTCCCAGATGTCAAGGTCAACCCGAAGAAAACAAATCCAAACTGGTTAAACGCTCCACTGATTCAACAATTTGATGCGGCAATCTGAAATCACTTGACCACTGTCGTCTCCAAATAATTTCCATCTTAAATATGTCACATCGCATGCGTTGTTTGTTTAATCGAAGTCAGTCCGTCTGGTAACGCAGGTCATCTACAGAGAACCACTATGAGTTCGACAACGAATAACACGGTAGAGGACTACTTTTGGCTGAGGTATGACAAATTGTCAGATACACGAACGAGGGGATGGTTCCTGGTCGATTCCCCGATAGACGTCGCTTTGATTGTTCTCGCCTATCTGGCGTTGGTGTGCTTGGGCCCGAGTTTCATGGAAAAGTTAAGGACTTTGCATTTGAAAAACCTTTGTATCTCTTAACGAAAAGATTGTCCATCGCTTAGGAGAAAGCCATTTAAATTCAAAGGATTGCTGGTTGCTTACAACTTTTTCCTCGTTCTGCTGAATGTACACATTGTGAAGGATCTCTTTGTGGGCACATCCAGACTCAGCTTTAAGTACTTATGCCATCCAAGTAAAATGGATTATCATCCCGAGGAGATGAGGGTATGTCACACAATTTTCATTCATCTCGATGAGGAGTTACAAACTTTATAATTCCAGGTTGTCCGAGCAATGTGGTGGTTCTATTTCTCAAAGGTTTTGGAGTTCATCGACACACTGTTCTTCATTTTGAGAAAGAAGAACGATCAACTGAGCGTGTTGCATGTCTTCCATCATAGTTCCATGGTTCCCATTTGTTGGAGTTCGATAAAATGGTACCCAAGTGGAGCGGGTAAGTAAGCTCTCGATGGTCTGTCCAAGTGATTTAAGAGGGTTTTCTGAATTCCAGCTGTTCGTCTTCCGATGTTGAATGGCTTCGTGCATGTCATTATGTACTCGTACTACGGGCTCAGTGCGATTGGTCCAACCGTGGGGAAGTATTTGTGGTGGAAAAAGTATTTAACTTTGTTACAATTGGTAAAATTTTGAAATGAAGGATGGATGAGGTGATTTTGACGTTTGCATTGGTTTCAGATTCAATTCGTCATTTCGTTGGCCTGGTCAGTACAATCATTGACAAGAAGCTGCAATCATCCCGCTTGGATTGATGTCACAAACATAGTGTACATGTCCTCGTTCTTGTTTCTTTTTGGAAAATTTTATTCAAAAAAATATGCAAAGAAATTGAATCAGGAATAGTGTGAGGATGATACAAGATGTTGGATATTAAATTGTAAATATACGTTAAATTATCAACAAAGCAACTTCTCTTGGAAAGTTTTTATATCCTCATGGTTACATACCGTCATCATGCATAAATGAATGATATAAGTGCAGGGCACCCGTAGGGTCCTCAAAGATTACCATGTTGGAAATAGAGTGCTCATGTGTGTTGTATTCAATCAAATGTATTGTGTACAGTCCTTTCTCCTTAAGTTGAAAAGTTATGCAGCAGGTACCACGCCCTACTGTACGAAAACGCATCGTCACTTACTCGGAGTGCCCCCTGATAACGGAAAATAGAGCTATCGACTAGCTATTTTCTCAGGAAGTAGAGGACTGAACAAAGAATCCCCACGAAGAACCGGTTAAAAAGCTTAAGCAAGTCCTGCTTCTCAGCTACGAAAGGGAAAGCATCTGGTGAAGACAACACGAGTTGTTGAAGAACTTCGATTTCGACGCTGCAATTAAAAAGAAGGAAACTTGGAAAGCATAGCCTGCACGGCACGAATTTCAGAAATGGATTCAGACTCATCAACTGTCTATGCCGTGGGGCGAAATCTCAACATTCACACGCCAATTTGAAAGACACCTGATCAACTAGTAGAACTCTTCTAAAGTCTTGATTACTACTTGACATCCTATCTGTCATTGTACGATGCAGCGATTTCGTCTCTGCATCAACTTGGACAATTCTGTTAACCCCAGTACTCTTTCCTTCTGACCTTCTCGGTCAGTCGTGCCAACCACTGCCATCAACTCACATTTTTGACATTCAACACTGGTACAATGTCATCAGCTTATTCTAAATGGTTAAGCCTCTGATTGAGTCGCTATAAAACTCTGTTGGGTGCTTCGATGTTAGATGCACACATCAGTCACAAGCCAGGAAGAGTAGGGGTAAAAGTACAGCCTTTCATTACTAAGCTCTCAATGATTGAACGGAGCGCTTTTAGTGCTTTTGAAGCGATAGATCAAAACAATCGCATTCGGAACGTCAAGTTTCTGTAGATAGCTTTGTTGTAAATTTCAATTCATCTGCAGTTCTTGCTTTTACCGAGGTCACCTCTCTTCGGTTTCGAAATAATGATGACTCCTCCTTTTCAATGCCCAGCTCCTGGCCGTGCAGTTCACTTCAGCAGTGGGTCTACGTACTTCAAAAATTCTTTCTGCCGATTAATTGTTGGGTCCTCGCGCTTTGTTGTTCATAGAACTTGATGTAGTTGCAGTCTCTCTGAAAGGCTCAGCAATCTATTCGGGTGATCGATGTGGGATTTCCCCAGTATCCAGAGTCAATTTCGCAGAATTTCTTCCATTGAAGTGTCCAGGATGTATTGGTGGCCCTTGCAAAAAATCAGTTATTGTCCAATAGCGCATTAAAGTTGCTAAAGGGAGGAGCATTTTGGAGACGTCAACATTATTCCTGTGGCCACATCAATGTTTAAAAAATATTACCGACCGCCGGAGGCGTACAGTGCCTACTAACAATTGATGATTCAAATCGGATCCTCTGATTGCTTTTAGATTCAAGAAACTTCCTACATTATCAGGCTCCGTCGCATCATAGCAATAAAATACGATGGATGCAGGTAAGTGGGTACGGGTGCCTTGTTATGTAAGTACCTTCTCAAGTAGACCAGCAGTTGGGTTCATTGTACCCATATTCTGTGAACTCTAATACCCCGTGAGCTGACATAGAACCACCTAAATATGAATAAGAACCTTTTAATTCCATAAATAATTTTTTTACTGTCTAATAATTAGATGCAATCACTTAGTTGCTTAACTTGATTTCATATTCAAAAAACTTTCCAATCAAGTTACCCGCATTTTTGTCCTTTCAAAAATTTTCATTTCCCTTTTCAGTTTCAAACTATTTGCTGATTAGGTGGAAGTATTCTTCATCGCGTACAAAGCGTATATAATAAGGCATACAAAATAAACGAAATAAACAAAAACATTTTAGTTGTGTTCTTATAACTTCAAAAAATAAAACTTCTTCCTTTTTCAAAAATGGGGTAAGTTATAAGTTGAAAACCAATTCCGTTCCTATCGCATCAAATATCATCGTTGAACTCACTCATCTTTCTGTCAAATTGTGTCTAAAAGCTGTCCCAATATTTCCATCCTCCTCACACAACATGCACCAAAGTTAATCAGCTGACTTGTGCAGTAAATCCAAACCGCACACACGGGGAGAACGTCACAATAGAAGTAGCTCCGTCGTGCTGAAAAAAAAAGTGTAAATTAGTTTCTTTCTCTACGGAAAAATTGCAAAAGTGTTTACAAAACTACACAACAAAAGGAAAACGGTAAAGAAATGTTTATTTAATTAATGAATTATTGCCATAAGCCTGCACATAATACCCAATTAACCCATATTCGAGTGTTTCCAATTATTTCGCAACAAAAAAAGAAGAAAAAAAGATTTCGTTCTTTTGAATTCGCTTTTGTTAGTTCCATTCGTTCCAATTTTTCTTTCTATTTTGCTCGATTGTCGATCGAAGAGTAGGGGAATTTATATGGTGCGGTGTTACCAATTGGTATTCTAGGAGTTGTCATTTATTTGGAGATTGCGGGATGAAAAGAGGATGACACTGATACTTCGAATAAATCAGGGGAGTATTTGGACTTTTTTTTTGGGTTTCACAAGTCCTTTAAAGAGAAAAGAGAAGCATTTGAGGTCTGTTATTTAATTTAATGTGATAAAAGTTTAGTCGCGTCAATTCCTCGGTGAATCTAGGGTCAATTCAGGAAAAACTTCACCAAGAGGGGACGGACTCCTATTGGGTTTGAAAGAGCGGGGTAACGCAAGCCAAGTTCATATAGAACGAAGTTTTTAGGTCTACATAAGGTGTTATGTGATTGTAGACAACCGACAACGACTCGAAAGCAGTTTCAAGTGCATCATCATCATCATGCATTCAAACTAAAAGGAAAAAGACTATAACTGGTCGAGGTGCGAGTAATATAGGAACAACCACAAATAGCAACAAAAAACTAGTTCTTAATTCTCCAAGGCAGTAATTTTTAAATTTAGGGATTGCGAACGCCCTCGGAACGTCTCGACTAAAAACCTTTAGGCAACTTCATGCTCGCTGGTTCAAGTCTTGTACACCAAGTTGGTTGAGTTTAATGTCCAACTCCGCCTACAACTTGATGTGTGTTTTCTACTTCTGGATTCTACTACCGACCTGCATATTCAGGGAGTAGCTGCTCACGATTTTTCTTCTCCTCTGCCGTGTTCTGGAAAAATTCGCAGCTTCTTAATAGATGCCCTTTCTTGAATGCATAGACAATTTGCAGGTGGATCATATCCATCCTCAATCGAAGAACAATCCAGAGCGGCTTTTATAATTTGGAAGCATCGACGGTTAGAGGAAAATGTTATCCTCACGGGAGATGACAGGCTTCGATGTGGTGGCTATGCGGTTGAGAATGAGTAGTAATGAAAAAGCTGACTTGCTAGCAAAAGATGGCGCTTGACACCCTTCATTAGTCACCACTTCTGACACGTGCTTATTTAAATCAAATGAAGCAGAGTAGAAAGTGCTACAGCGGTGGGGGTCTCTGCACGTAAGTTGAACTAAATCAAGATCAACTCTCTAGACTCTCTCGCGTGTTAAAAGACTTAGCTCGGACTTTCCAATTTTAATACACAGTAGGATTCAAAAGAAACCGCAGCACCAGTGCTAAGAAAAGCTCCTCCGAATCTAATCTTATCGTAGATGCGTCTGCTTGTCGGCTGTCTTCATCAAACCTTGTGTTGCGTTTCTTACAAACACCGATGAATTGAGAGATTTAAGTTCTCCTACAACTTTTTTTGGCCGCCATGTTTTTGCCCGGAACGTCCTTGTGAATAGGGACCCAGCCGACTTCCACGTGCTGTATGCCAAGAGTTGCTTAGTCCTATCTTTTCAGAGAAGAGGTCCATTCCATTTTTGGACCGTCATTTCACTGCTCTCTCCCACTGTTCGATTGCTGGAAAGATGCTTCTTATGTATCTTTACGATTTAGAGGATTCCCTTCGACTAAATTCCTAAAATTCAAATTTTTCCAATTACTGTCAGAAAAAAAGAAAAACTTTCCCAACTGGCAACATCGTACACCCTCATTCCTCCACTGTCAAAACACTGTGTCCCAAAGCAGAGATGTGAAACTACATTTTTTAATTTTTTCCCATTGGAAAACGGAACACACGACCGAGACGAAGAAAACGATTGATTTTTCTTGCGCTACAAAAATTTTCTCGCTCTGGGTTCGAGCGTTTAGTTGTGTGTGGTGCGTGAGTGTTGGGTGAAGAAGTTTTACAAAAACAAGCCAATACTTCGGCCCAGAAATAAAATACTACATTTCTCTAGCAGACAAAATCTGCGAAGAAAACTACTCAAATTCAATAAATTTTTCCCCCCAACAAAAGCACCAACCACGGTGTGTGTCGCAAAAACGCAGAAAACAGCCCCACTCTCTGGAAAATGTTGTGATAAACCGTGAAAAAAGCACAGAAGAAGTGATTGTGCGCTGCTTACAGTACGTCACCACGGAAAATTCATCGAAATAGATGTGGAAAAAAATCACCTGTGCTGTGTAAAAAGATAAAAACAAAAACATATAAAATTCAATTTCCAAGTGCAAATGATTGCAAATTACTGAAGAAATTCTGTGTGTGTACTTAGAGAAGTCCAAAGAAAATCCTAGGTAATTTCTATGTGAAAAAAAAAGTGGAACGTATCCTCCCCCTTGCGAAAAAATTCATTACGCTCCACCAACCCCCCTATCGAAGAAGCACCACATCCTATGAAAATTGTGTGACTCTCTCGCTGAGTGTGCGTGTGTGTGCTTATCCCTAATTAGAGAAGAAAAATAGAAAAAAACCATTTCTTTTTAGCGTAAATTTTTATTTTCTCTAATTTGTTGTTTTTCTTTGGTTTTTTTGTTGTCATTTTTCTATCTGCGGTGCACTGTCCGCCTGCCCCTCGCTGTTGCTACACGTTCCGTCGTCGTCATCATCGCTCGCCACTGTCGGTATTTCTTCGTGTGTTCCTATGCCCGGTGCGGATGAATGAATGTGGCATGCTGGTTGGGTTCGATTCTAAATTTAGGGCAGAAATTGTTGAAATGAAAAAGAGTTCACCAAGTGACATTGCGAAAATGGATTCACTGAAAATTCCAAAAGGTATGTGTATCGCTTTTCTCACAATTGACATGTTTCTCTCTAAAAATGAAAATTGTTTTCTTTAAGGAGGCTCAAGCAAGCCACCGTCTGGAAGTGTGCCCATAACAGTGCGTTTCAATGCTGGCGAAGAGAGCCTTGACGATATATTTCAATCGTTTCACAACAGCGCTAGTGGCGGAGGCGGTGGGGATTCCCTATCGAGCAGCCCCCAACAGCAGAATGTAAGTTGGAAAAAATTATAAATCACCGGAGTTTGCTCTATTTTAATTGAAAATCTCTCTCACATCTCTCCATCTCCAAACAGCCAGATGAAGTGAATACGAGAAACAACTTCCTTCAAGGAAACTTCTTCAATCGCAAAAGGTACATTTTCTTTTCCCTATCAACAAAGTTTACTTGATTTTTTTTTTGTTTCCTTATTTTTTCGTTTTTCTCTTGGTGTAATTATGTATCGTTGTTGTTGTTGCTGTTGCTGTGGAGGAGAGCAGCTAGTGGAGCTGAGGGGCGCATGTCACATGTGTCAAAGTGGGAAAAAAGGAAAAGAAATCAAATCCAATTGGATGAACAACTCTTTTTTTCTTGTTGGATCCATTTTCCGCTCTCTCTCTCTCTCTCGTTCCTTGATGTTTTTATATGTTTCCATCTTAAAATCAAACAAAATATGAATATGTCTCCATGCAAATCGGATACAGAACGCAAATGAGAGCGAGCTGATGGTGCGAGGAGGAGGCGTAAAGCAAAAGAGCATACCACCTTCTTCCGGGTGGTTTATAACCTGCGCCTACCACTGAAAATGGAAAAGAAAAAAAAAATCACACTTTTCATGTGTGTTTTGTGTATACAAAGGGGCAGAGATGATGTATTTCTTTTCATCATCACCATCTTTTGGTCATGTACTGAGACGACAACACACTCACTTGGTGTAATTGCATGTTTGCACTTGATGTGCAATGCATTTCTGTGTTATTTTGCCTTCCTCTTTGCCCAGCACAGGAGTGCAGTGCCGTATATCTATGCATCTCCTTGTCAAAAGACTGATCCTTGATGGGTTTTTGCTTTTAGTGATGAGATGTACTCGAATAGTGCTTCGATATTCGATACCTAAATCGGCCACAAAAGACAGACTATTCTTCAATAGAGCGCTGTGATTAGTGGGCAAATTGCAGTGACTCGCATACAAGGTGCGCATAAAAAGAAATGAATAGTAGTACTGGCGACCTAATTAAGATTTAATAAGGAAATTCTTGCAATTGGATCAGAAAGTGTGTAGAGGGAAGTTTATTTTATGAGCAAACGATACACTTACCACAAGATTGGATACCAATCCGTAGTGGTGGTGTTTTGTTGATGATATCATTCTTCTGCGGTGTGGTTTACAAAGTGCGGTGGAAACTACCTCGTTCAAGTGGTGTGGTCAATTTATATCCACTGTGCGGTATTCGGTTTAAAAGAGACAATCGTAGATTGGCTTTAGGATGCCTTTCTTGAGTCTGTAAATTACATTTAATGCTGACATCAGCAGCCAATTCGTGACACCCACTGATAAGAGTGCCTTTCTATAAGACATACTTGCACACGCCATCTAGATGAGGTCAACCTTTCTTTAGATGTCTCTATTTCTATGCACTTCTATGCACCTACAGTCGGGTCCATTACGGTCGGTTTTTTGCTAAACTACCCCGGGAGCCTGTAGAAGTGTAGAGGAAGACAGCTGATTACGAACTACTCAGAAAACACAACATATGTCATTCGGCTCCGTGAAGAAATAACTTAGACCTTCTTCTTCTAAGGGCAGGACATTCGCACAGCAGGTGGCGGGATAGATACAATTTATTCTGACGTTCTGCGTGGATACTAATAGCGCAGCGCCTAGGAATAATGCCAGAGACGACACGTTACTGCAATAAAGCTTAACCAGAGAATGAGATCACTTGTTGTAGGTCAGCCATAGAGTCGTGGCCATTACGCAAATGTCTAGTTGAACCCGGGATGTATTGGCTCGACTGATGGCTTCATGCGTATTTTCAAAGATCTTATCGCAAGTCTTTCGAAGGGAATGCAATGCCTTCCTTGCGTGTCCCTTGAGTCTGCAACATCCCCTTAGGAAACATGTCAGAATACTTAAGTTATTCTTACTCAGGTTGATGCAAGCTTAGGATCGCTATGTGACCGTCAGTTTATCTTCCTTAAGTGACTCCCAACTCGTGGAGGGTCTCTACCTGAGATACAGCAAACTGTCATTGATCACGGTCTTCTTTCAGTTGTCCGGACCACGCGCTCCGGCATCCGCGTTAACTTGGTTCTTAAAACAGTGGTTCGGTCTTTCTTGTCGTTTCGAAATTTTTGCCTTATCGACGTTTTCTTAGGCTAGGGCCAGGCACTGAGCGACTGAGCGATTGAGCGACCAGTGGCCTTTTACTGAGCGACGTCGCTCGAGCGAAAATGTCGTTGTTGACAGCTGAAATCAAAATTTCAAAGTTTATTTGCTCCATTTTCACATTTAGAACAAAAACAAAATTGAATTCAGAGCGACGTCGCTCTGTCGCTCAGAAAAATCGCTCATCGCTTAGCAACTACGTGGCCACAGCCCTACGATTCCATATGTTTTAATTTTTTTGCGTCGCTCAATCGCTCAGTCGCTCAGTGCGTGGCCATAGCCTTATTCTTAATATTATTGCTCGCTCCCGGGTGTTCTTGGAATGTCCTCTTTCTAGATGCTGTGTGCTCTTTTCTTCAAAGTATGGCCAATACATCTCCTCTTTCGCTTCTATATTTGTTTATGTATGATTTCTGAGCCACAGCTCGTGGTTGTTTATTAAGTTAAACCGAAACTTACTTATTTTAGGTGGCACTACAGTCCGGGGTGGACCTGGGCCTTAACCAATAATCGTCTCCAATCAGCTCGATCTTTAGTCAGGTGCCTTCAGTTTCGCATTCCAAGTTGGTTAGGGTCCCCTTTCACTTGCGTGCGATACCTGAGTCGCGGCCTTCCTCTACTGCGCCGTCCTTCGGGTGTGGACTCGAAGAGCCGGGCCATTGGTGTCCATCCGCTCTACATGACCCAGCCACCTCAGTCGTTGAAGCTAAGTCGATGTCGCTGTACAATCCGTACAGTTCGTCCACTTCCACTTACCGGTATCGAAAATCACCCGAAGAATTTTCCTATCGAAACAACCAAGAGCAACCTCATCCGCTTTTGACAGAGACCATGCCTCTGCCGTTAAACCAAAACAGTCCAGTTCTTCACGAATTCTAAATAGTACCTTTGGTAAGATGTATGAAACAAGCTAGGTTTTGCGTCCAATACAACGGAGTCGATCATGGCTTGGTTTACAGAATTTCGACTCGGGCGGAACGCATGTCCTGTCTGTTCTGCCTGTTCGTCTCTTAGCATATGTATCTTCGACTAACCGAGGATGAAATGTCTTTCTTTCCGGGTATCGGTTTTAGAATTCGCTCTAAACTTTTACTTGATTGCGATGTTAAGTGTCGATTGCGTATATTTCGATGTTTCTCTAAGAAAGGTTTGAATAAAATTGGTTTCACTCTGATGAAATTTTCCTCCTCCTAGCATCCACAACAACAACAGCTTGATGGGGGTTCCCATATCTAAATTAATTTTATATAGTTTTCCTAAAACAAATTGAATTTATTCACTTATCCGCAAATATGTACATGACAATCTAACTAAGTAACCCGAATCCGCCCAACGGAGAGTGTTTTGATGAAGTGTAACAACATTTATTTTTATTTTTTTTTACTTATTAAACAAATAACTTTTAATATGTTTTTTTTCTTATTTGTTTAAAAGTCAGTGTGAGAGAAAAAAAAAATATTAAGTGTGACCATCGACAGAGAATAAGTTTCATTTAATATTTCACCATGCTGCGTGGTGGAGTGTATGTGTTTGCGTTACCTAATTTGTTACGCTGGGCAGTCGTACTACAGTTTAAAGTAAGTTTCTATTTGTTGCTTCATACACTAGCCTATGGTAATAAAAGTAATTCGGTAGTATGGCTTAGTAAGATCGAAAACGAAAAACGTTTTTTTGTGTCGCGATGAAGTTTACGTACGTGGTTATTTTTCACTGCTGCTTTTGGCATCGTCTATGATATATGTGTTGTGTTTCTATTGTTACATGTGAACAACCAACGATTGTTGTTGTAAATTTTGTTGTCGTTTTTTTTTTCCACACCACTATCGTTACACGAAGTTTAGAGATTTATATACTTCAGAAGTGAGAGCAATAACAAAGAAAAACTAATTACTAACTAACAAATCACCACTAGTACTACAACAGAAACTACCTCAACGTATGGAGAGAGTATTCAAATTAAATCAACACCATCGAGAGACAGAGAGAGCCACTAGGACAAAAGAGTGTATATTCTTTAATTTTTTTTTTTATTGTTAAATGCGAAAAATAATTCATTTGAATTTGAAAACGTAACTAAACTAACTGCGATAACGCCCAGTGTAACATATATGTAATGCTGTCCTCTTTTTTCTATCTCACGATCTAACTTTTAAGTCTTTTCTTTCTTATTTAAATGCAAACTCTTTTGGAAAACACACTATTAACACAAAAAACTTACCGGATAAATAAATTTGTTTTATTTAAATATTTCTTTTGAAACAAAAAATGAAAAAAAAAAAAAAAGAAGAAGAAGAAGAAATTGTCAAGACCTCCACCGTTGCATATTTGTGACGCTGGGCGGAAGCGGGTTAAATTAAAATTAAAAAAAAAATTACAATTCAAATATTGAAGTGAAATAAGAGTAAATCAAGAATTATAACGGAAAGGAGGTGGAAATATGTTTGTAGCTTAAGCTGTTGTAAGTCAAAGTTTAACTAAGAGGCCATCGACACACGGTTTGACCTGGAAGATGATATGGGTGGGTAGGTAGAGGTGGCGGTTCAACAGAACCCAATTAGCACTAGAATGTGCCTTTTTGTAACCACGACTCGTGACCTGGTTGATGATGTGTGTTGTTGAAAATGTGTGAGACAGCCGGGGGTGCCAAGATCCAACCTGCGGAATTTAAGAATCGAATTAGGTCTTGTATCCTTTTGCCCGAGATGTTGCTGAGGTCGTCGAAGAATGGATGGTTCAGTACACGCAGTCTGCCTTTTGCAAGTGCCATACACTTGCAGAGGAAGTGGACGAGAGTTTCCCTCTCATTTTCATTTCCGCAACTGCGGCAGTAGGGGTTGTATGGAATACCGAGTTTGGCCGCATGGTCTCCAATTGGCCAATGCCCCGTGATAACAGACATTCAGACAGAAGTGTGAGTGGATTTGTGGAAGATGATATACTCTGTGTTGTTTTGTGAGGTTTCGTCTTCTACGTTAAATTAGAAAGGGTTGTGAAGCAGAACCGTCACAAAAGATCAGGCAATGTATGAATCCATTGCGATCACTGGAATTAAAACAATTCTCTCGAAGCAAGTGGTTTTCCCTTTAAAATGTTTTGACTTTTATTTAGTCTGTGCTACCTAGCTCCTCAAGGCTCGGGATAAATCAAGGTCTAGCTTCTCGCAACTATTCATGTTGTGCGTGTTACATTTTTCACACGAATGGAAGGGACCTACAATTTATTGCCGACTCCGAACGGCGAACTGAGAAGCTTTTTCATGACAGATGGTTCTCTTAAAGGTTTGTAACTCCTTAACAAGAGGTGGTCATTGCGTTATCTACATGGATGCAAGCTTGCAAATCCTAGTCTTTTAAACTGCTTTCGAATTCCTTTAACTATTCGTAGCTGATTCTCTTGCACCTTTTTCCCCGCGACCTACATGCTAAACTTATAGCAACATGCGGTTCTTTGAGACTCAGAGAATGTGTTTGGTGGACTGCCAGTACACGAAGCAACATTCTCGACTCGATACCGCAAGATGTGGATACGAACCAAACTGACTACCTCACTCCAAGGACAAACAGAACGAAATGGGAAAGTGGAGGGGTTATGCAGAACTCTGACATCCTAATTTTTACAGACGGATCAAAAATGGACTAGAGTCGGTGGTGATATCAAAGTCGTTCAGGCTACCGAATTTTTCCAGCATTTTTCGATGCATACCATCATCATCATCATCTTCCAATGGCCCGCTTATCCATTAAGAGGGTCGCGGGTTTAGGGAGCTTAAGTGGACTCTTTACATTTGCCGATCTTCCGCCATCGACCCTAACTCATCAAGGGCTATCCCCATACGGGTAGAGGTGAGATTTCGGACTTGGTCCAGCCATCTCATCCTAGGCCTACCCAGGGGACGTCTGCCCGATGGCACGAATTCCATTGCACGTCTTGGAAACCGAGTTGGGGACATGCGTTTGACGTGCCCAAACCATCGAAGTATGGACCTCTCCGTTCGAAGAAGTAGCTGCTCGACATTGAGTGCCTCGCGTACTCTGGTGTTCCTTACCCGATCTCGGCGAGTCACCCCAGCAATACAACGAAGAAATATCATTTCTGCAGCTTGTATCCGTGATCTTATTCTTTCGGTCAGTACCCAAACCTCATGACCATAGGTGAGGATTGGAACAAACACTGAATTAAAGACAGACAAATTAGCTTCGATGCCAAGTTCGGCCTTCCTGATAACAGATTGACCAAGCTGTCGCAAAATTGCTCCAGTCTGACCAATCCTACAGGATAACTCAGTATTGGTCCTACCATCACTCGTGAATAGGACCCCGAAATACTTAAACTTCTCCACCTGTTTCAATGGGACTCCACTAACATGCAGAGTGCATTGAACAGGTGTTTTGAAAATTACCGTTACCTCTGATTTGTTCACATTAACCTTTATCCCAGCTTCAACACAGACGGCGACCAACCTATCTAGTGCGCGCTGAAGTTCGGTCTGGGTGGACGTTAGGATGACCTTATCCTTAAGTCTCCCAATTCAAACCGTTCCTTACCAAGGCTGCGCTGTAACATGCAATCCATATACACTATGAAAAGGAGACGTGATGCATACCTTAAGCTTAAAAAGCACTAAATACCCAAATGAATCGTGGCAATATTCACGGAAAGTCAAGCTACCATTAAGGCCTTAGCTTCTGTAACCACATCCTCGAAATTGTTAGAAGAATGTCAGAAGGAACTTGCAAATCTGGGCAAGTGCTTCTCTGTCAATTTTACCTGCGTTTCAAGAAATAACGAAGAGGCCGATGAATTGGCAAGGCAAAGTTCAACTCTTGACAGCTGTTTTGCGGAACGAGTTCACATTCCACTTGAATCTGTCAAGTGTAAACTATTATTGTATATACCTCCTAAGAATAGCTAACAAAATATGGGTCGGACAAGATAGCATCTGTAAGATGATGTGTGTATTGGCCTTACAATCAAATTAGAACCGGCAAGGATCTAAGCAAAAATCGGAAAGACATTATTTGTCTTGTAACAATCTGCACGAGTCACTAGAAGGTCGGCAACCAAGTAGTCCTTTTAAAACTTACTGCAAATATGTGAACGAGACAAAAAC
This sequence comes from Matsumyia berberina, assembly GCA_917880715.2. Lineage (NCBI taxonomy): Eukaryota > Metazoa > Arthropoda > Insecta > Diptera > Syrphidae > Matsumyia > Matsumyia berberina. The sequence continues at coordinate 11,824,521 of OU862870.1, forward strand.
TTTTGAACAAAGTTTTCCACTTCAGCAGATAGGCTCGTTTTAATACTATTTTTATAGTTTGACTAACTGATACCCGCGACTACGTCCGCGTGAAAGACGTCTCATTATACCCTATATCCTTCCCTGTGTTTCAAGACATTTGATGAGAAAGTATAGACTCTCAATTCCTCATACTAATTCTTTAAGGCGTCCCTGCAAACATCATTCCTGGTATTTGTATCTGGCTTGAGGATGACAAGGCTGTCAGGTGAATTGGGAGAAACAGTCACTCCTCAGATCCACATTATCCCCTTTCAAACACTGTCCATGTACCATATTGATGTTCATGGCGTATCAAACCTCAACGGAAAATGGCAGACGTTTGAACTCAAAGTGGTAGTCTGATGGGATCAGAGGAATTCGGGAGATGAAGACGATTTTTCTCTGATTGACTCGTGTGAATCGTGGTTCTACAAAGTCTTTACCTGCACAGTTTTGGAGGTCGAGGATGAATTCGGTAGAGGACACGGACCTACGTCAGAGCGCCTTCCATGCCTCCGCATCATTATATGCAGTTTCTAGAAGTATGTCTTATTCCTTTCTAATTCTCGAAACTCGTAATCGGGTATTCGACCCCAAGTCGTACGCGGACGGCTCAGTCTCCTTCCTTTTTGGGTTCCACTGCACAGATTTGCTATGCAGTCATCGCCCTTTCATAGTGTGCGACCAACCCATTGATGCCCGTTAAGATCCGTGTTTCTTTCCACGACATCTCATCCCGTCAGAATGGTCCGTAACAGTAAGTACATTTCCAAACTCGGCCAATAGTTTTCACCATTTTGCTCCTCAAGTTTTCTTAGTACAGAAGAAGAATAGAACTTCCACCAACTAAGCTACAAACATATTTCCATTAAAAAGCCCCCGTGACAAGAAAATTCAAAAAATAGACCCTTATGTAATTATTACTTCTTTTAACAATAAATAAACACTTTTTTGATCCTAGTGCAATGCCACCACCACAACAGCAAGGATCTTCACAGCCGCCATCGGCAAAACAACAGCAATTATCACCGAATCATCCATGCCCACCAGAAAACTCACCATTCAATGGATCTCAGCCAGGCATATCGAGCAGCATTTCGCCAAATAAATATCGTCGGAGCATTTCATTTCCCGGCAAAGGATCATCGCCCACACCAGGCTATTCACTGGACGTCGTACCACCCGGGTTGGTGGGAAACGGTGCCGGTGGTGGTGGTGGCGGTGGAGGGGGTGGTGAAAATGCATACCTTGGCTATCAGGAACGCTGTTCGATCGGCAATGGTCTGGATATGCGACCAATTGAACACTGTCTCAACGATATAATGCGAAATATGGCTGTGGCGGCAGCCAGCGGTGGCAGTAGTGGTGGGAATGTTGGCCCAGGCGGTGATGCTGGATCTGTCGCCGATCGATTACGCGGCAAAACATTGAGTGTGACAAATGATCATCTATCTGACGAAGCTGGCAACTTCATCGACAGTGGTGGCAATTTAAAATTGAACTCACCCTCGAGATCATCACCCCATTCCCAAGGCTCAGAAGTGACTGCCCGGTACTCACGAAAGGTATTTGTCGGTGGCTTGCCACCAGACATAGACGAAGATGAGATCACCACATCGTTTCGACGATTTGGCCCATTGGTTGTCGATTGGCCGCATAAGGCCGAATCGAAATCATACTTTCCACCAAAGGGATATGCCTTCCTGTTGTTCCAGGATGAGAACAGTGTACAACAGTTGATCGAATCATGCATTACAGACGATGAGAAGTTGTATTTGTGCGTATCGTCGCCCACGATCAAAGACAAGGCGGTACAAATACGTCCGTGGCGCTTAGCCGACGCGGACTATGTTCTGGATGCGACGATGTCTTTGGATCCGAGGAAAACTGTGTTTGTGGGTGGTGTACCACGCCCCCTGAAGGCATACGAATTGGCAATGATTATGGATCGCCTCTATGGCGGTGTGTGTTATGCGGGAATAGACACCGATCCGGAGCTGAAATATCCCAAAGGCGCTGGCCGGGTGGCATTTGCCAATCAGCAGAGTTACATCGCAGCGATATCGGCCCGATTTGTGCAACTACAACACGGAGACATTGATAAGCGTGTGGAAGTGAAACCATACGTGCTGGACGATCAAATGTGTGACGAGTGCGAGGGACAGCGTTGCGGGGGAAAGTTTGCGCCATTCTTTTGCGCCAACGTCACTTGCCTTCAGTACTACTGCGAGCAATGTTGGGGCGCCATACACTCGCGTCCCGGTCGTGAATACCATAAACCTCTAGTCAAGGAAGGCGCCGACAGGCCCCGAGCAGTGCCCTTTCGCTGGTGTTAACGCTAGCTCCCTGCGAGAGGCAGATATACATAGAGAGAGAAAGAGAAACCGAAAGAAAACCTTTTTTTTAGCTTAATATCCGCTCTTTTTCTCATCATGATAATAATAAACATATATATCTACAAAATAATACCAAAAAAAAACAAACACGAGTAATCAATACCAACAACCAAGAAACGAATTATGTAACAGCGCAATAACCATTTAAAATAAAATAAATAGTCATACATATAGAAAAGCCACACCAAACTTAATCAAATTCCAAATAAGAATGAAGAAAAAACGCAAAGCAAAAGCAAAACAACCGAATAAAAACATTTTTTAACAAGAAATTATCAAAGAAACAAAAATCTCTTAGTACCATAGTAGATATATAAAAACCATATAAACAGCAATTATTACACTTACAAGCGAATATAAAACAAAAAAGAGAAATTGTATATCTATCTGCGCAACAGAAGGAGTCTCTGGATTGTGAGAAGTTATTGTTTTTGTTAACATACACACACCTAATCATATAAAAGACCTTAGAATAGTTTATTTCGTTTTTTTTTTTAATATAACACGTGCAATACACGAATGAAAGTAACCAAGAAAGAGGGAGAAGAGAAGAGAAAAGAATATAAATAAATCCTCGCAAGCAAAGTGGATCATAGATAACCCATAGGCCAAACAGCAAACGCACGCTGTGTACGCCTTGATTAGTATTTAATTCAGCAACCGAGAACCACATTTAGCTTATCTGCTGAGCCAAAGAACTTGAATTAACAATGTGCAATCTTGTCAGTTTTATTATTTTTTTATTTTTTTTTTAAATTGTTTAATTTTTGTTATTAAATAATTTAATTATTTAACTTGTATGCTATGGTTTTAGTTGAATTTTTTTTTTATGTATGCAATTGGTGCTAGAAGTTTGTTTATAGTTTTTTTTTCTAGTTATTTAACCAATTTAACTTAATTTTGTTTCATTTTCTACTTACTAATCCCTTCACATTCTCACAATCTATCTCTCTCGCATTATAAAAGAAATGTTTGCTGGAAAATCTTATTATTTTATGACACCTTTTCTTATTTTTTTTATTACTATTAAATGAATTAAAGAAATATAATTTAATAGCCCTAATTACCTACTGCTTGTGTTCAGTATTAGCTAATTATTGTTCTCCTAATTATTAAACAAAAACGAATAAGAAACTAATTCTTATACAAATTGAAGCAAAGGCAAAACAAGAAAAAAAAAATTAATATAATTTTTTACGTTGTTTATTATTATTTTTTCTATAAATATATGTAAACTATAACAAAAAAAAAAAAAAACAAAAAAACACTAGAAAACTTTTTTATATATAGAGACATTTTTTGTATTGATTTTTAAAAAATTAAACGCAAAGGAAAAACTCATAAAAAAAAAAAACTGTATGTTTGTCATCATTAAATAACAAACAAAATATTATTTAAATTAATATGTATGTGCAATAAAAACAAATAAAACAATTAAAAAATAATATCGCGTTTTTTCACCTGTCAAACAATTAAACAAAAAAGTAATTTTACTTGTTTTTTTTTTATAAATATATATTTAAAATATATAAAGAATATTATATTAAAAAAGAAAAACAAAAACTGTAGTTATACTAAATGAAATTAAATTAGAGAAAATTTTGTAATTTGTATTAAACATGAGAAAAATTATTAAAAAAAAAAAAAGAAACAAAACAAGAAAAGAAAAGAAGAAAAAAACAAAAAAAAACCATGCAAACAATAATGATCAAGAAATTAAAATAAGATTTTGTTTTCTTGTCACACTTATTAGTTTAATTTTTTATTTTATTTTATTTTTTTTTTTTTTTATGTTAATCATATTTTGTAGAAAATTTTTGTATTACTACATTTTTTTTATTTTATTTTCTAATGAAAAAAAACTTAAAAATTGAAACATCCTATGCTTTCGAGTAGGTTGTGTCAAACAAAAAATTAAATATATTATTTCATCGTGCAATGCTTTCGATAATGAAGAAAAACGGAAAAAAAAATTTAAATTTAACTCAAAATTATGCAATTAAATTTATAATTTCAATAAAAGCAACCAGAAAATTGTGAATATTTTTTTTTTATTTTATTTTATTGAGTATTTGAGACCGAAAAGTTGTTTGGCTGCAGAGTTGTCGTCAACTAAAGAAAGGAAAAACTAACAAAGATGTACAAATGCAGTCGAATCTGTTTAACGTAAACCTTGTTACTGCATGCCTTTGTATTTTTCATACAAATAACAGTCTTATATTGGCAGTACAGTCCAGGGAGGGCCTGGGCCTCAAGCAACAAGCGTATCGCTAGCCTGCGGCCTCCTGTTTCACAGTTGACTTAGATCTATTTGCGCTCACCACCTAAATCGCAATCTTCCTCTGTTGCATCCTTGCTCCGGGAAGATTCCTATATGTCCCAGTCATTTAGTCATTCCAAGGGGAGTCTTCTGAATAGATCGATGTCGAAGTAAAGCTCATACAGTTCGTCGTTGTATCTTTTCCACCTACCGTCTTAGCAGACCAAAAACCACCCGAATGACTTGTCTCGAAAAAACCGAGAGCGAACTCATACCTTCTTGACGAAGTCCATGGGTGAATTCGTAAACGCAGTAATCTGCGAAAGTCCAATCACATGCCTGCTTCGTGTCTGCAAATCGAAAAATGTTCCCGACGCCAACATGATTACTGCACATTTCTGACGTTTACGAACATACTAGATTTCTGTCGCCTTTGTATTTCGCTTTATGAACGCAAGTAATGCAGATTTTTGCTAGTCAGCCGTTTACGAACTCGCCCCATGTCTATTGAAATTTCCTCTAACTCGGCTATATTCTGCATTTTCTTGGCAATTTCTTTCAATCCAGTTTCTTCTAGTTATTTCAGGACACCACATCGGAAATGTTGCAAGGTGCCTTTGATCTGATTGATGCAGGACTAAGGTCCGAACTGCCTTTGTACCCTTTTCCAGGAAGAGAAAGCCCGAGCTGAAGCAAATCTCACTAGAAAACATACCCATCAATTTGTCCGGGGAAGTAAAGGATTTAAAAAAAAGTATCGACAAACAGCTGAAACTCTCACCCGAACAAGGTTACCAACAAGACGACAAAGACAATGTTTATATGCCACCGCCTTTACGATAAAATGTATGGGCTGAACTCCAACATCATAAAAACATTCCCGACGGCAGCCATGGAAGTAATCCTTAGTCTCACACCGTTACAACTCAGTGTAGTAAGAAGCTTTCCCCAGAGCTCTTATGTTGCCTCATATACTGGAACTAAAATACGTCCAAAACGACCCAGTTTCTAACACCCCCAATACAATGTGGTCGCCGTGGGTCAGTGGTTAGTGCGTTGGACTGTTGACCGAGCGGCGTGGGTTCAAGCTCCTGCCAGGAATACCGAACATTTTTCGCGGCACCACCTCTCGTCGGGGAATGACAAGCCTCCGGGAATACAATCTGTCATGAAAGAGCTTCTCAATTCGTCGTTCGGAGTCGGCAGTAAATTGTAGGTCCCTTTCATTTGTGCGAACAATAAAAACACGCGCAACATGAATGGTTGCGAGAAGCTAGGCCTTGGCTATTGGCTCATCCCGAGCTGTCGTGCCAGCTATTTATTTAAATACAATGCTCAGGAGATTTCGGTTCTCCAGAAAGTACAAGATACAAATAGTCATAAGCGACCGCCACGAATGGAAAAATAAAGTCTCATAACCTTGCCGAATTCACCAACCTTATGGTTCCAAATTCCAGCAGGGACTGTATCCTCCTTCTCGAAAACCTTACGTCCACAAACGATTACTGTGGTACCAAAAATAGAGGGTTTCGAAAGTACTGATCGGGCAGACTGTGAAGCAAGAAGAGGCGGTCCTGGATCTTGTTTTGGGGGGAAGTCCAGTAGTATCTACTTCGAAATAACACAAAGGAAAGCCAATGAGCTCGCTGAACGTTGGCCCAAACCGGCCTGCATAGTCTGCAAAAGGTCTGTCAGTTCCTGAATCACGTTATTTCTTTTCGTTGTTTTTTTGTCCGCCTTCGGTGACACAATCGCGGTGACAAACCTGTCCTCACTTTCTTTATTCCAGCAGGGGACGTATTCTTTGCAGAACCGCTTTATATACACAACTTCACCGTTGCTATAAGGAGGCCAGTAAGTCGACTCAAATTTGATGATCTTGGGGGTATGAATCGAATGGCTTCAATGGCTTTCTTGGAGATTTTTTTTTTCCACCAGTCCTTTAGGGTGGAGTCTATTATTGGGATCTTGTAGCTGACATCTACTAAAACGGGGCTGTGTTGGCTATTTGGAAAGTCATCTTCGACTCTGTGAGATGCGTTTAGGGGTCCAGTCTGATCTGCTTACAAAGCATAAGTCTAGAGTGTGTGCCCCATCTAGCTGAGTGCATTTGTCTTTGACCTCGAACACTTAAGCCATACATACATATGTGTCGGCCTACTCCATTAATTTTTTTACAGCTCGCGTCATCTGTTTGGTACTCTGTAGTGGCTATAGACATCTTCAGAGTAGAGCATCGTGTGGGAAAAGCGTAACGCCCGATTTGTTTTAATATGAATACAGTCAAAATCGGTTATACTACCTTCAAGGGACCGATGAATTTGGTCGTTATAAGCGAAAGGTCGCCATAACCGATATCAGATTAGTTAATGCAGCTCAACCGGGATCTAAAAATTTGATCGTTAAAACCGATGCGTCTGTACTACTCAAACTTATGAGTATATCGTTTTTGAAGGCAGTTACTAGCCAGGGAATTACTTCGTCTTGCAATGAATAATATTCCGATTGCACCAGAGGAGAGAAACTATTACTATGACCAAGAGATCCCTTGGTCATGTGTCTGCTTGTAGCGTGTCTGCTCAGGCGTTCAAATACTACATACATCATTTTCTTGAGTTCTTTGTAGCCTCTACCAAGGAAATATTTGTAATAAATGCATACGTCTGCTCGTAGTCGATGCAGTGATTGGAATTTCGATCTTTCTTTCTTTCTGTGTTTTGTTTTAGTACCCTTTCTTTATGGAAGCCAGTAAAATTCCTTGTTGTCTATGACACAACCAACTATTTAGACCTTTCATAAAATTCTCCTGGTTTCGTTTCACTTTTGTTTGGAATTGTTATTCTTTTGATAAAAGAAAAACTTTCGTTTGTAGTTTGTTTTCATTTTTACTAACGATTAATCCTTTCAAGACGGGTGGAGGAATAAAACCCTCCACATGCCAACCAATGGTCAGGCAAGTAAATGTTTGCAGCAACAATATTGTATGACACCCAGTCCGTTCAACAGTATTTTTCTGTTTTTTTTTTTACAAACTACAGGTAAGGCTACCGTCCAGAAAGGGTTAAGGCAAAAAAAAACAAGCAAAACAAAAAAAAATAATACATATAATTAATTGACTTTAGTGGAATACTTGCCTTAATAGTCTATTTATATAAATATATTAAATAAGAAACAAATAATTAAAATGAAAAAAAAATTCATTTAAAATCGTAGCAGAAAAACAAAAAATAAGGAAATAATAACACTTAGCTCACCTAGCCAATATCCTCCCTCTCTCTAAAAATAAATACATAACAACAAACTCTTCCTCCCCAAAAAAACTAAATAAATAAACAAAAAATACTAATAACAAATTTCCAATTGGTACAACACATTGTCGTATATTTAAAGTTCTTCTTTTTTTTTTTTTTTCTAAATTATTTATTCTGAATTGGTATTCTTCTGTTAAGTTTTTCACTTGCAATTGAAATTGATTTCTTGTTTTATATAACGAAAACATTTTTAAATGTACGCATTTGTTTATTTGCGTCATTATTAGCGACTGTTAGTGTACAAATTTTTTAAAGTAAAAAAAGAAAAATGGAAAATAAAATTTAAAACAAAAAAAAAACCCATTAACGTAGGTAGTGTTCTTTTTTAAAGTAATTTTTATTAGTCAAATTGATATATAAACAAAAAACTAAAAACAAAAAAAAAACAAAAAAAACAAAAAGGCATAAATAAAAGAGATGAGAACGAACGATAAAATAAAAGGAAGGAGAGGTCGCCGTGGGTGCAATAAAGGCAAACAAACAACTCAACTTGTAGTTTTTCATAATCGAATTGGGTAATTTACTCGTAATGTAAAATTTAAATATTTTTGAGCTGAATTTTTACTCATAAAAACAAAAAGAAAAAAAAAAACGATTCAAACTTAGTGTTTTTTTTTTTTTTTTTGTATTTCTAAAATACATACCAAGTAAGATAAGAAAATTAAATAAAATGCGTCTGGTGCTATGAACGTTTTCAATCTATTTGTCGCTCTAATGACGCAATGCGAAAGAAGTTTTTTCAAAATAAAAAGCAAAAAACCTTAATCTTAAACATGCATAAATATCGTAAGGTTTTGAAGTGAAATTCATTGAATATATAGAAAATCTTATTTCTTATATTAGAATTCAAGAACCCAGCGCTTAATCAACTAAGAAATAATAACAACTTAGTGTTAGCACCTTTTTTTAGACGAAAAAAACAAAACAAAAACCCTATCGTTAGCCTCTCCCGGTCTCAAGATACCTCTTCCTATAATCTCCTTTTTTTAGCAAAATATTTAATAGTAAAATATTTTAATATTTTATACGATACATATAATATACATATATATTATTAAATTAAAAGGTAAAACAATTCAATAATTTATACTGATTCTTATTATTATTATTATTAAAATTACATTTTATTTTATAAGCAAAAATAATGTAAAACATTTCTTTTCTTGTTTTTTCGTTGAATCGTATTTTGTTTTTCGAAGAATTTTACGAAATAGTTTGTAGGTTAAAGATTAAATAAAAAAAAAAATTCTTAAGGAGGACAAGCAAATCGATTCCTCAATATAGAAATTCTGTTAAATTTAACTTTTTAAAAAAGAAAAAAAAAAACAAAAAACCAAAAACAAAATATGTTTTTCAATAAAGAAAATTACATACTTAAAGAATTATATGAAAAAAAAAAAAACATTAAAATCCAAAAATTAATCTTTGTAACATTTACTTATACCAAAAAAAAAGAATTAAAAAAATATCTTAAACTTAAATAAATTTTTTTCTGAAATAACTTTACATAGAATAATTGTTTATTTGAAACATATTTACACGAGACCGTATCTATCTCCCGTTGCGCGCGTAAAGTTGTTTTGGGTCCCCTTCTAATTGTATGTGCTACCTTAGGCGAGGTCGTCCTCTCCTGCGTTTTTTCTCCGGATTAGATTCGAAGACGCTGAGTCGAAAATTTGGGGTCTATTTGCCTTACATGCTCAGTGGCCGTTTGAGGTGGTTAAATCAAACGTCCAATGAGTCGTTTTTTGCCTACATCAATGTCCAATGCTCGCATAGTTCGTGGTTGAATCTCCTTTTTCAAAGTCCGTCAACTCAATCGTCGGCTTTCGATAAACTCAACGCTTCAGCGCCATAAAGTAGAATTGAGCGGATTAAGGTCTTTCCGAAGGGGATATCGCCATTTAAAAATATCGTTAGATTTCCTCTAGTCTCGAAATACCGCGTGTTACTGAAAGCATTGTGGTCGCAGAATCAAGTACGACTTTGTTGAGTGACAGGTCACTATAACATTGAGAGAAACGAAAAGGCCGACGAACTGGCCAGACTAGGCGGAGAACAGCATGGAACATGGAAAGGGAGGATCTCCGTAGATCATCCTTTCTGTGTAGCTAAACCAGAAATCTTAAGAATAACTCTAACTAGGGAAAACCAGAAATGATCTAATAAATACAAAGTATCCAAGACTATGACATGCGCTAGACTGCAGAAGAACCATCGAGATATTCTCAATTTAAGCAGGGCACAGCCATAACTAGTCACTGACATCTTGTCGGCGCTTGTCTTCCGAGGAAACACGGTAAACAATTAGGGCTCTCACCTACAGCTGAAGACACAACACACATATTATGTGAACGCCAAGACACGCATGAAACTTCTCGGCAGCTGTTTCTCTAGGGTATGATAGTTGCACAAAATCAAGTGATTTCAGGAAATGGTTTTACCAATTTTGGTTTCACACCGATCGTGATGGGATCCTTACCTTTGATCTTATGTAGAGTCTCCTTAGGGTTTCATGGTAGGGCCTACTACGCAACTGCCTTCTCAGCCCAAATAAACGACGTCAATTTGATGCGATATCATTATCAGCGGTAATAAGAGAGTCAAGGTAGACAAAGTTCCTTACTAGCTTGAAGTTGAGTGTTTCCCAGAAGTTTGTGTCTATTGGAAAGCAAAAGCTGGGTCGGATGATCAATGATAACAATTCATAAATATTCTATTATGGTAGCATTTGGCTGCTCTTGAGAGGGTAAATCTACCACGCTATCAGAGATGAATATTCCCAAATGTCTGCCTAATGGTAAAGTATGCTACGTATAGCGTCTTCACTTGGGATTTAACGTACGCGATAACTAACGTAAACACCCAGATTCAGAGCACTCTTATTACTCTACATTTCCGAAAGCTAGTTTCACGAAACTCAACAGCCAGGTTTTTGGTCCCATTTCTACAATTATACACTTTAACCGTTGCCTCGCAATATTACTGACTTTGAGGCAAATTTCCATCCATAAGAAGTACTTCCTCAGTTGGTTCAGCTGATAGTCTCCGAAATCAGCCGAGAATCGCATAAGATCAGGTGCCGAATTACCGCAATCAATAACGAGTGAGTGAGTGGGACTCGTGATCGATAAACTTCATCCGGAGCGGTAATGCGAAATCCTTATTCGTTAATAAATGAGTGTGGTAATTTGGACCCAAATGTTGACGTGAGCTGTGATCACCTATCAGCTCTTTGCCAATTCTGTAAACTAAAGTCTTGTCACAATTTGTACTTTAAGCTTTCGTGCCGCATCTTATCAAACATTAAGAGTTCTTGGGTACCAGGTACTTTTTTCTATCATGGCGAACGCTACGCTAGACTCCCTCATCTTCAAGCGATACTGGGACTCAAGGTCACTTCCACCCTCTGCATGGATAAGTGAATTTCAAGGTTTGAATTCTTTCCGCTTTTCAATCCGTTTCCAGGTATCTGCGGATGACCACTTCCTACGGCCTCTTTGCGACCTTTCCATTATATTGCTTGCCCCAGATATAAGAACATTTCTCACAACGTTGCAATGCTCATATATTCGATGGGACAGTGCCTAATAGCTTTTGTTGAAGTAACTGGGAATTTGTTGTTGTACGCTAGGGCATATGATAATGCATGTGGTGTAAGGGTATTTTGTGAATAGGTTTAGCGCCTAGCTGAAATCTGTAGGACGAGTTGGCTGCGCTCCTTCCCCACCGCCTCGCTTAACAGTATAGTCGCTCTACCCCCAGTTCAAGCCCACATACATATATAAGCAGGCAAGACTCAGTGTACACAGATATCATCTGCGCTAAACATCTACCTGACTGTCACCTTCACATGCTTTCAAAGTAGCGAGTTCATCATGAGGGAACAAACCCTGCCCAAATCCAACGCAATTTGGATGGGAAGTATATTACAGAAATTTATCAAATACTATCTAGAAATGTAAGTTTCTTCTGTATCTGAGCAGGAACCACCCTAAAATGCTAACCGGTATCCTAAGTGACCAGTGCCGACTAAAACGGCATCTACACAAGCTTGGTCTGTCACCGGACCCTATCTTTAGACTATTCATGGAGAACGAAGAAAGCTCCCTTCACATCGTTACAGAATGTCCCGCCCTCATTCGTGTGAGAAAAAAGACCCCAGGCAGTGAACTCGTCTCACCGACTGCACTTGCCACGCTTCGCCCTGAGAAGTTGATAAGCTTCCTGACAGCCTCTGAAGCAGATAAAGTGCTCTACAACATTCGGGATAAGTATAGGTTTTGAGACCGCAATGTTAGAGCGAACCAACTGCTCCCCACTAACATAAATAATGATAAGGTGTGCATTATCGTCAATTTTAGATGGATTTCGAAGAAATACCGCCTATTGCAATATAACGGATGCTTGTGGATACGATTGAGGCCGCAATTATGAAGCGATTTGACTAAAATTTGGTATACACGTTTTTATGGCGAATACCTCGGCCAAGTTCGTAGATGGGCATAATTGTTCGAGAGGGGGGCGGGTTACGTCCCTTTTTATGCCTCAAACGGTACAATTTACAACTCAAGTAAATCTCTACTTCCGGTTTAGATTTTTTATTTATATCGTAGATAACAGTGAACAGAATCCGCCTGCTACCAATGTGGGCGCCATCTTGGATCCGCCATCTTGAAATTCTTCAAAATTAATTCTCGAGGTAATTAGTACAAATTCCTTTTTAAAGTGGAAATTTTCGTCCGCCATTTTGTTTCCACCATCAGAATAGAAGCCTTAGCGATGATATACGAAATCCACCCATTTCTTGCGGTTCTTGTCGGAAGGTTCTTTTTGCATATGTAGTTTGTTCAGTAATTTACCAGAAATCTAGGATATGTTGGGAATGCGATGGTAATGAGTGGACAGGGTGTTTGGTGGAAAAAAGGGTATTTAGTGGCCTGTTGGTAATATTGTGGAAGGCTGGATTTCTGTAGGCTTGTGATGTGCATGGTAGCATTATACAGTAGGTAGTGGTTTGTTGGGTGCATTTGTGAAAAAAACGTTTGATTGTTGAAACTGAAGATTACAGTCGTACGGTCTTCTGTGTCCTGCTACCGATAATAACATAAAAGGTGTTAAATCCCAATATATAGTCAAAGAATTCTTCGTCAGAAAGGGCAGAAAGTTCAGGTGCTCCATCCTTTGAACACCCAAACCCGTACCACGCAGCCCGCATGTCTTACTCTACTTTATGGAAATTGATTGTTTTAGATTTTAAGCCTGTTGTGTTCAATTTCAAATGCCAAATTACTTTATAATCTCTCGTCCGCTGCGAGAATGTGATATTAAAAATTTTTATCGTTGGTTGGTTATCACTGCGTTAGTGCACCTAAATTTGTTCAGGTATGTGGTAGCCCCCCCTAAATTTCTTTTCGTGTTTACTTCGAGCGCCACAGTGCAGAATTATAAACAATTTATTTTCATGTACTACGCGTTACAACTAACTCTATGTTCTCAGAGCCTCTTATCGGCTACTACAAATTCCCTTATCTGTCCGTTCTCTGGCACTTTTATGCATTTGAGCATGACTAACAGCTGAACAGAATAATACACAGTAAATGTACTCGCATTTGGTTTCACTGGTCTTAAAGTATGAATTTCATCATAAAACTTAGTTTCCGATTTTTGTTTAATTTCTGTTTTCACATTCAGATCTGGCAGCATAGAAGGCGCCTCTTCAACCAGTTCCACGCCGGCTGTAATCAGTACACTGTCGACTAGCGAATCAAACTCTGTAGGAACATGGAAATTAATTAAGGGAAAAGTCTCTCAGGCTATGGAAGACATCAAATCATCGAAGAACGCTAACGCGTCGACAGCTAAGGGTGAGTAGAGCTATCATTTGTATGTACTTGTACCAAATTGTTGTATTTGATTAGGAGACGACCCCGATTCCGATCAAGAAAATGTCACAATAAACAGTTCAATCAGTGATGATTTCTCGTTGGAACAGGAATTCAGGACAGCTTCTAAGTGTGATTCAGATTCGGACATTGAACCCGATATCCTGCTAGAAGGTGATGTCGAACGTTCCCGCCTACGTCGTTCGTTGGCACATCTAAAGTCGAAAGTTAAATCCCGATCGCAGCCGTCTGGAATTCCTATAACAAAGACCACACTGTCAGTCAATAATAGCAACAGTGGTAGTGGTAGCAGCGCTGGTAGTAACAAAAAAGAACCAAGTCCTAGTCGCGTTGTTCCGCCAACGTCAACCAACACGTCTTCTCTGAAAAGTACGTTCCTAAGGAAACGGAAGAAACCCGTTGTAGAAGGAGCTGAAGCTGCCTTAGCTGCAACAACTATCGTAACACCCGTACCGGTAAAGGAGAAGAAGGGCATAATAGCTGGTAAGAAGGAAGTGGAAATAGAATCAGGAGTAGAGATGCTCGAGGACATGGTTCCCGCAGTAAATGAAACAAGCACCGCGGGGCCTCTTAAAACTGAAGCAGACTCAGAGAACCCTCATACCAAACGATCGCTGGAGCTTCCAATAGAAAGTATTGCCAAACCGGGTGAACCAGAGACCAGCGCAAAGTTAACATCATGTGGAACTGATGAACCACAGTCCGTAGATAGAAATTCAATTGAGTCTGATGTATCAAAATCAGAATCTTTGAATCCAATCTATGTAATCGTAAAAAGTTTGCCTTTTATGTCACTCCTTTTGCTACTGCTGGTTCTCTGCGTTCCATCCATTCCAGACTTTGTACGCGGCGTATTCTCGTGTCTTCTACTGATGTTAATCTTCAGTACAACCTGGCATTACGCACAACAAGCCATTGTGGCTCGTATCACTGCAAATGGCCCCGAGAAGGCGACATTTAAACTTCCAGATTTCAAGCATATGCCAATTTGTGAGATACCCGCTGTGGAGGAACATAAAACTGTTAAAACGTACACCGGATGGATGAACGAGATCCACAGCTATGATCCTGGAAATTTTCATGTTTCTATGACCAAGTCTGTCTATGTTAAACTAGATGGTGAGTGGGTAAACGCCGGCAAGTGTGTTTAGGCTAATCGTCTTTGCATTTTTAGGGTCCATGCTTCGAGTTTCCAATACAACGGCTCGCATTCCAAAGCGACAAATGTGGAACGAGCCTGTTATCGATAGAAAGACGATAACTTTTACTCGACATCGGACATTTAACTTACTTGGGTGTCGCATTGAGATGCTACCACGTGGATTAGCCAGAAAGAGGTAAGTCCACATTTCTAACTGCCCACCATGAAGCTTATTGTTGGTTTATAGATATTTCAGTCGAAAGTACCCAATGCAATTAATAATAAAGAATTTCGATGGACAAAAGACCGAAGAGCCCTTTACTTTTGTCACAGCTAACACAACTAAGGAGGAAAAACCTTTGAAACGCCCCGCCAGCAGCAAGAGTCTTGATGAAAAAATCTTAGAAAGTAGATCTAATAAAACTACAGATGGGAAGGAAAACACATTACAGCCGGGTGGGATATTACATCAGAATTCGAGTGAATCTATGGATGATCGCTCGGAGCGTAGTGTTCTGATGGAATCTGAGAATGACCTAGATTTTGCTGCTACTGTTCTGAATGCTGATGTAAGACTTTAGCAACATTTCGACTCTTTAATAAATTCTAATCGCTTATTTCGATGAGCAGTTACAGGGTCTTCAAGATAATGCGCCGGATTTAAACTTAACAGAGGTGACTGTGCCTTGTGGCGATGAAACTAGAATTTTACTCTTCGCTCGAGGAGATCGGGAAAAAGAGGATTGGTAATGAGATTCAAAGGTAGAAATGTGAAGATTGTTATTGTTTGGTTTCTGTACAGGTATCGTCGTTTTGTAGCTGCCAGTGCGGGTGATGTTAACGATCAAGATCTGCACCTACCAAATGTGACCATGGTGTCGGAGGCTGATCTAAAAGCAGCTGCCAAAGCTGCATCGCTATTACCGGAGACAACTAAGGTAAAGTATATCATAAAGCTTAGTTGAAATTGGAGGCATTGAATTCTAAGCGAATCACTTATCATTCTCGATTCTGCTGTTCGAGACAATTAGTCTTGAACACAAATTATTCATAGGGCGTAAGCGGATGGCCGCCGTGGCTCCGTGGTTAGTGCGTTAAACTGCTGACCGAGCGCCGTGGGTTCAAGCCCCAGCCATATCCGACATACATTTATCGCGGCACCATTTGTATAATTTGTCATGAAAGAGCTTCTCAATTCGCCGTTCGAAGTCGGCAATCAATTGTAGGGCCCTTCCATTCGTGCGAAAAATGTAACTCGCACAACATGAATGGTTGCGAAAAGCTAGGCCTTAGCTCATACCTGTCCCTGAAACGGAGGCCAATCTTCCATCAAACTGTTGGCTAGACAGTAAAATGTGGTAGGGAGGAAGGAGTTAACTTCAGTACTTCTTAGTTTTTAAAAAACGGAAAAGAACATTGGACTCAACCAACCCAGCTGATTCAGCTGAGGCTCCTCCACTTTTTGTTTTTTTTTGTTTTTTTGTATGGAACATTACGTTTGATAAAACTTACACTTTCATTTTCTAGAACAAAGGAGACACAACACCATCAAAAAGTATGACCACCTCGCTAGTGGAAGATTCAAAGACTACCGACAACTCCACCACCACATCGGATAAGTCAGAAAAAGTGGATAAACCGACAAAAAAACGAAATTCAGCCAATAGCCAAGACGGAAAGGACTCCACTCCTGAAGCGGAGTTAATAGATGGAGAGAAAATTAGTGATGGTTCTCCACCACCAAGTGATGATACCTACGAAGGATTGCTAATAAGTACATGCGCAGCACGAAATCCATTGGAATACATTCGATTTATGGCACGTTATCAGGTAAAATGTTATTTACAATTTATTCTCCTCTGTTATCT
Organism: Matsumyia berberina; assembly: GCA_917880715.2. Taxonomy (NCBI): domain Eukaryota; kingdom Metazoa; phylum Arthropoda; class Insecta; order Diptera; family Syrphidae; genus Matsumyia; species Matsumyia berberina. The sequence continues at coordinate 11,841,424 of OU862870.1, forward strand.
TGCTTTTGATTTATTTAATTTTTGTTTTTATTTTAATTTTGAATTGTTTTATTTAAAATTTATTGTAGAACGCTTGTAACCAAACTCGCATTCCCGTATTTAAAGCTCCAACCCTGACGAATGCACGAATGCCAACGAGAGTACGTTTTTTTTTGTTTTGTTTTGTTTTGTTTTTTGAAGAATTTGTCATTAACGGTGATAGGTCATCTATATTACAATCCAAAAGAGATTCTAAAAAGCACTTGACAACCTGACAATTTTTGATGTTTGTCGGCTCATTTCGTAAAGATCTATCACCTTTAATGAATATTCTTTGTTGTTATTATTGTTTTATTAATTTAACTTTTATTTTTATGAAAAGTTTACCTGTGAAACCCGATATCAGTTCCATCGTATTCTTATTCCTCTTTGACAACTGCCGCTTATTCCTCTAAGGTGTTTTACTTCCTTACGTAATGGGCAACCGATCCATGAAGAGTATCTGCCTGAGGCACCTCAGTTCTCCATCCTCTTCGAACCCGGGCTTGTTACTATCAATTTGTCAAGCCAGGGATTTCAGGTTCCACAATGGCCTTATGCCGGAGGTTGGTCGTCTCAAACCTGACGGCTTCGATTCGAAGATTCTCTTGGCTAGAGCATTATTTTTCATTCCCTCGATGTGTCCCAACCAATGTAGTCGACGAGATTTGGCCTTCTAAACTACATCCACATCTTGCTACAGCTCAAAGAGATCGCTATTATATCATCTCCTCCATTCGCCCTCCTCTCAAATAGAACCGAAAATCCGATGAAATATTTTTCTTTCGAAGAAGCCCAGTATCAGGTCTGCTTTCCTGCTAATCGCCCAGTACTCGACGCCATATAGAAGAACTGGCAGGACTAGAGTCCTATAGAACATCACCTTTGTCTTTCGTGTTAGGAGCTTCGACCCCAGGTATTTCGCTAAATTGAAATAACAGCGGTTTTCTAAGGTTATTCTTTGTCGCATCTTCACTAAAATTACATTCACGGTGTATACGTGAGGTAGCTGAACTCCTTTACTATCCATATCTAGTTTCCTACGTAGAGTACTAATCGGTGTCCTTATACAACCGAAGAAAGTACTATTGTACAACAATATCTTCCAGACTACACTAAGTTCTTACTAAACCACCCTCAATGACGGGTGTCCTGATGCACTCAAATGCTACTTGGGTAGTCTTAGATGAAAAATCTTTCTATCTTCTTATGAAGGCTCACTTCTCCGGGTGTACGCCTATCACTGCAAATTAACCTCCTTTGCAGAGCAATGTATTCAAACCACACAAAACACCAAGACCTTTTGCTATCTTAACCATTCTGATGGATATTCTGAGACAGTATCTAGCTCTTACTACAGCTCCCAGCGCCTGAACTGTAAAGGTAGTTTAATGTCCTAAACAGGTAAAGTCTCTCATACAATGCCAATGAATCCAAGTCGATAAGCTTTACCTCCTTTCTATTAAGACCTTGGAAATAATTCTCGACCTTCTCAATCAACATTGAGGCAGCTCTTCATTCGGTCATGTATATATTTTCAATGACCCGCTTATCTACTATGTGGGTCGCGGTGCTTAAACGGACCCTTCACACGTCTCGATCTTCCGCCATCGACTCTAAATTTTTCGGAGCTAGCTCTATACTGGTGAATAAAATATTTCGGACTTAGTCCATTCAACTCATCCGGAGCTTACCCAGGGGATGCCTATCTGTTTTTGGAAGACGAATTGAGAGCATGCCTTTAATGTGCCCAACCATCGATGTATGGACCCCTCCGTCAAAGAAATAGCTGATCGCGTACCCTAACTCGATTTCCAGCAATACAACGATGAAAACTCATTTCGGTTTCTCATTGAACTGTATCACGCGAATTCCCAATGAACCGTTTTGAATAACTTAAATAACCCAAACCTTTGTCCGTTAATCAAGCTTCATCTAATTAATTATTGTCCACAGACACGTCGAGAAAAGCGTCAAGAGGATGAACTCTGGAAAGGAATCGACCAAACTCTGTTCCTTGGTCCCAGTGGTAGCGTTGTTTGGGCCAACGTACTCATCGGACGTGTCCTCTTTAGTTGCTTAAACGATTCACTTCTTTTAGGTAAAATTCAAGAGTTTCTTCAAAAGAAACTAAGTTCCATTAAGGTAAGCCAACTGAGAGCGTTATATATTTTGAAATAAACAAAAACCAATCCATTACAGTTGCCCAGCTTCATGGAAGACGTATCAATAACACAAATCTTTTTGGGTGATACCCCACCATTAATACATCGCGCCTCACAGCCGGTTCTCGATGAACGTGGTACATGGATTGATGCAGATCTCACCTACGAGGGCCTAATGCATATGACAATAACGACAAAATTGAATTTACTTCGTCTGAAGCGACAACATACAAAAGTTAACGCTACCGAGGGATCAGCACCCAGTGGTACCCCACCAACGGGTAGTTCACCTTCATCGACACTTGCAGAAGCAGAAATCACTGCAAGTACCACAGATCAGTTAATCGATGAGGTTTTGACCAACTGTGCGATATACGATAGTGATGCTGAGAGTAGTGGCGCTTCGAGTTCAGAAGCCGGTAGTCCAACTGTTGGTTCGTTGGAAACTAATTCTACAGAGTAAGATAATCCATTCATAACCTCCGATTGACAGTAAAGATCCCTTCTTTTCTTTTACAGTACTCAATTCTTTAATTCGTCGCCGGGTAATGCAAGACGTCTGTTTAAGATTGTCGATCGTATTGCCGCTTCCAATCTCTTCCAGTATGCAACTGAGCTATCGTATGTACAGAAAGCGATGGAAAACATGAGCACAAACATAACATTGCGAGTGGACTTAAAGGGTTTAGTATCGAGAGTGACTATAAACATACCACCGCCTCCGTCTGATAGAATTTGGTTGGCGTAAGTCTTGCCATAACAATCATATGAAAACCTTTAATGTACGTGTTGGACTTCTAATTTCTTGCAGCTTCCGCGGACCACCGAGGCTGTGGATTTCAGCCACACCAACTGTTGGCGATCACACCTTCGATTGGAGCATTGTTACCAACGTAATTGAGAGCAAACTCTGTGAAGAGGCATACAAGTATCTAGTATACCCAAATATGATTGATGTTATTGTTCCATTCCTCGGACAATCCACATATAAGGAATAAAGTGCTTATCCTTTGTGAGTTTATTATTTTTCCAGTGAGATAAGTGGTTGATAAGGAGTCCCGTCTCTCTTTTATCTACTTATCTACGTTAATTATTATACATATTCCAAAAGTACTTTCCACACACATGTAACCGACTTTGAACTGTGATTTTAAAAAAAGCTTCTCTTTCTCTCTAACCTCTCTATAGACAACTTAAAACAAAGAAATCTTATTCCGTTCGAACGTTATTAATTCTTTCTTTTTTTTTCTGTTTTCTTATTCAATTTTGTTACCTGGTTGTGTTTCTTGTCTTCGAATGTGATTTTACTTTCCCTGTTGTCATTGTATCAGTTCAAACGCTAGAGATCTAAGTACTTATATAAGAAAATGTCGCGTATTTTATGAATATTCTTGTAAGAGCACACCGGTTCTTATGTTCATTATAATTTAAAACTGCGATCAGATCTAGGAATTCAGGAGCACTATTGTGTTACGAAATTTACATATTTTTCGGTTTTTGTTTTACCTTTTTTTTTTATTTTTTTTTAAAATATACTTGCACGAGGTATACACGAACTTTATTGTCTTTTATACACAAATTAGTCTTTGGTTTATTTGAAAATTAGAATATATTTATATGTATTTGTATTCGAGTAGTTTATCTAGGTAGGGTAAGGAATCGGACAAGGCGAGGAGTTAATAAGTAAAGCGGAACAAAACCAATTTATAGATGCATGGATATATTTCCTTATGTGTATTGTACTTTGAATGAGTATTTATATATAGAAACTGATTGAATGAACTAATAAACATATTTATTTACATTACCTACAGTGGAGTGTTTGATTTTGTTTGTCAGAAATTGAACGTGGACCTTTGTGTGTACTCATCTACTTAGCTAGATGCAGAAAAATGTCTGCTTAACTACAACTTCAGCCACAACTTCCAGATTACATTCCCAGATCGCATTAATTAGGAACAGTATGAACCGAAGATTGTTAATGATTCTTATGTCTACTACACGGATGGATCGAAGTCAGATGGAGCCAGATGATGCTAATAAGGACAAAAGTAAGTCCGTGTTTTAAGTAGAGCTATGCGTTAAAGAGAATAAAAACGGTTCTATAGCCAACAAGAGCATATACAGGGTTATTTTGACACTGACAGCTGTTTCCCGCTCGAAATCTTGACAGAAATTCAGTATCATACCTCCGCGGAACGAAATGAGTTGCTTAACGCTCGAAAAACGTTGAGAAATATTGAAAACTTATTTCCAAAGTGAGTGCTGTGTAGCCCAAACTTCGTGTTCTCAGTTCGTGAGACTGGTATGCTAGTGGACAACACTCATGCTCCCCGTCGTCGTACTGTGCACACAGATGAAAATGTGGCTGCTGTGGCCGAGAGTGTGAGACTCAATTCACGAACATCAACTCGCAACGATCTCAACAGCTCAACATTTCACGCACTAGTCTGAGGAGAATTCTGCACAAAGATCTCGGATTATTCGCTTACAAGGTCCAATTGACTCAGCAATTGAAGGCACGCGACCATCCACTTCGTTATCGCTTCGCAGTTTGGGCCTTAGGCCAGCTTGAATTGGACAACGATTTTGGGAGAAAAATCATCTTTTCTGGCGAGGCGCATTTTCATCTCGGCGGCTACGTTAACAAAAAAAATTTGCCGCATCTGGGGCTCGGAAAACACGCACGTTATTGTCGAGAAGCCAATGCATTCACAGAGAGTGACAGTTTGGTGCGGATTGTAGAGTGGTGGCATCATTAGACCATTTTTCTTCGAAAATGAGGCTGGGAACAACGTTTCGGTCAACGGTGGGCGTTACAGAGACTGAAATTGAAGACATGGATTTGGACGACCTCTGGTTCATGCAGGATGGCGCGCCATGCCACAGCCCATGCCACAATGATCTTTTGCGCACCAAATTCTCAAATCGTGTTACCAGCTATCTTGGCGATGTCAATTGGCCGCCTCGGTGCTGCTATATGACGCCTTTGGACTTTTTTTTGTGGGAAACCGTGAAGGACCGATGTTATGCCAACAATTCGGAAACGATTCAATACTTAAAGCCAATATCATCGAAGCAATCCGAGAGCTACAGCCCGAAACCATCAAAAAGATCTTGGAAAATTGGGGTGACAGAATGCGCTACTGCGAAGCCAGCTTAGGCAGTCACTTGAACGACGTTGTATTTCATAATTAATGGGAATGTTTGTTCTTACTAATTAAGCCATAATACATGGAAAAAAATTAATTCTGTTCATTTTATTTCATTTTTAAAAAGGAACTTATATTTGGCCCACCCTGTATATCCACACCGTTAGCAAGGCTGCACTGCAAACTATTGACGCTTTCAAAACTACATCGAAACCAGTTTGGGACTGCCTACAACTCAAACAGAGTTCATGTTATTAGAGTGCCTGGACAAAGCGGTGATAAAGGCGTTGAAAAGGTGGACGAACCAGCCAGAAAAGGATCTGCATCAAACTTTATGTGGGTTACCAATTAGTGGTGCTTGTGCTTTAAGGCATCCTTCATCGAAATATGTTGTAGCTTCCCTTAGCCTTTCGATTACTTAGGTTCTCTTCAACCTGAAACCGCAGTCTCTTCTATCCTGTTCTGAAAAGCTAGAAATGTTTGCGTATTTCAGAAAGAGTATGCTTGTATTATTGCGGACGTTACTGATTTAATTCTCCACTTCCAACTTCATGATATCAACACGACCATATTAAGTATATAAATTCTACAAAAATATTTATTTCGATTTCTCAGTCTTTAGAAACATGTTGTGGCTGTTTTCAGCTCATTTTTTTGTGTAAACACAATTGTATATAAATATTTTCTATTAAATACTGATTGCGCATTGAGTAAAACTCTCTTAACTTAATCTACAAGCTTAAACGAATGTATGCAAGGAATAAAAGTGTCATCCCTTCCAAGGCGGTTTTCCATTAACCGAACGCTGCTGATATTTATTTTTATTTCCACCTGCGGCCGACCTCGCTTTGCACGAAGCTAACAGCTCATTAAGGTTTTCAATATCTTGCGGGGATTTGCTCAAAAGCTATAAAAGAAATCAGTTGAAATCAACATTGCCAATCTACACAAGTTTCTTGGACATACCAGTTCGATGTACGCTTGTAATTTATCCGCATGTGTTACATCTTCTTGTCCCCGATTATGACGACTTGTTTTTGGTGTTTCAAACTTTTCATTCTCGGCTGTACTCTGAACATTCTCCGTTGAAACTGTTCTATTTTCGAACGCATTTGTGTTGGGACTTGTTAGGATCTCCAATGCCTTCTGCCATTGTGCTTCCATAACGCAATGAAGTTTCTCTGCTATGTCAGCTCTAAACAAAAAACAAAATTTAATAATTCTTAGTTCAAATGAGCGAACTAAATGCAAACAACCTTTTCGTCTTGTAAGAGGTGAGCTTAACTTCCAATTCATCGATTTTTTTCGATGCGTTCGCCAGCTGAATTCGATACAGTTCAACTTCCTCGTTGTGTTTCTCTTGTAGTAAATTCAATTCTTGTTCGTTTTTCTCGTTGATAAGTTCCATTTGTTTAATAGCACGTTCAGCTATTAAACGTTCCCGATCTCGTGCATCCTGTTTGAGGGTTTCCTCAACTTTATCCAATTGCTCCTGGAAGTCTTTAAGTTTCTGTGCAACAACATTTTCGAGTTGTTGCTGATAGTGAAGCTTTAAACCTTGACGCTGACTTTCTAATTTCTTTTGCAGTGTACACTAGAAAGAAAATAATTTAGTGGCGTTTTTCTTTTATAGAATCTCCAAATCATAAGAATATGAGAGAAGTGCTTTATAGTCTGGGACCGGACAAGCAAACCTAAATCAATGCGTCAGTGTGATTGCCAGGCTATGTAACTCTACTGCAATTCAACAATCACTGTAACCCTCATTTCAAATACTCACCTCTTTATCAGACGTGGACGCTAATTTTTCACTCAATGATTTTTTCTGCTCCTCCAGTTGATCGGCACGATTTTTCTGTTTTTGCATTAGTTCCTGTGCCTGTTCCTTATGCTGCCTTAGTGATTCGAGTTGCTTTTCCAGATCTTCACATCGTGTAGCTGCCTACAAATTAAATTTGGATGAGAATATGAAACAAATATAATTGGTTATCACCCTGTACCTTATCGCCATGATATTCCGCTTTAACTAGGCGATCTTTAACTTTTGCTAGTTCAGTGTGAGAGAGCTCTTCAGATTTTTTGCTAGAATGCAATTTTAGCTCTAACTCTTCAATCTGTTTCTTGTACGAACTGCTGCATTCGGTTGTTTTTCTGAAATTAGTTGCGTCAATTTGTTGTCTACTGATCAAAAGTAAATTTAAAGACGGCTCAGGACATACAAGGTCCCTTATTCCTAAATAAGTAGCAATGGTATGATGATGAAATTTATATGCAAGTGAATCGGCTGTAATGTGGTTAAAAATCGAATAACCACGCTGACAGTAGTCTTGTCGTCAAGAAGAATTGTCCTTTGGCAATGACTGTTGAGGACTTCCTAAAGTATCGTAGACATAACACATAAACTTGACGGGGAGAGTGTAATAGAATCAGATTCCTAAGCGCGATGATAACCGCTTTTTTCCAGATCTAAATCACAAGCTTGCTTCTAACTTTAGCTTGTTCCACTAATTTTATTCTAAACACTCAACATTATTCGACTTACCTTGAACAACTTTGAAGTTCGCTTTCAAGTTTTTCGTTTTTATCTTGAAACTTAGCGGCCAAGCTCAATGCTTGAGCCAATTCTTTTTGAATAATTTCGTATTTACCACCCAATTCTCGATGATCGGTCTCCAAATTTGAAAGTCCATCTCTCAGTCGACTTACTTCTTGTTGAAGACTAAAAATAGAAATGTCAAAGACGACGAAAAATGCCCACGATTTGGTTGCACTCACCTAGCATTCTCCGCCTGAGTATTGCACAATGCATTATCTTTTGCCTTATCCACTTCTAGTGCCACAGATATTCTTTGTTGATACTCTAGCAATTTACTTTGCAACGACCGAATTATTTTTTCCAAATGTAATCGACGGTAGCGTTCCTCTTTGAGAGTCAAACTTCCCGGTGCATTTTTACTCCACATTTCACTTAAACTAACAAGATTTCCATCTTGTACTGGACAAATGGTCGCCCTTTCGTTGTAGACTCTATCAACAGACATTCGGTTTAAAACGTTTGGCAAAGAAGCTGCTTGCTCCTCAGCTCTATGATCCAACTGATCATTGTTTTCATTCCAAAGAGAATTGTACTTTCTATCCTCCAGGAAATGATCAATTTCTTTGAGAACGCCAGTGTATTCTTCATTACCCTTTGCATTTCCATGGGATTGATCTTTTGGTGTCGAATGCGTCAATGTATTCGAGCGGGGGAGAGTACTTCGGAAACGTCTTTCGCCCCCGTTGCGAACAGTGTAATTGGAAATTGTAGATAAATCCGATGCTGGAGAAAAATTCGTTTCGATATTCGACAAACGAGCATTAATATTGTCCAATTCAATTTGTTGATTTGGTGGAAGGAACTGATAACTTCCAGCGACGGCTGGCCCTGGTTCTGCCTCCCATTTGGATGCCGACATGTTAGTAATGAATTCTTCGGATGAATACTCATCCAATTGCTTCTCTGATAATGTTGCGGATAGAAAAAGATCCGGAGGAATCAATAGGAGAATATCGGTATCATCCGAATCACTCATTTAGAAAGAAACTCGCAAATTTATTTAAAGTTTTCGCATTTCGCTATTAGATCGCCTAATTATTGAATCTGTCAAATTATTAAACAATACAAAACACTTTTTGGCGTTTCCATGGCAGGGTTGTTAAATAGAAAATACCAAACACAAGTTTAGGTGTCCTCAAACTGTGGCGCTACAAATATTTTTTTTCTTCCTTGCATAGTCCAGTGGTTCCTTCTTCAGTGTCCTGAGCCATAAACTTACTCAGTAAAACGGTAGTGCGTTCCATTCCACTACCACTTTCTTGGCTGGATGGATGCCCCTATTCGTACCTGAATATTTCTCTGGTAAAGATATTCGTTAGAGATGCATACAGGCCAGTAACCCCTTGAAATCTTTCGCAGGTACCTATTAACGAACGTTTGCACCTTTCTCTTTATAGTCGAGGTCACCTTCTGAAAACTACGCCTTCATAACAGCATGGATTCAGCAATGTCATAGGTGAATGTACTGCTTGACCATATTTTGGACAACTTATGCGAGCTGTGGAGAGTATTCGGGAAATTGTTTCTTCGGGCGGCTTAACCTAATTTTGCGACAAATCACTGGAGAATAAACTGTTCAAGATAAGACAATTCTTTCAGCATAAGCTATGAAACTACTTTTTACAGCACACTAACGATTCCGCATGTTGAAGTGCATTGATCTGGTGATTGTTTCAGTTCCTTGTGAAACGTGTGTAGTCTCTTAATTGTTTCAGCACTAAAAGCTCCTTAAGTTTATCAATGTTATACTTAAGGGTGTTTGAACTGCAGCAGTATGCAGTTACACGGTAGATATCTATCTATCTATCTCGCGACATTACCACATCAGCTCTTTTCGAAATCCAGGAAGACCATTCTAAAACAACAACTTATAACAAAATGATGAATTTGGGACTACGCATCGGTTGACCTCCAACCCTGGAAGTATCCATCCTCCGATCCGTTCAGTTAAGGCGTAACTCTAACGGACCTGTCGCACTGTAGTCGTGAATGTGGCCATAATAATCCTAGGTTGAATCTTGCAAGTTTCTTTGCTTCTTGACTGACTGCCTTGAGTAAAAGGGGAACACAACTTTTTTTTTCTTCAATTCACAACAAATTTATTATAACCTCAACCATAACTAAGCGTATAATCATATTTGGTCAAAAATATCAGGACTGTTGTCAATGTCACCTCTGTTCGTTAACGACTCCCTTTCCTGTGTACTTGTACTCAAACCTGTACTTTCTCTGGCCAAGCTTCTCCTGCGAGTTACTACTTCATCTGCTGCATTGAATTTTCTCCGTTTTGGCAAATTCACTACTGGTTGAGTTAGAACCTGCGTTGACCGCATGAAATCATCTTCATTTTCAATTGAACTTCCAAGCATTTCTGCTGATTTTCTTTTACTCGACCCCGAATCAGATATTCCCGCCTGTTCAAGCTTATTGTCCTTGTCCATAAGCAAATCCTGTAACTCGGCGATTTTATCCTTTTTCGAATTGAGAAGCACTATAAACTTTTGCAAAAGTTTCTTTTCTGTACGATTCTTCTCTTCCAAACAATTTTCAAGAGTTTTTACCACATCTTGGTACTTTTGGTTTAGATCCTTTGATTCCTGACACACTGTAGACAACTCATTGCGAAGTGATGCTATCAAATCAACAGCTGCTAGAGTCAGAGAATCTTCAAGATCATAATTAGGTATCATATCTACTTCTAGATACTGTATCAGGAATTCATCGTTCTTGTTCAAAGTAAATTTGTCATCTTCCATTAAATATTGAAAATGTTCAACGCCTCCATTGCGTGTGAGGGCTTCTTTACATTCATCGAAGAACTTCTCGTAGGGAATTTCCAATTCTTCAGCGGATTGCTTAAGATCATCGAGAGAAATGCTACCGCTCCATGCTTTTGATTTATGTCCGTCGAGGATTTTCAACCCGATTTCATTTGATTGCCACTGTGATTTGAAGATGAAGTGTCGAACTGAGTGGGACTGGGGAATTTTATTGATAAACGTTGTAGATATCTCTTCGCTGTCCATTTTTTTAGTAACAAAAAGATTAAGTTTTCATTCGATTTTATGTTCAAAAACTATTGGAGAGATGACTATAAACAAATTTGTTGTGAAATTCTTGACGTTTGTTATCACAAAACAAAACAATTTTTTTGACAGCTCCCACAGGTTCCACAAATTATATGACGGTATTGCTATGTATGCATTTTAACAAGGAATGCTCACTGAAAATGTTTGTGGTTTTTCGCGACTAGAAGTAAAACTACCGTTGAGATCTGTGAAGATCTTGTTTTGAAAGTTTTATTTCTCCCGTCCTTCGTTTTTAGCGCACATAAAGAAAAAGCGAACAGTCTACTTCAGGCTATATCAAATCGCTTCTAAATTCTTGCTCAGAAACTGTACGAACTACAGAGTCTCCAGGCACTGTAGACCTAATAATCAGAGTAACGGCTCGGAAATAAAAAAAAATTGGAAAAAGGTAAGTACCATCATTACCACGTAAAATATATATCTGATACAAAAGGCCATCGTAAACGCTGGCGTGTAGGCCTTAGGACCCTTAGCCAACCTTAGAAACGGCACCAAAACTTACGAACGAAATACAATGAACCAAATGGACCACGTGCAACCACGGGGGCCATTAATCTTACCTAACCTAACTTGTGACTCATAATGTAAAAAGAATATGAAATCCACCTAAAACATAGGTAGGTGAATGCCAAGGTCAGAGTATTCTTTAAAAACACATTGAAAATGGGCACTGTGTGAGAAAAGGTGTTGAAATGCCATCCGTCAACCAGCGTAAAAGAAAAAATTACGTTTTGATGGGCAGAGTTTCTAGGTTTTGCCCCAATTAAGACATTAAAGATCATTCTCTCCGGAAATATTCTGTTATATCTTTTGATGAAGATAGGAATCAAACTCTTGAAAGGCATCAGGAAGCAGTGCTTCGTGCTGTCAAGTCAAGTCGTTCGCCTCCGTTTTATACGATTCGACACATCGCTCTTACCGCCCCTTGGGAATGAATAAATTTAAAAAGTGGTAGAACAAAACGTTTGGCTCCAATCATTTCAGGGCAGGCTTCTCTTTGATCGTATTCAATTCCATATTGTAATTGAAGTGCATTCATACATATATGCACCAATAATCCACCAAAATGCAAATAATCTGTTAAAATTAAATAGACACTTTATTTTGGCTTTTTATTTATAATAATTTATCCCTCAGTGCATTAATTTTAAAACAAGAATAGTAAATTAGTTATGTTAATCGTTTTCTTAAAACAAAGAACTAACTACAGTGGGCGAAGTTACCAGAAAGCCATATTTTGACACACATTCCTAATTGCCAAGGTTGCCTGAACACTATTTAAGTTTTGAAACAATTCCTCCTAAAGAAGTCTTTAACTTCATGGCCGATACTCTCTCAAGAGGGCATCATCGATGCAGACTCAGACCACCGCACGAAGAAAAGCTGGATGATGTAGAAAATATTATAGTCTTGTGCGAGTTTTCTAATGCGGCGGATTTGATTTTTTGTTTTTTGTTTTTCAGAGAATGTATGCTTTTTGAATTGGATATAGAGCTAACCGCTCTGTTCAACGTTGTCCAAAATTGTGCTTAAAATTCTCACCAAGGCTTTAAAAACTGCATTCGTTTGACGGAACCTCAAGTGCTCTCATCATTGACTCTTGTAAAAGCTTTAGAGACGAGGAGTAAAAAGAAACCGCAACTCAATTTCCTCTGCCGTTGTCCAGCTCTTTCTCACAGTAGGAAGATACTCCGAGGTCGCTATCGTTTCAATGATACCAGTGACTTAGGTCAGACTCTATTTGAAACCTACTTTCCTTTATCAAAGAATCTTTATGGTTCAACGTGTAAAATTTCCTTCACAGTGAATTCTCTGAGTATCACAGTGGTCTTTGTATCCAAGTGAGTTGATTCATCCAGTATGTAAAACGAGAAGAAGATACGAATTCCAAATACAAGAACAAGCGATAGTAACACAGTCTGCACAATTCACATATAAACATATCGCCCACTGTTTGATAAATTAAATATTATTTCTTCTTAAAACATTTCCATGCTTATACACATAATCAAATATTTAACGTAATATTTTGCATCATCTTTTTGTTTAGATAAAATTATTTTCTTCACCATCGTCAGTAGAATATATACACAATTTGGCCAACAAAAAAAAAATTAAATGTCCAAGCAAACATTCATATTTTTCTTAAATATCTCTTTCACATATGGATAACAACAATAAACCAAGAGAAAAAAAAAGAAAAAATACTAACAGAAGAATATAAATGATAAAAGAAATCAATGAAGGAATATTATGTGTGTAAAAAAGTTTCATAAATACAAAACGAAAGCGTTCCCAATAAAAGAACATAAAATTACAGCAAATAACAAACAAGTTATGGCTCCTCAATAGACTGATTCGGTAATACGTATAGAATAATGCATTAAGAATAATATATATTAGATTAGACACAATAGATTTTCTGCTTAATATTAAAAATATTTGTTAAATATAAAGTGCTGCCATCATTGTCGGGATCACCTCAGAGGGCAAGAAGGTTCTCCTCTTCTTTTTTCGATGATTTCTTTTTGCGACTATTGTTGGAGGAATCATCGCTGCCGGGCGATGCTACGGATGGTAAACTCTCGGCTGCAGCTGCTCGTTCGGCTAGAAATTTATCAAACTCGGTACTGGTGAGAGTTTCTTCGGGTCCTTCGTTCTCCTTCTACATTGGATAGAATAATGTTAAATAAGAAATGTGTTCTTGGTTGGGTGACGTGTGTACTTATGTATAAGCAAGCAACACAGTTATACATTTCAAAGAAAAATTAAAAGAAAATTTATTTTTTTGTTAATGAATGAACTGGATGAATATCTGCAAGTGTGTTTGTTAGTACAACAGATGATGATAAAGTGAGTAGATGATGGTAGCAGTGTGATAAGTTAGCTTAAATTATATAATTTACAAATATATGTCAAAAGCTACGTAAAAATATTTATGTATATATAATACATGGTGGTATTTTACAAGTTAAAGTGAATTAGTAGTGTTTTATTATTTGTTTAATCAAGTTCTTAAATTCATTAACCCATTTATGCTATATGTAAGCAAAAGGATGGGGAAGTTATACGAATCGAATCTACAAAGGCCATCATATAGCAATCGTATGTTTTGACTGCGACCGCGAAATTTACAATGTGACAAACTTCTGCGCTGTTCAAAAATGCAACTACAACATAAAGTTGGGTACAAAACTCTTCTTCCAACAGTGTACGCTTTTTACGAAAGAAGAAGAGAAGTAAAATATAAGCCGACGCAGAATTCCAGCTGGAAAATAGGCACGGGAACATTAAAGGTGCCTTTGTCTCTTCAACTCAGCTCACTCGTATAAGAAGCAGATCGGTAGAGTCAGCACAACATGACGCAAAAGTTATAAACCATAAAGAATGTGTCCTCGCATCTTTTTTATCGTACATTAGTACGTTGGACTTAATTCGTTTGCATGGGTTGTCATCAGTGAATCCGTCCGTATCCGAGGCTTGTTGTCGCTTCGTAACTATATTTTTTTCCGTGACAGGGCAGTTACCCCGGTGCACAACCCGCAACTTGGAGGACCAGGTCCATTGTTTTTACCCCTGGGACGAGGGGTCGGTTTAACCGATGTCGGTAACCCACTTCGGGGATGTGAGCGCTGCCGTTGGCCCCTGTAGGGCTCATACGCCACCATCTCTTTTCCAGGAACCCAACCGATTCCTGGAAATCCTTATTGGCCTCAGCTCCAAATATGTTGAAGTAGCCCAGATAAGGTGTTGCTCCCGATCCGGAAGTTATAGACGCCACCGTTGATTCCATATAGGGAATTCCTCCGCTGTCGTGTTTATAGTGCTGCAATTTTTGTCTTTTGGTCAACACTCGCGCTTATAAGTTTAGCAAGTTGAGTCCGGGTGGACAACAACCAGTACCCAGTGGCTACCGAGGGGTTACGAGGAGGTAAAATAAGCACAATTGATGTGTAGTAACAGTTACAACACTGGGCATCGCCAAGTTGATACCAATCAGAGCCTACCCTATTACTACAACACCCAGCCACCAAAACTTGTTGTGCAAAACTCACGCGCCAACACCAGAGGCACAATCTTTCAAAAGTCCGTCCAATTACTCGGATACGCCGATGACATTGACATAATAGGAAGAACGCAGCGTGATGTCACTGGTGCGTTTGTGAGTATCGAGACGGAGGCGGCGGAGATTGGTTTAGCGGTCAATGAGGGCAAGACGAAGTATATGCTGTCAACAAGAAAGGACTCCCAACACCGACGTCTCGGACAGAACGTCACTATAGACAGCTATAACTTTGAGGTAGTTAAGGACTTTGTCTACCTAGGCTCCGCTATAAATTCAGACAATGACATCGGCGCTGAGATTAAACGAAGAATAACTCTTGCCAATCGCTGTTTCTTTGGGCTAAGAAGGCAATTGAGTAGCAAAGCCCTCTCTCGAACAACTAAGGTGACCCTCTATAAGTCCTTAATCGTCCCAGTCCTGCTCTACGGCGCAGAGGCATGGACTCTGTCTAAAGCGGATGAGGTTGCTCTTGGCTGCTTCGAGAGGTAAATTCTTCGGGTGATTTTTGGTCCCGTCTGCATAGACGGGGAGTGGAGGAGGAGATACAACGACGAACTGTACGGGCTGTACAGCGACATCGACTTAGCCAGAAGAGTGAAGGTCCAACGACTGAGGTGGCTGGGTCATGTAGAGCGGATGGACACCAATGCTCCAGCTCGGAAAATCTTCGAATCCACACCCGAGGGTCAGCGCAGTAGAGGAAGACCGCGACTCAGGTGGCGCACGCAAGTGGAAGGGGACCTCAACCAACTTGGCGTGCGAAACTGGAGGCAGCTGGCTAAAGATCGAGCTGGCTGGAGAGACTTGTTGGTTGAGGCCCAGGACCACGCCGGTCTGTATCGCCACCTTAAGTAAGTAAGTTAGTACGTTGGACTGCTGTAGCAGCTGCTTTGTTCAAGCCCCAGCAATATCCACCGAGCAATTTTTGCAGCACCATTTTTCGTCGGAGAATGAAAAACCCCGTAGAGTGCAATTTGTTTCTCAATTAGCCGTTTGCAGTCAGCAATAAATTGTAGGTCTCTTCCATTTGTGCGAAAAAAAATATGAATGGGTGCGAGAAGCTAGGTCTTGGCCTATTCCGGGTTATCGCACCTTCGAGTAATCTTTTGTTCCCTGTGCATAAGCGGTGAGTGGAGGAGAAGATACGACGAGTTGCATGGGCCGTATAGCGACCTACAGAGACGAACCCAAATACAATGAATAAGGTGGCTGCGACACATAAAGCTGATAAACACCGGCAGTCCGGTCCAAAGGATCTTCAAACCTAAATTGAACAGGCGACGCAGTAGAGGAAGAACGCGACTCAGATGGCGTGTGGAAGTAGAAAGGGACCTCAACCAACTTAGCGTGTGAAACTGGAGGCAACTAGTTAACGTTAACGTCTAAAACAAAATGGCAGCAAAGAGTACGTTACGTCTTATGGATTGTGATCGCGATGGCTCAGTGGTTACTGCGATGGACTTTGTCTAATCACATTAAATGGAGCTGGGATGTTGGTTGGTTTAGTGGGTTTAGCGGGTACATTGTACCCATAAAAAGTGTACTCATGGCAGTCACACCAAGGGATAGGGTTGGCTTATCCGGAAACCACCCAGAAAGGGATATTAATCTCAGCAGTTTCCTAAAATCAGCGATATTAAGGTCCTTCAGCCCATGAAAGAAGCTACTACCAAGAGTACGCAATCTTCTGGTGCCCAATGCGGGACATTCACATAGCAGGTGTCGGATGGATTTCCTCTTCGTCCCTGCAGCTTCTGCAATAGTCGTTGTAGGGCAATCCAAGACGCTCCGCATGGATTCCTAATCCGCAGTGTCCTATGAGGACACCGGAGACGATTCGTATTTGCCTTCGACTAAGTTGTACGAGATTTTTGGACTTCTTCTTATCGAAGACTGGCCATAGTGATCTGGCTATTGCACATGTGTCTATGTGACACCATCGCGTATTAGCCCTGATCATGGTTTCCTCATCTATATCCCCGTAAAGAGTGCTAATGGGTGTCTTCGCGATCGGAAGGGTGTATGCAGGATCTAGTTCTGCACCCCTCCTAGCAAGTTCATCCGCCCTCTCATTGCCTGATATATCTCTGTGGCCCGGTACCCAGCATAGAGTCACCTTGTTGGTCTTTGATATATCGTTGCAGTTTTGTCTGCAGACCTTCACGAGCTTCGATTTTATCGATGCTGACTGCAGAGACTTAATAGCCGCCTGGCTGTCAACATAGATAGTAATGCTTTCTCTGACAATGTTGTCATTTTTTATTAACTTCGCGGCCTGTAAAATTGCAGTTATGTCGGCTAGAAAAACGCTGCACCCTTTCGAATTTTGAGCTGGGATGTTTCTTTGCCGTTTATGTCAACCAGGCAGCATATGGCACGGGCCATAATCCATAGGAAAGTAAAAAAAAAAACACTCAAAGCATAAATGGGTTAATAATTTCTACGAATACTACAAAATTAAATAATTTTTAGTAGCACAACATTCAATGTACACTGAATACACCTTACTTACAGAGTTGCTTAACCACGCCTCCATTTCATCGAATTCACTCTCTTTTGGTGGTAGCTTCGCCAAAAATAAAACCATAATAATATAACATAAAAAAATTATTTTGAAAATAAAAACACAAAAAATTAATTCATGTAAACAAAAGATGTTACATAAAGCAAATTTACAGTAGCAGACAGGATTTGTTTTAAGACACAAAAGCCGACAAAACTAAAACAAAATAATAAGCCCTTTGAATTATTTTAAACTAAAAACAGAACTTTAAACCGTTTAAATAAAACCTGAGTGTCTGCTTACTTTACTTACCCCCTCCATGGGTGGTTTTTTGAACGGCGAACCCACGCTGCCCGCTGTGGCGTCAACCGACGGAATGTCTTTCAAAATGCCGGTTTTACTGAAATTAAATATTAGCAATGGTTTAGTCTGATATGACATTAGATGGCACAATGTGTGAGACAGGATGTCGCCCGTCTAACGAATTACTTTTCGTTTATTCAAAACTTACCTAGTAATTTCGGAACTTTGCTTTCGGGACTGTGCCAGCATATCGAACTCGTCTGCTGGCGGTGCTACTGCATGTGCTTTAACAGCTGCTGGTGGTGCAATTTCAGCGACTTTTGGTAACTGTGAGGTTGTGGTGACCAACTCTACAAAGGTATGCTATTGTAAAAGAAGACTCATATGTCGTCACGTGTGTTTTAACTTACCAAATTTGGAGAAATTTGAGGTTAGTAAATTTGTTCCACTGGCCGTGTCACTTAAATCGATGAGAGCGTCCTTTGCCGGATCTTTAGCTGAAAAAAAACATATAAATTCACATTGCTTGTTTAAAACGGAGGATATAGATGGGCTAACCTGCGGGTGCATTTGGTACACCAATAGCTGCGCCCAAAATGGCTGAAGGAGATATAGTGGCAGTGCCATTGGGTGCCCGGTTCTTTTCATATCTCTGGTGACGCAGGAATAGATTATTCAATTCATCATTTAATCGTAATAGCTCAGCGGTGATTTCATCGTTACTAATTCTTCCAATCAATTCAACGATTCTACCCTGCATTTCTCTGAAAAAAAAAAAACAGAAATACCATTCAGTTTGTTGTTTACATTCCTGTCAAATGGTGACAAGTCAAGGAATTGATAACAAAATTTGTCAAAAGCAAATTTGTAGCAATGCGGGAAACATATTTCTACTGATAAGAGTTTATTTCTTACGTCATCATACTTAGTAGATGCTAGGCGAATATTATACAAAGATGAATGGAAGCAGAGCATTATTTGCCCGCTTCTCACGAAAGGTGATCCTGTGAATTGCGCCAACTACAGAGGCATCAGTCTTCTTAACATCGCCTACAAGATCTTATCTTCCCTGTGGTGTAAACGCCTGAAACCGCTCAACAACCTGAT
Organism: Matsumyia berberina; assembly: GCA_917880715.2. NCBI lineage: Eukaryota > Metazoa > Arthropoda > Insecta > Diptera > Syrphidae > Matsumyia > Matsumyia berberina. The sequence continues at coordinate 11,860,423 of OU862870.1, forward strand.
CGATACCCACCACCGTGTTTTATCGACTTTAACGCCCCGCATGACAGCATTTATAGATACGAGCTATACAAAGCATCCCTGCCAAACTCGTCCGTTTGTGCAGGATGACTATGCAGAATGGACGCAGCTCCATCAAGCTCGATCAAAACCTCACCGACACCTTTGATGTCAAAATACGATTTAGGCAAGGCGACGCGCTGTCATGCGACTTCTTCAACACCTTTCTTGAAAGAATAGTGCAAAATTTATTCGCCAACACCAGAGGCATAATCTTTCAAAAGTCCATTCAATTACCCGCATATGCCGACTATATTGACATAATCGGCATTGAGGACTCGGCGAAGATGAGGTTGCTCTTGGCTGTTTCGAGAGGAAAATTCTGCGGGTGATTTTCAGTCCCTTCTGCATACGACAAACTGTACGAACTGTACAAAGACATCGACTTAGCCAGAAGAGTGAAGGTTCAGCGACTGAGGTGGCTGGGTCATGTGGAGCGGATGGGCACCAATGTTTCGGCCCGGAAAATTTTCGAATCCGCACTCGAGGGATAGCATAGTAGAGGAAGACCGCGACTCAGGTGCCGCACGCAAGTGGAAGAAGAACCAACTTGGCGAGACTAAACGCAGCTAACCAAAGATCAAGCTAGCTGGATATGGCTATCGATTGAAGCCCTGGTCCAACCCGGACTGTAGAGCCACCTTAAGTAAATAAGGCCTAGCCCTTCTAGTACAGGTTACGAGGGTTAGCAATTCCGCGTTAAGATAAGAAAAAATTAACATCCGGCACAACAGCCCGAGATGGAACAAGGCTTAACTTCTTGCCACCATCCATGTTGTGCGTGTTATATTACACAATTGAAAGGGACCTACAGCTTATTACTGACCCCGGATGTCGGATTGAAAAGTGTTCTTCGTGACAAATTATACTCTTGCCCAGCAGTCAAACGCACTAACCACCACTTCTTCACTTCAACTTACTTGCAAGTTTGGGTTAAATCAGTAAACAGCTTATAATCTTCTGGATCCTCCTCTCCAGGCTTCAAGTCATTAAGCATTTCTCCCAAAATCGACATACTGAAGCCTACCACTTCCAACTCTGATTGTAGTTTTGTCGTCTGCTCTGGTGTAAGCACAGTTGGTCCACTAATCTGAAATCAAAAAAACAAAATCAATTCGAAACATTCTTTACACGTAAATATAAATTAATTACAATTACTCCCGAAGTAGGTGCGCCTACATGCTGTGGAGATGTTGGTTGATGTTGATGTGACACCGGTGGTGGCTCTGGAACGCTCTGTAGACAATAAAAAGATCAAACATATATCCGCCCAGTCAGTCTAACAAATATTTACCCTTTGTGGTGTATAAATCGGTGCCATTGCATCCAAATCAGTGTTGGGAAATTCAATTCCCTTGTTCTTCAGCTCCTGATACACCAGATTGACACCATTTAATTCGGGTTGATTCTTAAAGGCATCCGCCCAGATTTGGATTAAACTCAAAACTTTCTCCTGCACTACAGCTGGTGGATCATTCTTCGGTCCAATAAGCTTAACTAATTCTTGAATGAATTCCTTGTGAGCCACGAGGACATGGAATGCTTTGCCACAATTTTTGACACATGTTTCCAACACCGTTAGGGTGAACATAATCACTTGGTTATTTTTACCAGCATTTTGGGTTAGACGCCGTCGAATTGCTTTCATTGCGTCTCGTGCTGTATCGGAAGACTCATTTATCATATCGCATATCTCCATGTTGAGGGCCCAATTTTCTGATGCCAATGTTGCATCGGTTGCTTGTTCTAATGAAAAAAAAAATTCAAATTAATTGGATGCGTAATATTTCATCATAATCCACAAATGCGCGGTGGTAAATAGCTAAACGAATGAATGTTATCGTATATCATGACACACTCATTGCTCGGAAGTTAATGACCATCAAAATCAATGTCACCGATAAGCAACCTCATCCAGAGTCATTTGAGACGTTATCTAGATTTCACCAGCTTTGGGTAGATAGAACCTCAATAAAAATGTCTGCGTTTCACAAATGTTTAACTTAATTTTTTTTATGAAGGGAAATAGCATCAACGTAACAGCTTACGATGTGATCAATCTGATATCTACGCACCACTTGTTCTTCAAAGACAGGGATCGTTCTTGACGGGTTCTGGAGGAGAAGATTCAACGATGAACTTTACGAGTTGTACAGCGACATCGCCCTAGTCAAAAAGATACGTATCCATGGGCTCAGATGGCTGGGGCATGTAGAGCGAATGGACACAAATGCTCCGGTTCGCAGAGTCTTCGAGTTTAACCCGGAGGGTCAACGCAGTAGAGGAAGACCTCGACTAAGGTGGCGCGCACAAGTTGAAGGGAACCTCAACCAACTTGAAGTGCGCAACTGGAAGCAGTTAGCTAAGAACCTGGCTAACTGGAGAGGCTTGTTGGTTGAGGCCCAGGTTCACACCGAACTGTAGCGCCACCTAAGTAAGTAAGTAAGATTGGTCTTTGACTTGATCAATCATTATCTTCAAATCCCTAGTATTCGATTCCAAACTAAACTGGAAGGACAACATTGATGAGTGTAAATATTAAGAAAGCATGTGTTGCCTTCCACTTACGGCTCGATAGCCTGGTGAAATATACTTGAGGCAATTCCAGCTACCAAACCTCAGCAAGCTTCAGGCGACAACCTGCATCGGAAACATGGGATCAATAAGAACTGCAGCTACGGCGGCTATGGAAATCAGACTAGATTTCATTCCGCTGGACTTATACTGCAGCAACATGGTTGCCGAAAAGCTTATTATGGTGAGGGTAGGAAAATCTAGGTCATCAACTCTTTACGGTCACGTCTTTTTATTATCTCGATGGGATTTTGAAAGTAAGCCGACAGAACCTGATCACATACATAACTCCGGACCGCACATGAGACAGTCGTATGTTGAAAGTTGTTTAACCCATCTCTTTGTGTGCGGAAGTCTAGTGGCGTGAAGTCCTCAATGTCTCTGTGGTAGCTCGGAAGCCCTTTGGGTATGACACGAGGCGGTTGTGGCAGCATTGTTGCCAGGCGATTGGGTTGGCGTAAGTATTTTGCATCATCAAGTGGCGCTCAATGACGATTCTATGCAATTCTTTGTTATGGCTGACTTGGAGATTATTCAATTGTGTGCAGCTTAGTTTTGGTGTCCAGTTGGGACCAGCATACTTCAGCACGGAACGACCGATCGCTTTATACGTGTGGCGAGAAGCGCCTGTGCCTTTACACCAAAAGCTACCGCGTATGGATTTAAGCTCATTGTTGGGCGATCTGAAGTGGTTTTCGATACATTATGAAGATTCAGTGGTGTGCTATTAGAAAAATACTGAAAGGGAGTGGTAAAGTCTGTCCGGGAAGCCACCGATTCTTTTGGAAGCAGGTCTAGGATGTTACTGTAAGACATTATCAAAAAATTAAATATCAACCTTCACTGAAAGCTCCAAGATGGAATGAGGCGTTGAATCAGGGGAATAGCGCCATGTTGGCCAGACAGAGTTCAGCTTTTGATAGTTTCCTTACGGAGTTAGTGCACTCTCCAATGGGACTTAGGACAAGGTCCTCCAGCCCTTTATATCAATTGCCAACTCAAGTTGGAACAGTTTAGACAATTGTATAGGTACCTGCAGAATTTTTAGGAGCACCACCAACAAGATCTACAGAGCTTCTCCACACATTGTAGGGAATAGAAAAAAGGATTGATAATCAGGCTGTCTAACAAAGGTAATTGTGCTGTCGGTAGCAGCCAAGGTATGATGCACAACAGCTAAAGCAGTTTTTGCGCGAAAAGGGGAATAATTGGAGAGCATACTCGATGCTGGACTAGCTGGTTTCCACTCTGGGTCCTCCTGTGTCAACCGCATCAAAACCATGCGAATTGATCACCGTTCGTCATTTTATTTGCTGTTTTTCGATTTGGAGAATGCATTTGACAGTACCAACAATGAATCAATCTGCTTTTCCTAGCACAGAAGGTATCCTCATCGTCATCACTATGAGGATCGCGGGTTTGGGGTGCTTAAGTTGACCCTCCACATCTCCAGATCTTCCGGCTTTGACTCTAAATCATCAGGGCCTATATCCATAAGGGTGGAGGTGAAATTTCGGTCCAAACATCTCTGGACGTATGTGTTCCTATAGCCCAGTTACCTAAACTAATTGCCACGATCCTTGTAATATCTATACGGGTCTTGTTTTGTAAATCTTGAGTTTTCCTAACCTTCTGAATCAACTTTGGATTCGTCTGCGTGTTCTTTGGCGCTATTCTGTTTGAATTGATACTTGCCGCATTCGTTGCTCAAATTTCAATCAAAACCAAAACAATTTTTTCGTACTCCATGGCCTTCGTCAAACCGATGTAGACAAAAAATACAGGTGAAGTCTGGGTGAAGTCGAAAATACACTTTTGATTGCGTGCACATTTCTTCTCCTTTTTAAAGCAAACGTTTCGTGTTGGATAGCCTCCACATTAAAAGGGCATTTCCTACGTTTATACAATTTGAACTGTTACGCAACAGTTTTAAAATATTCATATTGTGTACCCACACTGGATTTTTCATTACTTTCGGTTCAAAAAAGCAGAAGAACTCATGGCCTCTCTTCAGTACCGGCGGAGAAGATAGTCATAGCATGGAAGTACATTCACTCATAGAGAATTCCTGGCATCTGGATCCAATTCTGAGTGTAATGCCTTTCGTTTATTCAATTGGGTACAGCTAATAGGAGTGCTCCTTGCAACACAAGCGAATAAAATACATAATTCTTTTGTCACCTGCAATGCCGGTGCACAATTAGAGAAAAGGCACAAGCCTCTTACGAAATGATAAGGAAAACAATGAATAAACATGAAGCCACCGATGAGTCAAAGTCAATGTACAATATAAAGTCACAAGTGATAAATTTTAAAGATTTGATTAGAAGGCATAGGCAAACAAAAATGACAAGCGAGCCTGGTGCGTGTGTTGGTGAAACATATGCTTGAAGGGAAAGCAAATCGTTGAACTTGCATTTTCGCTTAGACATTATTGGCGTATGCATTCAAACAGGGAACCATAAATTGGTTAAGCATACACGTTGTCAGTCAAAGTAATTGGATTCAATACGGGAAGTGGTTTTTGCGAAATTATAAGTAAACAATCGCTGAAACCACCGTTCCCCTCCCCACAACAACCAGTTGAAATTCAATATCTAAGGTGTTACCAATCCAATCCAATCTGTTGTTACGTAAACAATTTCTCCGATTACTTGTGCCAGAGAAAATGTAACCATGCCGTCCAATTAGTCCGCACATTCGATGTACCTCAATGAAAATAATTATTAATTATATTTTCCTTTTTTCCAATTGAAAGATCGATTCGAATAGCAGCCAGACAAAGGGGTGAGGCTTGAGCCGGGGGACTACACATCTCTTGGTCGCTTTGTCGTTTCCAAACGACCTATGCACGCTGACTAATAAATGTGAGCAATGCTAAAAGGGTCGTTCGTTATCACAGCTCATCTAATTTGAATAGTAAACACGCAGACAACTAGAGCTGCAAGTTGATGGACTCCGAGTGATGTCTCATCAAATTGTTGTTGCCATTGAAAATGAAACATACATCTAAACTCTACATGTAGACCGAAAAAATGCGATTAAACGATTACTTGCTTATATGCGATTACTTGCTTATATTTTGAAGATAACGCAAGTAAACCGCAATCTTTTGTGAAATGTGCAATGAAATGCCGACAATTAGTGGAACAAAAAATGTCATAAATTTCATCACAAACGTAGATACAAACTGTATATACCCGAAAAGAAAACTTCGTCGTTAGCAGACCGAGGAAATCAATCGCACGAAACACCAGACCCCGTAAAAATTAAATGATTTGCAAGTAAATAAAATAAAATTTCTTGATAATAAAAAATAAATGAGTGTACAAACAACAAACTCTGCAAAGGAATTTCGAACGAAATAAGTTAATTGAATTACCAATTCTTTGTCCAACTGGGGTGGAAAAAGGGTTTCCGCCCAAACCACCCACATTGAAGAAGGATGCCATGTTCCGATATTCGACTTAATTGCTTTTCTATGCAATGGATTGGGAATAATTTCACTTTTTACAGCTTTCTCGACACAGAAAAACAATTTCACAAACGGGAAAACAATTTAATTTCTTGTTTTGAGGGGAAGAACGCAGCAGCAGCGACAGAGCTAAAAAGATACAAACGTCAAGTGACTTTTATTTTCGCCTTGAGAGCGTAGACAGAAGGGAAATGTCAAAATGTTGTTGTGGGGTGAGTTGTTTTTTTTTTGCTTCTCGTTTGTTTGTGGAACGTAAGCCAACAGAGTAGCCAACTTTGAAATGCTAGCGAGTACATGCAAAATAATGACCACTTACTTAGGGCTCCCCAACAAAGAGCCAACGAAAACGCAAAGTTCCCTCGCACCCTTGAGGGATGCTCGCCTCGCACCTCATTCGACCAATTTTGAAAACTGCTGTGTTTTCCGCCGGCGTACCTCAGCTACTTCTCATCTCGTTCTCAGGTATATCATAGTAAGCTCTGCCCCCACTCGGCTTATTCGAGTGGTATCACTACACACCTAACTTGAGCTAAGTGTGTAATGGTCCTTCCACAACAGCTCCCTTACCTACCCAAAACTTACCTATGAGTCAAATTCTTAACAATGGCCGGTATTTATAACGAATAGGCCTTATAATTTCAAGCTCAACGACGAAAACCAGAATAAGGGCATCTCAATCGTAAATACAGTAGTAGATGTACTAGGTTGAATGCAAATCTATTATCCACACACATCACTATATAGAACTCTACTCCATTTACGCAGTTTTTTTGACGTTTAACTTTTCTTTGGGCACAGTTGTCTATCCTTTATAAATCTTGGCAAGTTGAGTCCGGGGAACTGTCGAAAAAATTTCACATCTTGTGCGGAATCTTGAAATTGTAAAATTGAATTCCCATTGATAACGATGGCGTGCAATGCAAGCAAAGCTCCCTTCCTAAGGATTGTCGCTGTAAGTAATTTACACTATCAAAACAAAAATCAATAAATTGCATGCAAAAATCCATATAACCTGACCATCCCAACGCACTGTTACGTAAAACACAATTTTTCGCTGTCAATTTTTGATTCAATGCAAATATTTTACCCATTGATAGTAATCGAATTAATCGTAAATTTATTAGAAACGTGGTTTTGCCACACAAGCGAATCCTCGACCATACGGCCAAGTAGCTGAAGTTCAATCCTGTGTTCTCCCTAATAAGACAGTGGTCGCTACTGCTAATAGCTCTCTTCCAGTGACCAGGGTCTCTATAGTTTTTCGGTAAGTTCTCGTTGTAGCTTGTATGAAACTTAATACTCATTTGTTTCCACTTAAAGTGCTGGATCTCGCAATGAGTCCTACGAAAATTTGGGTGCCAATCACATTCTTAGAATCGCAGCTGGACTCACGACTAAGAACAGAACTGGCTTCAATATCACCAGGAACCTGCAGCAAATCGGTGGAAGCCTCACCGCTTCCTCTGATCGGGAACTGCTTACGTATACCATTGAGACAACCAGTGATAAGCAGGATCTTGGATTGAATTTGCTGCAGGATATCATCCAGCCAGCATTTAAGCCATGGGAGCTTAATGATGCTCAACCTCGCATCAGGACCCAAGTTGCTGCCGTGCCTCCACAGGTTGAGATTTCGCAGTAATAGATCAAATAATGTGCTGATTTCCATTCGCAGGTTCGGGCTGTTGAACTCCTCCACAAGGCGGCCTTCCGCACTGGGCTCGGCAACTCAGTCTACATCCCTAAATACCAAATTGGCAAGTTGTCCAGCGAGTCATTGTTGCACTATGTTGCATCTAACTGCACTGCCGCTCGTTGTGCCGTCGTCGGTGTTGGCATTGATCAGAACACCCTCTCCGGTTTCGCTCAGAGCTTGGAATTGGGGTCCGGCACTGGCAAGGATACCCCTACCAAGTACCAGGGCGGCGAGATTCGTAAGGACAAAGGCGGTCAGCGTGCATATGTAGCTGTTGCCGGCGAGGCTGTATTTGCCAATCCACAAGAGGCGCTCGCCTATGCTGTTTTGGAACAAGCCCTAGCTGCCGAACCTGCAGTTAAACGGGGTAATGCCAACGGCAGCTTGGCTAAATCTGCAGCATCAGCTGCTGGTAATGAAAAAATCGACATCAGGGCACTGAGTGCTATATACTCTGACTCTGGCTTGTTTGGATTCGTAGTCGCCGCCGATACCAGTGTTGCTGGAAAGGTAAAGCGCAACTTATTCCAAAAAATTTCTGCAGTCAATCATTTGCTTTCTTAGGTCGTTGAAGCTGCCGCCAGGGTATTGAAATCTGGTTCCATATCCGCGGATGATGTCAAGCGTGGCAAAGCATTGCTCAAAGCTGCCATTTTGGAAACTTATAGCACAGACGTGGGTTTGCTTTCATCTATCGGTGTCCAAGCTGCTGTCCAAGGTGGTGTGCAAAGCGCCGATAATTTGCTTTCTGCTGTCGATGCTCTTTCTCAATCGGATGTTCAAGCTGTAAGTAGTAGTTTACACCGTTCCAAATGACCTCCTTAAAAATGCAACCTTTCCATTTTCTGCAGGCTGCCAGGAAAGCCGGTTCATCAAAACTTTCGATTGGTGCTGTTGGAAACCTAGCCAATGTACCCTACGTATCCGATTTGTCTTAAGCCCGAAAAGGCGACGAAAACGTTCTGTAATTAATTCCCCGAGTAATTTAATTTCTATTTTAATCAGATGTAACAAGAGGCACTTGATAAGCAATGGAAAGTTTGCTTAAATCCACAAAAATAAAACAAATTAAAACAATTTACACAAGTGTTACGTCATTACACGTTCAAGTTATCAACAGTTTTCTTAAATTACAGACTGGTTCTTGTTCGTTTATCTTTGCCTATGCGTTTGTCCAATGGGTTATGATAAAAGACTAAAGCCTGACGAGTGCAGGTTGTCAAATGTTAGAAAACGACATGGCTGATGTTTCCTCAGCTGCTTCAGTTATTAGCGCTGCCATGGATATCAACATAGCCCTGCGAGAGGCGTTGAAAAAGTACTGATTTGCGAAGCCTGCAAAGCTCATGATAAACGCCAAGCTGTCCTATGCATTTTGGAGTATGCCGAATTGCACGAAGTCACCGTCCACCTTGGTTGCCATAGCTAAGTGGTTAGTGCGTTGGATTGCTGTGCGAGCTGTGTGGGTTCAAGCCTCAGCCATGTCTATCGAACATTTTTCGGGGCACCATCTCTCAACGGGGATGACAAACCTACCTTCGCCGTTCGGAGTCGGTCGCTAGCGAGAATCTAGGCCTTGGCTCGTCCCGGGCAGTCGCGCCAGCTTTTTATTTCATTTATCATTCTCCACTTGCGGACGCCATCGAAAATGAGGTCGTTCTCTTCTGCGTTGTCCCTTAAGCGTTCGATCGAAAATTCTACGGACTGAAGCACCGTGTTTATCCGCTCTGCTTAACATAGGCACCTTAATCGTTCTATACGTGTTTTTGACTAGGTCGATTTCGCCGTATATATTAAAGATGTGTACAATTAAGGTGGCTAAGTCATGTAGAGATGAGCACAACCTAAACGCAACCACTTTTGAAAGTCTACGCAGAGGAGGACGACCTCGGCCCAGCGCACGCATTGTGCCGACTGGAGAGCTTTCTTATTTAAGATTCTAATTCATCCTGAACTGTATCTTCATCAAAATTAAAGTAAAGAGCCACAAACCAGAGCCCATTTGCAGACAAATACTTCAATCTCTCGTCACATCAGTCACTTTCATCCCCCGACTTGGATACATTTTGATACAAATATAAAATTTTATTCGTTTAATATAAAAATTAAAAATGTTTGTATGTGTATAACTTTGATCTTTGGAACATAACAAGAAAAAGGAAAAGATATGCTTAAATCAATAATACGACGTTAGATTAGTGCAACAATAACAATGGCAACGAACAGAACAATTATCACTATCCAGTAACCTTAAAAAGAGCCAAACAAATTAGAAAACAAGAAGAGAACTTGTAAAACTTGCAATTTACCCCAGGTGCTGTCCTGCCGATTGACTGCTCCTATATTAGAAGTCTCAGTGTGTATTCTCGTGTCGACACGATCCATGGAATCAGCCAAAGTACCCAATATATCTGCCAAAAGATTTTTTTAACTTTAGATCAATACAGCAAATCGTTTTTTTTACCATTTTGTTCCTCAACTTCTTGACCCAGCATTGAGGCTAACTCCTTTTGCCTGGAGATACTCTTGGACAATGCATCAAGGCCACGATTCTGGTCTTCCATAATCTGAATTTGTGTCTGCTTCAACTGTTCCACATCAGTGCTGGTATCAATAATAGGAACATCATCGTCTTGCCATACGGAACGCGATGAGGATGGAAGTAAGTCTGATCTTGTACTGGAGGTGAATTTGGTTTTCGACTGCTGAAGTTTTGATTGCAGAATTTCAGTAAGTCGCTGACGTCTTTCTGTCTCTTCGAATGTACTGTGAAGAAAGATAAAAGAAACTTCCTAGTTGGTTACATTTATTGCGACTCAGACTTACATGGATCGGCTCCTAGCAGATGCATCTAGCTTTTGCTTTAGTTGACGTAATTCTTTTTCGAACTGATCAAGGTACACTTGTATGGTCCTAGTAAGTTCCGGATATCCCTGGGGACGGGTTTGTTCCCTTTGCGAAATTTTTGCTAGAATTGTATGACTCAGTTTCTCGCACGATTCGTACTCGGTTAGCCTGTGCGATATAAGCAATTGAGATAATTGTTAGGTGGACTCTTGGGAACATGTACGAACCATGAATCAATATCCACCAAGGACATGTTGATAAATAATTAAATAAATCGAGTAAACAGAATAATTGTTTCGCATTAAATTCTGAAGACGAATGACAGTTGACTATTTTCGTTTATCTGCTGTCATAGTTTATACGAATTGCTTTAGGTATAAAGTTTTGCACATCGGTGGTGCCAGTATAATTACCGATCTGGAAAATGTACGAGGAAAAGAGATTCTGCTTGGGAGGCGGACATCTTTAATTTCCGTGGTTAGAATTTTGAGTCAATGGAATGTAGTCGGTATAGACTTGAGTGCTCAGAAAATTTTCCTCAGGTCCAAAATTAAGTTTTTTAATAGGTTATTATACTACAGACTAAGGTGGACACGGGACGCAATCCAACTAGCTTACCTTGAGTTTTGCACGCCAGGTTGGTTGAGATCTGTCTCCACTTACAGACTATCTCAGTAGTGAGATTTTTCTTTTGAGCAGTTCCTCCGTGACAGAATCAAGCCCATATGTCGATGGACTCTTCGATGTTGATGAATATCGCGCGTAGTTCGCCATTGTTTCTCCTCCTTTGCTTCTTATTTATGCAGACGGAACCCAAGAGAACCCGAAAAAGTGTTTTTTTTTAAAACAACGAAGGGCCCCTCATTCTTTCCAATAGAGCCGGACTAGGATGTTCGAATTTTATATAGAGTCAGTTCAGATTTTCAAAAGAGAGCATATCAATTCCATTGTCAATTGTCATTCATCATTCAATTGTTTATTTAAAGCGTCCATCTTCAATGCAGCCCAGACCAGTCACATCAAGTGGATCGAGTTAGTACTGGGTCTCTAAATCGGTTACAAGATTAATGTAATGTCGGCCCTTCAACTGGAGCATGGATATTAGCGAAAACAGAGGAGAGACGAACAAGATTTAAAAGGAAAAGATCATCAATTACTGAATTGCTTCATTCGACCACCTTCCAAACACCTTCTCAGGGAAATCACCTGCCAATAATAAAGAACTTGGCATCACTTCCCCCACTTGATATGTGTACGACGAAAAAGTGTGAAATGGTGAAAAATTAAAAAAGTTTTTTTGACATTCCCGTGGAAAAAGGTTCGTGTTTATTGTTTCCTCAAGTATTTTCACAAAATCCATCATTTATTACATTAAATCAAGATTCGAAAATATGCCTGTATAGAATGTTAACAACCCTAGTGCACAGTGCATTTGTTTTACAAAGTGTAAACTCAACGAGTATTGTCTAATTTCGCAAAACAAAGGACCAGGAAAAAATAAAAATAAAAATTTCTTCTCATAAGAAAAACGACGAAATCCTATTGTTCATTCCTATTGCAGGTGTGTAAAAGTTTATAAAAGTGAAGAGAAATATATCGCCCCTGTGTAGATACCAGTTTTTTTTTTTTTTTTGAAACGCATATGGAATTGAAAACGAAAATTTTGCAATAAAACCATTTGTGTCTGTGTCGCCGTCATACCCCCCGGACCGAGAGAAAACTGGAATCAAAAGTTTTCCCGATTGGGAAAAAAGTAAACCCCTTTCCTCCCCGTTCGCGAGTGTCTCATACTCCTTTCGCTTGAATTCTGTTTACCTTGATGAAAAGGAGGATGCTTTCCCAGCTTATCCCAGTCGTTGCTTGGCGTGTGTGTGCTTTTTTTGCAACATTAATCCGCTGAAACTGGTTATTTTGGTTTTAAAAATAAAATGATCACTCAGCAAAAGCAAAAGGTTGTTGTGTTGTGATTGTGAGTTACCCACGTACACATGGTGGTGTTGTGTGAAACACACAAATGTCTCAGGCAAGTGGTATCAATAGCCTTGTGGGGAATGGGCCACCGCGCGATGACGAAATCAACGAATTTCTGTGTGTTACATACATTTTGTTGCCAATATAGGTTGTACGACCGAACATAATGAACATACGTTTTGGTAATTTCCCATATTTCTGTAAACGAAGGAAGCCAACGATGATTATTGTTATTTCTCTGTAATTACACTTTATCTATGCCAACTGTTAGTACAGAGGTGAATCATTTCGCTTGATTGGTTCTACCTTCCAACAGGTCAACAGCGGAGTAGTGCTACACTGGAACACGTAATAAGTACTCCCAATCAGCTGTTTTAAAATGGATCAAACGCAATTGTGTTCGAATCTATTTTCCATCGGATTTGGCTGGCGCCTTAAAATATTGATTGAGTAACCCAATGAAATCACCTTTCACCGTTCCGGTAATCTTCTCTGATCAATTTCACACGGTCAATTGGGGTAACATCAGGCCGGGGTGGTTACAACAACGAATACTTCATATTAAGACCCGTATTTGTTGTTTTTTCTCTCTTGAAAGTGGACAGAAAATCCGATCAATATGGCTTACTTATGATGGTCGTTAATTTTTGAGGAGTGTTCTGTGTGCATTGCGTGATGGGTAGCAGTTTTCTTTGAGAGAAGATTTATTTTTCAAGTTTTTTTTTTCGCTTCGTTGTTTTCCTCTTGCGCGACGACCATGACCCGGGTGTGTTTGGGTGTTGTTCTAATTTCTTTACGAAATGGAGCATTGAGAGCATCAGCAAAGGGTGTTTGTTGTGTGTTTTCTTGGAGCTCTAATGCAATAATTTCACTTTTTAAAAATGAAAAGTGTGTCGCTCACTTTCAGAAGCTACATATTGAATTCGTCAATGAATATGGAAAGTATGCATTTGTTTTCCCAGAATTCACACTCATTAAGTCAACATTGTTTGGATTGTTGTTTGATATTTGAATTATCACTTTCTGCTACCAGACTAAATCGTAGCCGTGTCGTCGTCGTGGCAAAAAATAAATTAAACCTGGCGGTGCCGCTTCATTTAGCGTTGGATTGATTACGACTTGTTTGGAATACGCGATATGTGCATCGATAGCACTTGTTTACATGTAAAGAGTTACAGGAAAAGCCGTCGGTAATTATTATAATCTGAGTTAAGTACTTAACGAGAGAAAATGCGGCTCAAATGTCCACGTCGAGGGTGAAACTTTCGCAACAATTACTTCCGTAAGTTAAGTTGAGAGATTATAGTGTAATGGTTTAGTTTAATAAGTTGTTTAACAGATTGATATCAGCTAACCTTCGGGATGGGGAGGCATTAGCCTTTATATAAGCAGAACGGGCAACTGTTACACTTTGTTCGTTATAAAGTAGAAAGTATCATTTAGAACTGTCTGGTGTAGTTAATATTTTAACACAAAATTCGATTCTAAACTGAAATGATAACCGGACATTGCAGCACAAATGCTCTCGTCCTTGTACATTATAGAATTGCTATCTTCTTGGTCAAGTTTATTTACCAAAATTGGGCTCTGTAGAGGCCTCCCCTTGCCATATGTTTTGGCCGATACGATCTATGACAGCATAATTGCACAATCGCAGTTCTTGACATCTCTTGGTGTTTGAGCGGTTGATAAACTTTTTAACTCGTCAAAGTCTTATTTTTGAGTACCGCGTTGGGAGCTTCTGTTGGTGCTCCCTATAGTCGAGCTTTAGCTCTATGTGACTGGTGGACAACCCACAGAAGGCAAATGGTCATGAAAAATCTGATTCCGGGCCGTGCCGGCAATCTAATTGACTTTGATGCTCTTGTATCCGGGAATCCAATACCAATACTTGTGAATTTGATTTGAATAGTGGTCTAGCAGCTTTAGGGTAATAAGATGGGCTTAGAGTCAAAGCTGAGTAATCAATGCACAGCTGTAGAAGAAGTCTACTTCCGTCAAAATCTGTAGGTGATTGTTGGTCTTGTCTGCATATACGGTGAGTAAAGGAGAAGACAAACCACAACATAAAAAGTTCAAACATTTTGAACCTCGACCGCAAGACGGTTTGATATTCTTCCAAATATTCTGGCTCGAAGCACTACATTCGCCGCTCTTATATGTATTATATTGCAGCACTTGTCTCCATCATCGTACCACGGGGTTTTTCTTCTCTATTCCCACAGATTGTTAGCGTTTATGGTTGTCATAGTCGATCGTTGTTCGCTTACACGCTCCATTCATGTAGCTTTCTTCGGTCTACTTATATTAATTTTTTTTTTAATGTTTAATGGCCATCAGATAGACGTCCTCTGGGTAGGCCCAGGATGAGATTGTTGGACCAAGTCCGAGATCTCACATCTCCCTGTATGGGAAGAACATCTTCTGATGTTTTAGAGCCAATGGTGGAAAATTGAGAGGTACAGGGAGGTCCACCTAAGCACCTTAAAGCCCCGACTTTGATAGTGAATAAGCGGGTCATTCGGAAAATTATGATGATGTTTGATGGCAAATACCGCTTAAAATATCTGCGCAATACTGCCAAGGTTCATTACTTTTGTTTTTCTTACTTACTTAAGGTGGCGCTACAGACCGGGGTGGTCCTGGGCCTCAACCAGCGTCGCCAGCGATCTCGATCTTTTGCCAGCTGCCTCCAGTTTCACACGCTAAGTTGGTTGAGGTCCCCTTGCACTTGCGTGCGCCATCTGAGTCGCGGTCTTCCTCTACTACGCTGACCCTCGGGTGTGGATTCGAAGATTTTCCGAGCTGGAGCATTGGTGTCCATCCGCTCTACATGACCCAGCCACCTCAGTCGTTGGACCTTCACTCTTCCGGCTAACTCGATGCCGCCGTACAGTTCGTCGTTGTATCTCCTCCTCCACTCTCCGTCTATGCAGACGGGACCATCACCGACGAATCACCCGAAAAATTTTCCTCTCGAAACAGCCAAGAGCAACCTCATCCGCTTTAGACAGAGTCCATGCCTCTGCGCCGTAGAGCAAGATTGGTACAAATAAGGTCGTATACAGGGTCATCTTACTTGTTCGAGAGAGGGCTTTGCTACTCAATTGCCTTATTAGCCCAAAGAAACAGCGATTGGCAAGAGTTATTCTTCGTTTAATCTCAGCACTGGTGTCGTTGCCTGAGTTTATAGCAGAGCCTAGGTAGACAAAGTCCTTAACTACCTCAAAGTTATATCTGTTTACAGTGACGTTCTGTCCAAGACGTTGGTGTTGGGAGTCTTTTCTTGTTGACAGCATTGACCGCTAAACCAATCTCCGCCGCCTCCGTCTCAATACTCACAAACGCACCAGTGAGATCACGCTGCGTTCTTCCGGTTATGTCAATATCGTCAGCGTATGCGAGTAATTGGACGGACTTTTGAAAGATTGTGCCTCTGGTATTGGCGCATGAGTTTTCCAGAACTCTTTCAAGAACGATGTTGAAGAAGTTGCATGACAACGCGTCGCCTTGGCTAAATATTTTGTTTTTACCACCTTTTAATGAAGAATAACTCCGGCAGAAGCTGTGGGAACGAGGAAGAAATAAGTTTCTTGAACATCTGCCATGTAGATGGCCAGAAGGACGGCTAACCGAAATGGGTGTTAGGTTAGGTTAGCTGGAAGTGACTGCCAGCCTGGTACCACTTGGACCAGTGATAGGTCCATTGCGATTCAACATGGATCTTGGATAATTCACCTTTACATACTCGCAGAATTACTTGAAGCTTCTGATGAAAGGTAGGAGACTTCTAATATGTGCATTGAATAGATTGCCTAGATCGTTGTAGGAGAAGGCACCTAAGTCAGTATTTCCTCTATGGGAGAAAGCAGGACAGGTTGGAGCATAGTTCGCTCCTCTTCGTCATCCATGTAGCTTCTGCAGAAATCATTTGAGAAGACGTCAAGCCTTATTAAATGCTGGCCTATTAGACAGTGTCCACTGATGTCATCTATAGTAGCGTTGATATGGAATCTCTTGAGGAAATCACTTCCTTAGAGCGTTTCAGATCCAGCTTTAGCCAAATTTGCTTTGTCGCTTGATACGTTGTACGACCTGTCGACTTAAGATTTGTCCTTTCGAGAGCATTTCGCTTAAATATGTTGAGAAAGGTATGTCTAAGGTACTATATTCTGGTAGTATGGGCATTGTTTTTCCACATCTGGCGAGTTCGTCAGCCCTACAGTTCTCTGGAATGTCTCTATGCCCCGTCACCCAACAGAGGTAAATCTTGAACTACTCTGCCATCTCTATGAGAGACGAGCTGCAATTTTGGGCTGCTAGTGAATTTGATGGGTGATAAGTTGTAATAAAGCTCTAAAGGGAGACTATGCACAAAAGCAATATTCAACTTAACCCCGACGGCTTCTATTTTAATAAAAAACAGTCATAAGAATTAAAAACAGAAAATTCGTTGCTTTATATCATATCGTATCTAGAATACGTCATAAAATCTTGAAGTGATAACATTAGTGTGTCGTTTAACCGCTTCAGCGATTAAGACGCTATATTTAGGTGGTTTTTCGTTGAGGCTTTTGATATCTGTGTCGATTCGGTATTTGATTCAAAGAACGACATATTTTTAAACTGAATAGCACTTTATTCTTGAAGTTAATATTATGCGTCACATTTATGTGGTGAATGCATCAATGCCGGTTTTTTAAGCAGATATATGTGCATATGCACATAAAATCTTTGTTTAAGGAAATCGTGTTTACATTGCACTGCTAAAAGGATGCAACTCTAGTCAACTAGGGTACCTTACGCTGTGATTTTTAGGAATTTTATACTCATTTGTTTGTTGTACCAGCAAATGCAGCATTTCGTTATCAGTGTTCTCAGTTTGATTGTTCAGATGATGTTGTCGGCGTTATGCTTATCATTTATCAAACAATTGTCAAGTTTTTAGTGGAATCTTTTGCATTCAAATTCCGCACATTCTCTCATAAATCGCAAGCAATACTTATAATTTCACTCCGGTTCTCCTCATTTTTCTTTCAGAATGAGCACTACCGATATAGATTTGAATGGAACAACTGTTAAACCGAACTACATAGTCCAGGTGACACCAGCATCACAAATGGCTTCAGCGATGGATCCACTAAGCCATGTAGGCGATGGTATATTTTTGCAAACAAAGACAGCACAAGGACTGGCGGGCGTGTTTGTCTGGGCGGCCCTTTTTATCACATGCCAACAGGTAAGGTCATTTTTTTGCAGTTAGTTTTGTTTGTAATCACGTCTCGCTTAGATCTACCAACATCTGCGATGGTATACAAATCCCCAAGAACAACGATGGATAGTTAGAATACTTTTTATTGTACCAATTTACGCGACTTACTCGTGGATAAGCTTACTGTTTTTCAACTCAGATAATGTTTATGTTTATTTTTTCACAGTAAGAGATTGTTACGAAGGTAAGTTGGCGAGACTGCGCACATACATATTTCTTTATAAAATTGCTTTGCTTGCAGCTTTTGTAATTTACAATTTCTTATCGTTGTGCTATGAGTATCTTGGCGGGGAGGGTAATATCATGTCTGAGATTCGGGGTAAACCGATTAAGACCTCTTGCCTGTATGGTACCTGTTGCCTGAAGGGGAAAACATACACAATTGGGTTCTTGCGTTTCTGCAAACAAGCAACTCTGCAATTTTGTCTCGTGAAGCCGTTAGTGGCGTTTATCATAATTTTCCTGCAAGCATTTGGACATTACCACGACGGTGATTGGAGGTAAGTTTGCGGCACATTTATAACCTGCGGATATAAAATGATTTATTCCCAAACAGTGCTAATGGTGGCTACATTTATATCACGGTCATCTACAACATTTCCGTGTCTCTTGCCTTGTACGGCCTGTATTTGTTCTATTTTGCGACAAGAGATCTGCTGACGCCGTTTGAGCCCGTCTTGAAATTCTGCACAATCAAATCGGTGATTTTCTTATCATTCTGGCAGGGTAAGAGAATTGTTTATGCTTTAAGCCCACACTTAGTGTGATTTTATTTGCAGGTGTTGGTTTAGCTATTCTGGAGAAGGCCAATGTAATTTCACCGATTGTCGATAGTACTGGAGCCACAACATCTACTGGTACAGTGTCAGCTGGATATCAAAACTTTTTCATTTGCATCGAAATGCTGTTTGCCGCTATTGCATTGCGTTATGCCTTCCCCTACCAGGTAAGATTTATTTTCATAAAAAAGAAATACACCCAACAAGGTGCCGTGCAAACAAAGATAAGATAATCAAGCTCATTTGTAAGGGTTACTTTGTGGTAAACAGTGTTACACTCAATTAACACCTTCCCTGACGGTAGACGTTTCATTTCTGTCAGTATGAAGACAAAGTGAAAATGAAGTGAAAAACGTGATAATGAGGAACGCAAAGAGTGTCAGCTGAGAGGCGAAAACATAAGTTTTTAATTTAGCTAATTGCAATACACTTAGTCAGCGACGTTGGTGTTGGGAAGAACTTTAGATACTTATCAGTTAGCGGTATGCAGATAAGAAAGTATAAAGTATTTTATGGAACTACAATGAGTCAGGGAAATTTGGGCAACGTGATAAGTTAATTACCCAATCGAACTGTCATTTGACGAATGAAATTTCAATGAATTACGAACTGATATGTCAGTTATTGACTACTGGAACCGGGAATCTAGATATGGCTACACGATCCCATCCGGGGATCCAACAAACATTTAAGTCTGCAACGTAATCTTTGTTTGTTAATCAACCTCATTGGGAACGGCATCCGCAGTATGAAACGTTTATACGCCATGTCTATGCCAAAGATAAATAGCATCCCAATGACAATGAAAAAGTAAACAAAAGCATTCAATGTTAATTTACTCCTCGCCAGGCAAACAAAGTAATAAATTTAATTGCCTAGTCGTAAATCATCATTCGGAAAGGTTACACTTTTCACACAATAAATGAGTGAAACCAGGTGAACGATAGGCAGTTTGCAAAAATATGAAAACTAGTCGGCATTGTCTGTTGGTGTTGGCAGCTTTTTAGAAGCGCTGTGTTTTTTTTTTTCCTTTGCTATCATTGAAGGTGGCGGTCCCTTGAACCAATTAGCCTTTTTGTTGCCACGACTCTCGTGACCTGGTTGATGACGTTTGTTGTTGAAGAGACAGTCATACAGTTTAGGTCTGTTCCTTTACTTTTCAAGTAGCTTCGAGTTATTTCTCAAATTTGGAGAAGTGGGGATAAATTCTCTCAGAGAAAGCAGAAATTAAGAAAAAGTAAAGGAACGTTTTTTTTGTAAGTTAAGGCTGCTTGACAAAAACGTCAAATGCAAAACCAAAAGAATTGGGCGCGTCCCATTTCTCAGATATCTGAAATTTCAGATGAACGGAGCATAATGATTGGACGAGAGCCTGTCACGTGACAGAAAAATAAGACAACTTTTTTGAGGTCGGCGACTGGATTGTTAGTCTAAAAATGGTCGCGTTCGTCGATCTAGGCAAAGTGCTTCATATGCCTCCAATCGATTTCTATTGGCTGAGAGTGACAGAAGACGAAGCACTTTTATTGAGGTCGGGGACTGGATTCTAAGCCAAAAAATTTTTGCGGCATATGAAGCAAAATGAGAATTGACATAAAACAGCTGACATTTGAAATAATTTTTGCATTTGTTTGTTGGACTTTACAATTTCAATTTACTTATTATTGTTTTTTGTTCTTTTTTCCATTTCTTTTTCTATGATGTGCATTGAAAATATTTTATGAGCATGTTTATTTACGTTTCGTGCTTATGTGTATATGGAAGTTTTTGGAATTTTTAACAGGTAAACAATACTTTGTTCAATCCAAATAGTGCCATTCCATGTACGATGCTTTTTAATCATTTTATTTAAAACGCAAGTGTGTTACTTTCAAACAATTTCATCCTCAGAGTTAATAGTGTTTCATTATTCTACATACAATTACAATTTACAAAATAACTCTAATGCAAAAGCAGAAAGTAATATACAATTTTGACTAAAAATCCCCTCCCCGACCTCAAAAAAAGTGCTTCGTCTTCTGTCACTCTCAGCCAATAGAAATCGTTTGGATGCATATGAAGCACTTTGCCTAGATCGACGAACGCGACCAATGTTTGTCTTACTTCTCTGTCAGTTGAAAAGTGTCACAAACAGCTGATATTTCAAATTTCAAATTTATTCAATTGCTGTATTTCGCAAATTTGCCAACAAATATGCATGTTTTAGTTACAAAAAACATCTTAAGGGTCCCTAATGAGTAATTATTCTGCACACAGTTACATTTCATACGCAAATTCGATGGGAAAGCAGAAAGTAAAAATGCAATTTTTGCATAAATGTCAATCAGCTGTTATCTTGTTTTTCAGTCAAGAAACTGCGTTCCATATTCTAGTCTATCTGAAATTTCAGATATCTGAGAAATGGAACGCGCCCATTGTGAAAATTTAAACGAAAAATGACAGAAATCTATTTCAACTGTCATAAGATCAGCTGTTAGCTGTGTTACAAAAGTTGCCTAAAGAATTTTCTTGGGCTGAAACTCGTAGCTCTCTCAGTTGAGGGGAAGTGATTTGCCATCTCGTGGCCTCTCTCTTTTGCCAAATTGTTGTGTTGTGGAACAGGATAAGGCAGTTTTTCGTAGCTTTGGTTTACTTGAAAAAGTAAAGGAACAGACCTTTTGTTTCGAACTTGAGTTTCAACCAATAAGCTTCTCTTAATTGCCCGATCATTAGCTAACTGCTTACAGTTCCGCATTTTAAGTTGGTTGCCATCCCCTCTGTGCGCGTCGCCATAGGCAAGGTCCTCTTTTACTACGTGGCGCTCTACCTATTATCTAGCCATTTTCAACGAACAATACGTAGTTTTTTGACTGGATCGATGGGTGTCGCTGTACAGCCCGTATAATTCGTGGTTGAATCTCCCATCAACGCAATAGCAAATTTCTCGGTCTAAACAAGAAAGACATCTTCATCCGTCTACTATAGAATTAATGCTTCAGCGCCGTATAGTAGAACTGGAATAATTAAGAGTCTCCGTCGTTGTTCGGCGTAGGGATTTACCACCCATTCGCCTTTAAGCACGAAGAAAACCGTGATCGAGAAAAGTTTTTCTCTTTTTGATTTCTGATAAGATGTCGTTATCAGAGGTAACAGTAGAATGAAGGTAAATAAAGTCTCTTTCTACCTCGAAGACATGGTTGGTTGGTTGGTTTAGTGGGTGTCCTAAAGACTTACTAAGACCTCAAGCGGGTCCATTGTACCCATAAAAAGTGTACTCATGGGAGTCAAACCAAGGGATAGGGTTGGCTAATCCGGAAACCACCCAGAAAGGGATAGAAATCTCAGGAGTTTCCTAAAATCAGCGCTATTAAGGTCCTCCTGCCCATGGAAGAAGCTACTACCAAGAGTACGCAATCTTCTGGTGGCCAAAGCGGGACATTCACATAGCAGGTGTCGGACGGATTCTCTTTCCTCTTCGTCTTCTGCAATAGTCGTTGTAGGGCAATCCAAGACGCTCCGCATGGATTCCTAATCTGCAATGTCCTGTGGTGACGCCGGAGACGATTCGTATTTCCCTTCGACTAAGTTGTACGAGATTTTTGGACTTCTTCTTATCGAAGACTGGCCATTGCACATGTGTCCATGTGACACCATCGCGTATTAGCCCTGATCATGGTTTCCTCATCTATATCCCCGTAAAGAGTGCTAATGGGTGTCTTCGCGATCGGAAGGCTATATGCAGGATCTAGTTAGATCTGCTAGATCTCGAAGACATAGTTTGGAATGTGCTGTCCTATGACGTTTTGCCTAATTCGTTGATGTTGGACGCCCTTTTCTCTTGACAGCAAATATTTGGTTTTGTCCTTATTCTTTTGTCTCTACACTCGTGAACGCAGCGGTTGCAGTTCGTTGAGTTCTGCTAATGATACCAATATCGCCGGTGACCACTTTAGCCACAGTTTTTTCATCAGATCCCGTATCGTAGGAAGGTGTCTTGCACTTATTATAATTGATATATCGTCTCTAAAGTAATTTACTCATAATTATTTGTGTTCTCGTTTCTTTCAGGTGTACTCACGTAGCTGTATCGGCGACGGACACGGAAGATCTGTAACGATGCAATCAATCTCGAGCAGCTTAAAAGTAAGTTCTCTCTATTCGTCATTGTATTCAATCTGATCTAAACTATCTCTTTCCCCTTTTTAGGAAACAATGAATCCCAAGGATATTATGACAGATGCAATCCACAATTTCCACCCGCAATATCAACAATACACACAATATAGTTCAGGTAAGCTCTCATTTACTACCAATCTTCCATCCCTTCACTTGCTTTTGAATTTTTGCTTCCCCATGCGCATGCCGTATTCAAATTTCCTTTCTGTTATATGTTAGTGTCTTTGCTCAAATTCTCACTACACCTACTATCCACAAAAACTAACATCTCTTTGGCACATTTACATAGCTAAAGTCACAATTGTTATTAATCACATTAACCACATCGCGCGTTATATAGCCGTCACAATGTAATCAACCGTAAAACGTTTGTGTAAATCCTCTCAAGCCGTAGAACTAATCACACATTGTGGTGGTGGTGAAATCCAGCTTTACACGCAAAAACTAAAACACCAGTATGACAACTGGTGTGTTCTTTGCGCTAAATGAAAAGAAATAATTTTTTGATTTTTCCAAAATTTTGTATTTTTGCAGAAGTAACATCGTCTCAGCGCTATGAGAAACTCTAAAGCAAATGCTAATACACACAAAAAAACCAATACAAAAGCAAAGTAATTCGAGCAAGGAAGCTAAAACTAACTTGAATTGCCTGTGTATTATGATTTTTCTTTTTGTCATAGCTTTTCTTTTTTTCTAAGTGACGTGCATACTATTTATTTTATTGTTGAAAAAAGAAGGAAACAAAACGAAAGTAGGACCTACGACAATTACAATTGCATTTACTGGTTTCTTGTCTAAGAAAAGAATTTATGAATGTCCTACCAAAGGATTCTGCATCGCATCGCTAAAGTATTTAGTTTTCCTATGTTTGTGTTAATTGAATGCTCTCGTTGCTGTTGAAACAAAATTTTGCTATACGTTCATTGTTTTTTTTTATATTTTATTTCTATTTCTATTTTATTGCACCTTGTACCTTTTTTTTTTTAATAAAAAAATGATAAATAAATTGTTAAAAGTAAACACATTCAATACAGACAGGTTATCTTTTCCAACGAAGTACTTAAATTAAAATACGAAACAGGTTTTAAGTCAAAATTATACTAAACAGGCAAAAAAAAAATAAAAATTCGCACTGAATGGAAAGTAACCAAAAATTCAAAAGAAACATAAACATTTACTTTAATATTATTTTGTATGTATATTTTTTTTTATTGTGCTTTTATTACGTAATTGTGTCTTATTTTTCGGAGCCTTATTCTTAGCAAAGAAGAAACTATATCTTTTAATTTTTTGTTTAGTTTATGTGATAAATTTATATGTATGATGTCGTAATCATGCTCGAAAAATGCGCATAAAGTATCTTGCTTGTTTTTAAGAGTTGTGGTAAAAATAAAAAATTAAAACACGTGCGAGTAAGAGATATTATTTTCTTGTTGACCTTCGCAGAATGTATTGTATTTCGCTTGCTAGCCTGAACAGACCTTATGTGAGATCGTCTCATCATCGAATGTGTGCATATGGCTTTCTAAATAAAACTGAATTATAATCCAGCCCTAACATATACGTGCATGTATTTTGGTTCACCTTTTACCCAGGCAGTTTATTGTGGTATGCTGTCTCTTGTAATTTTCTTGGCTCTGAAATCACAAACAAAAGCGTGAAAAATTGATTAAAAGAGTTGTGTGCAAGAAGATTGCGATAACAGCACAGAACCACAAAAAACTGTACAGCTTTGCTTGATTATCCAATTGTACATTAAAATGCTTAAGAACAGATTTATCGGAAGAAAATCGCTTCTCGCACGGCGCCTCATCCCACAGCTTTATCGAGCCAACGTGCGCGCAGCCTCCAAACAAATCTACTTTCAAATGGTTCAAAGTCGTTATTTTATAATCTGCCCTCAATGAAGACGTACATATGTACCTATTAAGATGGGGCAGCTACCCTTTTTGTTGTACCCTTACTCTTAGGCATTTATATCCTGTTTCTCCTGGTGTGATCGTGTACGATTTTTAGGAATATGTTTCAGCTCTCTTCAACTCTTTCCCAATTGCCATGACTCCTCTTTAACCGTTCTGCGCCATTTATTTCCCGGTCAATATAATATGCCGTCTTGGATACTTGTACCCCATCGCATAGCGTAGTTAGGTAAGGAGTTGTCGCTTTTTCGAAATGTATAACCAATCCACTGCTATCCCATCGTTAGATGATTGTGCCTGTTGATTCCTGATCCGTAGTCTGGTAAAGATGTTTGTTAGAGAAATGATAAGGACATAAAACCCTTAAGATGTTTCGTTAACTGCACCTCGCACCTTTTAATCAATGTTTGCAGCTTTCTTCTGAAAGTAGAGGTCATTTTGCGAGTGCTGCATCATTTCAAACGCAGACTTCGCTTTGCTGATTCGGCTGGCAATATTTTGCTCGGTTTCACCATCAATCGAAACATTGCTCCCCAGTAGCTCTCTACTTTCTCTACCGATTGTCCATTGAACCTATCTTGAGCTGATAGTTAATTCTGAGGCTGTCTACAACCTCACGACGAGCCCTTCCCTCTCAACACCCTCTGTCATTTGCTGTCGATCTATAATCTTATGTGATAGAAGGTATAATGTTATCACCGTAAAATCGAAGTGTATGTCCGTTGAAATCATCCATCTCCGATTCCTCTGACAGCATTTCTTTGTCCAGAACGTTGAGTTATCATAAGTTGCTTTGCTATTAATTTATCAGGAATATCGAGCGCTGCCGTCTATCCCCCAATCGGG
This sequence comes from Matsumyia berberina, assembly GCA_917880715.2. Classification (NCBI taxonomy): domain Eukaryota; kingdom Metazoa; phylum Arthropoda; class Insecta; order Diptera; family Syrphidae; genus Matsumyia; species Matsumyia berberina. The sequence goes on from OU862870.1 coordinate 11,886,014, forward strand.
AGGATAATCCCCCATTTCAGGACAAAACCCCTCATCTGTCGGGCGATACTAAAATATCCCCCAATTGAAACCAATTACTGTACATTTCGACAACTGGCATTTTCAAACTAACTCGAACTCGAAAACTAAACGGAGTATCGTAAACGCGCAACAAAAGCGGGAAAGTGTTCAGCTAGTTCGATATTCCGCTCAGTTTTTGAGATATTTGGTTCGAATCGAGATATTGAATCGAACACAAACGAAACATTGAAAAAATTTCTTAAATATTTTTTGCTTAGAACAACGAAACTACAAGAATCAATTATCAGATCTTAGCGTACCTTGAACCGTTATTTCTTCAAAACGATTTAAAAATATTCCCCGAAATTCCCAATAATTCTAAAATTGGATGATTTATCCCCCGTTCGGGTCAAAAAAATATGGCAGCGTTCTTTTGCGAAGGCAACCCGGATAAACTCTTTGTTGACACCGGCTAATACCTTCTCAAAATCATTGAACAGCAGGTGATGATAATCGTCACAGTGATTCACAGCGTAAACCTGCCTGTCCGGCATTGAACCTCTTAAGACGTTGGTTATCATATTTATTTACTTATGATGTTGTTACAGCTCCGTGTGAACCATAAGAATCTTAAGCCAGCTGTCTCCATTTGCGTAGGTATTTCTGTTTTTGTCTTTACAGGCTCTGGATTGGGTTGCGGGTGGCATTAGTTTGATCGGGTGACTTTCACGTTATCTTATGAATATTAAGATGCTAAACACCAATATGTTTTGTCTTGCGACAAAGTCGATAAGCCTGTGTCTTTTACTGGAGGTCGTCTCGTACAGGCTATGTCTTTCGATGGTTGTGCCAAAGATTTCCTTCTTTCCGATCTTGACATTGAAATTTCCAAGGACGATCTTGAAGTTATATCCTTTGGCCGAACCCCATTGGCTAACATAACTTTTTGTGTTTCCATGTGAAGTGATCCCCTTCATAATTCTGTGGTAAACATTCCGTATTAGTCACTCAGAGGTTTTAGAAGTCCATGACCATGGCGCCCACACGGAATATCTATATATAGCACAGGCAAAAGTCTACTATTTACCTTCGATGAGACAACGACTGTAGATTAGATGTTAGTATCAGGATGTTCTATTAAGCAAATTTGTTATCAATGTGTGCTGTATCGAGACGATGAAAATAATGTTTTGGAGTCTGAACTTCAACCTACATATCTGACCGAAGATTTGGCTTTAATTTAAGCAGAAAACATACATTCGGTTTTGATTATAAAATGTTCAAACAATCGACCTTCATCTTAGGTACATACAGGTAAACATACATTTATCACCCATTTCGTGGCGCTAATGTTTACTTAACAATTCACCCGAGTAGATTCGGTTTCATATTCGATGGAAACAGGAGTTTAAATCGTTTCCGTTTCTTTTGGTTATTGCAGTGCATGCTTTGTACTTTTTTCATAGCCTTGAGGTTTATAGCTCTGCCTATCACTAGACCAGTCTTCTGTATGATCACTCTATAAAAACATTATTCCGAAGCTTAGTATTGGTGTATCTTTTCAAATTTCCTTACACTGTTAAAATTCAATGTATAGAAATGTTGTAATCGTGTTCAACACTGTATGACTCCCACTTACTTGATGCCATTGAATCGTAAAAACAGCGCATTTGTGTATTCATAGCACATTGAAGCATTGAGAGCAATTCAATTACGTACTAAGACGTGGTTTTGAATTTGTTCACGGCGTTAATTTAGGGTAAAACCTATGTGATGAGAATAATTAAAATCTGTATTAAAAAAAACTGGGTAACATTTTGCTTAATTAGACACCTGGAAACTTGTAATCAGAAATGCATCATATTTTTCGTAGACAACAACAACGCATGCAGCTCAATACGTATATAGTCGCGCAGTTTTAAAAAGACGGGTCATTAGGTGTGGTATGATTGAAATAATCAGAGACGGCTAGAACAGCGGCAATCGAAGCTATAAGTGCCCTGTGGTCAAGCTCGACCCAAGCACTTAACGTGCTGCTAAACATCCCGTCTGAGTACCTGTATATTAAGTACGTCGTTTCCTATAAATGAAATAAATAGCTGGCGCAACAGCTCAGGATGAACCAAGGCCTGACTTCTCGTAACTATATGTTGTGCGTGTTACATTTTTTCGCACGAATGGAAGGGACCTACAACTACAATTTATTGCCGACTCCGAATGGCGAATTGAGAAGCTCTTTCGTCATTTCCTATAGCGTTGGAAAGCTTAGAGAATCTGGATTCTGATCCGCGCCTTGAATTTACTGCCAAGTACTCTGATCTCAACCTTAACTGATTACATGACACTTCAGCTAAAATTCAAAATTCATTTAATAAAATATTCACCAACGGCTCTAAGAGGGACTGCCGCGTCAGATCTGGTGTCTACTCAGCTAAACTGAACTTCTTCAAATCGTATCGCATTCCAGACTCCTTTAGTGTATACCAACCGGAAATACCAGGCAGAGAGGTCTGTAAGATAGCGTTACATGATAGCGAGGTCGTTACTAAAGCGCTCCATTCAAACACACGTCTTCCAAATAATTAGAACAGTATATGGACGTAATTGCTTCTCCTCTGGGTTCCCGGTCATGTATCATAAACGGAAACCTGAATGCCGGCGAGCAAGCTAGATGGGGCTCACCCCTTGATAGTTCCCTTGCAAAGGTAGTATACTCTCCATTGGGACTCGTCAAGGGCAACATTTTCCAGCACTTTCTACCAATGTTCTACTCTATGTGGAATAGTTTACAAAAGTGTGCCATATCCCGAACGATGTGGGTCACCTACAGCAAAAATAGAACGAACGCCCTAAACGATATAACTCGTGTTTAAAAATACTCCACTGGAGCACTCAGACGCAACCGGTACTAGGAAGCAGTACTCAGTGTTTTAGTGGAATTTTTTCGACTTTCGGAGAAAGCCGAGAAGGCGCTTCAATGACGAGGAGCTTACAGTATTAGCACTCACCACATCGGCATCGAAGATCTCCCACCTGATCCGAGCAAAGGAAGGGAATCGCAAAGTATCGTTGATCTTCTTAACAAGCGTCGCAGTGGTGTCACTACTATGACATTAAGATGCTGGGCAAAAGCGAAGTGTCCCATTAGAACGCCAATAAGTTGTCTACCGTCTCTTCTACTCAGTGACAGGAAGAATGCCGCTGATTACAGACGTTAGGGAACATTCGTTTAGTCTGCCTGTATCCTGGAGAGCCGTGCCACACATAATTGTGTTCGTAGGAAACCCAATTGTGGTTGCCGTGGTTCAGTGGTTAATGCGTTGGACTGCTGACTGAGCGGCGTGGCTTCAAGCCCCAGCCAGGAACACCGAACATTTTTCAAGGCACCACCTCTCGTTGGGAAATGACAGGCCTCTGGGAGTATAATCTGTCATGAAAGAGCTTCTCAATTCGCCGTTCGGAGTCGGCAATAAATTGTAGGTCCCTTCCATTCGTGCGAACAATACAAACACGCACAACATGAATGATTACGAGAAGCTAGGCTTTGGCTCATCCCGAGCTGTCGCGCCAACTATTTATTTATTTTTAGGAAACCCAATCATCAACGTGGGCTCTGACCAAAGACGTTGGGAGACTGAAAAACATCCTGTAAGCCTTGTCTAGCAATCTCATCGGAGACTTCATTTCTAGAGATCCCATTGTGACCCAGACAAGAGTCAAAGAGTTTAACCTTCCGACCGAATTCGGAGAGTCCTTGCATTCACAAACTATTCTGGACCTGGTTAAAGGGTTGAGCAAGGCCTTAAGCGAAGCTCGGGTATCGCTTCAGACGCAGGTGCTCGGACCCTTCCATCTATTCTTAACTATATGCTCCTTGGCCATTGGAATATCAAAAGTCTCTGCTTGGAAAATGGAAGCATACTTGCCTAATGAGTCGTGAATTCTAGTGTTGTCGGCCTCCACGGAGACACCAGCACCAGCGTCTACAGCTCAGTCCTGGTTAAGATTCTGCCTGAAGCCAGTCCTGAACGCAAGGAAATTTGACTTGATGCCATTGCATCAGAGTTAGCTATTCGCTTCAACACCCACTGCCGTTGTTGTAACAATTCATGTTTCCTTCCTGTGCAATTGCCCGGCACTAGCTAGAGCCAGGTACATTTGGCAGTCATCTTCGAAGATCTATCAGAAATGTCTGCCATAAAATTCTGCAACATTATTAACTCTCTTCATTCCAAAGATTGATCTGAAAACCACCATCTTTAAACATATACATATATATGTACTCGTGCATACATCGACATCCAGTTCACTTGACTTGTGGTATCAAAACGGCGAGAAGTGCTATATTTTTGTGTTTCTGGAAAGACTATCCAGTGAACCGCTCCTAGCTGTCTATGCAAAGGCAGTACATGAATATGTCTCTCAAAAGCTTTAATTTTACAGCATGAACGAGTTTTAATTGTATATGCATGCTTCTTCCACTTCGTACACATAATACGTATTGCCACCGGCCACTTTGAATTACACCGCTCACTTTTGTCTATTTTCCACATGTCGCATATTCTCTTTTAGGTGGTAAGAACTCAAGAGGCATTCGAGTTTCATCATACGACCCAGACGATCCAAATGCGCAAGCGCAGGCCACCGGGGCTGGATGCGTTGCGTCCAAAACGCTTGGCAACCAAAGGAAGTTTATGCCGGGTGGACAACGTGTGGCTACGATAAGTCAAAATTACAATGAGAAGACCATGCTGCTCAGCAGCGATGATGAGTATCAGTAATTGTTTATTTCTTTGGCTTTTGATTTATCAACAAAGTGCAACAATAAAATTTGTTTTTTAACTTAAATTTATTACAGCCATGATTTTAAGTTTGTTAAACGACGTTTTTCTTGTGTTGTTTTTCTATCTTTGATGCTATTAGTTGTAAGAATTGTAGTTGAACTTTTTTATATATATCGTATGTATACAAGAAGAAATTTAAATTCCATTAGCAAAGAAAGAAACACATACACACATAAGCGGTTTTTTAGTTTTTCTCTTTTATTTTATACGTATATTTGTATATGTATTTTGCTTTTATGCAGTATCTGCTACCGAAAAGTATAAATGTTGATCCTTCCGTATATAGATAGCCCACATATTTATATGTATACACGTGCAAAAGAAAACAAACAAACAAAAAAAAAATCAAACATTTCCTTTTTTATAAATACAAAAACAATAAAGTGAAAAGAAGAAAATAAAAATATTTTTTATTATAATACAAAAAATATTGAGGAAAAACTTTTTTTCCATTTGTGTATTCACCAATAGTGGTCTAGCCTAGTTTTTAAAATTTCTCGCCATTTGCTACATTAATTGTTGAATTTAGTTATTCTTTGTTAAACGTTAGCAATTTATTTGTTTTATTTAATAATATTTATCATTTCACAAGCATTAGCAGAAATTAACTGCCGTCGATAACTTTAAGCTTTTCTTTTGGAAAAACAAGTGTGCAGTCATGGGTAGAGAATTGAGAATGTGAACAGGGATACAGAAAGGATTTTCTTAGAAAGGTATTCTATCCCGCGACAACATAATATTAAGCTTGAGGAAAAACTCGCTTCATTAGTGCATAGTTTTAGAGTCAGTCTTCTCTTGGTGAGCCCGTTGTGAGTCGTCAAGGAAAGAATCCTCTCACACTTTCTTTCAGAGACGAACATCAGGTGCTGTGGGCTGTGGAATTGTATCATCAAGGCAGATGTGGGTCAACTACAATTGGTCCAAAACACAAGATAAATAAAACAGTACTCGCACAGACATTGTAAGGATCGTGGATATAGAAACACATGCGTCCAAATTAGCCATCCCATTCAATGCACATTGTCGCAGCTGGAACAATGAGAGTGAGAAGGAAACAATGTTTCATCTCACCCGCGGTTTTCTGGCTCTAAGCAAGGTCAGATATCGCACACTAGCCAAAGCCTTATTCGACAACCTTAGTGAAATCTAGGAGAAAAATATTAGTGACTTGATCAGTTTCCTTAATGCCACAGGATGGATGTAAGGATCTTTAGCTTTTCATGTGATAGCGCAGAGTATTATAACTTGTAATTACTCCTGCAAGGATAGAGAGTGTTTTCCTGTCCTTCTGGATGAGAGTATTAGTTCTGGCACCGCTGTACCTTGACCTTAGATTTCTTGTTATTTCATATGAGTCCAAAGAGCTCTATCTTCTATTCACTTCTACTAGAGACTTGATCTCTACTTCATGCTTAAGTTTACATGGCGGAACTTTTACTGAGTGATCAGCTTGCTGTAGGTCTAGCGTAGATCCTTTCCTTGCCAATTCATCAGCTTTCTCATTTCCTGGTATGCTTTCATGTCCAGAGAGCCAGCATGTCCAGGGACCTCAGACTGTGTGCCAAGACAACTAAGCTCTCCGCGACAGCACTTCACAAGCTTCGATTTTATTTCAGTAGCAGAAATCGCTTTTAACCCTGCCCGGCTGTCGATGAAAAATGTGATATAATCACGTGGTATTACCTTCATCGCAGTCTCACGCGCAGCAATTGTCACTGTAAGGACCTCCGTCTGGAAAACGCTGCTATGGTCTAACTGATTTAATTTTGGGCGCATCAAATGGCTTTGGTTTGCGTGTTTAGTATTGTTCCCTTTATCCATTTCTCTTTACTTGGGAATGAGCAAGAAAATGATCGTTTGAAGCTCAAATCGGGAACCGTGTAATCAGTGGATGCTACACTGCCCATTGGAATCTGGGTATATCCTGTTCACCTTGATTTCTAGCCATCCCTTTGGCTGATTCTCAGGGCAATTCCGGCCGCAGATTCCTGTATAAATAGGTTAAGTGGAAGCAGGCTAAGAAAAGCCTTTAGTCCTGCTGTTGGCGTGGTTTTTATGGCACTTGTAGCTGCTCTGCACCAGTCTCTGTTTTTTCGTGATGGCCTTGAGGTTGGTGGTTTTGCTAGCAGCTTGTCACCAACAAACGCTGTAAGTATAGGCCTTATGATAGTCGTGTACATCCATAGGATGTTTTTAGGATTTGGCCTCCAGGTTTTCTCGAATATTCTACTGCGTCAGTAAAAAGCTATCGTTGCCTTCTTAATTCTTCCGCTGATATTCTGTTTCCAGTTCAACTGCACAAGTCTTTAATAGGGTTGATGCAAGGTTTGCTAATGGCTTAAAAGACATATGTTCAAAAGCACTGAAGAACCTTTGGAGCTGGACAATAACGGGGAAAGTGTGGAGTGTTTTTATGATCTTCCTTATCGCCACAGCCAAGCTTAGATTTAAAACTAAAGGGGTGAATGCTTTTTATCGCAGCACGACCTTTGGTATCTTAATGTATGATGGCGTTGTGAATGTTGCGTTCAGTGCATTTGCTGGCGCATAGTTGTGTGGTATAAACCTATGTATGATTGTTTCTTTGATCTTATACCGGCACACATTGCGACACTCAGCGAACTTATATCTTTATAATTGGTTTCTTATTCAGACCGATGAAACTACGGGAATTCTATAAAACACGATCTGCTCAGTTAAATTCTCTCGGTTTTCAGCCATGACTGCATATGTAATCTAAGGTATTTAAGGCAATTTGTGAACCCTGCAAAGAAGAAAAAATCAAAAAAAAAAATTAAGAATTTTCCTAAAAACTACAAATTTAATAAAAGGAACGAATTTCAAAAAGAAGAAAAACAAAAGTTATGAGGTATTTGTATCTGTAAATCCACAAATCAAAAATTATAATATTTATATAAGATAGTAGTTTTTATTTTTGTTATTCTCTTAATTTAGTATTTCTTTCATTGTCCTAGAGTAATATTTTTGTTTTGATTTCGATAGAGAATATTAAAAGAAACAATTGTAAAACAAATCAGAACTGTATATTTAAAGAGATTTCTTAAGTAAAAAGACAAAATTAATTATAAACAAATAAAAAAAGAACTTATTATACACACACGCATTATTTTAAAAGGAGAAAACAAAAGTGAAGAAAGAAAACAAAAATTAAAACAATGCCTATTTATTATTAATATTCCCCAAAGAAAAGGTGCATAGAACAAGCACTATAACAAAAATACAAAAAAATTGAGAAAATAATTATTAATACGAGGAGTAAATTATTAAAAATAAAATTAATATATAACATATTGCATTTGTTTTATTTATAAAAATAATAAAGAAAAAAAAAAGATCGTAGCACTGCGCCCAAGGCAGATTGTGCCTTTGAATCTGAGACGATTCGCTCTTTTCTAGATTGTTTCGAGTGAGTGTTTTGGGGTCCAACTTCATATGTGCGAACAGTACTCGAGTCCTGTTGTATTACTTATATTTATTAACGGGGAGCAGCTGGTCTGCTCTAGCACTGCGGTCGCACATAGAGGCCTATTGTGCTGTCCTGAATGTTTTTAAGCAGGAATTCTGCTTTAGAGGCTGTCAGGAAGCTAATCAGTTTCTCAGGGGAAAGAGTTCACTGCTTGGGGTCCGTTTTCTCAGATGAATGAGGACGGAGCATTATGCGACGATAAGGAGGGAGCCTCAGACTCTTTAGTCGGCAGTGGCTACTTAGGATTTTCAGGTGGTTCCTGCTCAGATAAATAAAAAACTTTGATTTCGTTTGTAATAGAGTGGGGAAAAAGGTTGTTGACACATTTCTGTCCTATACTCACCATCCAGATTGCGTTGGTTTCAGCAGGGTTTGTTCCCTCATGTAGATTTTGAAAAGGAAGTAGCCTGTGGTGTACAGGCTGCATCGGGGCAAGTCAGGGTGGTTATTGCACGTATCTTGGCCACTGAGTCCGCTGTTTCGTTGCCGATGTGGCCCTTGTAAGCAGGTATCCAGGGTTCAAGAAGCATTTTGACTGTCTCTAGAATTTAATCCGATTTTATCGTGGTTGAGTTCACTGCTTTTAGGGCAGTTTGGCTGTCAGAGATGATAAAGATGGTTTTGTCGCGGAAGTTAGAAAGCACGCTTATGACTTGATTATCCGATATGTTTGAGCTAGACAACTCTTCTAGGCAAATGATAGTTTTATTTTTGGGGTTTACAGAGGTGCATTATCTCTGTAAATCAGATAATGCGTATTGCAGCACTTCTTAAGCGCCAGCTGATGATGAGCGCCACGTCGTCTGCGTATCTAATGGCCTCAATCACTAGGTTCTTTAGGGACGGAAGTATATAGGTTGTCAATGCGAATAGGACTAAGCCTTGAGAACACCCTCGGGTTGTGAAGGCCGATATTTCAACATTGTTGATGTTGGTGTGAATCACTCCACCCTTCAGCATGGACATAATCCACTTGCTTATGGTTGGTAAGAGGTTCATATAGCTGAGTACACGGTAAGTAGATTCATATGAATTGCAATTAAAAGCATCTTCGGTATCTAGAAAGGCGACAAGGCATATTTTCTTTCTCTTCAAAGGGTGTAGATTTGCCCGGTTTATATACATGCGGGGTAAGTCTCACTTGTGATATGAAAAGAAGTAAAATGGGCACATGCTATGTGATGCTAGAATTGGCCGTGACACCAAGGAGGTGCATACTTTCTTTGACTTGAATCACTGGGTTCTCCATATGGAGTTCTGTTACAGTAGATGTATTCCTTTTGGAAAATACTGTGAACTCCGTTCTCTTAGCGTTAAATATGACTAAGTTTTCGTTCACGCATGGAAGTTGGTTTGGTGGACGCAAGATGTATTCGCATTGACGGACATGTTGCTCGTGAAAGATGTTATAAGAGCGCTGTCATCTGCAAAGCTATAGGTTTTGTTGTTTATGGATTCTAAAAGGTCGCTGACATGAAGTTAGAAAAGGTATAGTTCATGGCTTTTTAATTACTTGAATATCTTGATGTTAATGGCCTTTTTAATAACATGGGGTATATGTATGTTTGTGGTTTATTCCTATAGTAGTGCAGAAGCATTCTATAGCAGCACCTCAAGTGATGCAACTTGTGAAGCTATGACTCAATTAGTCTTAATAATTGCATTGGCCTGTAAAAGATCACCGTACAACATAGTCCCCTTTTTTTGGCTGAAACTATATCACCGGTTGTCTAGTAACTAGGACACAGACAAAGGAAACAGTTCATAGCACAATCAATACAACTAAGAGCAAACTTTGATACCAAAACTTTTAAAGAGAAAATGTGATTGACTTGTTGCTTCCAAACCAGTACTCGACGGTTTCTCAAGTTAACAATCCACAATATCACAACAGTACACTCATTGTACACATTATTACACACAGTAACAGAACTTCTCAGCTCCCACATTTAAGCTTTATCGATTTGATTCTATCATTAACCTCTACAAACCAGTCAAGCATTTATCAACCATCGTGCCTTTAAATGACCTTATACCAGTGAAACTATCTTCTTTGTTCGTTTCCAAACTCTTTAAGAATAAAAACAAAACTGATTGACTTCATTTATTTCGGTCTGTTTATTTTCTCCCTTCCCACCCCTACACAGTAATGGGAGCCGCACTGGCTACATCGGCGACATTTTTCTTAATTGCAATTTTCAAAAGCCCACTTGGACTGTCCTCAGATCCGCCTAGGAGCACCACAAACATCCCATTATGAGCAACAGTCTTCCACAGCTTCCCAATCCATTTGTCCACCTTGGCGACTGTTTTGTCTATTCTATCGAGCTGGAACTTCTCGGGTTCCACAACTAGATTTGTGATGATAAGCGAGTGCTCCAAGGCTATTTCACGCGCCTTCTTTACGGCTTCCTTGTTGCTTTCCACTTCATGACATACAATCGATTTTAGATTATTCACGGAGGCTTTGATGCAGATGTCCTTGACCTCAGGATGAAGAGGGCCGTTCCTGACGATAGCAGTTCGCTTGTCCCTTTGAGATGCCTGTCCAAAGAGGTTGTTCTTAATGGCATCGCCCAGCGCCATACGGATTATTTCATTTGCCCGCTTCTTTTGCGCGAGAATCTCGTCACCAAAGTCTAAATTATTCTTTAGTTTGAGCTGAACTAGGCGTATACTGGCTAAACTGTCTTCGACGGAGTCATGGCCAGTGGCGTTCTCTTGAATCATCTGATCGAGGAATGTCATAGCGAGAGTTTGCAATTTGGACTTCCGCCTGCGCTGTCCGGTCATATTGAAGATAACACTGGTGTCGATGACATACGGATGCATCATCTTCATGGCGTTCAAGTCGGAATTGAGCGATTGGCCCACGAGTATGGCATCGGGTGGGAGTAGCTCACGTACCTCTCTCTGCACATCGTTCAGATGCTTAGTGACTGTTACCATGATTTCAGGTGTTATTCCTGAATACTTTGTTAGGTAGTCAACGATCTTGTTCAAAGGCAGCACTAGAGTTTCGTAGATTGTTTCGTACTTCTCGTTTACAATGGAGATACGGGTGAGCTCATTCTGTCCAGTTGTGGTTTTGCACATTTCACAATCGACGCCAAACATTGGACTTTGCGCCGTAACTGGCACGTACTTGTCCTTGGTAAAGACATAGTCTTTGAAGCGATCGGCTAGTTCGCCGCGCAGCGGCATCGGGTAGCCCTCATCCACCATTTGGATCGCAGACAACAGCAATTTTGTTCGGGGGAATTTATCGCCTCCTGGGAGTTTGATGTCCTTACTTGCTGACTCGGAGTCCTCCACAGGAAAGATGGACTTGACAAACAGGGTGGGGTCCTTTGTCATCTCTACCGCAGTCTCCAGACATCCATATTTGTCGATGAGCTCCTCCGCCTGTGCGTTCGTCAATGGTGCTGTAGCTAAATTTTGTATTATACCACCTTCCTTGCCAGTGGGCAGCATTACCTCGAGTTTGGTTTCGAAAATTTTGTTTGTTTCCGCGAACTTGGCCTCATTCGATAGATAGTGATACAATGAAACCCCTTCCAGCACCATGACTACCGTGTGAGACAATCGTGAATGTTTTTCGAGATAGCACCAGCGGTCCGGGTTGCAAGGTGATTTCGTTCCAAGCAATGCCGACATTAGAAGATGCTGAATATCAGTTAGAAATATCGGCGTCCTCTTGTCTTGTTCGACTTCCAGAGATGCATTGAGACCAGCCACTCTAAGGCGAAACTGTGGTACATTTTCCAGTTGTCGTTTGCGATCCCTCAATTCCTTTCTCAGCTCAAGGTATTGTTCTACGGTAAGTTGGTTTTTTAGCGACTCATATCCATCAACACTGCTAGAGGCATCACTTTCACTACCTTTGGACACTTCACTCTCGACATTTTCGCTCTCGATTTTGACTTTTTTAGCCAAAGGTTCCTCTTCGACGTCGCCGGCAGTCATCTTTTTCTTCTTTGGCTATGGGAAGTTGAATCGTCAGTGAAATTTTAACTTAGACCTGATTGAGTTACCTGTTTTCTGTCGTCCGAACTATCACTTTCGGTGAGAGCAGCTTCGGCCTTAGCGGTAGACACTCGATCCTCGTCGTTTAGTTTGACCAGATTAGCAAGTGCAGCAAGTTTTCTCTTTTTCTTTTCAAGACGCTCAGCTCGCTTTGAAGTTTGCGCCTTCATTTCACAAATAAAAGTAATTACAAATATATAGCAAGTGTGAGGGATAGAAAAGTTTGAGAATATACTACGATTTAAAGATTTTCTTCTTCAAATGAAGAATTTTGGGTTTTTTGTATTTATTTGTGTGACACACGTGCGGTTTAGCCGAAGCATGCCAGTTAGTTGTCAGTTTTGACATTAAATTTGTTGACCCTGTTGAATGAGAGGGTTTCCTTAAAAAGTAACATATTAAGACGTAGGAAAAAATAATTTTTTCTAGTACAATCAAGTCGAAGCTACGGTTTTAAAAAGGAATTTGAATATTTTGTAGCAAAGAGGAGGTGAATCATCAAAATGTAAAAATTTATATGTATAAAAGAGGACACAAGCATACACAGGTTTCCACAAACCAACGTCAGCCCGCCGACTCCTACTTCCACCGCTCCCTTGAATGTCTATTTTGTTTCAGAAATAAGTGCGACCTACTCTCTACACATCCCATCATGTTTTGGGTAAATACGCTGGGTTAATACACCTAGCGAAGATCCATTTAAGACACTCTTGCAATATCACGGTGTCAGTCTAAATCCAATCACTTCTCCTAATGATTGATATCAGCCTTAATTTCATTCCAGTTGAGTGATTGATTTGAGAGGTTCTTCTTTGGTCTACAAATGTAATCTACGAATGTGGTCCGCCCTTTCATAAGGGTGGACGAACAGCGCGGGATAAAGGCCTCGTCTAACCACAAGAGGTCGAACAAATATCCCAGATAAAGAACAACACACTTCTTTCCACAATTAATCTAACTTTGTCTGTTTTTTTTTTTACATCAAAACAAACATTACTCGAATCTAGAGCGATTCTAAACCAGGTTCTGGGATGAACTGTCAGTCAAACAAAATGTTTACATGTTTACCGTTATCTTTAAATCCCGCCGAATGCTATTTCGCCGTGCACGATATTTTATCAAGAAAACAGTTAAAGGCCGCAGAAGACCATTTTTCCTACCTCCTTTGCAAAATCAGACCAAATTAGTATCGCGTTCGAATAATTCACATTAACCATTTCGAAATATAAAAATGCTCCACGCTATTTTTCCGCTGTCAAAATACCTCAAACTTAAATCGGTTCGCATCTATGATTTAGCCTTTATTCTGCATTCCAAAGTATCGGTGGTTATCCTTTTAACATGTACTCTGTTGATGTCGGCACGCCAATATTTTGGCCAACCCATCGAATGCATGAGCAGTGAGAAGCATCTGGATTTCATTAACCTATTTTGCTGGACGATGGGAACGTATATCCTCACAGATCCGCAAGGGATGGACAAGAAAAGGGATTCAATAGCAGTGGGAGTTGGCGCTGAATATCCAGGCTCAGAAAGAATTTTTTTGCGCTACTATCAGTGGGTGGTGATGATTCTGCTTCTCCAAGCGATGGTATTCTTTTTCCCGGCTTTTCTGTGGAAAAGCTGGGAAGGTGGACTTATGGGTGATCTTTGCAATGGCATTGGTAAGAAAATTGTTTCTGTTTCCGTAGCGTTTTGACTTAAAAAAATCTTTTTGGCTTTTTATTTATAGAACACAACCCGGTCGTTTCAGACAGAGAGCATAAGGAGCGCCGATCACGGCTTTTGAAATTCTTCACTACAGACTACGGTCGGATGCACCGGGGATATGCAAAAAAATACTTTCTATGTGAAGTTATGAATTTCGTTATATGCGTGAGTAGATCAATACGATTTTGGTTGTAAATGCATTGCGTCAAGACTGCAACGTAGGTTACAAGTTTAGAGTAGTCATCTGGAGACTACACTTGAGTGCTAGCGTCGAAAACTTAAATCTATCCATTAGACCGTTTAGGCTTCCTATCAGCAGTTCCTTCGATTGTGTTGGCATGCATAATTTAGCTCGTTAAACATGTAACATCTTGCTTATCCACCAACTATGTATTTCTTCTAGTTCATGGTAAGGTACACAATGGGGAGCGAAAAGCTCTTCACTCAGACCTTTGCTGCGCACGTTGTTTTTCGCTGTAACAATATGGCAAGTTTGGGACATGGGACACCACAATGCGTGTGACTAGAAGAGTCCTTCTATTTCACGGTTCTCCTTCCTCGCAGTCTCTGCAATTGTTTGCGTCGATAAGCCTCATTCTATGCTGTTGAATATCTATCTATCGCGTGCGCTTCTTCTATTGTCAGTTCGTCAGCTTTATCGTTACCTGTTTTGCGTTTGATGTTCCAAGGCAACTGTGTCTTATTTTAAGATGGCAAGGACTTTTGCTTGGAAGATGGTTTCGTAGGAATCTAGGCGAATCGCAAGGTCTCAATACAATTTCCTGTCATGGTTTCTTGTTTCGTTAGTTCGAGCCCAAGAATTCCTTGTAGTCAAAGTACTAATCTAAGAGCGCTTTTTATGCTTCTAGCACTGCCTATGTCGATCCTGTAGATTCTGTTATTCCAATACAGAACGATCTAGGTATCTTGGCCAAACTTACAAGATAACATTTCTCTTTCTCTGTCTCAACAATTGATTTGAGACACTCTCATCACTGACCCGCTGTGTATACATCGGAGCCTTCTGCCTCTATGGTTTTTGAGACAGGATGTTGTCTGAAGTGTCTATCAAGTATTTTTTCTGTTATCTGTCTACACAGAGTTTTTCTCTTTGATCGATGCAACTTATCAATTCTAATTTGTATCTCTTTCCTATCAATCCAGATCATGAACCTCATTCTTATGAATCTATTCTTTAATGGATTTTGGTCGAATTACTCCCAAGCGATGTCCAAAATACCAGCCTACAATTGGGACCAATGGAATGAGATGAGCTCCAGAGTTTTTCCCAAACTTGCAAAATGTGAATTCTTCAAATATGGCGCATCGGGATCGTCGAGCAAATATGACGTTCTCTGCGTTCTACCACTGAATATTTTAAATGAGAAAATATTTGCATTCCTGTATATTTGGTTTATATTCCTGATGGTTGCATCCGCTGCACATTTAACTTTTCGTGTTATTGTCGCTTGCAGTACAGCATCTCGGATTATTTTGACGCAATGCGGTGTAGGACGTAATCAAAGGAAGCAGGTGCGTTCGTTGTTGGAGGACATGTCCTACGCCGAATGGTTTCTATTGACCCGGATCTCGAAGAATGTAAATCCGGTTATGTTTGCGGATTTACTGCGGGATTTATATGAGTGCCAAAAGCTCAGGAGTATAGAAATGTCGGTTTGAGATTTCTGTTGCGTGCGAAATGAAATTTAGATCGCTGATGGATGTTGATGGCGCCCACATCGCTGGAAACTAAAACTCGATTCAATCGGATACGCATCGAGTGCGTACAATTAAAATAACAAGGATAATTGCTTTTTCGTTTAAATTATTATATGTAAATATGTATAATGGATTAAAGGTTTTTTTTTTACAACAGAAACTTGTCAATTTGTAATGGGGGTAAGAAGGCATACAAAATGGCACCCTTAAGCACCTTTTCAACGCATTTTCCTTAGTTTTGTATTTGGACGGTGATAATTGGAACTTCGCAGTCATTAGTAGGATAGCTGACTAGATTTTTGCAGCGTCTAGTTTCTTAAGATGGCGCTACAGACCGGAGTGATCCTGGGCCTCAACCAACAAGCGTCGCCAGCGATCTCGATCTTTAGCCAGCTGTCTCCAGTTTCGCACGCTAAGTTGGTTGAGGTCGCCTTCCACTTGCGTGCGCCACCTGAGTCGCGGTCTTCCTCTACTGCACCGTCCCTCGGGTGTGGATTCGAAGCAGCGTCTAGTTGGGGCTAAGAAAAATAAGTACGTGTACAACGATTAAGATGGCTACGTCATAATCTTCGATTGCACGCCCGAGGGAATACGCAAAAGAGGATGACGTCATTTTCGATTAATTTTTCTATAGTGTGCGCGAGTAGAGGGTGACCTAAACCAAGCATCGTACACCGGTATACAACTGAAGACAGTCAGCGAAGAGTCGTACTAGCAGGAGAAGCTTGTCGTCCGAGGCCCTGGTTCACCCCGATGTGTAGCGCCATCATAAATAAGTGAGAAGGACCTTCCTGAATGAATCACTTGCGGAAGCAGCGTTTCTTCCACTGGTAGCGGTAAAGAGCAATATCTTCACACAACCTATCACAGGTCAATCGCAGGTGCAGCGGCAATAACAGTGCAAAAACACCTTTTTTTTTTCGAATGAAACCCGCCCTTATTACTGACACTGCGATCTCATACCATCTCCCTTATGAAGGTGAGTATGTCCGTAGAAGAGCACACATAAGTACCTTAGTAGGTGCATTAACAGGTCACTGCGGCAGACACGCACAGGCTTCGAATTTCAGCCGATGATTTTTCCGCAGTTGCATGAACTCGAAAGAAGAGGAATCACTCTCGCACCCACTGTCCGGCGCTTTCTTTCTTGAGAAGGCAAATTCTCGGAAGACACTTCTTAGAATAAATTCACATTTTCGAAATTAATCCAAAAATCAAAAGGTTTCAGGAGTGGCGGTAGTTAACCACGTGGTACCAAAATGGACCGAGCACGGCCTAAGTTGCTCAGTAAGGAAACCCCATGCTTTTCTAGAATTTGTCTACAATGGCCAGATACTCAACCAATTCTCACCTTATTGTGCCCATCAGCGCCACTTGACTGACCTACTAGACTCTACGAATTGGGATGCCAGTATTTTAAGCGCTGCCTAAATGCCTGAGTAAATAATATGTATTTTGGCCTAAAACACACTGGGTCACATAGCCCTTGGTGCTAAGACTTAAGTGTTGGGTCCAAAGACGGCAGCACCAAATCCAGATTCCATTTGAACCACGGCAGACTTAACACGGTCTTACGTTGAGAATAGGATAGAACTAGACACTCATTACCTTTAGTAAAGGAATATGTCGCAGTATCCGTTGATTTTAGAGGAATCAGGCCGTGGGTGAATGAACTTGGATTAATGCAACGAGGCAAGCTAACTACAACCATCGTTTAGATGCCGCAGATTACTCGTATGGTCGCCCCCCTTAAGTAAACCACATAACATCACTAAATTAAGCAGAGTTGTGAAATACAGTGGGAAATGGACCGCAGGTGCCCTGCGGTCAAGCCCGATCGATGCACTCAACGCGAATCCTAGCATTCTGCCCATTGCCTGCATATTAAATACATACGTCGCGTTTCCAGTCTGTCTTCTGGTCCGCAAAACCATATGGTAACAGCAAGGCCCTGAACCCGCTGCCACTGCATGCCACCTCAACTTGATTTCAAGAAAAATATCCAAGTTCACTTTCCGTTCAGGACTGAATGAAAAAGAATCCACAACTACGAAAATATCAAGTATCAATCTGCGTCACATCACGCGCGTAGCCAGGATTTAGTTCTCGAGAGTGCTCAGGAGATTTTGAAAGGAGCTCACACACAAAATAGATCGCAGGACCCAAACTATAGAACCCGATTTGAGACAGCGAGAATTCTTGCAATTAGCACTGGCCATTGGCTAATTGGCTAATTGGCTAATTGGCACCCATGCTACCAATTTATGTAGGTATTCCTTTCATCAGTCACAGCAGTAGTTGTAACAATACACAGGAACAGGAAACGCTGTTTCACTTCCCCTGCGACTGCCGGGCACTAGCTAGAGCCAAGCACCTCACACTTGGAAAAACCTTTTTCAAGGCCTATCAGGAACTTCCGTAATAAAGTTCTGCAACATAACTAATTTTCTTAACTTCACAGGATGGATGTGAAAACCATTCCCTTTACATCTACATCCTGGTTACGTGAGTTGTGTTATCAAAATGGCGCATAACCAGCCACTTCTACATACCTATGCACCTACGTGAGCTGATACAGCTGAGAAATATCATCTCTAAAACTTCAAATGTTCTGATGAGCATGTTTAGAGACTTCTGGAAAAGCTGTTAAGATGGAAGAGTAGAGTTCATAGCCAAAAACGCGATTATAGGAAGTGTACATCGGTTCTTGGTATCGTAGGTATCCCAACATTCGAACATATGTATCTAGACGCGCCTTTAAACTTTTCTGAAACGGTTAGGAACTATAGAGCTTGGGTGAAGACCGCAAATAACAATGAATACTGAGGCTTGTACATTGGTATCTACATATAAATTGTTTAGACTCTAGAGAGTACCGGGTGTCATCAAAGCACTGCTACCATTTTTCACAAATGTGTACTCCTACACCTTGCTTCTATAACCCAATTAAAATTCCTTAAGAAAATTTATCATTTATAGTTTACACTTCCCAATAAATCTCTGAAATCAGCACCCACCTCATTAGGGAAAACATAAATATTTTCGAGTCCTGTTTTGGAATGTGGCGAAATTGGATAATAAATTGTTAATCACCGGGAATTCCAATGGAATACAATTTTCATTCATCTGAGTCATTGCCACACGAGAGGGAAGAGTCTGGTGCAACCAACCCATATCGTAGCCACCTCTACTGCTCCTCCTGACCAAGCGTTCAAAAATAGAACTGGATTATCTCGTTCGCGATATACTTCATGCGCACAATTTTCAAAATGGGCAACCACCACCATTATCGCTTTAGTCAAAAGCAAAATATTTATAGTGCACTCTGTGGCCGCTCCGGGTGAGAGAGGAGAAAAAAACTTAACAGAATTTTCCTTAGCCTATCACCCAGTTCCAGAATGATGGTATTTTCCCACTTAGATAGCATTCTACCGGATAGCACAACACAAAGCTTTGGAGTAAAGTTTTGCAACACACTGTTGTGCGCCGTACAATTTTGTGTGTGTAGGGTTTTTGTTTTTGTTTTTGAATTTTCTCATACTACTCGACCTCTCTCACTGGCGGGAGTCCAGGAAAAAGGTGTATGGGAGGAAAATCGCTTTTCCGTACGTGCGCAGTCGATATACAGTGAGTCGGGAGTTTCTTAAAGTTTCATTTAAAATTTGATGCTTGTGAAGTTAAATAACCAAGATTTTAGGACCAGCTGACTAGATAAAAATGAATTAGGACCATTTTAATTGATTTGGGGTTGGAAGAAACGTTTTGCGACGTGGATAACAGTGTTAGTATGGCAGACATCAACAGAGAAACACCCATGGAATGCGATGAGTGTCCTTTGTCGGGGACCGATGCGTTATGGAACACTTTCCAAGCTAAGGATGGCTGAATAGTCAACTGTTGGAGACGACTTTAACATCACGAACGCGAACTCGGATTTCAAATTGACCACAACAAGAAAAGACAAAATTGAAGGGCTCTTGCCCTTAGAATGTGTGGCACCCAGCAGCACATCTTCACGGGAATCAGCAAGGTAAAAACTGTACTTGGATTATTGCCTAAGATGTAACAAAGCTTAAGTGCTGATAACCTGATACATATATGTACATATCTATGTTAGAGTACTGCGCTTCGATATTAAGTTCATTCTGTTATGCGGAAGCAGCTTTTGCAAGAAGATCAAATCTCCAACGAATACCTTGACTTAAGGTAGATAAGGTTGCTGTCCATGGGAGGCACACATATGTAGGCCAAGGTAGACCCTTTGTGATACCACTAGGATCTATACCCTAAATGCCACATAATCTATTGAAACTATTTGGCGCTCTTAATAAAGTTCGCCCAGATATTCGAAGTGATAGGCTCCTGGATAAGGCTTCGTTCTTTAGGACAGGGCAGGACAGGTGCAGAAGAAATATAGGATTGTTTCTTCCTCCTCTTTGTCACTGCAACTCCAGCAAAAGTCATTTGAGAAAAGGCCCGTCCTTCTGACATAATAACGGTGCCCTAAAGCAAGCGTGAGGTTTAGCGTAGGCCACATCTCTGTAGAGGTATGGCACGTGATACCATTCCTCCATCTTTGGTTTTCTTGCTGTTCGCGTCGTACTCTAAGAGAAATTTACATGTTGCGAGTGGAATACCCAGATTCCTCTGGTAGGATCTCCATCTCTAGAGTAATGGCACGTTTGATGAGTTCATTGGCCTATCAATTTCCTGGAATGTTCATATGACCGGGTACCCAATATAGGTGAATGTTAAAATGTTCTGCCATCTCTATGAGAGATGAACGACAATCTAAAGTAGCAAGCAGCCTGACTATCGGTAAAAATTGTGATGTCCTTGAAGAATATCAGGACTACATCAGGACAAGACTTCGTTGGTTGCCATAATTTCCGCCTGTAAAACGTTACAATGGTCCGGTAGACGGAGATGCTCAGGTTAAGCAACTTGCAGAAAACACCACCTCTGATCTTAGCACTTTCCCCAACAGATTACGGTATAAGGCTTTGTCTCAGGTCGTCCACCAGACGATTACACCATACATGAGTATAGGTCTGATAACGGACCCGTAAAGCCAGTGCATTATAATCCCCAATTCCATCCACAAAAAATCTTCTGTGACACACTGTACTTAAGCAATCTCTCTAGCAGTGTTGCTCGCGTGAGAGAAAGTTTTCTGTTTATTAGGTACTCAGCGAGAGAAAATTTTCAAAAAAAAAAGTTTCAACTTTCTCTGTGTATAGCATATAGTTTTCTTTTTTCTAAATTCTAGCAAAAGGATTTTTTTGCCAGTGCTGTAAATTGTACGCATGCCGAACTCCAGTCGGTGGCCAAAAAGGCCAACAGTGTCAGACTCAAAAGCAGAAGCAGGGAGCACGTACTCGTACAAGTTCAAAAACGGATCCGCTGTCGTAACGTACGTTTTCGCTCGCGTATTTGAGTGGTGTGTGCTTTAATTCAAAAAAACAATTTTGTTTGTGTTTTTCAATTTGTTGTCTAAAACAATTCAATTTTCCAGCTTTATAACGTCACGTCATCGGATTAATCATATTTTTCTTGGTGAGTCCACGGTCAATCGAAAAAAATAGAAAATTTAGTGAAAATTTCAGTTTTTCCTTCCATATCGCATATTTTGACGTTTCGGAGGGGGTGTTCCTTGTTATTTTTGTTCTCCTCCCTGTCGTCGGGCGGGCGCCTACTCCTGCAAAAGATTTTCTGTGTGGGTATAATGAACTCTACGGTGTTTATTGATTTTTGGTGATGTGAAAATAATTACAACAAAAAGGAAGAAAAAATAAGGAAAATGTCCTGTAATGTGCTGAGCAAATTGCTTGTGAATATTTGACGTTTCGTATTTAACTGTCAAGTTAAGTTAAATTGGTATCCGCCGAGAGTTCCTATTGGTTACGCTGTCCTACATTTCTCCAGCCCTTGACCTATTTACTTGGTTTTATGGCTGGAAAATTTCGGTGCGGTGATTATTATTCGGGTGAAAGAAGGAAACAATAAATGCACGTAGGGTGAGAAGGGGAAATCATGGAACTGGAGCACTTGGCCACTTGTAACGGTAACACAATATATGGGGGTTGAAAAGTTTCCACAGATAAGCAAGTTCATTCGATTGGCGTGGAGTGCATACGAATCTTTTTGTTGCACCATTACGTTATCCAAGGATGTTCTACTCCTATGCTAGGCGAAAGGGAAAACCGAGATGAAAACGTGAGATGGTCGTGTGGTGTGGTGGGGTGGATGCGATGTCGAGAACGACCAAGAAAGTGGAAGTGTGTGCGCCTGGGGGTGGATGAGTGGGTGTTATTATTTTTGTTGGAATCCTGAGTTATTAGATTCCGTTTTTGATTTCCTTTTGTTTATGTAAGTCGCCTTATGTGGGTGATGGAATTTTTCGCTTTTTACGGTGAATTCATCGACTCACGGTCTGGGGCTGATGTCAGGAGTGTGAATTTTAAATTGTGTGTCACTCAAGGCAATGTCAGTGGGGATAGTTCAAATTAAAGTTGCGTTGATTGATCATAAGGTGTCAGGGTTGTGGATCATTTATAAAACTAAACGAAGTGGAAAATATTTTAATTGATGATTGAAAAACCAATAAGTAAGCCCTATTTCTCTAAGCGTGACAGTCGTAGTATCTGACGCTGCATTGTGTTTATAAAGACGCTTCCGAGGTTTTTTTCTTTAAAATGAAATCGGGAGAATTACTCATTTTAAATAATTAAAGAGCCATCAAACAAATTCGTTAAGGTATTCGTTTACTTGTTCCTAAAGTTTGTTATCCAATTTTTTCATCATCCTTTAGTGGCTGTCAACGCGTACGTTGCTAGCTCTCGTCAGTTCCGCTCTCGACCTTTGGCGTCGTTCTTCTGGGTTAGATTCAAAGACACTGAGGCCGAAGCCCTAAAGTTCATTCGCGGTATAAGGCCCAGCCCTATCAAATTGGACAATTCTTTATTTTAAATTTGATCGATGAAGCTGTGCAGCTTACAAGATTCGTCAGTGAATTTCCTTCTTTAAGGCCCTGTATAAAATAAGCCTAAGACGCCTGCCACGCAATGAGCGGCATAGCGGTAGAGTGGCAAATTTGCTCAGAAAAGACGCTTACCGTTCAGCGACTGCGTGGCCACAACCATACGATTTTGCCGCTCTGCCGCTTTGCCGCTTGCCGCTCTTTTTGTGGCCTTGGCCTTAGGCGGCCCTTAAATTTACAAAAGACGCCGGGTATCGATTTGGACTTTTTGGGTCGTATTCAGGATTTGTAGAATATTCCAAGGATGTATTAAAAGTTTTCCTTACGCCTAAAGAAGTACTGTCGACGTTGGACATTTTGTACTATATGTACTTTTTTACATACATATTTGTTTTGCTTTTTCAGATTTGTGGTAGCATTTGGAACGAATCTTTAGCTTTCTCGTTCAGATGCCCGCGAACAGTTCGGCACCATCGTCGGCTGTTGACATCTGTAGGTGAAAATATTTTTAATTTTCTCGAGCTTCTGTTCTTTCCTCTTCACTATTTTTTCTTATTTGTATTCAACTCCACTTTTTGTACATACATATCTACATCCTACTAATATTATAAATGTGTAAGTTTGTGAATATTTTTGGATGTTTGTTACTCAATCACGCATAAACGACTGAACGACAAGCACACAGATAGACTATGTCCTGGACTAACATGTCGGGTACCTTATATCCCGGTTATGTGTTTATAGAGGATACAGAGTAACAGACAGACACATGCAACAGACACAGGCAACTTCCTTCTAGCAAGGTGCTTAAGCCAGAACAATCGCAAGTTCGGCGCAGAGACTGGAGAAATCAGAAGCTCGCAGACCTGCAGTTGCTGAATTTCTTTCTTTCTTCTCATTCTCTTTATTCATTCCTCCCTGGATCCAATTTTGAAGTACACGCAGACGAAGTTACGGGCTAAAGCTAGTAAGCCTTTAAATCTGTGTGTAAAGGCAGGCGATTATCGTCAACGTAGTCCAGATGTTTTAATTAAACTACCAGCTAGTACCCAAAGTGATGAAAGTCTACCACCTCGTCGTATTCGCTAAGATTTTAAAGTCCCTTGCGAAGACACCTTATCATTTTGCAAAGCATGATACTTCCCACTCTCGTAGGTATTTTTTATAATAGTTGTGAGTTTTCTGACATGCGTGATGCATCTCTTGTGCAAATTCATCCAAATATAAGGTCAGATCAAGTTATTGGAGGCCTTTATGAAGTCAGATATTATGGAAATTAATTTTCAATGCATTGCGCTTCGATAAGCAGCAAGGTGCTTACGTGGTCTGTGTAGGCGGGTGTTTGACACCGAGAGATAAATATTAATTATCTTAAATTCTATTTAAAACTCTCCTAGCTATTATCTTGTCTAGGGCTGGAGAAACATACATACATTATATATTGTACTTCTCTTGGTTCTACACTCCAATGAGATATACTTAGAAGGTCGATGATCGTCTATCTTTCCCCATTTCAATAAGCCATGCTTCCATGTTCTCCGTAAAAGCGGGTCAAGCAGTTCTGTCGATCAATTTGGCACTAATTAAAAGAGCTCAGCGAAGATGCCATAAATGTTTACCATTTTATTTTTCTTAAAAGATATGAGATAGGACTACATTCGGCAATTCGTTGCTTTGGAAGTTTCATTGAAATTCTGTGCCATAACTCTATAGTCTATCGTCATCTAAAATTAGGAAGTTTTTGTTTGTAGCTTCAATCATCTGGAAGCTCCTTTGAGATGCTGGAGAGAATTCAACGTTTAAACCAATTAGTTGCTTCATCACCTAGCTGTTTTAAAAACTGTACGTGACACACAACACTTCACCTTATTTTTTATGTGATAAGGGTGCTTAAGCTCGAGTATCTCTACTGTGAGGCTATTTTTTGTTTTCCGAGATCTGTGCTCATAAGTATGTATATGCACACATAGATGCGCCTCCAGATACAAATCCATATACATACATATGTACATACTGTGACTTTTCCACCTTTTTTCGACGTACATAGGTTGCACTGAGGTGCTGATTGTTTCTCCTTCAAAGTAAGGTGGTCTCTGAATTTTAGCCGCATCAGGTGACCCAGGAATGTGTTGGCATTATAAGTTCCTTGTTGTTTTAAGAAAGTTGGAGCAGTCGCTTATTTTTGACGTATCAATTCGGCCAATCTGCTTGTTTTTTCAAAGAAGAACCAAATCAACGTGAGAAATTTTATTTTGCCTCGTCAAACCCTCTGATTTGTGCGAACTTCTTTTTGCAAATCAGTTTCATCCTTTTTATACGGGATGTTATATAAATATACACAGGAATAAATGTTTTCAACCCGGGACGTAACAACTTATCCATATCTGCTTGCTTTTGACATGTTCACATTTTCATGTTACGAAGTATTTGAAGCAGAAATTGTGCAATAGAAACACGTGACTTTCAGTCAATAAATATTTATTTTGTGTTGTACAACTATCCTCTTTTTAATATCATTTTTGCGTCAAAGATTGCCCTCTGATGGGTTTCTAAGTTTCGTGGCTGGTTCTGTAGATGACATCAGCGTAGTTCTAAAATATTTCCAATTACCTGACCTGTCAGTGAAAGTGAACTTCTACATCCATGTTTATAACTGATTCATTAGAACTACATAGGTGACTTATATATCTACATGCAGGTTGGGTAGCCGGGTTTGAGTGGAACCTGTTTTGCATAGAAAGTCTTGTGCCAATATAGACTACAAGGGATATAAAATGAGAGTTTCTCCACTTCGACCTTGTGAATATGTAAGAATCCGTGTCATGGAAGAGAATAGAAAAAAACAAGCAAATCTTAGCACATAAGCTAATCCACTGCCGTAATCCGTTAATTCCAGTGTTTTCTTCCCCGTTTGTCTCTAACTTCAATAGATGCCGATAGGTTGTTCTGAATGTTTTCCTAACCAACTTGCAAATAAGAGTGCAAATGTGGGAAACTTTGTTCCAATTGTGCACGGAATACAAAGAGAAACTCCAAGTAAATGGTTTCCGATTACTTGGCAACCGGTCAATTGCTCCCTATAATCCGAAAAGTGGGTCGTTACTATTGGAATTGGAATTAACGAAAAGGAGAGTTAATTTCCTCTCTAAAGTAATTTCTAATTTTATTATGGGATTTTTCAACGATATGTATACCGTTAAGCCTTCGAAGTGGGTTATTTACGAGAATTTCATTGGATCCTGTTTCACTTTGTGGTGTTGAGGCTTTTATGAGCATAAGGTCTACCCATTATTGAGAATGGTTTTGGCTTTTATCTAGGATTGTCTGTAGTTCTTTCCCACATCCCAATCGCCATGTATTTCTTTTCAATTTTCTGTGCCCCTTATTTGAAAGCTGCGGAACTTTCTTCCTTTTGAAAGATGTGATTATTCTTCTACCAAGTTCGTCGTTTAAAGATGACTTCTCTTGGTTTCTCATTTAGCTTTACATTTAGATGTTCGATTGGCTGCTACATTCCTAAAATAGCTTGACTTCAACAGTGGAGCGGTACATTCGTAGTTTAAAATTTACGAAAATGTATTGCTTTAGTAAATTTTGAATAATACTCGTACTTCGAATGTTGATGTCAACGTCCTGTATATCGGAGAGTTTTATTCTCTCAACTAGGTTTTCATTATTTTTTAAGGCACAGCTTCACAACACTCGCATCCTTGTTGACTTTCACTTGAAAAATGTTCCTCCAGGGCCGTAATTCTGTCTTAGATTACTTAGGTAGGCGTGTTGAACGTATGTATGTACAAGAAGCATTTATCAAATTCCTCCAAAGCAGAACAAATTACGTTCTTGAGAAAGAGATGCAAAGCTTTGGCTCTGCCGAAAATCTTTTTTGAGGACTCTGATCACTGCTGCATCCTCTGTGTTGCTAGAAGGAAGGTGCGTATTTTTGATTTTGTTCCATCGGAAGACTCATATGAATTTGAGAGCATGACATTGTAAACATATTCTCTTGGCTTATAACCGTTGGTAAATGCTCTCCCCAACTTTTAAAATGATCACCATCCGAGATCAAAAGGCGTTGCTTAAAGTTGAGTAATGCTGCAGGCGGTCCTACTATAACCCCTTACACTACGCTGAACTTCCATTTTACGTGGTATCGGGTTTCAAGATCAGGTTTCCCTACTGTAAATGCTCCTGCAATACGAACTTAAAGTGATGTACCCTCTTCAATTCACCACCAGGCTCCAGTCGATAATTTTGGTTTCTCTGTCTTTTACTGACGAATCTCGGTGCCCCGGCGACAAAAATGTTCCAGAGGTCATCCACCCTTTAACACATAGAGTCATGTCAGTTGTTGGTAAGCTGAGGGTCTTTTCCGAAGAAAATTTTTGCGTACAATCCGAATCCGGTGTCAGAATTGTCCCATCACGTCAGGATTTTGAGATATTTGAGGTTATGTACCCAAAAAATGGCGATTTTTGGCTAACTTTGAGGTTATGTACAGGGTGTGCAAATTTTTTCTGGTCTCTATCTCCAGTTACATCATTTAGTACTACTGTTACTCTTCAATATAAGAGTTTGAGAGATCGATTTGTCAAAATCCTGACTTTATGAGACGATTCTGACACCGGATTCAGATTCTACGCAAAAAATTACTTCGGAAATGACCCTCAGCTTTTCAACAACAAAATCATGTTGGCCTGTGTTATTTATTATTATCACATCATGGGATCCTTCAGCCGCTTGATGTTATTCCTGAGCGCAATTAGTATGCCGCCCCACTGGTATTGACGAAGACGCAGAAAAGCTATAGTAAGGTACGAGGCTGCCGCCTGTTGTTGAATTTTACGTAAATCCTACTCCGGACTCACGAATGGCTCTAGCTGTCTTTCTTAAGTAGAGCAAGACAGTGTTATAAGTTAGTGAGTTTCCACCATTCAACCATCTTAGTTCACTTAGCATTAAAATCTTCATCCTATGGCCTCGTAAGCTTTCACTCTATTTGAAGGAATCTAGTTGGACCTTTATACTGGGAGCTCAGGAAAGTCCTAATGTCCTTGAATCCAATCGTTGTCCATATTTGAAAGCCGACATGTGTCAACAAATGATCCGTATTTGAGGCATTTGCATTTCTGATGAATTATTGTTTTTACACCTGTGGCTCCCTGGCTTACAGACTGACGCTTATCCTCTTTTAAGTCTAAGTGAGCGTTTTCCAAACGAAAACCCCGATGGCAGTTTTGTCTCTGGGTCGAAATGGCTTAAAAATGACAAACTGTCTTTAAAAAAAGGAAGACTACGAGTACCGATGGATTCCTTGGTCCAAATAAGGCCTTGTCGCAGCTTGGGCATCCTTCGAATCAAATATAAGTTAATCTAGACCAAAATATAACTGAACTTCCTGAAAACCCCAAGCGCGAAAAGCCTGTTGCAAGCTGCTGATATTGCTATCCTATTACGGGATGTGCTTGCGTATCCTAAATTTATTTCCAAAATGCATTTCATGTCTCCAAGACGTTTAAATTAAGTCTTTCCCCCTACAGAGCTATGATTTTGCCACTTACATACATAATAGATATATGTACATACGTATGTAAAATGTGTCATATGTTATATGACGCATTCAGACAACGAGACATTTGAATACAACACCCTTGGGCGTGCACCGCAAAAGCTGAACGCCGCCATCTGTTAGAACAGACGGAAAACAAGAGTGACACTTCAATTTATTGACCCGTAATTAGCAATGCGAATCCATCATGGAGTCTTTACATTTTGCGAATCCCATAAAAAGTGTTCCTTCTGTAAATAGACATGTAATGTTGCTCCTCGGATCTATTTATATCCCTTGACAGATCCAATGGAAGGTATTTCGGTGTCACATTGAGGAGGAAAAGCGCCTTTTTGTGTTATTTTTAAAAATATCACGTATCACTTTGGGCTGGTCGTGTCTTGATTTGGTAAAGTGAAAATGCTTTTCCTTTGGTCATTGTTCCGATACGGAGATGGTGTCATAGTTCTAGTGGATGGCATGACTAACATTTCGTGGCTCATTTTTATGCTGGGCAGTGAGAATGGACTGTTTATAAAATTTTATATATCCACGAGTATATTATGTGTAACACTTGTCGCCGACAAGCCAGACAGAGTTACAGGTTGAAGGTGACGCATCTGACACCATCAGATAATTGGATTTCGGTGGTGAAATTGTTTGGTCATTTCTTAAGTGACTGAAGGAAATTGTGACAATAAAGCTTCTCAGTGAATTTGTCATGCAAATGAATTAGGCGGCGCAAGGTAGATTGGTAGGTAGAAGTGGTAGCTTCACCATTACCTTGCCCTTTAGCCTGAATGTTAGTTGTGTTGTAGAGGGCGGAAGTCCTTACCTCCATCCGGTGGCATTAAGGGAATTGATTAAATCGTTAAACTTTTTCTCCGAGATTTCGCTAAGGTTGTCCTATTCTGCGATATCTGATCCTGTCTAGGGCCGGACATTTGCAGAGGAATCGAAACACTATTTCCTTCTCGCTCTCATTGATGCTTGGTTTTGACGCGTGTGTTCCTATAGGCCAGTGACCTGTACTGATTGCCACGATTCTTGCAATGTCTGTTCGAGTCCTGTTCTGTAGATCTTGTGTTCTGGACCATCTGCCATTATATGACACAATTCTGCAACCTCTGCCAAATAATAGAAAGTGTGAGAGGATACTTCCCTGGACGGCTCCCAGCAGGCTGTGAACACACATTTCGCGAGGGATGTATCAAGGGCTGGACATCGGCTCGCCAGCTCGTCAGCCCGGTCGTTCCCCTCTATGTTACTGTGGCCCGGCACCAAAAAAAGACTGACCATGAACCGATGACCTATCGAAGCAAGTTCCACTTTACACTGTTTCACTAGCTCGGAAGATGTCGTGTGCGATGTCAGAGCCTTGATGGCAGCCTAGCTGTCGAAAAAGATGGCGATATTTTGGATGGATGTAAATGAACTTCCACCGGGAAAACACTAGACGAGTTTGGAAGCCGGTAAGGCTTAGATATCCGGAGTCTTTCTGAGAAGATTCCAGCACCTATCCCAAGCCGTATAAATTGTTCCTTTACCACTTCACCTTTTTTTTTAGTGCATTTTGGATGAGACTACGAGGCGTAAACTTTGAATCTTTTCGACTGAGCAACATTATTTTCTCACTCTTAGCTCCTAGGTTTGGAGCTTTTTCGGTTAGAAAACTAGAAATTTTCTAAGGACACTGAAGAAACTGTTGCTGGATGTATACCAGTTATAACCAAACTTTCATCACAGCAGGATGCAGAGCGAAAACATACTTGTTTGGCCTCGAGTGTCTTTTCCAGTGGTTCCTTTATTTATTCAAGATCTACTTTAGTTGGCACGCGAAATCTCTTCAGTTCTCGCACTGCGAAAGATTACCTCTCTTTTAGAGCAAAACCTCCATTAATGATCCAGTCATGCATTTAACTATCCATTGATTGACATAAAGACACATAGATTACTTCAGTCAAAGCATTAGTTACGCATTCGCCACCAGTCCAACTGAAATAGATTAAAATTCCAAATTGTATAATAATGGAGTTGTCAGAAATGTGTATTTGATTTTGACAATATTTAAGTCAACGAAAACGCCCGCATATCACGCGGCGAAATGTAAACAAAACACAAATCCGTAGGAAGTCACGATTATTCATTTTTAATTTGATCCATAACTCCGAATGTAGACGCGCCCATCACTATCACAATAATACTCGTGAAATGTTTGATCCCTGTCTTTAGGGAAAACTCTGATATGTCGTATCAATAAATTCTAGACCAAGAGTGGTGAAGATTAAATTTGTCTTCGTCATGCATATAATTATTATAACTGAGATATCAGTGGACATGAGTAAACAAATTGTATAGGTCTCTGCTAACAATTTTGAAAGTGAGAGATCCTGTGCTTAATTTAACTCATATGTCAAGATAAAGAGAATATTTTAAACCTAATGTGTGTAAATAGGTATACTTCTGAGCTGCCACTGGACTGGCGAAGTCACTCCTAGGTTAGATTTTCCCAGAAGCAGAACCAACAAACTTCAGAAGGAATCTCGGGGCACTGTTTCAGTGCAATAGATTAACCTCTTCTAGATGAAGTTTTACTCCGCACTTAAGAGGGAAATTAGAGGAGAGAAGTAGGAGATACTCGTCAATAGGTATCGATGCAGAAACACGGAAAAAGTACAGTGGGTTATTGTTGTGCTTAAGTGGAGTAATCATTCCTTAACCTTCCAACTATACTTTATTCACTTCACTTCAAGGAGAACCTCTCAAAACCTATTCAATGCGATTCGACCAAAGGTCTAGATAAGTGGGGAAAAGTTGGTAAAGTGCTGTCGTGATGAGTTTAAAACACTTACCGCGAACACGGGACCGAAATGGCCTGTCAATGGTTGAAAACTCGGTAGTACATCCCCAGTAATTCTTAAATCCAGCATAGGGCTATACTTTCAACGAAAAGCCGACAAGAGATGTAGCGCAGTTTCAACATGCCGTATCTCCAGATTATTTTGGACAATAAGATAAAACAAGGTACATTCTTCCGCTAAATAGACTGGCGGCCGGGCCTCTTTAGAAGAGTACGCTTAGTAGAGATGACCTACATATGCAGAAGCTGCGGCCATATAAACGCTCTACGCACTTCCTCTGCGAATGACCCAGGCTAGGCAGACCTAAAAAGGACGGAACTCGGCGAATACTACAGTGTACCCTCTTATAAGCGGACACCGAAGGTTCCGAGAAAATTGTCCGCTTATGAAAAGTATCCGTAAGGAGACACTGTATTTTGATAGCCTGGGCGACTGGTCTAAAAATTCACCAAAAACCATTCTAAAGCTCTTCATGAACTCTGGGTGGTTCAGGGAGACCAAGCAACCACCAGACAACTAACAAAGAACCTTTTATATTTGTTTTGCTTCTATTCATACTGGATCTGTAGAGATGCGAGTGAGGCTTACATCGTATAGGATGTAGTCTACACTTCAACCTGGTTGGTTTTTCTTTTGGGTGTTCCCAAGACTTACTTGGACTTTTAAAGCATCCATTGTACCCGTATAGGTGGATTGGTGAGGATGCCTGACTGTACTCATATTTCCTTCCGAATAAGTTTTCTGAGATTGTTCGAGGTCTTCATATTGAAGACTGGCAATAGCGTAGGTGTCTAAATGAAACCATTGCGTGTTAACCTTGCTTATGGTTTCCATATTTGTACAAACAGGGTGCTAGTAAGTGTCATTGTTAAGAGTTAGGTAGATTCGCTTTGTTGACCTCTGGTATATCGTCCAGGGTTCTCCTGTATGCACAGGAGCATATTAATAAATAAATAAATAGCTGGCGCGACAGCTCGGGGTGAGCCAAGGCCTAGGTTCTCACAACCATTCATCTTGTACGTGTTACTTATTTTGCACTAATAAATGGGACCTAGAATTTATTGCCGAATCCGAATGGCGAATTGAGAAGCTCTTTCATGACAGATTATACTCCCAGAGCCTTGTCATTCCCCGACGAGAGGTGGTGCCACGAAAGATGTTCGGCGTTCTTGGCTGGGCCTTGAACTTGGTCAGTAGTCCAACGCAGTAACCACTGAACCACGGAGACCATAGAAGCATAGGGTTGCCATCAGAAATTCAATTAAACTAGAAGTCATGGAAGCCATTGCATGCATAACCCCGGGTACACTAGAAATTTTGAAATTAAGCGGTGGGTGTTTCCGGTTTTTCTATGTGGAGGATTATGCATTGATGGTATGTAGGTAGGTAGAAGTGAGTGTTCAAGGAATTCAATAATCTCGGGTAACCTGATGTTTATACTAGTTTTAGTGGGGTTAAGTTCGATCAAGGGATCCTCAGATCCATCTGATGGAGTTAAGCAAGCGCATCAGCTTTCCAATTTTTCCACCCGAGATTTGCTGAAGCTGTTAAAGAAAGGTTTGCCTAATGCTTGTTGCCTGGCTTTGTCCAGAGCAGGGCATTTACAGATGAAGTGAACGTACGTTTCTTTCTTGTTTATGTCCTTGGTCCTTGCAGCTACGACAGTGTGAATTATGGGGGAAGCTTCACCGCATGTTCGCCAATTGGTCAGTGCCCCTTTCTTATTGATACTGGCGATATCTTGGAGGTCCACATGAGGAGCCCTTTGGTCCTGTTCTTGTTGTAGGTTGGCAACATTGCTGTGGATGCGATGCAGTTGTTTTTTCTGCTCTACCTACGGTTGGTCAGCAATAGTAAGTATGAATAAATATTGACCTTGATAGTGTCTAGTGGAATATCGACTTGTTCCGCGAGTGAGCTGTCAAGTGCTGAGCCTTGCCCGGCAATTTCGTCGACACGTTCGTTCCCGGCAATGTCCCTGTTACCAGAGACCCACAGGAGAGCGACTATAAACGGGCATTGTTACACGAGCCTGGAGGATATGAAAGACGAATGAATGGCTTTGATTGCAGCTCGGCTTTTGACTAAGATAGCGATGTTATGGTTGAATGTCAAGTAATAGTCATAGTAGTCGGCAGGCTTCCCGGATCGCCAGGAGCTCCGCCTAGAAGATGCAGGTATGATCAGGGTGGCTTCGTTTGCGGTTTCCAAAAAGATTTCCACGCCAACTCTGCAGTCCATTCTTGAGCCATCTGTGTAGATGGTGATGTCGTAGCCATCTAACACTGTTCCTTTCTCCCATTCAAGCCTTGGCGGAAAATTTGCAGTGAAATTCTAAATTAAGTTTATGTTGGGAGTGATTTAGTCTTCCTTATTTGTCTTCCTTGATTTGGTCATCCTTACTTCCACCCAGACTGAGTTTCAGTGCGCACTAGATAGGTTCGTAGCCATCTGTGTTGAAGCTGGGATGAAAGTAAACGTGAACAAATCAGAGGTTATGGTAATTTCCCGAACGCCTGTTCAATGCACTCTGCATGTTAGTGGAGTCCCATTGAAACAGGTGGAGAAGTTTAAGTATCTCAGCGTCTTTTTCACGAGGAGCAATATTCAGTTATCCTGTAGGATTGATTGGTCAGGCTGGAGCAAATTTGAGACAGCTTGGTCAATCTGCTATCAGGAGGGCCGAACTTGGTATTGAAGCTAAGTTATCGGTCTTTAATTCAGTATATGTTCCGACCCACACCTATGGTCATGAGGTTTGGGTAATGACCGAAAGAATAAGATCGCGGATACAAGCTGCCGAAATGATATTTCTTCTTTGTATTGCTGGGGTGACTCGCCGAGATCTGATTAGAAACACCAGAATACGCGAGGCACTTAATGTCGAGCAGCTACTTCTTCGTACGGAGAGGTCCATACTTCGATGGTTTGGGTACGTCAAATGCATGTCCTAAACTCGGTTTCCAAGGCGTGCCATGAAATCCGTGCCATTATGTAGGCGTCCTCTGGGTAGGCCCAGGACGAGATGGTTGGACCAAGTCAGAAATCTCACCTCCACCCGTATGGGGATAGCCCCTGATGATTTAGAGTCTATGACGGAAGATCGGGAAATATGGAGAGTCCACTTAAGCTCCCTAAACCCGCGACCCTCATAGTGGAAAAGCGGGCCATTGAAATGAATGAATGAATGAATGAATGAATGAATGAATGAGTGATTTAGTCTGTTCGGGGAGCTACCAATTGATGACCCAAGGCTTTATCTGTTCAATACCCCGATTCCCTGATCCTAATTGCGCTACACAGTGCAGTTTTTTTTTTTTTTTTGATATGGAAATCGGCAGTAAGATGTGCAGGAAGTCCATTAGGTCATCGGTCGGGCATGAGCGTAGGTCTTCCGTGGTTCCTATACTTGCTGTTCTTTGCTCTCTCTTACGGTTTTTAATATTGTATTCCTAAATCAGAGCATACCACCAGACTTGTGACCTTTAGGTTAGAATATGTAGATCGTATATCGATGGCTGTGTACATGCAGAAGGTCAACCAAATGAAAATAAAATCGCAATTCTTTAAAACCCCGAATACGCATCAAAAATCCCTTCGGAAGTCCCCGGACGTGTGAAAAAAGCGGGTGGTTGGCAAGCCTACATAGGAATGTGTTTCCTCTATAAACTATCGATTGAAAGAAATGCATACCTTTCTGAATTTCTTTAAACAAAAACCGTAATAGTTAATTAAATTTATTTGAGAAAATACTTGTTTACAAGTAAATTTGGCAAGATCCCAACCTGCTCATCAAAGAAACTTCAAAAAGTAATCGACAATATAAATTTAAATAATGACCGCATCACTGCGCGAGTACGTTTTCATTTCAAAATATGTTACACTAAAACCCAGTGCCTCTCTGAGGTTGAACATTAATATTTCCGACGCATGGATATGGGTGTACATATGTATAAAAACAAAAATTCTAATTAATGTTTCCCCGAATTGGCCAATTCACCCAATTATTTCATCCACAAACGCAATCGCATGAAAATGCGGAACATAAACAAAACGCACTACGCAGCCTCCACTCGACCCATCCAGAGTTGGACTATCTCGGTGAAATTTCGCAAGAATCTTAAACAATATTTTGTGTAGGAGCCCGAGTGCATTCCAAAGGTAGTGGCGGTGTTTCAGCATTTCGAACGCATTTGCATAATTTCCTAGCCAGCCACTTGATACATTCTGAAATCTCGTTCGTCTGCATACGAGTAGTGACGTTGACGATACCTGCACAAGGGAATCTTCAGGATGTGGAGTTCTATTCATAGTCGTTTGCACAGCGGGATAAAATTAGTTGAGCTAGTGAGAGTAAATGCGCGAATGCTTGCGCCACAGTTCCAAGTCCATTAAAAGAAATTTATTGCGCTATTCGCGTCGTCCATCGTACCCGGTGTGATAAAAAAGAAGAAAAACTCCCAAAAGCGGCTCAAGATTGTTTTGTATATTTTTTGTTTATTTTTTTTTAAACATTTTTCATGTTAGCATCTCTGTATCCGGCATTCCTTTGGAATTTTCTTCGTTTTCATTGAGTTTTTTGGGGGAATTTTGCCTCAGTTCTCCGTGAGTGGGCGATAAGTCTGCGATCAATTGTTGTCTGGAAAATTGTTTTCATTATTTGTTACGTTGAACTACTTAGTGTGTGGATGGTGTGTGAAGTACATGGTCACAGACACAACAAAATCTTATCGAAGTCAAGGGAAGAAAGTCAATAGTCAGATGAGCATGAGTGTATCATTTGACCAAATCTTAGAAATGAGTTGGTGTATGCTCTCTACCAAGCTATAGCCAGCTGCTTTAAATATTTATGTCAGCCCCTGTTTACCATCAGATTCAGCAGATTTTAGTTTCCTTTCTTTGTTATGGGCAGGTAGGTGTGAAAATCCTTTATGGATACTTTCCGACCCCATGCCCCTGCATGTCTACGTGCTGAAAAACACCTCCTCCTTGCGCTGTGTCCTGTTTGGCCATAGACCATTGTCTGTTCAGGTCAAAAATGGTTGATGTGTGACATACATAACCCGACGGCACAAACCCCAACCAGGACGACCAGTGGTCGGTTAAACCGATGTCATTAACGCACTTCGAGGATGTGAACGCTGCCATTGACCGTTTATACGGCTCATCCAGTGTAATGCTGGGATGAGACTTAAAACAATTTTTTAACCGAGTGCCGACAGTAGAGCCACTTTGTATGAATCAGAAAACTCCATATTCGGGGATTCACTAATTTGTATTTCCATTGGGTTCATTGATATCAAAACAAACGAAACTATCGCCACCTAATCAGCTTTCATTTTGTTGTCTAATCAGCTGTCATTTGATTGTATTCGTTGTGATACAGCCTTTAGAACTGCAGCAGATTACGATAAACCCTGTAAAATGCCAGCACAAGCCAACTTTCAATTGGTGAACGATGTCATTGCCTCTTTTCTTTCTTTGTTGCAAGGACAGAATAATAGTAGGTGGCGCTTCAGTCCGATGGAGGGGCCAAGCCCTGGCTTCTTACAAGTATGAGTGCTTTGGACTGCTGTGCGGGCTGCGTAGGCTCGGACCCCAGCAATATCTACCCAACATTTTTTAGGGCACTACCTCTCGGTGATGAATGAATGCTCCGAGAGTATAATTTGTTATGAAGAAGCTTCTCAATTCGCCATTCGAAGTCAGCAATAGATTGTACCTACATACTCATGGAGGACTATGACAAAGAGTTTTCTTTTCAGCAACAATCTGGATGATTTCGAAAATGTTTTGACGCATTTTAGATTCGACATCCCGAACTGATGCACTGATGGCTCAGTTTTTATCTTACTTACTCTGAGTTACTCCTGTTCCAAAGAAGGAAGCTCTAGGCGCCTATCACTTCGACAATCTGGGCGAATTATTACATACTGATATCAAAAGTATCCTCAGCTTTATCAAGAGCTCCAAATGGCTTCATTAGCCGGAGTGGCACCTAGGGTAGATCCCAGTGGTATCACAAAGGGCCTACCTTGGCCTACGTGTGTCTGTGCCTCGCATGGACAGCCACCTTACCTACCTACCTACTTACTCCGCGTTTATTCTTTAGGCTTGTCCTTGTGGTTATGAGTCTCTTATGGAGTTCTGCGTGGGTATTGTGGTCACTGAAGCGCTGAGGATTTCCTCATCGATATGCACATCCTTCTCTTCATTGGTTTGTCCACTCTAGCACTGCGGCCTCTATATAAGGCCTATTGTGCTTTCCCATGAGTTTAGAGCAGTTTGTCTACTCCAAAGGATGTCAGGAAGCTAATCAGCCTCTCTGGGTGGAGCGTGGCAGGCGCCGTTGGTAAAACGAGTTCACTGCTTAGGGTCCGCTTTCTCGCATGGATAAGGGCATCATGAGCTGCTTTTGATATTGATAACGCTGCGCGGCACTTATCCTACTATCCCGGTTTCACGAATATGCCGTCCGATGCAATGACACCAGAACTTCAGCTGCTCTGCAAATTTGAAGTCGACTTTTCTTGCGTTCTATACTGGCTGCGGCCAGAGTTTGAGCCTGGACTGACCAGTCTTGGGTCCAGTGCAGGTTTCTTCGTGGAGGTCGACAACACCAGACTACTCATTAGGTAAGCATGCCTCGACTTTCAGAGGCAGAGGCTATTTGTAGAGACTTTCAACGTTCTAATGGCCAAGGACTATATTGTTAAGAATAGGTGAAGGGGTCGTAGCATCTGCGTTTGAAGCAATAGCCAGGCTGCGCTTAAGACCTTGCTCAACCCTTTAACCAATTCCAAAATAGTCCGAGAATGCAAGAAGTCTCTGAATTCGGTCACAAGGCCGAACTCTTTGTCTGAGTCTCTGGAAATGAGATCTCCGATGAGATTGCTAGACAAGGCTCAGAGCATCTTTTCTCAGTGAACATGCATTGGGTCTTCCCATGTCTTCGTCAGGGCGTCCTTTGACGATTGGGTTTCCTACAAACGACATTGCGTGTGACACGGTTCTCCAGGATGCAGGCAGACTAAACCAATGCTCGTAAACGTCTGTAAGAAATCAACGTCATTCTTGCTGCCATTCAGTAGAAGAGACTGTAGACTTTTGTCGAGCATCTTAGTGTGTTAGGCTTAAGTGACACCACTGTCTGCTACGCCTGTGGAGAGGGCGATGATACTTCGAATCATTTCCTTTGCGATTGGCCTGTCTTTGCTCGGATCAGGTGGCAGATTTTCGGTGCTGATACTGTAAGCTCCTCATCATTGAAGCGCCTTGTCGGCTTTCTACGAATTTCGAGCGAATTCCAGTAAAATGGAGAAAAAACTGGATCCTGCTTCCTGGTAGTTCAATGGACCAGTTGCGTCTGAGTGCTCCAAAGCCGACAGAAAAAAAAAAAAGACCGCAGCCCGGTTTTAAAAATCAAAGCATCGCCAATCCCAAACTAGGAGGCACGGGAATTCAATTTGTAGATCATGTCAGATACCTGTGTGTTATACTCGATAAAAAACTCAGCTGGAAGCTGAATATTCAAGACCGTACTAGGAAAGCCTCAATTGCCTTATACTCCTGCCGGAAGGCCCTGGGCCCGAAATGGGGCCTGCAGCCTAAAGTAGTCCATAGGATAGATGTATATGGCGGTAGTGAGGCCGATCCTCATGTATGGTGTACTGGTCTGGTGGACAGCACTGGACATAAAGACCAACAGCAGCCTGCTTGAAAAGGTACAAAGGGGATCATGCATCTACATAACGGGTGCTTTAAGAACAACCCCCACTGGTCCACTGGAGGTAATGCTCCATCTGCTTCCTGTTGACATCTTTGGGAAGCTAATGGTAGTCAAAGCAGCATTAAGGCTCAGAGAATCCTCCCAGCTGATGCGCACAGCAATGGGCCACTCTAGGATCCTTAACGGCAACATTACTATTCCTAGTAGAACGGACTACTTTGTCCCCTATATTGACTTCAACGTCAGGTTCAAGACTCGGATTCCTAGCAGAAGCTCTTGGAAATCTGGTACAGTTTTGAATGATTCCGCGCTAGAAATATTCACGGATGGATCCAAGACAGCGGGTGGTACGTGGCTGGAGTCTTCTCCTATGCACCTGGCTTAGCCATCACCACGCGACTGCCGGATCACTGTAGTGTGTTTCAAGCGGAAATTACGGCAGTCTGCGAAGCTGCGGCTTGGTTTTCAGTTAATGCGATAGATTGTAGCGCTATTGTACTATACATAGATAGTCAGGCAGCTATTAAAGCCTTGGAATCGCCGATAATACGATCAAGGTTGGTAAAGCAAGCCGCAGATCTCTTGATGGGATTGTAGATAGGTGCGACATAACCCTGTGCTGGGTCCCAGGACACAGGGACGTTCCCGGGGCAACTGCAGAGCGGACGGGCTGGCAAAGGAGGGAGCGGGACGGCTAGCTGAACTCGACATCCAGTAGATAAGAAACTTCATCTCTGGGACGAAATGGTTAAAATTTTTGGGTTAACAACGCTACGGTTGCCCACCTTCGTTGTATTTATGCCACATTTTCTCGGTCCCTGGTGCCGGTAAGCCGGTTTTCTTCGTTGTGGTATCACAATGGGCCATTCTGGCCTAAGTGTGTCCCTGCCTAACCGGGGACAGCCACCTAACCTAACCTATCGCCGATGCTCGAAAGATTGTTTTCGACTTTTTGTTCTAAGAATGGTATTGAATGCATCAAAATTAATGTAATCATGAGTAACACTGAGAACTAAGCCCTCAAGAGAGTAATTAACGCGATAACCATGCTTATCAATTCCAAAGAATTTCAATGCATGTAGTTATGGTTTAGAGGCATGACTCTCACTTTCACGGTCCACCGATAAAATAGTCACAGATAGGGCCTAACTAGGTATGCATGTGGCTTGGTAAAAAAAAACCAAATCCCACTCCAAACTAAAGAATTCCAAAGCGTTATCTCTGGCCCGTTAATTATTTGCTAAACCAGATCCAATTAATTAATTTCCCATAAATGACATTATCATCCGGCGAACCGAACATACACACTTTGTAGTTTGTACACACGACCTACAGCGATCTGTGTTGGCACTGCTTATCGTGTGACGCCGCTGCGAACCGACATATCTGCGGTCTAAAAAAGTGATAATTCCATCTTACAATATTCATCCGGGACCCGAAAACAGAGGATTATATGCAAATTTGAAATCCCTACACGAGCTTAATGGACTCCGTCAATATTTACTTCAATTGTTGTGAGTTCCACCCACACAACGCGCTGCAGTCCTCATTTTTTTTTTGGTTATGAAATCAATTTACAACTCCGCTTCAGCGTGAACTTAACCTTAAACATCGAGCAGAGAGTACTGCTGCTGGTAGCTAGCGCTTGAGCACTTAATTTCGATCCTAATTGGCTTTAGAGCTACCGCCATAAGTCGGTTTGGATGGTTGGTTGGCTGGCTCACCCCGCTTCTGTCGCCGGATCGTCTTGGGAGGGTGGCGACTGCTGTGTATGTAGATTGGAACGAGCCCTTGTGATGGTTGTGTGGTTGCCTCATCGAGGGTTCTCCTTATGCTCTACATGAAGGTTCTTTCAATTGACACAGAAAGTGACTCGGTGTTAGTGGGGATAGATCGAGCACACTAGGGTTGCTTTATCAGCGCCTAAGGCGCACACACATTTCGTTGGACATGGAGAACAATCAATTTAGTTGTATCGCGAATTTTGTTTTTTTTTTTTTGTCTTGTAGATTTTTTTAACTTCTACACGCCAAGTTTTTAGTCGATCACAAGATATTGAGTCGACAACAACGGTGAAGAAGAACGCGTCGGTTTTGAAGTGTCTTTGCCGGCAAAGTTTGCAGAGTGACACGGTTTCGTTAAATACATATTTGGGAGAGTTTTTGACCAACTGACAGTGATTCATTAGATCGATGGAGTACGTACTGTATGTCAAGATAGTTGTCACTCAATCAAATGTGAATTAGTATCGCGAGCAGAGATACTTTTACGATTAAAACCTTCTCCCTGTGATTAGGGCTGTAGGCTTGTTTACTTGAAGACGACACAACGCTTTAGGAAGTCAGCGACAGCTAAAGATAAGGATAAGGTGTCAAACAAAATTAAGTGGCCCAGCGTACAAGAACGGTGTGTAGACAGTGCGAATATTCGAACGGGGGCACTTGTAGTCACATGCGCCGCCGGTATTCGCTGGACAGCAGGTGCTAATTGAAGGAAATGCCTGTGTCGAGCGCTTGAGGAAAAGTCGTAAGTGCAGAAAATCTATTTATCTTCTCTTATGTTTTTTTTCGAGTATGTAATCCGGGCAATTAAGTCTGATGATGTTTGGTGATAATTAAATTATGATGTCGCTAATGGATGTCACCGAAAAAGAAGCCGCGGCGCGGCAAGACGGGCGACATCTGGAAGTGATTTGAGTTAGCTTGTTTGCTTTAAAAGCATCGATTGGACGTTGTGACTCAGGGAGAGTCTTGGCGAATTCTAGTGGAATCATGTTTGTAAATTACATTGCTAATTGGCTTTTATGAGCGACGTACATAAGTCATCATCACTTTTTTTTGACTCAATTCGTGTGTCATTGAGGTTGCCAATGACCTTTTACGATACAAGTCGTCTGTAAGGAAACACCTTCTGGTTCGAATATATTTTAGGTAAACAAGTCTGATTCGCGATACAGGGTCGCTGAATACAAGTCTGTTGTCTGCGTTGGGGAAGTGTGATTGCCGGCGGTGCACCTACTTGCATTATGAATGGAAAGGTGTTCATTAGTTGACATTTGCTCTTTTGTGGATGTCTGGTTCGTTTTTTTTTTGAAAAGTCAGTCTGGCTTTTACAATATGTGACATTGTTTGGGATTTGATATTTAATCAGTTGGCTTGGTTGAGGATGAGCTGGTTGCTTTCAACTTAGACCTCCATTGGGCTTGTTATGTTCAATTTGTTTAAGTTGTTATGGTCAGTCTGTCAGCCAGATGTCATTTGTGTACTTCAGGCAGTAATGACGGCAGCTCGAGAAGCGGTGGCTTGGTTTTAAATTAACGCTGTAAAGGGGAGCGCTAGTGAACTAACAGCGATAAAAACCTTGAAATAATTGACAATACGATTCAAGTTAGCAATGCAATGCCTCAGATCTTTAAATGAGATCGCATGACAGATGCGCCATTTATCGACGCAGTGATTTTCCGTGCAACTGCGGAGCGGCCAAGCAGGTCAGAACGTCTCTGAAATTAGGATTCTAGAGAACTACTTGCTTCTTAAGGTTAAGCGTCGGCTTGATATAAAAGCCGGAAAGCCTGACTTCTTGCTATGGTTCAAGTATTGCGTGTTCCAATGAATCTACAATTTATTGCAAACTTTGCTCTACTCTGTCAACCGCTGACCCATGGTCTCTGCCTGAGACACAGAAGAGTTCCTTTATTCTGGGCATGCTGCTTTCAGCTAAATCAAAGCCTACGGTCTCATTATCAATCTGAAGCCACCATATGGTTACTAGTAGTTTCGCACATTCGTCTAGAATTTGATAACGTCGCTAAACAGGTCTAACAACTCGTCGCCCACAATATCCTTGATGCCACGCACACTGCTTTCAGTTCTCCAGAAAAAGCACTCTGACATCCGCGTGGGCTTGGTCCTTAAAACGGAGGATCTGTCTACTCTGTCATCACAAGCCTGGTGGCTTGAATGGAACATTAGTCGATGTGTTTTGACTTTTTGAACTACATCAACAGCTTAATGCTGCACATTGA
Source organism: Matsumyia berberina (assembly GCA_917880715.2). Taxonomy (NCBI): domain Eukaryota; kingdom Metazoa; phylum Arthropoda; class Insecta; order Diptera; family Syrphidae; genus Matsumyia; species Matsumyia berberina. The sequence continues at coordinate 11,928,941 of OU862870.1, forward strand.
GTTCGTCGTGGTATTGTCACCTCCATTCGCCCTCATCGCATATCGTACCAAATATTTGACGAAAGATTTTTGTCGTGAAAGTGTTCAATATTTGGTCTGCTTTCCTGATTATCGTTCAGCAACACCTTGAAGCGGCACTGACAGGATAAAGCTGCGTAGCGACTATGCGCGGCAAACACTCGAACATTGGCGCGCGTAGCAGCCGCGCATAATGGATACCTGACCGACGCGCGCGGCAGCCCGAACATTGGAGCGCTGGAACATGCCGCGTGTCGATCCAATAGCTGTGGATTTTTAGTGCGCGCCAAGGGTTTTTCAATGTTTTGCTCGCGCGCAGTAGGGACGTTATTACAGTGTATGTTGTGTTCGAATTCGCTGCAAAAAGCCAACAGATATTTCAATATTGTTCGGCGAACACTGTTTGTGTCGACTGGATCGACGGGCGCACGCGGCTGCCGCTCTATATCAAAACTCCTGCCAAAATTGGCTCGCGCCATATGATACATTTTGCCGCAGTTGAACATGGAGCGCGCGGATGCCGCGCGTAGTCGATACCCAGCTTAGTGTTTTGTAGAGTATGAATATATGTATGTATTAGTTTTGTCAAACCGAAGTAGTAGCCGTTGTCTGAGTAAGTCTCCGTCGAGTTTCCACCAGGGTGTCGATCGTTTTTACTTCGAGAAAGGCAAACTCCTCAATTATTCCGAATTTGCTCTTGTTAGCTGTGATGTTACGTTCTAGGCGGGGGACAGATGTTTCTTTGTTACATGTAGGTACATACACACTTGGTTTGTCCTTGTTTACTTCAAGCCCAATTCGTTTCACCTGTTTCCGGATCTGCGTATCTCCATTGCTAGCCAGATTTGTTTAAGATAGTGCATTTCATGATTACAGCTGCCCGGCACACTATCTGTCACAGGACAAGGCTGAAGAAATTATATGATAGCGCATCTGCTTTACAGCTGGAGCAGTTTTGCCTGGATTTTGAATTCAGCTATCGACCTGTGCAGCTTTGGTGTTAATGAAAAGGTGGTGAGTTGCGACCTGAAACTCGTATGTCCTTTTCAGAATTGACCTTAGTGTTAATCCTTGGTCTATCGTTGATCGGCCGGGCCAGAAGCCATAACAGTGCTTGTCGTTTAGTGTGTCGCAGAAGGGATTCAGGCGCTTACAAAGTACATTGTGCAATTTAGCAAGGATAAGCCTTGATAGTTGGTTCAAACCTGTGGTTTATTCAATTAGTCCTCGGAGTAGCTCCGGATTAGTAACTGTGGTTTCATAAATAACCTCTTCTTGTCTAAGTGTGTCTGGATCCAGTTGCAGCGAGGACGAGGAAGGGTATGGAGTCCTTTAAATTGTTCGAAAGAGGGCTTTACTACTCGATAATTTTCTTTATTTGAGTCTTTATTTGAGTTCATAGTCCCTTACTACCTCAAAGTGAAATGTATCAAGGGTGCCGTTTTATCTGAGACATGATAGCACATCCCCCTGGCTAAACGAGACCCCAAAAGTCTCATTTATATCTTTACCGACATTGATATAGCAGCGTGCATTCTCCATCTTCATCTTGCACAATCGGATAAGTTTGGCAAGGATGCCAAAACCAGGCATAGCACCGTATATTTCTTCTCTAAATGCTGTCATGGGCTGTCTTGAAATCGATATAAATGTGGTGGGTATTTGATACTTCTAGGTTTTCGCAGTGTAAGCCTTTGATCGGTGATGGACTTTTTTGACCTAACGCCACATTAGTTGTTGACGAAGGGCTTTAGGCTTTCACACAATACACCACAACCTTGGAGGCGATATGATTGCAGAGGTTGTCAGCAATAAATCCGTCCGTCAGGAAATTACCCCGGCGGCACAATCCCAACACTAGATCCAATCGTAATGTACTCTTAGGTCGCTCCTCGTGGAGCAGGATTATCAGATCTTCAGCAAGTAGTTCGATGTAACTAAATTCGTAGAGGCCACCATTAATTCCATTTGGAGAATTGTTCAGTTGCCGTCCGAATCCAAAAAGAACGGTCTTCACATTTCGAGAATTATTCCGCCATCCCACGTTAGCTCTCAATAAAAAATCTTCCAAACTCCATGCAGGTGAGAGTAGAAGTTGTCAGAGAGACCTTTGGACGCTTGTGTCTTCTTTATTTTTTCTCGATATCTTTGTAGATTCTAACAACCAATCGCATTTATTTTAGAAGAATTTGAGTTGTGACTGTATCCGAAGCAAAGCTGCTATAGAGATGTGGATGCTCCCGTTGGTCTCTAGTTTGATCATTCGTCACTGTAGCAACAAATAAGGAGCCTTGACTGGATGCTGGAAGATCCTTTGATACTTTTACAGCATCAAATGATTAAGTTACACCGACATCGACGTACTATTTTCAATCCATTTTTCTCGGCGACCTGGCAGACTGTTAAGTTGGTAAGACTTGATTAAGTCTCATCCATTTGACATTGCCAACATGGCCGGCGTGAACTATTACGTCAGAAAATTAAAATGGTTTCAGGTACGAACATAGGCTTTACTCTAGTGCTCACAGTGTTATCACAGTGGACCTGTCTTTGGTCTAAGGTGCTCTCGCATGGAGCCAATAAGGTTTTGATTCAAATTTCCTTTTCTATAACATTTGGTATGACTCACACGAGAAAACCAAATCACATTTGTGATACGTACAATCAGTAACGCGCATCTGTCAACCGTCACGTGCGCCTCGCTCTCATGTGGGCACTGATCACGAGTTTCCACTGAACATTGATGAGATAAGAAGTTTGGAGTAATCAAGCACGCATCAGATTAAACTGGTGATCTCTAAGGTCTTGAAAAACTTGGTGCATATAGTCCTCTGTCTACGTCCGAACTCTACTCTGAATCTATTTAAATCTTTAACGACCAGTGCATTTCGCATAAAAACTCCAGTAAACCGCTTAATACCGGTCAACTCGAATAAAATCACCTAGACGTTCTACGCGCTATCGAAATTGATTGATAATTACGATGTTAATTACACGACGATAGTCTATAGAGCTTTCTGATAAACGTCGCCGAGTATTTTTATGGATTTGGTGACTCAGACCCACCCATAAACTGTGGGGTATGAACTTTTGACAACTTTTTGGGGGGATTTTCTTCCTTGCCTCAAATTATGAAATAGCTCGCGACTGCAATCACATGGGGTTTTATCGCACGACCTCTTATCAGTGGCGATCTTGCCAAACGCCTCCCTACCGATCGAGCAGGCGCTCAAACGATCCATTTAAGCTCAACAAATCGCATTGACAACACGTTTAATTTGTGTTCTCTTGTCCGCAGGTTACAACCCATCGACACAGCACTGCCATCGATGATTTACGCTCACCAGTGGGAGACGCAAGCATTACTCATCTAATAGAATCCACTTCGAATAATGGTTCTTCCATTTGGACTTGACCAGCATCCGGCTGCTACTGGGCGCCAAATAATGCCTCCTTCGGCACCGCCTGCCGAGCCACATGTAGCTGTCATAACTGCAACGAACGTGTCTGCAGTGGTCACACAAAATCTCAGTCAGTACATTGAATTCATTGTGGTCAATGGAGACGATCGTTACATGATCCGCTGCGAACGGAAGGCGGTCCTGGAGAACAGCGTGGAACTGGCCAAGGTGATCCATGCCGGACCAAACAGCGGCCGCAAAAATGATAACCACTTCCAGATATCGAACGTCGACAAGCGGGACTTTGAACTCCTCATTCGATTCCTCGAAACCAAGTTCGTAAAGTACCGCGATCACTTGCACATTCTGGAAATCCTGGAACTAGCCAATAGATTTAACTGCCCCGATCTAGTCATTCACTGCATCAAAGAGCTCGATCTGCAGCTGACCAGTGCCATAGTGTTGGATGTATTCCGTTCGCTGTGGTACTACAACAGTGCGCCTCCGTCGACGATCCATCAAAATCCAGCGGTGACCAGTCAGGAGCCGGGGAAAAATGCCTCGAAGAAATCCAAATCAACAACAACTAACCCGTATCCGTTCACCGCCGAAGACTACATGATCGCACTGCTGAACAACTCCCTACAACTGATCGATATGCATGCTGAACTCGTGCTGACAAAGGAGCAAATGACAGCGCTGCGGTTCGAGGAGCTGGAAATGATCGCCAAGCGGGACGCCTTACAACTCCGTTCGGAGTTGGCCCTTTTCGAATGCCTTGCCGACTGGTCCGTTGAAGAGTGTCAACGTAAGAAACTGGACCCGAACGCGGAAAATCGCCGGAGAGTCTTGGGCCCACTGTGCTACACCCCGCGATATCTAACCATGTCTCCGAAGGCCTTCCGCAAGGCATGCGACCGCGTCGAACTCCTAGACCCCGCGGAAATATCCCTCGTCGCGGACGCCATCGATGGCAAGAAAATGAAACATCTCACCGCCGAACAGACGCACATGCTCGAGAAGTTCCGCACCCCACGGCCGGAGTTCGCGAAAATGCCCATCCACCTGAGCGACCGCAGCAATCCGAAAAACTATCCGAAAAAAATGCGGCGCGCCGAGAAATCCGAAAACGGAGGTGACGGCTGCTGGGAGAACTTCGGCCTGAACTGCTTAGCGATCTTCGCCTGCATATTCGACTGAGTGCGGCCCATAAGTGCAGCTCCTTAAGGACAAATAACCCCATCCGGTGTTGTGTGATCTTAAAATTTAGTTTTTGTAAATTATCCTCATCCACACGCCCTTTTTGTATACTTTGTACCTACACACAGACACGAACGAGAAAAAACGAACACTTCACGCAGCATGGAACAAAAAAAAGTGGAAAACTAGTCAATTGGAAGACGGAAGGACGAACGACGAGCCAACATGGAACAGTAGTGTAAAGCGAAATTTTTACAAAATTTAACTATCGTTATGTAATGAATGTTGTTTTTTATGAATTTGTTAGGTTATCTAGGATTAATATCGGATTTCTATTATGTTACACATACTTATGTATACCTTCGAAATAGGTTTGCTTACTTGTAAACTGTAAACTGTTGTATCTTTAGCTAAATTTATGGATTTTTTTTTTGTTAAGTGTTTTGATACCACGACTTACGTTGCCATATTAGTTGAAGGTGTGCCAACTCAAAGCACACACCTACATAGGAACGCGAAATTATGCTTTAGTCGCGCCTTTCAAAATAAAGCAAAACAAATCAAATTTGAATAAACTGTTATATTTAGATTAAATTTAATATTGTTTTATGATTTTATTTTGACACTTGAGACAAATCGAGAGAGGACGTCTATTAGAAACTTTATTTAAACGATCACTGCATGTTACATCCAGGTGGCGCTGCAGTCTGGGGTAGACCTGGGCCTTCATCATTAAGTGTAGCTCGATCTTTACCCAGCTGCTTTCAGCTCCGCACGCCAAGTTGGTAAAGGTGCGACATGAGTCGCTTTTTCTTCACTGCACCGTTTCGCGGGGGTGGATTTAAAGCTGCTCTATATAACCCAGCCACCTTAGTCGTTGGATATTCACTCTTCTGGCTAAGTCGTGTCACTGTACAGTTCGTCGTTGTATCTCCTTCTCCACTCATAGTCTATGCAGATGGGACCGAACATCACCTAAAGAGTTTTCGTCTCGAAAGAGCCACAGCAATCTTATCCGCTTTTGACAGAGTCCATGCCTCTGCACCGTAGAGCAGAATTGGGACGATTAAGGGCTTATAAAGGGTCACTTTAGTCGTTCGAGAGAGGGCTTTGCTACTCAATTGCCTTCTTAGCCCAAAGAAACAGCGATTGGCCAGAGTTATTCTTCGTTTGATCTCAGCGCCGGTGTCGTTGTCTGAGTTTATAGCGGAGCCTAGGTAGACAAAGTCCTTAACTACCTCAAAGTTATATCTGTCTACAGTGACGTTCTGTCCGAGACGTCGGTGTTGGGAGTCCTTTCTTGTTGACAGCATATACTTCGTCTTGCCCTCATTGACCGTTAAACCCATCTTCGCCGCCTCCGTCTCGATACTCACAAACGCACCAGTGACATCACGCTGCGTTCTTCCGATTATGTCAATATCGTCGGCATATGCGAGTAATTGGACGGACTTTTGAAAGATTGTGCCTCTGGTGTTGGCGCGTGAGTTTTGCACAACTCTTTCAAGAACGATTTTGAAGAAGTCGCATGACAGCGCGTCGCCTTGTCTAAATCCTTTTTTGACATCAAAGGTCTCGGTGAGGTCTTGACCGACCTTGATGGAGCAGCGTATATTCTCCATCGTCATCCTGCATAAACGGACGAGTTTGGGAGGGATGCCAAAACTAGACATGGCTCTGTATAGCTCGTCTCTATAGATGCTGTCATACGCGGCCTTAAAATCGATGAAGAGGTGATGGGTATCGATTTGAAGTTCCTGGATTTTCTCCAAGATCTGCCGCAGTGTAAATATTTGGTCGATAGTGGACTTTCCTCGCTTGAAGCCACATTGATGTGGACCGATCAGGTGGTTGACGAACGACTTCAGGCGTTCACACAACACGGTAGATACGATCTTGTAAGCGATGTTAAGAAGACTGATGCCTCTGTAGTTGGGGCAGTTCAGTGGGTCTCCTTTCTTAAGGATCGGGCAAACAATGATGAGGTTCCATTCATCGGGCATACTTTCCTCCGACCACATTTTCAGATGAGTTGGTCCATGTTCCTTACCAAGTCATCGCCTGCTTTGAAAAGCTCGACAGTTGTTTTGTCGTTCCAGCAGTTTTGTTGGACTTAAGCTTAGATATGGCTATCGTGGACGGAATTGTTGGTCTTCATCGTCCAGGTTGATGGGTTTATTCTGCCTGACAGCGGCACTTGATTCCTCTTCGCCATTAAACAGTCTGCAGAAATAGCTCTTCCATATGCTCAGCATCGACTGCGATTCTACTATGAGGTTTGTAGCACTGCCGCAGCTGCAAATACATAAACAGGAGCGGAATCCTCAACCACTTCCTTCGAAGGTGCCCGGCACTTGTCAAAGCAAAACATCGTGCTTTGAGCAAACCTTTTCTCGATAACCTCAATGAACCCACAGGACGGATTTAGGACTAACAGCTGTGTCTGTTGACATCCACTCCCACGTTTTCAACAATCCGGTCATGAGAACTGTGGTAACAAAATGGTAGAATTTAGCACTAATTGAGAATCAGACGCGAATTTTTGGCCTGATTCGACCCTTACCCTACCTATTAGGGTGTGATCCCCACTAACTTGTCTTGGATTTGTTTAAATACACTTCACACTGGTTTCCCCCAAATCGCCGAAATGTGAAGAGCCAGTGAAGTAATTCACTATGACATGCCTTCAAAAGTTACGCTTACAAATTTTTTGAAGTTCTGTGAAGGAAGATCCGAGAAATTTTGTGCCATTATCTGCCCAAAGTTTCAGCAGGTTTTCTTACATTTGGACGCATCTATAAATAGTATAAATTTGCTCTTGAAAGACGCTGCGTGGTTTTCGTTTTTTTGCTCGTAGTGGTTGGCTTGGACTCAAAATACTCTTGCTCTGGTTCTATCAGAGCCTGGGTTTATTCAGCTAGCTACATTTCGCTTAGTAGTTGAAACATCTCAAGGACAAAGGAATCGGCGGCATCCTGGCCTTCACCAAAGAAACAGGAAGATTCGCCAGACCACACGTACATTTGTGTCAATTCCATAATTGTTTCCACCTTCCCTAGATCCCTTCCAAAATACGTCCCAAGCCAAACCTATCCCTGCAGTTTCGAAGGTTAAAGGAGGGGAATACAACGGGCCCGACAGAGGCCTAAGTGAAGAGACTTCCGTTCACCTTCATATACCATACCATACCATACTATAGTATTTGACGTTCGAAATACGAATTTAAAAATGGCTGACAACCTTTAAATAAAATCTAATTAAAGCAATATTTATGGCAAGCGCAAAACCAAGACCATGTCTTGAAATGTTTACATCAACCATTTTACAACTTTATTCAAAGTCTTTTGCAAACGGATATCACTTGAATAGCAAATAACAAATGTCAGCAGGGATGTGCAGTGGTACACCTTACTTTTCATTTTGTATTAGCACTTAAAAAAAACAATGTTTTCTGTTAAAAAAGTACATTAATATAATTATAACTTAACAATTAAGAAAATTTAATAAAAATATAACCTTTTTAGAGAATATTTACAAATGCTTTAAGAATAAGATATTTCATATTGAATAATAAATAAATCACTAGAAATAAATTATTAAACCACATTTACAACACCTATCATTTAGAAAAAAAAATACCATTTCCATGTTTTATCCTTAAACGGTTGAAACGAAGGAAATATTATACACATAATATAAATCGTATACACACTAGATAATAAATATATACAAAATACTCTAAAACGCGATAGTGCGATGGAGAGTGTATAAATATTAGGAAATTATGATCACTCAGTTTAATCTGATAGATTTAATGAAAAAAAAAAAAGTAAACAAATATTTAAAGTTATCACCTTTCATTTAAGAATCTAAGAATTCTACGTGGCATGGGCATAAATGACGAACGAAAAATGTTTTTTTTTTATCTAATTGTTGATTTATTGTATACATAAAATACTTTTGATTCTTGTAACTTCCTTTAAGGTATGACATTCGGTAGATAGTATGATTCACTATAAGCATTAACAAATAACTATTGACAGCTGTAAATGTTTCTTTTTTTATTATGGGAAATAAATGTTTTGTTAAAAAAAAATCGTGCAGAACGTTTTGTTATCAAATTCAGATCAAGTGTAACGCTTAAAATACGCAAATAGCAATAGTACGCTATTTTCAGGTGAACTATGACTAAGAGAGCCAACAAAGGCGGGTACTGTAGGTGGTCTAAAAAAAGAAGTGGTAACAAATCGACGTAACCGACTGTTTCGGTATCGTTTAGCAAGTTGTGATTAATGCCTAATCGTGTGATATTACTCCGTTAACTGAACGCCGTGCTGCTTATAAATAAATAAATAGTTGGCGCGACAGCTCGGAGTGAGCCAAGGCCTAGCTTCTCGCAACCATACATGTTGTGCGTGTTGTATTGTTTGCACGAATGGAAGGGACCTACAATTTATTGCCGGCTCCGAACGGCGAAGTGAGAAGCTCTTTCATGACAGATTGTTCTCCCGGAGGCTTGTCATTCCCCGACGAGAGGTGGTGCCGCGAAAAATGTTCAGTTTTCCTGACTGGGCTTGAACCCACGCAGCTTGCTCAGCAGTCCAACGCACTAACCACTGAGCTACGGCGACCACTGCTTACCGAAGGTTAAAAGGCAGTCGAAGTGGATGAGTTTTACCAAAAGGGAAGTAGGACTTTATAACTTCTAATTTTTAGAGCGCAAATGCTTCCTCCCATACAAATCAGAAGGATCTGATATAATGGGAAATGCAACATGCTTTTAGAATCAACAGTGTTTGATCAAAATATTTTCTTCCTATTTAGACTTTTGGTTATGTACTTAAAAATAAAATAAATAGCTGGCGCGACAGCTCGGTGTTATGTTGTGCGTGGTATATTTGTCGCATAAATGGAAGGAACCTACAATTTATTGCCGACTCCGAACGGTGATTTCACAAGCTTTTTCTTGACAAATTATACTCTCGGAAATTTGTCATTACCCAACGAGAGGTAGTGGTGCAAAAAATGTCTGGGGCTACAACTCACGTAGCTCGCGCAGCAGTCTAACGCACTAACCACTGAGCCACGGTTATAAAATATAAGCCGAAGCCGAAATCGTCTTTATTCCGAAAACCTCTGCATTCAAGAGGAAACAAGGGTCCGCAGGTTTTCCGAAATTAGCCCCTGTCTACCACAGCTCCTATTTTCACCTACACACGGTGAATCCCGGGTGTGTATTATCTCTGCTGAAGATTGGGTTTCGACTTTTTTGGAGAATTGTTGGAGCAACTATCGTCAGAGGGTGGCGGGGGGAGCTCAGGATTATAAGGAGCAGTATATTCGGCTCCTCGTCCTAGGGGTGCATGTTTAGAATTTAGCGCTCCAGTTCGAGGGCTGTGCCGCACAAAAGCCTCATATTACGAAACCACAACAAGCCCTGGATGCGGACAGATTTTCTGCTGAAGATCCCTGTAAACCAAATAGAATGTTTAGTCCTTGAAAAGACCACGTGCGAATTGATCTTAATAGGTTGAGAGATCAAACTCTCCTCCGATTAAAAGATGTCCGAACCTTTTCAGGTTCGCCACCATTACCTTCCAAATATCCCGAATGCCGCAAAGACAAGGCAATGCTGTAAGGAGCTTAACGTCAGATGGCCACAATCACAAGATATTGCCAGAGCTTTCTTCAATCGAGTGAACCTTAATCTATCAAGAGATCCTATGCCACTAGCATCACGTGCCGAAGACCAGTCACAACACTTCTGATGTGTTAGGTTTCTCTCAGCTATCATAAAGAAACCTCAGGTACGACGAAGAATGCCAGCAAGGATAAAAACTAAGCAGCAAAGTAAAAGGCGGAGGCTCTTCGCAAATTCCACAGGGCAAAAAAATGCCCGAAAGAACGTCGACTCACCCAAAAGAAAAAGAAAGAGCACGAGAATTGCATAGTCAAAGGATAAAGTAAACATATCAAAATAACAACACACTGAAACTGGTAAGCAATCTTCCTTCCATCTGTTGTGGCCGCGTATTTCCCTTTTATTTCGTGTTTCTTCTATTTCTATGCACTTTATCCAAACTGTTATAATTGTGATAATTTTGAAATCATCCATTTTCACCCTCCGCACATTCCTGCACTTATTATCAACCCTAATTAATGACAGTTGTCAAAAGTTGTCAGAACTCATTTTCATTTTCTGTTTATAGTTTACTGACTTGTAAGTTTCGTAAAATCCTCGATTTATAAATCTTCTGCTTTAGTAAAATGCAAGATTTTGAGTTGAAAAGAAAGGCATTGTTCGCCTGCCTTGATGTCGCTGGAAAAGACTTAAAGGGAACCACTCTCGATCAAAGCGGACCGGAATCCCACACAGTGAATTTGAAACGTTCCGCACCATCAGAAGAAATCTCCTCAGACAGAACCCTAACAAGACTTCGAGGAAAAGAGAGTATTTTCAAGAAACCCGAGCTACCCATCGCCAAGTGCTTGAAGCCTCGTGTGGCTCCAGATTTTCAGGTAAGCATCCTTATACACACGTCCAAATCAAATCGGCACTCATTTGAGTTATTTTTTTAGAAAAATCCGCACAAATGGAGGAAATATTCCTTAGCTGATGTAGATATCTCTGACCACACAAATACGGCTGCTGCACTTTCATTCCTGAGGGAAATTGAATCTCAGAAGGAACCCGATGACATCGAAGCATCCAACGATGGGAAGATCACATTTAATAAATCAGTGAAAGTAAAGCGCAACCTTAGAACCTCCAATGAGGTGGAGGACGAAGAGGTTGATAGACCAAAGTTGAAAGGATCTAAACTTGTTATGCCAGAGTATGTGATTGGACAGAAAATGGATAAGGACAAGAAAAAGAAGAAATCCCCTGTCAAGTTGGAAAAAACTAAACAGTTGACGCTATCGCATCTGGAAGAGGACGAAGAGGAGTGAAGTTTGACGGCGGTTTGAATAGTTTTATAGATGTTAAGGTAGTATACATGGAGTATGTATATGCAAATGCTAAACGTTAGGAACGTACCACTTGTGTTAAAGATACAAATAAAATGCCCATGTTTAGAATTAGAATAAACATAAGTGGAATCGCTGTGATTTGTTTTTCTGCCGCTTTTCTTCTCCACTGGAATCTTTACACAGATCTCGAAGTATGGTTGAACTTTCTACTTAATTGTGTTTCTTTATCTGAAGCTGTAGTGGCTCAGTAGTTCATGCGCAACAGCCTGAGCGCACAGAATTTCTCATAACCATTCATGTTTTTCATGTTATATTCTTTTGGCACAAATGCAAAGGTCTCTCTCCAGGATAGGGGCTTAAGCCTTTTGTCTGGCCGTTGGGTTGTGGATGAGCATACCCGTAGTTATAACATGCAATGGAATGCCCTTTATCTGAGTGCTTTTTCTCTATGTAAAACTCAACAGCCATGGACTTTCCAGCCCCATGCACCTCGGACTAGATTACCTCAAGCTTATTTGGTAAATAAAAACAATATTTTCACCCAACGGATTCTCGAATCTCAGTCTCTATAATTGAGACGATAAGCCAGATCAGAAGAGATGAAACTAGACAATTTTTCACTCTTACCGCATAACACCCCTGCACATCATTAAACAGATTACATTTCGCTGTGCTCTTAACAAGCTCCGCTGTATGGAAACCCTAAGCATTTATCGAAAAGCCGAAAGATTGTCAAAAGAGAACTGTCAAAATCCAATTGGACGGTGTGCGAATCTTTTTACCTTGTGATTTCTCGTCGAAAATTGCCCAGAACTTATTCAAATTAACTAAAACTTCAGCCAGTCAAGGTAAATTTTGGTCTCCAAGTTTAATTGTGCTCAAATAAATACACTTTCGAGTTCCCTCTAACCCACGTCCATGTTATTTTCGACAAAATTTGTAGCCGCTTCACATTCATCGCATTTTCCACAAAATTTCTGCACGGCTTCCTTCGAAATGTGTTTCTATATTTATGGAACCTTAATTACCAGCTTTGAATGCCACTGGGGGCGTTCAATATTTAATTTTTCTAAAAATTTCCATAAAATTTCTGCAGAACCATTCGCAGAGCTAACCGATTACTTTAGGCTGTAATCGATATCCGCACCTGCTAGCTTGCCGTCTCTGTCTTACACACCCACGCGTGGTGGGCATCTGCTGTCACTTGTTTCGATTATGTGAGATGGTTATGACAGTGTACTTTTGACGTGTGTTTTGTGTTGCAGCACCGCGATGTTTGCAAAATTTTGATTAATTTTCTTTTAATTTTGAATTAAATGTACAGCAGAACACCGCCATAGATTTTTAGTAAACACATTTTCATTTTGACGTGCATTTCTTTTTTATTTAATATCCAAATGACTGTGCAAAGTACGCTGGTACTGGTCCTGACTGTGTTGGCATCGATTACCATTGTTGCAATAATTATACTCTTAGGTAAAAGTTCAAAAAGATTTTTCCAGACTACAGATGTCTGCGACATAGTTTTGCACCTAACCTAATCATGAAAGTAACCTTTGATCGTATCATACTAAATTGTTCTTTGTTTTCAGGTTGGTTCCTGATTTGGAAGGCTTTCCTCTCAAAATTCCGTCTCGTTCGTGAACTCCTTGGTCAGGCGAACGAGGAGAAAGCCAACGCGCAGAACAAACCCACAGAGAAAGCAATAAAAGCGAGAAAGATTCGCAAAGATTAGAGATTTTTAATTAGTACTTAGACCGCTACACCTCCAGCTATGAATATCCGCTGTGCCAAGCCGGGAGATTTGATGAACATGCAGCACTGCAATCTGCTGTGTCTGCCTGAGAACTATCAAATGAAGTACTACTTCTATCATGGACTGACGTGGCCGCAGTTGAGCTATGTCGCTGAGGACGACAAGGGAAACATTGTTGGCTACGTGCTGGCCAAGATGGAAGAGCCCGAGCCTGGTGAGGAGAGTAAGCACGGACATATCACGTCGCTGGCTGTGAAACGGTCCTACCGTCGATTGGGCTTGGCACAGAAGCTAATGAATCAAGCATCGCAGGCTATGGTTGAGTGTTTCGATGCACAGTACGTATCGCTACATGTACGTAAGAGCAATAGGGCTGCGCTCAACTTGTACACGAACTCGCTGAAGTTTAAGATTCTGGAAATCGAACCAAAGTACTACGCCGATGGCGAGGATGCCTATTCGATGCGCAGGGACTTGAGTGAGATCGCTAGGGAGCTGCATCCTGACAAGGAAATCGAAAGCGGCCACAAGGTTGTGCACAAATCGGCAGCCATTCACGACCATAGCATGCACGATGGACACTGTTGCTGAGTAATGGTGTAGCAGGGAGGAAGCGGTTTTTTTTAAACAAATTTGCGTAGTTTTAAGAAATTTAATTTTATGATTTTCTTTTTTTGTATAAAGAAAGCATTTGCTAGAGAAGGAAAAACAGATGGTGTGTGTTTTATTTTGGGATGTGGGAAATGGAAGCGTTGTTTTCTACCGTGTGCACCTCTACAACAGTTCGCTAAGAATAAGCGGTATTGTTGATTTCTATTCTATACCACTTTAGTATGGGAATATCTTCGGAAACTAAACAGCCTAGAGAAAAAGAAAAAGGTAAAATGGATACCGGGCGACAACAGAGGGAGAAAGAAGACACGAAAGCAACAATCTGAAACGAATTTTTCAGATTTGGACGATCCAAAATTCTTCTCGAGATCTTTCCTCTCTGAAAAGATTCAAATAATGTGTAAGTTAGAGCGATTAATTGGCTTTCTAGACTTTAGAGAAAGCCGAGATTTCTTACAGACATTCGAAAGCATTCGTTTAGTCTGTCTGTATCCAGAAGAGCCGTGTCACACACAATTGTATTTGGAGGAAACCCAACGCAGTTTCAAGTCTTGAGAAATCTCATTATCAGAGATCCCAGTGTGATCTGGCACCCAGACAGAGTCAAAGGGTTGGGCCTTTCGACCGAATTCAGATAATTCTTGCATTCTCGAACTATTTTGGAACTAGTTAAAGGGTTGGGGAAGACCTTTACCATAGCCTGGCTATCGCTACAGACGCAGATGCTCCAATCCCTTTTCTTATTCTTAACAATATAATTAAGATAGGAAAAGCTTGCCTAACGAGTAGTGAAGTGTGGTGTTATCGGTCTCACCAAAGACACCAGCACTGGACCCATGACTGGTTTTGGAGCCATCCGTGAAGATTTGACTACAGCCCAGTCTAGGCCCAGATTCTGGCCAAAGCTAGTCCGAAGCAACCGAAGTTCTGGTGTCATTGCATCAAACGGCCATGAAACCAGCGTCGTAGGATAAGTGTCGCGCAGAGTCATCAAAACTTCAGTGCAGATGATACCAAAAGCCGCCTCGTCTAAGAGTAAAGCCCATGATATATAAGTATCAAGGGGAGGTAGATTAAGTAAACCACCTTGAACAGGGACAGATGTACTCAGAAAAGCTCCAGAGCAACCGAGACAAGCCGTGCAGAAAGCAGTCACATACTTACGTTATAGCCTGCTCCACCAAACAACCGACGCATAAGCTAGAAACTGAAAGTGCCTTAGATATATTCAACTTGATATGCTTGATCACTCTTAGATATTTGGCGTCATCGGAGATGTGGATAGTAACGCGGCCTAGCACTGGCTAAGTCAGACTAGTCACAACCCTCCTTCTCGCAAATAAGACAACCTCAGTTATGAGAGGATTGCCCGAAAGCCCAGTCCTTGTGCACCATTTGTCGATCATATCTAAGGCCATCTGCGCGTGAGCACATCATCCGCATAACCCTGAGCATAGACGTTAGAAAAATTGAGAGTATGAAATAGAAAGTCAGGCACCATGCACCATAGCAGTAGAGACAGAACGCCACCTTGCGCGCAGCCTCTGTTTATATGTACCTGCTGTGTCCGCTATGCATATCGTGTCGCACGTTTGACAGAAAAATGTTCGCTTGCTTTATTATCTTTTATTTTCCCAATTTTCAAGGAGCCCATTGGTTAGGAACAACAAGTGGACGCCAAGCACTTTTTGCCAGCCAGTATGCTCGTTTATTGCCTTCAAAAACTTCGGGTCCAAGGATCCAGTTTTGGCCCTATCTTGCATGACTTAAAGGACCTTAGAGCTCTCTTTTCTTCCGATCTGAAAAGATCTAGATGCGGATATTCTTAATTTTTATTCACGAGCATCCCTGTGCATATAGTTTGATTGCTTGAACCTCTGCTTGAAAAATAGAATTAAGGACAATAAATCCAGTACTACATTTTTCAATGTGGCCATCTGTGTAGTCGATTTTCTAAATCTTTGAGAATTTTATCTAGGATTTTGAAAATTGGATCGTTTTTGAAGTTTTTTAGGATCCTCAGATGGCTTGTAAGGTCACCGGCTTTGAATATCGATATCAGGAACAACCTGAGGGAATTCAGCATAGTTTCTTTTGTAAAGGATAGTGGGGTAAGACTAAGTATTGTTTCTATAATGGTTGCTATCGGACACGTTTTCATTGCAGCAGTAACATCTACGCAGGCTAAGCGATGCAGTCGGTTTAACTGTGTTGCTCTTTGCCTTGCAGACTCCACTATGACAAATATGCATAGGTGATCAGTGGGTTGATTAGGGCACTACATAGCGCACGAGAAACAATCCCGCTCTGTTCCTTGTAATGTGAGACTTCCATCCGTGCTTTCCTGCTGACTACAGTCTCAATGTTTTCCCTCAAAGGCACTGGCACATAATGGTTACCCTGATCGCCCTATTGGTAACCTTGTTCAGGTGAGAGTTCCAATTGAGTGTTTTGTCGAGGGTAAATTGTAAACTAGAGGTGTAGATAGCACTGTGACCAGGATAGACCTATTGCGCCCCCCTTACGTAGGGGCTCTGGTCAATGTTTACTTGAGTTAGACCCAATACTTCAATCCAATTACAAATTGAAGTTTCTAAAGCGGACTTAGCGAGGGTAAATCTTCGTCAGATAGTAGATACATATGTCCCTAGGTGAGTCTTTCTGCTGTAAGTGCCGCACAGTCCTTAAGATGTATTTTCGATGGTGACTCCAAGATACTACGCTTCCCCGGATAGTGAGATTTGCTAAAGATCATGTCAAGGATACCTCCTTGAGAATAGAGAATAAACGACGTAAAATAAAACACAACAAACATTTATTGACTCGATACATAATTTATTTTCATTGTTCACTTTATATAATTTAATACACCATAATCGCTGACACATTCTTTAATAGTCTCGTTGCCATATTTAATATTTTTATTTAAGGGTTAAACTGCTCTTCATTATTTGCTTACTTATTTTCCTGATATATAATGGCATTTCCTTTTTTTTTTTTAAAGAAATCCTTCACTGCTTTTAATAAATGATTACTAATAGATATTCCTAATAAATATGACTATGTATACCACTACATTTATTATATTTAAAAAAAAACACATAAAATAAAATGATAAAAAAAAAAATTATTTACAAATAGAAAAAAGATACAATTGCAAAGCCACATACATAGCTATAGTTTCACTTCTTATAGTACAACATCAACACAAAAAACAAAGTCATACTGAAACTCTCGTCCAATTATGAATTTTAAATACTTTTTCCTTTTACAAGATCTTATTTCTTAGTTTATATACAAGAAACAGAATAAACAATAAAGTAAAACGTAACTCTAACAGAGGATACACTTTATTAGTAGTAATGCTAACCGTTAGATTCTCCTTAACATATCACATATAAAGATATAGAATTTAAATTTAAGTTTATGCGTACTAAATACACGATATAAAATGAGGTCGCTCCCCTTTTTTTGTAGTTTATTGCTGTAGAAAATCTATTTCAGTGGTTTGAGTCTGGCTGAGTTAAACTTCTATTGATGTTTAGGATTCATGTCGCCCTTCACAGAGAATACACCTGTTTAAGTTTAAGAATGGTAGTTCTAGCTAAACTGAACTGAAGTCCGTTAAGCTCTTAAGCGGATCAGCTGTATATTTGACAAACTTCTGTGCTCTATCGGGTCAGTTTAAGGACGACACCTTTCTTTGCATTTATTCGTGAAGCCAGTAGTTAAACAACATAATACCAACTAAAGCGTTTTCTTGAATTTCTGACCATTTACGTAGCTAACGGCACTGTACAGGTTTTGTCAAGTTCTGCACAGAGTAAGACTGTCAGAAATTCGATATCCACATTAGATCACGGGCCGATTTACCACACTCGTTAACGAGAAACCTGTCATCGAAATGTGAGGATTTGGCATCACCGCTCCCAATGAAGTTAATCGGTCATTCGATCACGAGTTCCACTCACTCACTCGTTATCGAATGCAGTAATTCTGCCTCTGGTTTTTATTGGTGATTGTCGATGGAAAATGAAGGAATTCGACGGACTCTTAAATCTCAACTCTAACATTTTGACTTCGCTGATGGCGTATGTCTACCAAATGACAACAGGTGTTGAGAGAGACACAATTAGCTTAGACACCTACGATTACGACTTTTCCATTTCAAACTGGAATCCGCATTGTTGCAGCACTTTGAAAGTGACCCTAACTATCACGAGAAACCTGCTTACGTTCGTAGGAGCCTATGAAACCTCTTAGGGATTTTCTGGGTTAACCATAGTTTTAACAAATATTTTAACCAGAGAACGAGTCAGGTATCAGTAGGCGTAACCAATACAAGGCGACAGTTCCATTTGTTAACTACCCTATGCAATGATCTCACAAGATGTCAAAAAAAAGGGTTAACCGAGAAGTACGTGGTAAAAAACAGTTGAAGAGGATTCACACAAATTAAGGAAAAATTGCCGAGAACCGAGGTACATTACCAGAAACCGTACACGATGGCACGTCGGTGTAGTCTCTAGAACCCACAAGGACAAACATGGCATAACTAAAAGCTGCATACCTGAGGGTTCTCTTCGCGTACAAATTATTCTTTCTTGTCCATTTGGATAGGGTAAGTCAAGTTTCAAAACTGATTGAGGATGACTTCTAAATGGATGATACCAACTTTGTAGCACTAAGGCCAAGTAAAAGTCAGAAACAGTGTATCACAAGATGCAACCAATTTGATGGTCGATGGAAAAGTCCGATCGATGATACTCCTGCCAGACTCATCATCTGGTCTAAGAGAATAGGTAATTCCAGCAAACCAGGAAATGCTTGAGAATATTGCGGAGAGGTAAGAGAAATTATACAAGTTATAATTTAATGTTACAAACTGTTATACATAATTTACTTTTGTTTGGAAGACTTTAATGAATGCTTGCTGAGGACACAGTTGAAGGTCTCCTTTCACATCTCCCAGTTCTTGTTCTAGTTCATCCCTAGTTTGTGCTGAAAGTCTCTTAAGTCTTAGTTAACTGCACCGCATTGAGCATTGATACTTTAAGATCACTGGCCAAAAACGATATATCCACCACAGAGTCGACCATCTCCTGTACGGCTGTGACACTGGGAAAATGCTGTGCGGCTTTCTTAGACTTTGTTACACAGGTCTTCAGAGCGTCTGACAATGCGTCGGTACACCTCAAGACCTTCTCTTTCAGTTTAATCTTTGAAATATTTCGATGTACGATGTCGCCTATTGTTACTAAATTATGCGCACTGAGCACAACAAACTTTCCATAGGCAATGAAAAACTTTGGCGGTTGATTTTTCTCCACAGTCTCCAGGAACGAGTCTATAGCTTGGGTTAGATAACCCATGTGCGTTGTAATCTGTAAGGCATAATACTGGACCAACAGCTTATCATTTGGATTCAGGTCGTTGCGATCGTCGATTGCTGCAGCTTCTGCGGACCGTAGCACATTGTCGAATTTCTTTTGGAGATTTTGTGGGATTGCCTCTCGTAATGCTGAATTCTTTTTGGCTGCTGCATCCTTCGATTCTAGATCCACATAATCATTATCATTCAGCCAGTCGCTGTTGTTGTTCTCCAACGTTGGTGTGTCGACAACATCGAGACTTCGCTTGAACAGTAGCGGTGCATTGCCTTGAATAAATGAAGCCGTCTGTCTAACATCTTCAATTGAAGTTTGGGCACAAGCAATTAATTGATCCAGGCTATCTGGTGGATAGGTGGCAGTTTTTTCATCACTTCGTTGGAGATTATCAGTTGTCCAACCACCTTGAGCGTCCAATGCTTGTGATGACTCATGTATCAGTTTATCAGCATCTCGTAGGGCCTTGACTAGAGGTCGTAGTTTAAGGGCTAAATTGCGGTCTTCAGAACGGGCGGCGTTTCCCAGTGCACCCTCTCCGAATTCTGTGAGATCATGCAGAGCCGTACGCAGACGTACTGCGGCTAGTTTAACTTCCATGACAACTGGTTCGAGTTTCTCACGATTTCTCCAGCCAGGCGATACGAAGAAGAGTAATCTGAAAGAGAAATCGAAAAACAAGTGTAAGATTGGGGGCTTGGATAGAAATAAAATGATGAATCGGCTAGGAGAGGTTATAAATACAAAAATAGATGGCGCTACAGCTCGGTATGAGACAAGGCGTAGATACTCGCAACCATTTATTTTGCGCGTGTTACATTGGAAGGGACCTACAATTTGTTGCAGATTCCGAAGGGTGAATTGAGAAGCTTTTTTATGACAAATTATACTCCCGAAGTTTTGTCATTGCCCGACAAGAGGTGTTGCCGCAAAAATGTTCGGTGGACATGGCTGGTTCTTGAGCTCATGCCGCTCGCTCAGCAGGCCAACGCATTAACCACTGAGCCACGGCGACCATGCGACTTATAGAGTTGAAATCGAGGAATTAAAATACAGGCCCTCCACCTACCAGCTTAAGGAAAAAGACACAAAGTCTGTTGTCAAGGCGATGAATAACTCTTCTTGAAAGCTATTCAAGCCAACGATGACTCAGACAATATTATCCACTGATTCACACTCATTTAGAAAGTGGCACACCCAACCAATCAACAACTCGACTGAAACTTACCTCGATATCGCTGTGGTTGCTTCGTTTTGTAGTTTCGCCAGAGTTTCCAACGCTGACGACAGTTCTAGTGGCAATTCTTTGGTAACAGCTGGAATCGGAGATGCTGCCGATAATGAGTTGTGTTTCTCCTGCAATGGTGTCGTACAACTGCCATTACCACCCGCGTGTGCAGCTGCTGGCTGCGGATAGTCATACGTATTCTGATGATGCTGTTGCATGAGATGTTGCTGTTGCTGCTGTTGCAAATAAAGATTCCCATGATGGCCATTCCGCACGGCGATCGGATTCCTTCGTGGTATATCATAGTCCGGCATGTTAGCCAGTGATGAACGATTCGAAGAAGAGAATGACAAACTCAAACTGTCCGATGTCAGGAGGGACGAATTCGAACTGCTCGGTGTCATATTCTGTTGATGCAACAGATTTATCGGTTTCGGGATATCATAGCATTCCTCTGGTGCGGTATTGCCCAGCGAATGGTGATGGGAGGAGGGCTTCAAGCCCGTTGGCGTGGTTGACGTTGACATTTGGTCGAAATATTTCGTTGATGTGCGACACCAATTCTTTGGACAATCGTAATTAATGGGAGTTGCTGGCTTTGGTACGTCGTATGTCTCGAATGAGTCCGAGGACATCATTGAGAGGTTCTGATAGGTGCTGCTGCTGCAACTGCTACTCGAAGTGTGCGACGAAGCTGCTGATGGAAGCCAGTTGTATACGTAAACGTCACCATGTCTCTGGGGTGTGATCACCTGAAAGTAAAAAGAAGAAAAAAAAAAATGATGACTACTGGGTGTGAGAAGAAAATCAATTTACTACGAGGAAAAGGAAGTTATGTGCCATAACTCATTCATATTCATCGAGCGCGTTCTAAGAGGGGTGGGTTCGCAGAGGGTTTTTTTTCCCAATCTCCCCGTGGAATCGTGAACGTACCTACTCAAGCATTTGGAGAGTTTTATCGATTTTTCACTGATTTTTCCAGCACTTTTGCACTAACACTAGACTCGAGTGGTTTTTTTTTCGCTGTTTTGATTGAATTTTCAGTGTCCTTGCGGTCCTTTCGGTTGGTGTTTGTGGAAATCCTTAGGAACTACACTTAATTTAATTTAGAAAATTGTAAAAAAGTACAAAAGTGTATAAAAAATTGCTTGGCCATTGCAGTGCGAGCAACAACCGTCTACTTCAGTGCACCGATGAATCTCTAATGTGACCTGGCCACTACTATCTCTCTGCAAGTTAAGAGGGAATCCTGTTGCTAGCGCAGGCGTTCTAAAAGGTCCTGCTCGCTCTCTTTCGCCTGTCTAGTCTGGTGTGAGAAGGTGTCCTTCCTAGTCTATGCCAGAGGTCGCTGAGTGTTGCCCTAAAGTTACAACCAGAAGTCACTTACCCGCTCCGGGGTGTTTTGACTCTCATTGTCAGTGTCAAGGAAGGCATGTACTTATATTTCATATAGTTTGGGCGGTTCATTTTTTTTTTTTTATTAAAGTTTTCTTTTGGATTATGTTTTTTTTTTGTAATAGGTTCTTTGTTGGGGAGGGTTCAGAGTGTTTTTTTGGAGTTGCGGAGGTTTGGAGTGTCGTTGCCATCGATTTTATACAGTTGGGAGGGATGGATGCTCATTCAATTGGAATGGGAAAATAGTTGTGTACTTCATGGAGATGTCTGGATGGAAATTGAATAAGGAATAGACGAGCCAGGGGGGGAATTGGATACAGGGATGAATTTCGGAGATAGCGAGTGATTATGTAACATAACTGCTGTGAAAATGCTCGCTAAACGTGAGTGTTTTGAACACATGGCTGTTATCAAATTTTATGGATGAAAAAGGATCCCATTGGGGATGGAGGCAGGGGTGGAATATGAAAGGAAAATAGTTTGGTTAGAAATTCGATTGAATGATTTTCTGTATAAATTTGAAGTGGGTTATGTTGCTTCTCCCGCGTTGGATTAAATTTTAAGGGCATTTAGTGCTGAAATGGGAGATAAAACGGTCCCATTAGGCATTCGTGCAATTTAAGCGTTGAAAGGCGTTGCTTACGGTTGAATGAGTGGATTTTGCATTACTTAAAGTTGATATTCAACGAAATTTTTAAGTTTTAATGCCAGTAAGCGAATCAAAAATAGAGAAAGGCGGTAGCCTTTGGATGAAAGGTGTTAGTTTTGGGTTTTTAAGAGACATGCGAAAAATGAATACTAAGGTTAAGTGTTTTAATCCTGCGGGGGATATCAGTTTAAGGTGTGGATTTGAAATCAAAATTCTGTTAGAAGACGTTGTCTAGTGTTATCACGCGTTTCTGCGTTTATAATGCTGTCAAAGTTAGCGATATTCATTGGATAAGAACAGCTTTCAGACTCATTTGATCTGATTTCGTCTCTGATTTTTATAGATACACAAATTGATGATCAATCTTCCATCGATTTTCAATCAAATGATGTCTTTTAAATTCAACAAGTTAAGTGGAGTATCGCCGCAGATGGTACCCTAAGGCTGTATTTTGTGACCTTTATCAGTTTGTTCAGTCTTTTCTCATTTTCCAGGGTTTCAGTCAAAGAAAAAGAACAAACGTTGTACTTATCACTCTCAGGACAGATGCTGTTTTCGAGAGAAAAGTTCACTATAAGCCACGTTTCCTTCTTCTTCTTTCGGTTGAAAAATTTGTCCATCTCCGTACTCGCCTCCAAACTAGATGGCGGATCAGTCCTATTTTCTCAAGAAGTATTTGACAACCATTGATGGCTAAAGAGTGCAGCAAGCTACAATCCACAGACCATTCTCGAAATATTTTAGCAAAGCCAACGGTGTAAAGGGTGAAAAATCCGGCTCGAAGGACCAAATTACGCTAATGAGCAAAGTCACACCACAAAACACGTCAAGCGACACCACTCCAGGAAGAAGGAGAAAGGAACTCAAAACCATAATTACTATTTAAATCAAAAGTTTCCCACAAAGCTGCTGTTTGTGAAGACGAAAAACCATTCAAATTGCATTGAATGGAGGAATTTGAGACTCAAAGTACACATGTAAGTTGTTTGTTTACCTACCTACCTAACAAGGTTGACTTTCCCCTCCAACAATTCAGGAAAGTACGCGTTTATTTGAGAAAAACAAAAAAAAAAAAACATTTTTAATGATTAAACATTAGAAATGCGAACATAAAGGGTGCGAAAGTATCAGCATTGCAACAGATGTCAAGTATCCCTCATTACAATCCAACGACGACAACAAATCATTGCATACATGTGTGTACTGTACGTATTTGCTAACAGCCACCTTGTTACCCCGGCAGGATAACGCCCGAGTAAACAATGTTCCAATCAAAATGAAATAACCCCTACTGCACACGAGTCAACAACAACCACCACCACCAACACCCCTACTGCGGACTCCTTTGCAAATCAAAATCAAAGTTGTTGACATTTTTTTTTCGTTGTGTTTTGTGCCGTTATACAGTGTCCCAGTGTCCTGATTTCAGCGCAAATGCCCTTCTCCTGTCACCACATTCACCCATCAGAGAGTATTCAATTAAATTCCCGTCACAATTGAATCGAATTAATAGAGAAAAAACGAGAAAACTAAACAAGGATCGGGAAGAATGGGATTCGGTTTTTGTGTTTAGCCAATTCATGCAATGCCGCATGCCTTATGGTGTCAAAATCCTTTATATCCCCGTGCTCGGCGCGCGAGCGGAAGAGGAGGGTTCGGAGTTTCGTTTTTTCTTTCTTATTATCAACTTGACTGCTGAAAGGATCATGAAATGTGAATAGTTTTAGGACCTCATACCTCTTTGTTTGCCTGTCGTAAGAACCCGAAATGCGAATACCAAAGAAATTATTAAGGATACGCTATCTATACTGATCTGTGAACATCTGCCCTTAAAATTGGTAAATTGTAAGCCAATTTCCTTGCACACTTCATTACCTCACTTCGCTTCACAACTTCTGTGTATTTTTACGGTTTGCAATTTGAGATGAGATGCAGATGCATGCCAAAGTGTCGAATTGACGTTCCTTTGAATCAAACTAACAGTTTCGTATGAACACAGGGTGAGTCTTTCGTGGTTTCAAATTTCCAGGAAAAACATAAACTTTCAACTTATGATTCTGAATCTGATCAAATCGGTTGACAGTATTGTGTGTACGAGTTCTGTAATACATTTTCAATGTCACGGTTGCAGCGGTTTGGTGTTTACCATTTCAGCGGAATGCGTCATGATATTTATTTTTTCTTGAAGGCTGACGAGTATTTCCGAGTGAAGTAATGAGATGAGTACGTATCGTACACAAGTGCTGATTGTTTTCGGAGAAAAAAAAGAATTATTATTCATTGTGCTTACACTGAAATGTAGACTACGAATGATGCTTTGTGTGTTGAATACATAATTTCATTGCAAATTTGTTTAATTATTTAATATCGAAGCTTAAATGGGGAAATTATTGGTTACTCTTGGGGTATTTACATCAAATTGTTGATGGAAATGGGGCGTACGTCAGTGTAATTGGATAATTATGATCCAATATTGGAGGTATTGTATAATAAAACAATTTACTTGGGACAGAGTAAACAAGTGACAGATGAATTTTTTGGCGGAGTACCTAGTAGGGTAGGCACTAGGTTACTGATGTAATTTGTAAGTCCTTGAAATGTTAAGCATTTAGACAACAACAAAATGTTCTTCTCTCTGCAAAGTCTGCATTTTACTTGAAATTTGACAGCTCTGTCTCCAATTGTGTCGCGAATTATTGGTATAATTACTCGAAAAGAGAATTTAACAATAAGAGGTGTTTTCTTATAGTCTTCCCTGAGCGTATGCCCTTAAATACAAAGTTCTACGTCAGATAAATGTTCTTTTCGCCTTACAAAGTTTTCCATCAGTTGTAAGTACTTTTATGTCCTTCTCCTCCCACTGCTGTTTGGACGTTATGTTCCACTTTTCAGATAGACACTATTAGTCCAATTTCTTTAGGTAGCATCAAATGAAAATGTATAATGGCATCTAATCTGGGTCCAACTGATGCCTTGCTATTTCCTGTGGTACATACTTCAAGGGACATCTTTCCTGTTGAGGCGACAACGTATCGTCGTTTCCTCGCACTGAAAACATCGAAAATTAAAGCAGCGATGGGGGTTAGGATTACGTGATCAACCAATATTACCACCTAAGTGTTTTTTCAAGGAAGTGAGAGGCTTTGCAAAGAGTGCTAACGAAAAGCTGGTTGAAGATCCAACTCACGTTGTGTGTGGGGGTCCCTTGCCAATCACGAAAGGCACACTATTTTTGTGACAAAAACCAGCGTTAGATGAATTGACCTATGTATGTCCCTGTAACCTATGTAACTATGGACGATCGCTGCATATGTTTCAAGGGCAATGAATGTTCGTACTTTGAAGTCTGAAGTCTAACAAACTAGCCGAGACCCTCGAATGCTACACAGCGGATATAACCGCTCTTTAGGAATTGTACCTATCAGATGAAACAAGTTGAATGCTGCCATGATCTGCTGTCAGGAACTTTTTTGAGGCAGTTTAGACATCAAAGGTATGTAGACGTCTTTTACCGCGTAGATGAGCGACGGCACCTGAAAGTCTTTGCTAAGATATCTTTGCAAAGATTAACAAACTGACTCATCTTGTAGACAAAGCAAACACGGTTCTCTGATGTTTAAAGTCATGGCCAACACACTCTAGGTCTGTCTCTTCCGCCGTTTTAGCTTCCCTGGGAGCGTCAGATCACTGTCTGGTAACGATCTATTCTCGTTTTTTCATCTGCATTCAGTTAATAATGATGAACTGCAGTTCAGTTTAGCAGTTCTTCTTGGAATGCCAATTGGAGCAGGGGTCTCAATTCGATGCAATTCTCTAGGGCTACCGATTGGTCCCTGCGCTCTCTCGATAGAGGCATCACGGGGACTATTTAACCTACAGTAGAAAGAAGCTTTTGCTTTATGGCGTCAAACTCTATCTGAGAAAAGCTGAAGTTCCTTAAAATGGGATTGGAATGACTGCAAACTCGTCTTAAAGTAGTCGGCTTTCGAACTAAGAGTGACATACACGATCATGACAATTTTATCGCCAAGATCAGAAGTCTAGCGTTGGTATGGCTAAAACCGCTGCTGTGAGGAAAGTGAAAGACTACAATCGCAACTGATTTCAAGAGCCCTGGTCGATCGGGTGTCCCTGGAACTCTTGAGAACAACAACAATCGGAGAAGACTAGCATTAGGTGTTATTCGTTCATCTCGTTTATCTGCGGGAGACTCTTGGTTTGACACTGATGAAATCTTTGCTATTAATTCTGCCAAGGAATTCAGTGCAGCGATCCAAAATAGAATAATACGTAAATCGCTCTCGCTTCGGGCTTAGACACTAAACAGGCATTTCGGCCCTAACAAGAATGGACCTCGCATTATATTCGTCCTGCTAAATGCAAAGCATGGACTTGGTCAAAATCGAATGAAAGTGCACTTGAAATCGTGAAGAAAAAAGTTTTACGTTCGATTTGTGGGCCTATAGGCCTTTAAGGGCCAACGAGGTATATAGAGCGGATGAACGTCGAAGCTCCAGCCTGAGGGACCGCGCAGAAGAGGACGACCTCGTCTTTGATGAAAGGCATAAGTACGGGGTGACAACAATTATCCCGAAGTACGCATTTAAAGGCAGCTAGCTGAGGATCGTGTTGGGTAGAGAGGTTTATTCGTTGGGGCCCTGTTTCCCCTCGAACTTTTGAGATTGAAAGTAATTAAGTAGGCACCCAAAAGCAAAATGCTTGATGACCGATTTACTTATCGTGATCTCCCGAGAATCCACACCCGAGGGACCGCGCAGTAGAGGAAGACCGCGACTCAGGTGGCGCACGCAAGTCGAAGGGGACCTTAACCAACTTGGCGTGTGAAACTGGAGGCAGCTGCCTAAAGATTGAGCTGGCTGGAGAAGCCCGGACTATACCATCCCGGACTGTAGCGCCACCTTATGTAAGTAAGTAAGATCTCCCGAGATCAGATTGAAGACAGTGCTAGAAACCTTTCCTCAAAAGTGGTTTGTGTCCTGATTAGTGCTCCTTGCCTCGTGCAGAAAGTATCGAATTACATTTGGTTTCCATCCAACAGTGCGAAGCTTTATCCTGTCTAACTGAAGGTTGATCTCAACAAGATCTACAGCAAAACAAGATCCACATAAGCACATCTTTTCTCCACGAACCATCGAATGTAGGTAGTCTTCACCTTTGTAGGTAGTCTTCACACCCTTTCAGCACGCAATGAATTATATTTTCCAACACAATAGCTACATCACATGAGCATTAAACAAATAAACTATTTTATGTTGGCTCATTAGTGACCCAATAAGTTTCTTGTAAATCAAACACCCCTTTCGATCATAAAACTGCCATCAAATACCCTGGGAGAACCCACTGTTCGTGACCCACACACACACACACCCCACAGAACTTAGTGTTGAATGATGAAATTAATTTTAATCCCTACTTCTGTCCTACATCATGCATCTGCCATAAAACACCCCCATTCTGGCGGCTCACGCTGACGCCTAACGCCTCCGCCTTTTGCTATAATTATGTTTATTAATCCCGAGGAATTTTTCTTCATTTTGACATTTCATTTCGCTCCCCCCCTCGGAAAGAATGCTTAATTAACTTCTGTGGTTGCGAGGTCATGGAATTCCAATAAACTAATAAAATAAATCAGCTTCTGGCCTTTCTAATACATAATTTCGCGGCTGCATCGCTTTAAATGACATTTGTCATTGGATGACACAAGTGTTTGAATTCCGGTCTTTCTAACCTCAAAGGGGCACACGATGTCAGATTAAATTGTCAAACAAACGCGATTAATTGCTGAGGAGAAATTAAAGATTCCAAAGAGCAACAACTAAATTATCACTTTGACTGGTGTCCTTTGAGTTTTTTTTTTTTTTTTTATTGGATTTTCCCTTAAAGACGCGCTGAAAACCGGATTGTGACGATAATGGCCATCATAAGCAGACATCAAATATGGACGTACTGTCAATCACTTGTGTGTTGTCGATGGAAACGTCATCTCGTCTGTTTGTCACACTCTCACCAACTTGACTCCACTTCATCTTCTGTCTAAATATGTACACAACAATGTGGAAGATGGACAATGGAAGCGCTTTCTCGTTTGGCTGTTGGATGTGCCATGCCGATGGCAACCTCTCATGGCCGGCAGGTATAATGCACTTTAAAAGTCATTTTAGGCTTTCAAGGACTCTGTCCAAAATGTGTGCCTGTGCATCGCCCTTTATTTTCTTATCTTTCTCGCTTCATAGAGTTCATTAGTCTCTATCGGATCGTTGGTCGATATTGCGGCCAACACACTCATCGTCCCGGTTCCATATTTGGCCAACTTGCGTTGGCAAACAGATATTTTATAACGACGAGGTGGACGGGGATATGGTCACTTGTGCGGATACTGGCTTCCATAAAGCAACTTGGTTTGCAGTTGAGTGCCAAGAGAACTTGGTATCGCCTTATGCGTGTGGGGCATATGGCAAACTCGTGTTTTCTTGCCCTTTCGTCTGGCCGCCAGAAAGAACAACAAATTGCCAGCATGGAATAGGATCACGAACTGCATGGAGGTTGGGATCTCTTTGGCTACTGGAACTATTTCTGGTCGCTGGAGAGATGCGCCGATATGGAATGATATTTGAAAAATGCAGATGACTGGCCGTCTTGTATTTGGCTAAAGGAATACTCTTCACGGGGTGGACGGGTGGACAAAATTCTTTTACAGTAATTAAAGTGTTGAATGCGTTTGGGAAAATCCACGTATTTATTAATTGTATAATTGCGTTAAAATATTTATTAATTGTTGTTAATTTTGTCGCAACATAAGAAAACGATTATCAAGTGTAAATTGAAGGGGACGCAGTAAGATGTCACGGATCCATTTTTGGGAAGGGAAAGAGTTATGTGGTTGCTGCAGTAAATGGGGCAGCGGTAATTAGTAGAAGGAAGACCAATGTCGATGGGTGATCGATGAAACAAACTGTCCAGTACTGCAGAGGAA
Organism: Matsumyia berberina; assembly: GCA_917880715.2. Classification (NCBI taxonomy): domain Eukaryota; kingdom Metazoa; phylum Arthropoda; class Insecta; order Diptera; family Syrphidae; genus Matsumyia; species Matsumyia berberina. The sequence goes on from OU862870.1 coordinate 11,958,553, forward strand.
GTCATGCGAAGAGTTCCGCCGATCCACATGCAAGGTAGTCCTTAGACTTTGCTTAAATAATCGCGGTTTATGGCTATATTCAAGGCGGTCCGCAACACCATCCCCCCTACGTAAGTATCGGTCTTATTACCTAAATATAGAGCCAATGCGTTATGCGGGTTTGCAGACCCCATTTTTTTCCGATGGTCTTTTTGCAAGAGAAAAGGGCTACTGTAGCTGGTTTCCAGCTTAATTTCCTGTCCAAGTATTTTGCTTTGTTGGAAAAAGTTAAACTTGTACCACCAATGGTAGGAGGGTCGATATGTAGAATTTTATACTTCCTAGTAAAGAGTACCAGCTCAGTTTTTGAGGGGTTCACAACCAAACTGCACCGAGCTGCCCATTTGGTTAGATTGTCACATTGAAGGAGTTCTTTTAAGGTATCGAGGTGATATCTCAAGACGGCTATAGCGACGTCATCTGCAAAAACGATCACTTCGCAGCCCTCCGCTTCCAGGATTATCATTTATTTACAACCAAATTCCAAAGAATGGAGGGCAGAATTCCACCCTGTGGTGTGCCTCTCCTGACAGATCTTCTAGCACATGAGCCACCCAGCTTTAAGTTAATAATTCGATTGGTGAGTAGAATGTAGAATGGGAGACTTATTTACACGTATTCAACTTGAGTTTGCCTTTCTCAGCTAGATCCTACTACACTTTCTAAGAAGGATTTGAACATTTCACTCTGATCTGATAAATGGCCAACAATACCGCGGTAGTCGTCACATGCAAAGAAATAAGAAAAAATGGGCGCGAAGGAGGTTATAGTGTATCTAAGGCCCTTTGACCGGCATTTCATCGCAAAAGTTAGGAAATTTTAAAACTAAACAGAAGACAGTTAAAAAAAAAAAAGGAATATGAATCCTGTCTGGTCACTGTATTTCAAGGAAACAATGCAGTCATTGTGAATTCCTTGACCGTGATGGATGTTTCGATTGGCAGTATGATCGAGTGAAGGGGCGTTTCGCAAGCTTCGTCCATTTGATAGACGTGCAGTGATTTGGAAAGACGGTTGCAATTCAAGCAGAAGATAAAGGACTGCTTCTCATTTGATCGGTGTAGAGAATTGTTTTATGGGGAAATTCATGAAATAAGAGTCGTAGAACAATTTCCATATACAAACACCTGAATTCCTATCCTTATTTCGTTTTAGCAACAGTAGTAAAAATTACAATTTGCACAAGAATTTTTTTTATCCCTACAATTTGAAAATCAACAAACACAAAGATCTCATGTAGAGAGGATCACATTTAAGGACAATTAACCTTCGTCTTACAATTATTCTGCACTACACCCGGTACTTCCTTTTATTTTGCACAAATCCACAAACATCTCTAAAGAGTGTTTTGCCTCTTCAAATCCCTTTTTATGCCATTCATTGGTACAATGAAGCCATGACACTAAATTATGTGGTTCAAGGTCTTCGTTTACCTCGAACACACAAACTATTACACAAACATTGTTTGGTTTTTGCAAAATTTCCAGGCTCAGGTAGGCAGTAAGAATGTCCACACAACTGGATTTAAACGTAAACATATCAACTGTAGCCGAACATATTTCTTGTTATCTTTTCAACACAAAAAAAAACTATAAAAAACAAAGAACACAAATTATTTCCAAAAAAAAGGGATCCTTGGACCCACTGGCGCGGCACGAAAGACGGCATTCTTCGGCGGATACGAAAAAAATTGCAAAAAAAAACCAAAAACAAAAAGAACAACCAAAACTACAGGGGATATGAAAATATGCCATGACAGAGGAAGACGCGTTTTCGCTTTCTTCCAGAGTTTAGAGACCTCGTTTGAGTACGCATTTGTGGTGTTTTTGGTAAAAAACTTTTTACCTGACAGTATCTCTATGCAATGCACGCTTGTCAATATATTTCTCAGGTTCGGAACGAATTTTGTTCCAAACAAAAATTTATGTTTCTCATCACGCAAAGGAAGGAAGGATTTTGTTGTCTTTTGTAGTCTGTTCTCGTTCTGTCTCTTCTGTAGGGTGTATGATTTTAAAATGAAATTTGGAACGAAGAGAATGAAAGCATTACCAACTCCATCAAAGACGAACTGCTTTTGTAAACCTCTTTGTTACAGTCCTGTCCAACTCCGCCTGGCTACGTATGTAGCTTGCCGGTCCCAATCCCGGATAAAGGAGGAGGGTTTGAGGTAACGGCATGCCTTAACCTCAGTAAAAGCTCTCTCTCACACCTCTCCATATCTCATTCTATCCTTTCCTCTCTCCCTCCCTGGGCTGGATTAAGGTGTAATACGTTCCGTGCCGATAATCAACCTGGCTGGGAGCCCACAAATAGCTCAGAACGGAGTATCCGGATACCTGGCGCCCTCCAGATTAGCTAGCCTTACCTGTACAATGCGGATCTATGTGCAGGCTGACCTTCACTTCTCCGCCACTCGTGGGATTTATTATGAGTAAAAACGCAAATTTCTTTGTTAATGTGAACGTCCAATCAAAAACGTCCGGTAACACGGACAGAATTACTTGCGCAATTAAAGCGTCGACCTCCGGAACTCTGGCCTCCAAACCTGATCCCGGTGTCGACTGCCGCGCTTCTCGCCCTATATCTTAGCTCGGCTGCAACGACTCTGGCTGCTAAGCCTAGTCTGAGCATAGCCAAAGATCGCATGGTACCTGGGACTAAGCCGTCCACCACGGACGCGACCAACCGTTCTGCCTCGAGCTCGCGGGAAGTCGCAAAAAGAGCCTACTTTGATCGCCGTACAGCATTAAGGCTGATCAAGAGGATCGAGAAGGTCCCTGAGGAGAGTAGGTCGTAAAGACAGAAGACTTCTCTCGCCTGGGCAAACAAACAGGCTAACCTCCTAAACACCTCTAGGGACTCCATGTCCAAGTGACAATAATCGCATGAGGAGCCCCTGACGGAAGCGAAGAGGAAAAAGGTTGCACCGGTACTCAAGGACCCGATCACTCTGGCGGTCATTGATAGGAGCGATGCTGATGGTAGCATTACACTAGAGAGGTGGAGGATGGTAGAGAGTTCTCTGGCCACCAAATTCCTCCAAGTTATGAAGGACCATCCCGGCCCCTCTCCCATATGCCGTGACGGTGGCTGGCATCAAGGCCACGTGAAGCTCATCAGCTGTGCCGACCAGAGGTCAGCGGAGTTGTATTAGGTCGGCATCTTCCGCTTGGGAATGGTTTGGCCTGGCGCTAGGATCGAGGTTGTCTCGAGGGAGCTAATCCCGAAGCGGCCCAGATCTTATGCCAGGATCCCGTCCGAACCTTCGGATCCCGGAAAAATTTTAAGCATTCTCCGGACCAGCAACCCCGACCTTCCCACCGACAACTGGAAGATCGCCAAGCTGGATGAGCCTAAAGGTCTCACGAGAAGTGTCGTCATTATTATTAATGACGAGTCGCTTCCTTCCATCACCAGTACTGGAGGGATGATCAGCTATGGCTTCATGGTAATCACCCTAAAACTCCATCAAAACGAAGCCAAACGTCTTTCACGGACGCCATACCTTCAGACTTAGCTAATCTGTCTCTCCATGAGGTCAGTGACTCACTGACGCACACGGAGATGGATAGCGGTCCAATCGGCTTCGCACAGACAGCCACCCCACCTATCTACCTACCTACAGTTCTGCCCAACACAACCCAACCTAACCTAAGCCCTATTACACCAATTTGAAAGCACAGCAATCCCCCTATCGTGTGTACAAATCACAAGCTACAAATTTAACAATCAAAACTACCCCCTTCCATCGTTACACATTTGCTCAACATCGATTAACATGCCCCCAACTGACATTGCTCCCATAAATCATGTTGCAACACTTTAGTAGCCACTCAATGGTTTCTACAAAATAATCGCTTGTCAGCCTCTAGTCACAATTTTCTAAATCAAACGCCGCATCTCACGGATTGGACACAACCCAATCATAGCAAATTTATGCATAAACATCGCTTAAAACAAATAACCAGAGGAAGTGTATCTAAAACCTCTGAAACTGACACATAAATTGTTGCACTTAAAGTGTTGTTCACACTGGGCCAGTCGTTCTCCTCCTGGTAATATTCCTCCTCACACAGGTCGTGTTGTGTAAGCCTACGCCTGTAAGCCAATGCAGAAGTACAAACCATTTCAAATGAGATCATCGATTTAAAGGATTGGCAGTAGGTTGCGTGACCGAGATATTGATCCCAGTCCAAACAAAGGAAGATAAAGTGGGCACAACCGAGTAAACCCATCACCGGAAGTTGCATTTATACACCGTCTTCCAAGTAATTGCCTTGGGTTGTGTCCTTACGAATGTTTACCTTTCAATCAAATCGATTGTGGGAATTATATCGATAACCTAAGGCAATACTGTTACCATGAGTGAGAGATTGTCCCGAAGGATAAAGCGTTCTGATTCATTGGGCCGAACCTACACCGGGTAATCATGGAATTATACAATCAACCCAATATGCATAACAATGGACGGGACAACAAATCAAATGGTTGTCTACTTAAAATGCACGCAACATTTAGCTACCTAAACTGCTTGGGTTTTTTTTTGTTTGTTAATGAAATTCCTTGAGCGGAAAGAAATTGGGGACGTGCCAATGTTTAGAAAGGAATGCACACATCAAAGCAGGAAAGAGAATAAGGAATTTGCGTGTTTTTTTTGTGAGGTAGCACCAGCACACCCGGCCAGAGATGGAAGAGGAGTCACATACATACATATTGAAGAGCCGCAGGATGAAGCGAAGACATATAGAAAAACTGTTCAGATGTATGATTTGCTTTTCTTTGACTTGTCCTTTAAAAAGTGTTGAATTCAAAGATGGTGTACTTTTGAGAAGGACATCCTGCGCAGATGGGGCGAGCACTTTTCGGAGCTGATCAATCTTGAACAAGGCACTGAGGATGGCAGACCCATGGTTTTGAGGATGACGGAGAATAGTCCCACCGTAGAGGAGGTGACTTTGGCGATTTAAGCGCTAAAAGTCGGCAAATCTGCTGGGATGGATAAAACCCGGCCAGAAATACTCAAGGCCTTGGCTAAAAAGTCTTTGCAAAGGTGTTGGAAGCGCGTTCCAGATGAACAGTGCGGCTTTCATCCAGGAAGAAGCACAATCGACCAGCTATTCACTCTCAAAATGGTACTTGAGAAGGCCTGGGAGTATGCCAAACCTATCTACAGTTGTTTTGTGGATTTAGAGACAGCATATGATCGGGTCCCTCGAGGTAAACTCTGGAGTGTACTGCAGGAGTATGGGATTGACGGCGCTCTTCTGAGGGTCATTCAGTCTCTATATACAAACTGTAAAAGCTGTGTTCGGGTGAACGGCGTTAAATCGACACCTTTCGCTGTGGGAGTTGGACTTCTTAGGGATGCGTTCTGTCACCTCTGCTTTTCGTTGTGTATGTATATGGATTGGATGTTACAGCGAAGCCGTGGCAAGGAACGGTTCGAATTGCAAGACTTAAGGCTAAGTCATTTGCTTTTCGCGGATGACTTGGTCATTCTTACGTACACCCAGACCAATAGGTTCGTCGCCGTCTGTGTTGAAGCTGGGATGAAGGTAAACATGAACAAATCAGGGGTTATGGTAATTTCCCGAACGGTTGCTCAATGCACTCTGCATTATAGTGAAGTCCCATTGAAATAGGTGGAGACCTTTAAGTATCTATGGGTCCTATTCACAAGTGATGAAAGGAGCGATACTGATTTACCCCGTAGGATTAGTCAGACTGGAGTAGTTTGTTATCAGAAGACCTGAAATTGGCATCGGAGCTAAGCTATCGGTCTTCAATTTAGTGTTTGTTCCAATCCTCAACTATTGTCATGAGGTGTGGTTAATGAATAAGATCGCGGACACGAGTTGGCGAAATGAGATTTCTTCGTTGTATTGCTGGGGTAACTCGTCGAGATCGAGTTAAGAATGCCAGAAAAATCGAGACACTTAATGTCGAGCAGATACTTCTTCCAACGGAGAGGTTCATGCTTCGTTGGTTTAAGCACGTTAAACGCATGCCCGCAACTCGTCTTCCAAGACAAGTCCGGATTCTCATCTCTACCCGTATGGGAATAGCCACTGATGATTTGGCGTCGATGACGGAATATCGGGGAATTTAAGCACCCCAACCGGGTAATTGGAAAATGAATGATTGAATGATGATGACCCTAACAGAGATGCAAGGACCAATTTGGTTAAATTCAGTTTTAATTTTCAACATTAACTCCATTCAAGTCATTACTGTTTTCCAGTGATGTTCCAATCTCATGAACCCAACCTCATGAAGCCTTCATGGATACGACTCGTTCGAAAATCTCTGTCCTACCGACTTTAGGAATCAGAAAAAGTCACACAAGGCCAAATCTGCTGAAATCGTAGAGTGGTGTGTCAGTTCGAGGTGCAATTCTTGAATTTTGGCCTTGACGACTACCGAAGTATAAGGTTGTCTTGATGAACCAGAACTTTTTTCTTCTTCAAACATGACAGTTGATTTACAATGTTTGCCTTCAGCTGGCCAAGTATTGATGCATGATTTCCCCTTTTGACTGGAGTCGCACAACAAACTTCCGTGTCCAACGCAAAAAAGGCCCTATTGTCGGCGATAGATCGCAGAAAAACGAAGGAAATGTTGAAGCTATCCAGGCAACAGGCATTCTGTCTGGTCATTGCTTTCTGGGGAAGCATGCCATGAAACTGTGACTTAGGAATGTGGATGTACGACATAAGCATTGTAGATGATATCACACTTTCACTGTGTCTAAATGTCGACGAATAGCACGCATTGGAAGGACATTTAGAGGCAGCGACTTTTTCAATAACCTAAAGGAAGTAGTGATCACCGTGGCTCAGTGGCCCTTGACGTACCATGAACCATAACCCCGTTTGCTTAACTTTGAGTGTGATGGTAACAGCTCTACTTCTACAATAGAGATCTAGAGGTATGCGATTAACACGGCCTCCACTGGTGCTGTGAGTGTTGAACTTAGAGACCTAGGCCCTGCAACACAGGCTATCCTTTTGGTTTTAGCCAGACTAAAAAGGTAACATTTCTTTCCAAGGGATTTCAGTACACTGTCAGCAAACAATAAAATAGGCCAGTTAAGCGCCGTATAGGATAAATGGACCAGGCCAGTTATGGACTTTTTTATACTATCTGCGATGTTCACTTTCCGACTAAATCTAATGTTTAAAACTATGTTCAGGTACCTTGCTGTTCCTGAATTGAAGAGGTCCACCGTCAGCACGATAGGTGCTTTTAACTATTTGTCTTGCAACTTAAAACAGCCAAAAAGATTAAGACATGAATCTAAATAATAAAAGCAAAGCTCTACCCTCGAAGAGAGACAAGGGACATCAATAGTGTGGCACGCAGAGACTTTAAAGTATACCCGGAGGGACAAGGCAGTAAAAGAAGACCTCACTTTAGGTAAAGTACTCAAATACGTGTATAGAAGGGAACCTCAACCCACTTGGAGTGCGGAATTGATAGCAGTCAACTAAAGACGGAGCCTGAAAGGCTTATCAGTTGAGGTCTAAATTCCTAATGCGCGATCTAAGCGAGGCAATATCTAGATAAACGAGGCAGAGGCAATTGAGCAATGATAACATCTACTTTTTGCACGATTTTACAAAAGACAATGTTGCGTGACCCGTCCAGACCCGGACCCTTTTGAAACCTTTAAAGCTTTCGTCACTTTTATACAAAAATTCCACAATCAGGAGAAAATATCACTTGACCCTATGAAAATGTCACACATCGTATGCGCCATCATCGTCGTCGTTTATGATGACCGCGAGGGCAAGTTGTTCAATTACACGTACAAATTTTCACTTTTACGCACATGCAACGCAATGTTGCGCAACATTGTTTATTATTATTTTTTTTCAACTTCATTTATCGAAAACAGCAGCCAGCGATGTAAATCCATCCGCAACATTTGTCATCATCAATTTCACGATTAAACTGCTGGCTGCGTGTCACACAGATAAGCATCGAATATATGTGTGTAATAACTGTCAGATACACATGCGAAAATCATGATACATATTCCATTAATTAATTATAAATTATAGCTGACTGGCAGGCGGATTACAACGATGACAGGCGCTGCACAGCCACTTACATCTTGCACGGCTGCAAATTTGTGTCTGCAACATGCAAAACCATCGGTGGTAGCCGTGCTGCGGTGCCAGTGACAAATCCGTTTGCACAGACTCTCTCTAAGTAGGGCAATCTTGTTTTTTTTTTGTGAATAGATACCTGCATCTCGCGCTGGTAAACAGCTTTTATAAACTATTACCATAAATGTACCGTCGGTTGTCGCTTGTCGTGGGGTATACAATAACACTTGTGCAGCAGCGGCGGCGGTTGGAACTTTTCCTTTTGCTGCCGGCGGCAGCAACGGCGACGGCGACAGTGGCTACCAGTGAGAAGTTCGATGTTGGGAGTCGTCCCGCCTGGCACCGCAGGAGACCATCTGACCAGCGCGGCCTACCTACTATGGACCGAGAAGGAAACTTGTTTCAGATCCAAGTGCCCACAAATAACGAATCGTTATTTGTATCTTTTTCCTTATTTGCACGCCAAAAACACCTAAAGTTGCAGATTTGATGGAAGGCCAGCGATAAGCTCAACTCTCGACGGTATCTGACAATCTGAAAGTATCTGTGATTTGGAGAAATGTGCTCCAATGTGCCTGCGATCTGCGATCGTGTAAGAGGCAATAATAGCAATTGATTCACAGAAAAGGCTCGAGTATTGGTTTGTTTGTTTTAACGCCCGACTTTGGTGCGGCCGGCGTAGGATTTGAATGCAGCGGAAATGAGAAACAGAGGTGGGCTTTTGCTATTGCCCACGCCCAAGTGGATGGAAAATCTATGAAATAAATGGCAAATTAAGCGGTAATTTATAAATGTTTGATGTAATTGAGAGAAATTGATGGCTGCAATTGATTTTGAATTAAAAGGAAATTTCCATAAACAAATGGTTACACTGTGTTGTGGTTGCGCCTTGCATGCTTGTGCATACGGCGAGGTAATGGCGAAGATGTTTATTTGTGCAAAGATCGAGGAGGAAATTCGATTTGAAAGAGAGATGTTATCGTAACGATACTCGCATCACTGTGCGAGAGGAGATCGAAAGTTGTGATACGGAGTTGGGAGATTTGAAGGAAAGATTTGACCAACCATTCACCATAAATGATTTTGAAATTATGTGTTGGGCGGTTGCTTAGACATTCCTATCTCTTTTCAAGGGCTAACAACAAGATTGAGTTGGAGGAAAGAAGTGAAGGTTCCAGAAAGAGGATTGTAATGGTTCCCGTACACATCTATAGAATCTTCAAGAGCAGTAATGGTATAAATTCAAGGCAATCCTCTTAGGAAGCATCAACTTTGTCAAGCGTGGATGTTGTCGCTCTCAATTCTTTCAAGACAAACATGTTTTTGGTGATCTTGGACCCCGTGTGCATAGAAAGAGACTGTACAGCGCCATCGACCACGTCAGAAGGTCTCAAATACAATGACTTGGATAGCTGGAACATGTGGAACAGATGAACACCAGCGCCTCGACCAGGAGAGTGTTTGAATCAACTTTGGGGCGGAAGAGGAAAGCCATTACTTAGATGCCCCGCTTTAGGTCCATAACTTCTTATATTTCGGTGGTATGGTGGACGAAAGTGTCGCACCTTATCACGAAGAAGCGTTAGGATAGGATACTGGGATGGGTTGGAATCGAAGCCGTTATAAGAACTACATCGACATGAAAGTGTCCTTTAACTTATTTTTTGAAAACAATAGCAGCAACCATGGCATTTCGTTGGGCAGAGAATCAAATCAGGGATCTTGACATACCTGTGTACAAATGGAAGGAGAAACCATCTAAATGAACAAACAAAATATTTTTAGGAATGGATCACTGCCGTATAAAGTGTTAAGACGTTTAACAATGTTCACGGACAGATTCATGATAGACGGTAGAGCGAAAACCCTAAAACCTCAGTATACCAAGTAGAAATTGTAGCACTGCTACTGAGTGCCAGGTTCGAGGCATAAATACCTTAGTCCCAGCGGATAAGTAGGTAGTTATCAGGTTCAGTCTAACGTCAATCGAAGAATGTAAGCACTGACGAAATTATAAGCAGCTTACAAAGAGCCCAACGAACTCTACATCCGAATTGGGCTGATGCTTAAATCGCTCAACTCGACGTTGGGAAACAGTAAAGTAGTAACAGTAAGCACTAAAAATAAGGTCTGCACGGGAATTCCTCAGGGTGGAGTCCACTCTCCCGTAATATGGCTTCTTGTTGTGCATGATCTCTTAGTATTACTCAGAGACATTGGCTTCAATACGACGGTCTAAGCCGACGATGTGGTCATTCTGGTAGCAGTCAAATTCCTTCCAGTCCCAAGAGAGAGGCTCAACTATGCACTACTACTGGTCGACACTTGGGCCAGCCGCAAAGGGCTGGGAGTCAATCCTACAAAGACAGATATTGTGCTTTTCACTAAGAAGGGATCAATCGCTGAGTTCAAGCCTCCGAAGATCAGAGGATCAGCACGCTACTTGGGCGTTATTCTTAATTCGAAACTAAATTGGAAGGAGAACATCGATGAGCGCATGAAGAAGGCATGCGTACCCTTCTACTCATGTAAAAAGGCGTTCAGTTGTGGTCACGCCTCCCTACTATCTCGATGGGAAAATGCCGACAGATCGACAGAAACAGATCATATGATCCAGACTCTGGCATTTGACAGGAGATTCAGTAGCAGAATTGCTGAGAAAGATGAACCACAAGGTTACCAATAAAAAGAAACTGGCTTTCTACACCGATGGTTCTAAGATGGACATTGGTACAGGGGCCGGGGTCTACTGCAAGGCCCTAGGAATAAACCACTTCTTTAGAATAAAAGACGACTGCAGTGTCTTTCTGGACGAAATCACAGCCATCATCGAGGTTTCGAGAACTGTCCGCGTGAAGGGTATCACCGCCAGGAAAATTAAGATTTACATCGTCAGCCAGGCAGCTAGGCAGCCGTTAAGCCTCTGGAGTCCGCAATAACTAAAATGAGGCTTGTTAGAATCTGCTAAAAGTTTCTAGAAGGGGAACAGCGCTGCATGCCACACAGACTCTCCCCTCGGCCAGGATTCTAATACGAGGCCATCAGTCGAGCCAATACCCGTTGGATCCTGCTAAATACATGTGCAACGGCTAGAAACCTATGGACGATTTTTAATAAGAAGATCTCTATGTCTCTGGTCAAACTTAGTCGTCTCGAAGCAAGGATAGTCTCCGTCGTCATTACTCGACAATGGGCCATTAGTATTCATGCGAAGTGTCTCGGTATATGTACATCACAACGGCTATTGCAGAAGTTGTAGGGACGAAAAGGAAATCGAATCTGTCTGTCACCTGCTGTGTAAATATCCTGCCCTCGCCGGTAGAAGAATGAGGACTCTTGGTAGTTACTTCTTTACGGAACTTGAGGCATTGCGAGACATCGAGGTGAAGGACCCCTGAGATTCATATCCTTATCTGGGTGATTTTAAACCAGCGGCTCCCATTCTCTTTACAGGTTCCCGGAGTAGAATTAGAAGATGGGCACAATGACCCTGTTGCTAGTCGAGCTGTGACGAATGTCGCAAGGCACCCATTTACCTAACCTAAACTATCAGGCTCGTGGAGCATACTGAAGTCAATTCATCATGGGCAGTGGAATGTGTTCAAAAACGCAATGGTTGCGCGTCTCAAAAAGGCTGAAAACCGGCCTGGGTCAGAATACATTCAGTTTTCGAAGAAAACCAAAAGGTTGACAAAACAACTGCAGCAGGAATTAGAGTTTAATGTTCATTAAATTATAACTATTCTCTATCCTAGATAGAGGAAAAGCACACATGAATGGCGCAAAGGACGGGTTTGCAACCCTTAGACAGCGGTTCGCCAAAGAGGACATAACTCTTGTCCTTATTGAGACCCCAAGCGCTATCAGCGGACAAATAATCCAAATTGTGTACACATACTTTGAAAGTTAATACCTTTACGAAGCTTCAAGCCCATTTTCAAGCCTCGCCTATTTGTGAACACCACAGAATCCCAGACGCAATTGACCATAGAGGTTGCGCTGCCAGTAGCGCAAATAATTTATCAGGCAGAGTTTCCAGCTCGATTCTGATTAAAAGGGCGATAGGCTCGTTCAAACCATTTAAAGCCTCTCGTGGGGACCGTATATTTCTTCATTCCCACCTCAGGCAAGAAGCTCATCTGTGTTAACCTTACAGCCTTATTGGTCTAACATTCGTACTGTTGAGAACCATTGAAAGACTCATAGACATTCATATCAGAGGCCGTCTAAAAATCCCTATCCCTCTGCAATCGAGTCAATGTGTGTACAGAAAAGGCAAATCCATTGAGGGTGTTCTTCAACATCTAGTCAGAAAGATAGAAAGAACATACCGCTACAAGTAAATGGCCTTATGTGCCTTTCAAGATATCGGAGATGCGTTCTATGATACCTGCTACGGCTCGATAACATGGGCAATCAGTAGTAAGCGGATCAAATATGTGACCAATGGATAAGGGCCAACGTAATCCCTAGCCGAGACAAGGAAAGCACACGGAAGTTGGTCGGCTTCCTCACAGACGATTGCGGTGCTTGTCTGCACTGTGTCTTTGATAACGCTGTCCGAGTGCGAGATGGTTGGAGATGTATGTAGATCTATTCTTGGTTAAGTAAATGTGTGGACGTTATGAGGTTTATACCTACAACTTTGTCTGTATGGGGAACAAGGATTTAATCTGTGATTGCAGAAGGATCGACAAAGAGATCTTGGCTGCCGACACGAGTATATGCGCCACAGAATTGTTATCTTAAAAAACTAAATCTGTGTTCAGACATACATATGTAGTGTGCCAACATCAGCAAAGTTATACGTTCGTTAGAAGAGTTCTGGAACTATGTTAGCTTTCTCGATCTCTTGAATTCAGTAGCCTATTCCAGATTCCAACTAAGCAAAGGATTTTGTCATGCAAATCACAGATCTATAGACATGGTTGACACTCAAGACACGTGTCCACAGCTCCAGGCACATTCTAGATACCATCGGACATAAAAGCTCTTGCCAGTCTTTTTCACGTCAGGAAACTAATTAAAAGGAATCGCACGTTCACCCCGGACTCAATAGCTTTGCAGCTGGCATACTTTTCAAAACAGATCGACAATGATTCAGTGGAGTTTAAATGATGTATTCATCGCATCACGTTGGCGCCTCATTCTCATAATTGGCGAAAAACCCAACTAAACCTATAAAAATCCACCGCACTGTAGGTAGGTAGCCTAACAAGAGAAAATTTCACTCTCTTGCGCTCAAGTGGTTACGAACGACGAAAAAAAAAAGATACACAAAGCCCATTAAAGAGCTCTTCGAAAATATAATCACACATCCAAATCAATTTAATCATCTCCGCCAGTCCGGCGTTGTGATGAAATTTCTCTTTTGCTACTCAAAAGCGAAATATGTCCCGGAAAACACAGCACCGGTGCCGATCGTGTTGGGCCAACAAGTACAAAGTAATTAACAAGCCATGCCCCCCTGTCGTCCTCCAGCCTGCCCTAGCACTTGCGAAACATTGAATGTTAAGTTCATCAACTCGCGCGACAATGAGCCCCACTGCCAAGCTCATCTCATCGTCCCCAGCGTCTGACGAAGGTTTAAAAATAAATTTAATTTTATTACTTGAGGTTAAGTTTTCTGTTTTTTTTTTTTGCGAAAAAAATTAATTTACTCCTTTTCCTGTTGCGCGAATATTCTTCACTTTTTATGGCTGAGCTTTGTTTTGCATGCGAGAGTAAAAGAAGAAGACTAAAGGTAATTACCCTGTGCGGCGTTATATGGCACGACCTTCTTTTGCCTTGACGGCTCTGCTGGAGCTGGAGCTGGTGCTGGAGCTGCTGCTGTTGCTGTTGCTGCTGTTGCTGCTGCTGCAGCTGATGCTGGTGGTGCTGGTGCAGTAGTAATTGCTGTTGGGTACAGCCGCTTATGATTGAGGAGTTCTCATAGATTTCCGACGATGATATCGAACTGTTGAGTGTCGCTGTTGATGCGCCCAGTGATGGACACGGTGACGAGGCTGGCGATGGTGAAAAACAACCGGAGTCGTATGAGTCGATTATACGCAAACGATTTCCTGGACAGATGCCCTGTAATTAGAGAGAAAGAGATTGAATTTGCGATGTTATCGGTGTGTAATTGAAAAAAAATAGTTTTTCCATAAGGAGGACATAAGAAAAATGAAGAAACAAGAAAATTAGATTAGATATGTAGGATAGAACTAAAAATCGGAGAAATGGAACACCCTATTTAAACAGATAAATGATGATTTATGTCATCGGGGTTTTTGACAATTAAGAAGGCTGGTAGTTGAGAGTACAGGGATGTTATACAGTTTTTAAACTTAAACAAGAAAAATTGATGACTGCTTGAATCGTAGCAACTCGAAATAGATTGTCGTCTCCAGAATGGACTTTGAATACCCGACCTAATGCCCATTGAGAGGGTAGTACGGGTTCGTCTTTTCACAAGACTCATTGGTCTTTGTCCAGTCCACACTTACTTACCTTCTAACTTATGACGGGGCTACAGTCCTGGTAAGAATTTAAGCCTCAACCAACAAGCCTCTCCACCTAGCTCGATCGTTAGTGTGTGTTTGGACAGATCCAAACGATTGGGCAAATATTGACCCACAACCGAGCTCGTAGTATCCCCTCCTGGTGGTCCTTGTTTACTACATATGTAGACCAAAGTTGGTGGAGGTCAAAGTTATGGATGTGAACTGTCCAGCGGGTCTAGCATAGGTACCGTGAGCTAGTATTTGGGTTGCTGAAATGCAAAGCTAACAAAACCGACACCAAAAGGATGAATTATGCGTCGATGGACTAAGATTAGTTTCTGGAATTTAAAGGGCACTCCTCGATTTTCAAAGTAAAGGTTGTCGAAGCGACAGATTTCTTGCGGAAGAATTTATATGATATTCATAGGTTCGACGTTTCAGGGTAAAACGAAATGAGGTGATTCGATGCGTTAAAAAGTCTACACTGTACTACTCTACTCTGTAACACCCCTGCGGAAATCCACGAGAATCTATAGTGAGCCTGCTGCTTTCGCCAACAGCACGCAGAGGCCTTACATCTCGGCAGCCACCCGGGAACAGATTCTGGACTATAGCACCAATCGTCACCATTATAATGTTACGCCTCAAATAAGCTTTTATCTGATGATGAGAAGGAGGTCTTTTACGACCAGCTAGGCACCGTATTCATACAACAAATGGAGACTTCGTCGAGATAATAGAAGAGGCATGACAACCACACTGATAATAACATTGCTACAGGGGCACCACGTTTGAGCACGAACCCTGCTAAATAGTCAGTTAACAGGCCAGCTACCACCAATGACCATTTTGCTATCAGCCGCCCTCTTAGAAGGAGTCTTCGGGATGTCCAGAACAGACTAAGAGTCGATATGGAAATACCTCAAGATCACCACCATATGACAGCTACTGTACAACAGCGCACTGCTGCAGTTTGAGGATCTCAAGCCAACACACGATTGCCTAGGTATAACATCGCCAGACTAAAGGATCACTCTGTGTATCAACAGTTCAGGGAACACTTGGAACAGCATGGAGCTGAAATAATCGGCAGCTCCATGATCGTCACAATACAAAACCATTGGTGTGCTGTGATGGGTTTTTCATTCCTGGTGCCGTAAGAATTATCGGTCGATCGCAGAAAAGGCTTGGTGCGTGGCTCTCGGATGTTATTGGAAAAAGACCGGCGATCAAAAATTGTTAAATGCACGCATTGCAGCTACTTCAACAGGAGATAGAAGCAATTGGGAGTCCTTATATCGCATAGCGTGAGCCCTAAGGAGCCTTGAATGTACATATGTGCATCTTTCTTCGAAACGGCGTTAACCTGACATTGATTTCATCCCAATGTCGATTTTCTCAAAAATTCCAGTATGTAGATAACTCCAGGAACTCTAAGCTTAAAAAAACGTCTATTTTTCCGAAGTTCTGAGAAAGAGTACATCCCTGTATTATCGGATATGCACATCAAAATCAGTTTCACGTTCGAACTCGATGCAACGTGATAACTCAGGAGTTCTTTTGCACCAAAGGCTGAGCAAATTGTTCAGATTCCTCCCGATTTATTTATCCGCAGTGAATCTTTCGTAAACACCTCATTGAAAGAACCCATGTCTACTTTAAGATGCGTCAATCTCTCTCTTTATCGAAAATCGATTTCTACTGTCAATCTGTCCTAATAAATAGTGCAATCGTGCCATTCCATCAAAACGCATTTCCAGCTCCCAACATAGTTGCATTTTAATTATAATTTTTCCCTGCTCCACATTTTCGCTCAGACACATTTTTCAATTTAATGAGAACCACATTGCGTGCAACATTCGCAAACTAATGCATCCGTCGCGCTGCCATTTAATTGGAAATAAAAAAAAGTACAAAACTCAAAACAAATTAATTCACTCCGATCTAGTTTCGTTGGAAATCGACGGCAGCACACGTAAAGCTAATTAAAATCGCCTCAAACTTTCAATCAAGACAATTAACCCCAAGTCAATTGATTCGGATACAACAACTGTGTCTGGTGGTCGCCCTGTAAAATCGCGTGCCTCCATGTCTCCGGATCAATTAATCAATTCGCACGTCACACTGTAGGTTTTTCATTCAGAAAAATTCGCGTCCCCAATTGAGGAAAATTGCTTTTCTCAGCGGCGCGCAGTCCATTTACAAAGATCACGTCCATGAACCCCAGGTACTGGTAGCCTATTTGCTTTTTTGTCACAGTTGACATGAACATGTCCGAAGTACACCATCAATCTAACTAGTTGGACCGTAGTTCGCAGTCGTCGTGCGCAATGCTCGTTGAGCACTCGCAATCAGTCGCCCCTAGTTGATTTGACAAACGCGATCATTTGTCTGCAACCGCTTGACTAGTGCAAAGCACAAAGGAATATCGTTTTCCATTTTCCAGTTGTTGACACTGCTCGGTGTTGTGCTTCCGTTTGACAAAATGTCAGCGACAGCATAAATGCTCGCACTCACAATGGCGCGGTAATTAATGTGGTTTCGCCGATTGTTCGACTGAGCGTTGCAGGGCGCGATCACCGATCGTGAAATTGTATACCCGTTCGTTTGAAAATCTGATTTGTGTTATCGATAGCAAAAAAAAAAAATGCCCGCATTACGATGTCTTTGAGGGTTTTTTTTTTTTTGCGTACCGAACATCGGGGCAACACAATGGATTCGTTTTCACCGCTTGCGAAAGTGGAAACTACGAATTAGATTTGCAGACCAACTGGATGAGATATCGATTGCGAAGTGAAATTTCTTTAAAAAATGTAGGCCTTGACGTCGGTTGGATGAATGTTTATGCAAACAGCATGGAACTCGCCTAATGGTTACTCATATTTTAATGTTTTTACGCTTTGGCTTGAAGTAAAAGGTATAAGTCACAGTCAGTTCCAACTGAAGTCGCAATATGATTCAGTGGTTGCGAATTCATCAATGTGACTTTTGTTGTCTATTAGACAGAGGGAAAAGAGCGTTTTCCCAAGGGCACTCCTTCTTGAGTCAGTACAGCAGCAGAAACATTTTCCAGATGGAATCCACAATCGCCCCTGAAGTTTCAGTAAGGTGGAGGTATTTAGTGACTCCAATCGTGCTAGTGCCGCTCTATAGTGGAGAGTGGAATTCGTCAAGAACGATCATCTATTCGGGTGATCTTTGGTCTCCTGAACATGCGACCTTACCGGAGGAAATGGCAGCGCAGTAGAGAGTTCGGTGGCGCACGCAATTGGGAAGGAACCTCAACTAACGAAACGTGCGAAGCAGGAGATAGCTAGATGATGATTGAGTTTGCTAGAAACGCTTGTTGGTTGAGGTCCACATTTGCCTTGAAGTGTAGTGTAGTAAGTGACAACCCCTCGTCTCTGGACGAGGTCGCGAAACAACATAACGTCACACTCTATTGATCCTAATGACATCTAGGCAAATAATATGGCTGAGGAACTAGCCGGGCAAGGCTCTTTAGATACAAGCAGTCAGGCTTAACACAAGCTCTTCGATGGTTCACTTTGGAATATCTATCCCAGGTGGTTCAAGTCTTGTAACTTCACCGACAAGAGCCTTAGATCTTGAATGTTAGATGTTAAAGTTGGGGTGTGTGTATGTACTGCGACGTATAGAGATCTATTGTGCTCCCCCGAACTCGTATTGGTCGATGAGTCTTGACCTATATCGAAGCATCTGAATTGGGTCCAACGATGGAAGATCAGTTTTAGAGAAAGCCTATGCTCCCAGGTGTGCTCTTCTTTGTGGATCAATGCTCCACAGTCCATAAGGAGGTGTGACGGGGTCTCATCGACATCCCATTTTCCTGAGAAACTCCCTGAGTCTGCAGTGGCCCGTTAGGAGGCTCATCATGCTGATACCTAGGAAGACCTAGTTCCTCCTGCGGTCATAGTTCCCGAGGAGTTTCTTTGCCTGTCTTAGTCCTAGGAGTGTTTCCCATAGTCTTCTTCTTTTGCACTCTTCCTCTCTTCGTTGTTCCTCTTGGATTCGATGTGGTCCTGGCCCGCAGAATGGCTCAGGTCCAACAAAATGGTATTTCTGACCTGCTGGTTGCCTCATTTTCCTCTATTCTTACATGATCTGGCACGAAGTAGAGGGTGACTTTATTGTCCTAGCCCAGTCTGTTTATCTTTTCCAGACCCTCGTAAACCAGTTTAGATATGATGTCATAGGAACTCAGTGCCTTGATGGCAGCCTGGGTGTCTGATAGTATAGCGCTCTTTTGCTCGTGATACCTTCTATTGAGGCCGTTTTTTGTACATCTTTCGATCGTATATGCATATGAACATCTGCTTGAAAAATACTGGGCCATATTCCCATGGACTCCTAGATCTTAGTTCGGGGCTCGTATAGC
Organism: Matsumyia berberina; assembly: GCA_917880715.2. Classification (NCBI taxonomy): domain Eukaryota; kingdom Metazoa; phylum Arthropoda; class Insecta; order Diptera; family Syrphidae; genus Matsumyia; species Matsumyia berberina. The sequence continues at coordinate 11,977,587 of OU862870.1, forward strand.
CAAGAGGTTTATTGTTTGAAGAATCCTTAAGGTGACGCCAGCCAACGTGATGTAAAAAATAAGTAGGAAGTCGTCCTAAATTTGGCTGATCGTTAAATGGTCGTCGTCAGCTATCGTCAGCCATTTTGGCAAATTTTGCTGACGACTTTGGTACAAATTATGCCGATGAGTCGGTCAAGTTGGCTTACCATCTAATACCTTGACTTTTCATTAGCCAACGTCAGTCATCAGCCACTTTTCAGACAGCCCTCAGCCTATTTTGTTTGTGACGTTACGTTACGTTACGACTGTCAGCCTATTTCGCTGACCACCTTATACTGCCTTAAGTCTGTTTAGGAGGTTGAAAAGGCTTGAACGCGCAAAAATTACTGCATTTATTCTACTGGTACTTGAGCTAAAAATAAACACTTTTCTGTAAAATTTAAACCACAAGATTTAGCAGCCATTACGAAAGGCACTTTCCCTCTCAGTATCGAAATCTCGTTTCCTAAAGACCCCCCACTACCCAAAAGCCATTAAAAATGTCAACAAATTCCTTCTGAAACCCGCCCACTTCATCTTCAAGTCGAAGGAAATGTAAGCCACCCTCAAATAAGATCGACATAAATTAACATTTTACGTCCTCAATTAGATATAAAAACTGTCAGCTTCTTTAATTAAAACAAGGAAACAAGTTCCCCTCGCTATAAAATCTTAGGAAACAGCTCCTAACCTATAGAACACGAGTCATAAATTTTGTGTTTCATTAAAAAAAAAAAAATCGATTAACTTGTTCCATTTTGAAAAAAGAAGGAAGAAGTGTAAAACAAACCGAGACCCACAGCACAGCACAATTATTCATAATTAAACTCCAAAAAAAACAGGGAAAACGTTCCTTTCTAGTTCCTGCCACTCCATGTCTGGTGCTCTCTCTCTCTTCACTTTCATTCGGTGAATGCTCCTTCGAAACAATTTAATTCATTCCGCCCCCCATAGCCCATCATCATGTAAAATAATTCCTTAAGTCACGTGTTACAGCTTTAAATATAAAATATATCATCGACTCAAGGAAGACTGAACGCTGCAGACCTGAATAATGTTTCATGTTGACAACATCCTGTACACAGGAAGAAAAACAGCAAACGACAAAAGTCGAGGAGGAAGCACGAGGAAGAAATCTCCAGGATAACAACAACGCACACATTAAATTTATTCCCTTAGTCCCTCTCAAGGGGCGGTGGTTGGGACTTTACTTTACTCCAAATGTGTGCTCTGTGTTCTGTTTTGTGGAAATTGTGTGTCTATGTGTGTGTGTGTGTTTTACATTATGGTTCATGTTTTACATGGCGGAAAATTGCTGAACCTATTACAAGGCAACATAAAGTGCCGTGCTCTGGCTCTGGCTCTAGCTGCAGCTTCAACTCTTGACAACAAAAAAAATTGGGGGAGAACATTTTTACGACAACTTGAATGGAAAAACATTGTTGTCGTTGGGGATAGTAGCTCCTGCGTTATCCTTTTTTTTCGACAGAAAATTAAATTTTGATGGTTGATAGTGGGCGGAAGGAGTCTAAATTCTGGCGACAGCGGCAGGAGGAACGACAAAAGTCGCGCAAAATAAATTCCACTTCCGTTTTGTAAAGTTTTGCCATAAAAATCAAATGTTTATTGTGGGTACAGTCGGGGCGGGGAATAAATGGCCACGAATGATAAATTTTGATAAGGAAAGGACGCGTGTGGCCGTAATGAGTTTTATTTTTTTTTTTTATCCGGTTGGCAATGGAAGGACAGGATTTTTTATTTTTATTTTCTTGTTTTGTTGTTTGCAAATGGCGGCGCGGGGAATTTAAATTGAAAAATATGATTTCCATGCAAATAAGCAGAAAGTCGTTACCTAAATTAAAGTTTTTTTTTTCTTCTTTTGTTTGAATCTCAAGACATGGGATTTATGTCAATGGAGTTTACTCGGATCTGTAAGTTCAAGACAAAGTCACTTTTTATTGTGTCTAGCTGAGTTGTTGTGGATTTATCTTGACCTAGTTTGACGTGCGTCTCCCTTGTGACTGGTAGAATTATAAATGTATAACATACCTGCAAAACCACAAAAAAAAAAATAGCTGCCGCTGCACATCCCTGCCAGGGATGATCACTGCGTTCATCTGTATACCGACGGTTTTAAAACTGAGAACGGAGTGGGAGGTGGTATTTTCTGCGATATGCTTCCGTCTACCTGAGCACTGTAGCGTTTTTCAGACGGAAATTATGGCGATCAACGATGCCTTATCCTGGCTTAGGCATAATCTGACAACTTTCAAGGACGTCAAAAACTTTACCGAGAGCCAGGCTGCTATAAAATCTCTGGAATCGATAACTGCTGCTTCAGATTGTCGCTCATCTCTCATGGAGGTGGCAGAACATTTTAACAATCAGTCATTGGGGCATTCCAGGAAACTGTACTACTCTGGGCATCCTGCCGGAATGGAGGAGTCTGGGTATTCCACTCGCTACATGTGAACTACTCTTAGAGTTCGAAGCGATCAGCAAAACAAACCAAAGATGGAATGGTATCACGTGCCGTACCTCCCGGTCTTCCTGGCCTTTCCGACCTACCTTCCTACCTAGGGCCTCCGAAAGTAACCGAAATGAAAACACCATTTCTGTGAACCAATTTACGACCATGACAGTCGCTCCATTGAATAATCTTGCAGACGAGTTTCAGTGACATTGACAACGCATGTTCCTTTTAGAGAAAGCAAAAAGGACGATAGCTGAAACCTCTTATCAAAGCTGAAACCTATCATCCTCACTTACTGAAATATAGTGGCACTACAGTCCAGGCAGAACTGGGCATCAACCTGAAAACGTCTTTAGCCAACTCAATCATTACCTAGCTGTCTTCAGTTTCAAACGCCACAGAATTCGCTGTTTTTCTCCACTGCGCTTTCCCTCTGTTTAGATTCGAACATTCTACGGGGGATAGCGCTGGATCACAAGCCAATTTGGCTACAACAAGATACAAGACTTCGTGCCTAAGTCTACCGCATCCCAACAAGTGTTGTTTCTGTTTTCAGTAACAATCGCTCTAACCACCTCGAAACTACCGCAAGAGAACTTCAGGTGGCCATTGTGAACCCAAAAAAACGCAAATGAGAGGATCACCATGGGATCTGGCTACTGACGACCAATAAAGTCCATAAAGATATGATGACTGATGTCGATATGTCGGACAGTGATCCTATGGCAGAATGGCTCAAAGGTGTGAAGATCATCAACGATCCTATCCAGGCCAAGTAAGAACAACACGGCCAAAGTAGGCAAAGAGCTTACATTGGCAGTCGACAGAAATTCTGTGAAATTGTCGAAGAAAAAATCGAGCGGTAGGCAGTCAATTTTGCTCTTTCGAACCTAAGGATCAAAATCCCTGTTGATTACAGCGGAATGGAATCAGTAATTGGTCGAAGAGCCAATTTATTTGCAGCCCTCCAAAGCTGCTTTGATATATTTCCAGAAACCGTATACGAGAACGCGTAGGGATGGTAGACTCCCTAAAACCTACAAACGGATAAAGGACTGATGTTCTCTATGACCGAAGGGAATTATGAACGTGGCTTTAATCCAGGAACCCTACATCGTGAACAATCAAGTTAAGGGCTTTAAGCGTGCCACCAATCTAAAAAGGATGTTCCTACCCCAGGGATATTACGAAACAGAAGCCATCCGAACATTTTTTCGGTTAAAATTTGCAAATTCTTTCTCAACTCAATTTACTGCCCCTGCGTGCGGATATAATTCGAAAGCGAAATAAATTTCGTGAAAAAGGACCAACTGACCACTTACACTCTCCTTACGGCACTATATCACAATTCATTACACCAAAGACCCATTTCCCTTTCTTCGCTTCAAGAAGTAAATCTTCCTCAGACCCTTCAGTTCCGCATGAACTCCAAAAGGACTTCTTCAAGCAGCCCCTTCGCTTACATGGCTTTAGGGTATTTCTCCCACTTCCGCAGCCCTCGGGGCATCCACAGATTTTATACCGCCATCATCTATATAAATTGTAATCAAGCAGTACAGTGCCATCTCGTAAAGGGATCCTTCAGACATTGTTTCTCGCTACGATGAAACATTTTTGTTGTTCTTTCGCCTCAAGTGGCCCTGCCTACGAGTATATCCCATGTAATACAGTTTAAATGGACGACGACCACTTGATTTGCTGCTTCTTTTTTGATAATGGAGCACATAAGTCAAGAATCTTATGAGTTGTACACGAGTGGGTAAGGCAAATGTCCTTATGCCTGATGGAAGTGGAAATCCAATTAATTGTCAGAAAAAAAAACGCAGATCAACTCCATTAATTTCTTAGCCCTGGGCAAACTCTGGGTAATATAAGACGATTCAGTACGAAGGAAAGCACACAAGGACTACATACCGTTCGACCGCGAAGCGTACAAAGCCACCATCCTTCACAGCCGTCACTGTCTTGTTCGGTGACAGTCAGGATGTCACCCTTTTTGAACGCCAATTCGTCTGGGGTGTCGGCCAAATTATCGTAAATGGCTTTCGCGTACATTTTCTGCAAAGAAAAAGAGAAGAAAACCAAAATGGAGATTAGCGTTAATGGATTTAGAGAATTTAATTATCAGGGTTATGAGAGAATTTTATATTGTTGTTGCTGGCGAAATGGAAAAATAATAAATAATTCGCCATCACATGCCGTGAAGCGTTAATTTGCGAACTCATTTAACAGATGATCGATAGGCAAGTTGGTTGGCAGAAATGATGCAATCTTGTGAAAATTTTGCGGAATGTCTTAACCGCAAAAGTAATAATTCTAAACTCATGATACACTAGGGGCAACAGGTTTAGAAACAAGTTAGTGGTGCAGAGTAGGTTGCATTCTGTGGGTTAGAATGTCACAGTGACAGTAGAGAAGCGATTCAACATGGCTGATCTACAAAATGGTGATCGTACCGGATTTTTTTTTCTCGAATGTTGTAACCTATCCAAATCCTTAGAAAGTCCAACGACTCAGTGCGTATCGTAAGATATTTGATTTCCTATATCCGTGTTACTCTTCGGCAGGTCGACACTTAGACAGACGTTGGAAAATGCCAAGGAATGAAGCTGCGTTGAAGTCAATATCTATTTTGAAGCCATTCTTGACTAGTTCATTTACTTTTTCCAGTAACCCAGTCCGGAAACCCTCATTTCCACTTCAAATTTGACTAAGACAGAGCCCTATCTTTTCGTGAAGGCATCTTGTCTGTCTCTCTATATTTTTTAGGAGACGATACCTAAGTTGTCCTGCTTTGTCGGTTTTCTGACCGATCTCATCTTTGCTGTCACTTCGACAGCACTACGTTTTGGCATTTAATAGCAGAAGCTTGATGTTCCTCTGTCAGCTCTCTCGCCTGCAAGAGGATACGCAGCATTAGGCCGAGCTACTATATACGCTTTATCCAGATGCTTCTTATAAGATAGTCTGCTAACGATTCCCAGGTATGTCCACGTTTGGCTGTTTCCCTAAATCTCTTGTCGATAATCAGCACGATTTGCGTCTCGTGTTTAGACGTTTACATAGATCGACAGATTCCAGACAATTTCTAACTACTCGTACTGCTTCATTGAATGCCTGCTCTAGTTTGTCCAAGCATTTTGCAACAACTATCATACAATGACATTATCATTCGATTGTCTGGTGGAAGGCACTTGAAACGGAATGTCATCTTACAAGTGTAACCAAGATTCAAAGAGCAGGCTAGAGAGGGATAGCAGGATCGATGAGATCAACACCCATAGCGGCACTTGAAACAATGCTGAACATAGTTCCAGTAGACATCCACTGTAGCAATAGAGTGGCAAAAACAGCACTTAGACTAAGGGAAGTAGGTCTACGGACAACTAACATCTATGGTCACGCCTCGATTCTTATCAGATTGCCTACCGCGAAGCAGAATACAAATGACGACTACATCATTCCCACAGACTTCGATACGAGATTTAATATCAAAATACCAAGAAGAGAGGACTGGGGTGAGGATATAGTCTGAAGAACTAGCCATCTACACCGACGGATCCAAGATGGATGGTGGTACTGGTGCCGGCGTCATCTGTAAATGCAGAAGGGTAGATCAATCCTTCAAAATGAGTGACGGATGCTGCCTTTCTACAGGCCGCAAAGCTAATCAAAAACGACGACTTTGTTAGGGAAACTATCAGCATCTATGTTGACAGCCAGGGGGCTATCAAATCCCTGCAGTCAGCATCGACAAAGTCGAAACTTGTAAAATTTTGCTGACAAACTCTCAACGAAATATCAACGATCAATAGGTTGAGCCTATGCCGAGTATCAGACCACAAAGATATATCAGGTAATGAGAGGGCGGACGAAATTGCCATGAAAGGTGCAGTGCTAGATCATGCATATACCCTATCGGTTAAAAGGACACCCATTAGCAAGATGGGGAAACCATGATCTGGACTACTACGCGATGGTGTCATATGGACACATGTGCAATAGCCCGATCACTATGGCCAGCCTTCGATGAGAATTCCAAAAAATCTCGTTCCAAAAACTTAGTCGAAGGGAAATACGAATAATCTTCGGTGTCCTCACGGGTCACTGCGGGATAGGAATACATGCGGAGTGACTTGAATGATCCTACAATGGCTACTGCAGAGGCTGCAAAGACGAAGAGAAAAAAGAGTTCGTCCAACATCTCCTGCGCCAATGTCCCACCTTAGCCACTAGAAGACTGCGCACTCTTGGTACGGGGTCCTTCCATGGGCTGGAGGACCTTCATATCGCAGATTTTAGGAAATTCTTGAGGTTTCTATCTCTTTCTGGGGGGTTTCCTGATTAGCCAATCTTACCTAGACTCCCATGAGTACACTTTTTATGGGTACAATGGACCCGCTTGAGCTCTAAGTAAGTCCTTAGTACACGCACAAGACCAACCAATAAATCATGAACTTATCATCCGCTTAGCCTATAGTTTGGGTTTCTCTGCGGATAGGTAGCATCAAGAAATCATTATGTTTTACAAGATCGGACCGAGCCTGAAACCTTATGGTACTCCACACGTACGGTCTTGAGTTCCACCGTTCTCAATGGACCGATTGCAAGAGTGCAAGCCATTCTCGGAATCTTCGTCAATGCTAAAGGTTTGTGTTTTGGTAAGCTAGTTGCCACCGAACAGGCAGTTAGTATTGGTCTTACTAATGTCGTCTAGAGACACTGGATAATTTTGGAACTAAGATCCCTGGTTTCGTTTAAAGGAACAAATCATGAATCAACCTAATGGCGTTATAGATGTGACGGATCTGTGTGAGAGATCAATAGGTGTAATTTTTAGTGATTTCCTTGGACATGATCGAATGTTCTTTTTTATGCCGATGAACAATGTTCACAATGAACCCTATTGCCGGTCTAAGTGAGCAGACCGTTCTGAGTTTAAGTCTTAAAAACTCAACCGATCGTGTATAAAGCATGAACTCATCCAGTGTGATTTATTCTTCTGAAACATCTAGACAGGTTTTACTTCCAAAGAAAAACAGGTATGTATCCACAAAACCTCTTAATCGTGTTTCTGTAAGACCCAGACCCAGACCTTTTCAAAGCTCCAAACAAAGCTTAGCACTTTGGCGATCTTTAACAACCTGTATAACAATTTGTTGCAGATAAATAATTAATTTTTATTGCACGTTAGTCGATAATATCTTTGCAGCTCATCCGAACAATAGCCTCCAAGTACGATTTACCTGTTGTTTGCTTGAGGTGACTGAAGATTTTTTTTTTTTTGTACCGAAAACAGGAAATTGTCGTTACTCATTGTTTCGTTTCGTTTTCATTTTCATTGTTCTCTCTACCTTTCGTTGGTACATTATTGACTTTAACAGTTTTTCTATTTGAATTTCATATTATCGATGCACAGATACTTTCTCAAGCCGGGGGAAACAATGTGGACTTTCCAAAAAATTGAAAAGATACAACCGCACAACAAAGCAAGTACTTCACAGAGTGAGCAAACATAATTACGTGGTATTTACATACATTTTGCCGCTGTCGGAGTTCCAAAGGAAGATGACGTGATGCGATCGGCTTTGTTTTTTGTAACTACACCGCGATGCGGTTGGGATGTATAGGAATTTCAAAAATACACATGTGTGTATATTTCCAAGGAAGATCTTGCAATCGGTTTGGACAAGAACTAGAAAAAAGTCATCAAAGGCACAGTGATCTGATGATTATGCCAAAAACCAGTTTATTTTTTCTGAAACACGTTCCAGAGACCTATATGCGAGTGTGTGAGTTTAAGCTCATAATTAAAAAGAAGAAAAATGTACACTTTTATCTTTTTGGCATAAAATAGATTAAATGATTCGCAGAATGTGTCTGCGAGGTTATTTAACCAAAAAAAAAAAAAGGGGTCAATGCCCTTAGCACAGAGAAGAGAGACTTCCTCTTGTCAGTTGGGGAGATACACTAATTAGATGCGAGACTCAATAATATGAACTCGGTTAATCAAAAAAACATTGTTCGGCCCATCGAGTGTGGGTAAGTAGAGAAAGAATTGTAGCTTTTGGGTTCTATAACGAGTTCCATTCAATCCAAAAAGGAGAAATGAGTGCGACCTTTGCCTGGGGCTCTTAACCAAACTCATGTATCTTTGAAGTTAAAACCACACTTGTGGTTTCGTTCCTTGCGGTCACATTGTGATCCATAAACATAAAGAGGTTCCGAACTCCTGAGGGCCATTGGAAAGTGGCTTAGGAGTCGCTGGTATCGAAAAATTGCTTTTAGGCAACCGGTACGGCGTGTGTGCTATTATTTTCTTTAATCAGAAAGTAATGGCTAGATGTCGATCATGTTTGTGGTTATGAATGTTAAAATCAAGTTTTGCTAAGTGTGGAGTACCTCAGGGAATACAATGTGGTCCAGTTCTTTTTTTTTTCTATCGTTTATGGCAATGGCAAGGAGATGGAGTTAGAAGATTAGGGCAAACCAATCGATTGTTTTAAATTGAAGCTTGTTGGGGGATGTGTGCTGGAGGAAAAAATTGCCAGGCATTGCACTCAATGGAGTGACCTAGGGCATAAGGAAGTGAAATACTTGTACATAAATAAATGGAAAACGAAAGTATCCGTGAATTTTAGGTTGCTGGCAATTAGGTTGTGCAGATGTTTACTGGGTAGATGTGTTTAAGCAGCATTTCCACCAGCCTAATGTTGAGAGTGTAATTGAGAAAGAAGAGCGCCAACCACCAGTCAACGAAGAAACAATTCCTCTCCTAGCGTAGGAGACGTCGGCACAGCTATCAAAAAGCTGAAGAACAACAAGGCCTCCAACTTTGAGGGTTTACCAGCAGAGCTCTTTAAATGCGGAGATGATCCTTTGATGGGGTGTATGCACCATCATCAACCGAGTTTCTGTAAATGAAAATGTGCCCGGTGACTGGAATATCAGCCCCATATGCCCCGTCTATAAAGCAGGTGATCCAATAATCTAGCATATCCCCGCTTAATATCGTATATAAGATCCTATCCAACATACTGTGTAAACGTCAAAAGCCCTTCTTCAACACTCTTATCGGCACGCATCAGTGTGGCTTCCAACCCGCCAGATCGACTGTAGACCAAATCATCAGACTAAAGCAAATCCTGGAACAAACCAACGAATTTCGAGTCGAGACTCATCACCATTTCATCGACTGCATATGATAGCATTCATCGCTTTGACCTCTGCAGGGCGATGGCCGACTTCGGGATCCCGACAAAACTGATCGAGCTGTGCCGCGTAACGTCGGGCAGGTATTAACACGGAAGGCATTATCTTCAAGAAATCTGTCCAATTTTTGGGTTGCGCAGACGACATCGATATCGTTTGTCGTTCCCAGCGTGCCATTATAGAGGCTTTTACGACAATTGAAGATCAGGCGAAACGAGTTGGCCTTGAAGTAAATGAGGACAAAATCAAGTAGAAATTGTCAACAAACAAAGAAGTCGCTGTTGAGAGCAATAACTTCGAAGTGGTTAAGGTTAAGTTTACCTACTTCTGAGTACAAATCAACTCCACGAAAGACAGCTTATTGGACTGACCCTATGAAAACGCTGCTTCTTCGGTTTGGCAAAAGAAATGGGTTCAAAACTGCTAACTCGAAAGACGAAATGTGTGGTCGACAAAACCCTGATCAGAACAGATATTGAACACTTTCGAGAGAAAAATACTTCGTCGGATAACTGGTCCCGTATGCGAGGAGGGCGAATGGCGGAGAAGATACAACTACGAACCATATGAGCTGTACCAAGATGTGGATCTAGTCCAAAAAGCCAAAACACGTCGAGTACACCGGGTCGGTCACATCGAGCGAATGGGAAATAATGCTTCAGCCAAGAGAGTTTTCGAATCTCGGTCCTCAGGTAAGAGATGACAAGGAAGACCGAAACTACGTTTTACAAATTAAGTTATCACGGATGCCAGAGCGTGTGGTCTGGGGTACTGGCAACAGGGTGCTTGGGAGCAAAGCCGTATGCCGTCTTTTAGGCAGAATGGCTTAATTGCTTAGTCCACACAGTAATCTTGCTAGAAATGGTAGGAAAGGATAAGGGAGAGCTAACTTCAGCTATGACACTGCGACGTCTTTTGAATCCTATAGGCCCTTACCTTAGGCAGTCTAGATAAGTTTGTTTATCTCAGCGGTCTTATAGTCACAACGCTCTTTAGTCGTTAAAAGCATTCTGAGAGGAGTCCCTCTAGATATCACTCTAGAAAACTCCAAAAGTATAATTTGCCACGAAGAAGCTTCTCAATTCGCCATTCGGAGTCGGCAATAAACAGTCGTGCGAAAATGTACCATACACATCAGAAATGTTCACGAGAAGCTACACTCCAGCTAAAGGGTTTTGTAATAGGGACGGGTAGATTTTTACATTTTTTGGCGGCCATGTTGTTTTATCTGTTGTTAGTTTTCCGGATTTTCATTTTTCAGATACTAAAGACAAATCATCATAGCAAGTTACAGCGTCAAGCGTGTGTTCGCTGACTGGGTTCTGGAGCAGTTGGAAGCTGACCCCGACTGCAGCAAAACAAATCATCTTCAGTGACGAGGCCCATTTTTGGATGAACGGGTACATCAACAAGCAAAATTTCGGATTTAGGACGATGCCTTCCACACGGGGTCCACCAAGTGGCGATTTGAGGGCATGGTTATCTTACTCAGAGGCGACGTGTGGTCTGCGAAACCGTGCGATTTGACCCCGTTAGACTTTTTCTTCTGGGGTTTCCTAAAGGCGCAGGTCTATGTCAATACGTCGCAAACCACCAGTGCCATCAAAGTCAACATAACCCGTGCCATCGCTCAAATCACACATAATGTCATTGATCGGCCTTTCAAATAAAACAAAAAATTCGTTGATATCTCACACACAACGTGTTTTATTCAATTTTAACTTCTACACTCGCCTATTGGAAAACCCTTTATTTATTTCTGTTCCCGATGTGTGACGTTACGCGTACCTGAATCGAGTTGAAACATCAACTGCCATTGACAATTAAACGTTCTAAGTGCATTAAGTGTTGCCAATTTGTAGTAATGAGTTCCACTTATGCCAAATCGGCCTTTGTGAAGGACGCCGAACAATAACACTTCGATGACAATTGACTAGTCCGTTGGAGTCAAGTTCAAAGGTATGAAATTGCTTCCGACAATCCGACTTTTACTGCGTTTTACAAATAATGAAAAATGTTCATTTATCGCTACGAATCACCCCGCGCGCTGTTCAAAAATTGTTTATCACTTCAAACGTAGTAACAAGCAACTAATCAGCAATAAATTGTTCGACGAAATGGCTTCAGGCGTCACCACTCAAGAGCCATATTACTATGTTCCCAAAGCCTCTTATTAATCAATATTGACTCGTTGGTTGGTTCTTGCTTTCCCTGGAAAAAAAGTTGAAGACACATTTTGTTCCACAAAACCTAGCACAAACATAGCCCCAATAAGGCACGTAGGCATTTTCATATAAAGTACTCGCACATATTTCCAATATCTAATCTTTTTCCTTTTTTTTTTTTGAAAATTATGCCACTCATGCTTAGAGCTTATGACACAAAACTATAAATACCGTTATCTAATCTGACATCTTTTTATTTGCAAACTGAAACAAACTACCAAGCCCAACCCAACGCAACGCAACGAACTGTCATAATGGTCGACCTTGTTCCAAAACGAATGTATATCGATCGTCTTTGCGTACATTTTCCCCAGTCGTGGTCACCGTGATCGATCGAACTATCTAATCTTCCAAAAAGATACGCCAAATCGAAATCAAAATGTTTTTCGTTTTTTTGCAAAATCGTATATTTATTTTGACAAATTTACGGCCGATCTAATTTTGAACTTCACGATAGGGTTGCTAATTAGATAAATAAATACTTTTTGCAGTTCCAGGGTAGTCTGTCAGTTGAATCCAGAAAGGAGCACACCAAATTTGCATAAACAATCATTCGGGTGTATCTGGGGCTTTTTTGTGAGATGTATCTATGGCGGATTGTCAGTTTGTCACATGTGTCAAACAAATGTGAATGTTTTACTTCGTTTTTTGCAATAAATCCCATCCATCGTCGCCAGTGTAGAGGCCACAATGAAGACCACACAGATAGACTTTTGACACCGTTCTCGACTGGGTCTGGGGAGATGAACATCAGGTTTATTGACGCGTCGCGTTTTATGCTGTTTATTTGTCCTCGGTCGGTCGGTCGCTCAGCAGATTCATCCATAGTCGCTGTCGCTTTACAAATCACAAAAGATGCGACTCCACAGATACCCCGAGAGGACGGTACGCTATGGATTTTCCATTGAAGCTGACAGATGGTTGGGGGTTTAGAGAGTGATGGCGGAAATGATCGTTGAGATGGTGGACGATGTGCGCTGGGGTTTAATGATAAGATTGGGAAATCATGTGCTGGCGGTGTTGGAAATTTACGAGTGCTACGCGTAATTATTTAGGAATTAAATGCGGAAGCTAGTTTGAAGTTTGACAAATGTGAGCAGCCATTATGGTAGCTTTATGGTGTTGTTGGCTAGGTCTGGACGTGGTTTAAAGTTTAAGTGTCGGACAAAACAATGAAGCGAGGCGTGGTAATTAAGTTGATGCTTTAGATGCGAGTGGGGCATTGCCTTGGCATGATGGTTACTTCATAATATTTTGATATTATAAAGCCCTTTGCCTCCAATTTGATTCATCTCTTCCAATTACATTAAGAGTTGGACGGTGTTTTATTCAAAATGATGAAGTACAACTGGAGGCTATATAACTTGCCCCAGCTGTAGGCTTAAAAAACTCGGATCATGCTAAAGAGGTTACAACAAGCTTCTGGAGCACTTTTAGCCCTAAAATGATGGCATCTATTACGAATTCAAAGGCGTTAAATGCAGGGACTGGAGAAGGGCCTGTGACTATGAAGCTATGTTGGTAGAGTGTCAATTCAGAACGGTAATCCAGTGGTGGTTTTAATCCGCGCCCAAGCCTTTGAACTAAGGATTCCGACTCTTTTTCCGTTAAGCATGGGGATAAGAAGAGGATTATTAGATTAGATTAGATTAGATTAGATTATTAGGTGAAGAGCTCTCACAAGGATGTGACCAGTATCGAAAGTCCGATTGAGAGTTCTTTAAAAAACTTAAAACTAAGACCTCTCCAAGGCCACTGCTAGGTCGGATCCTAGTGGCTGTTGATATTGACACCCTCGGGTACTGCGGAAAGAAGAAAAGATTGAGGTTTAAGACAGGGATGTCCTTTGAGACCCTAAGAGACCCAAGGTCAACCCCAGTTGAATAATACGGCAAATTTAACCGGAATGTGCTTCGACTGACTGGTTGTGATGACTGGTTGTCACCATCTTAGCGGCAGCGACTACTTTATGACAGTGAAGCTACGACAGAGCGGCAGTTAAATCTCTAGAGGCAGCAACCATTAAGTCAAAGCTGCTTACGCTTTGCAAAGAGCACATGTATGGGACGTTAAAGACCAGTATTTTGAAACCAAGTTAGGTATCAGAGTGCAATGATATCCCAGGAAATTGGAGTTCTGCTTAGCTAAGAAGAAGAGTTAAACTCTATCCTACCAATGCCCTTCCTTTTGAAAAACCTCCTCCCAAACAGGGAGATAGACAATAAGGCCACAAAAAGGAAAAATGTGTGATGAATCCGATTGGACTGACGCACAACTGGCAGAACGCTTTCGACTTTGATTCACAGAAGAAAATCTATTTCTCTGATAAGACTTAGTCAGTGTAAAGTACGAGCTAAGAATCCTTTAGGATGCTTTAGAATCTCTTCGCTATTGGCATCCTTTTCGTAATATCCGGGTTTGTTCCCAACACATCGTGCATGAACAATGAGGGAGAGCAGAGCAGGGAGGCTGGGTGAGTGTCCCGCTCTACCCAATATTAGATCTTGAATTATTTTAAAGATTTAGGGGACCTTAGCAATATTAAGTTGAAGAGCCTTCTGAGGTTCAAATCTTGATTTAGGTGGCTTTAGTTCATCGATATTTTTCTTTCCATTTCAGGTTCCCATAGGTAATTAATTGCAAGAAAATGGTTCTAATTGGTAACGTAACGTAAACTGATGGCGCACGTCACAGGATACGCAACAATCTACGTACGAGTGCATCGATGGTCGTACTAGATTATTACAAATCCCTGAACGTGTAGAAACACAGCTTTTTGAGATTGCGACCACGAATTGAATGGCTTATCCATATGAGGTTTGAAGAACTCTGTTTAAATCTCATACGGAATGTCACAAAGTTCACTGAAAGTCCTCAAGATAACCTGAACTCTCTTAAATTTTTCCTTTCGGAGCCGAAATCCTTCAAGAATGTAAGGAACACCGAACGTGCGTCTTCAATTTTCAATTATTGAAACCTTTTGATACATAACAGCACCCAAGGGGAATTATCTGTTTTATTAAATCGATTCGGGTTAGACTACAATTTTACCCAACAACAAACCACCAATCTTGTGTTGCCTGTTCGGTTTCCGATTAATTCCGATTTTCTCTTGTAAATCCACACCTGGGAGATCTATCCCCCCATCGTCGGAAGTGATTGTTATCGACACTCTTTCCAGAGTAAATTTCAGTAATTCAGTAGCTAACCGCAAGGCATGGACTATGAAGACACCGCAAAATTAAAACCACATGAGTTTCTAATCTAATCACCACCTGGTGTGATGCCTGTCTATCCAGTGGTTAACTACATCATCCATCTGCAAGTATCTGTTTGTAGTCAGGTTTCCCTCTGTATTTGCTTGCTTTAGTCCATCATTTCATTGCAATTGTTTAATAATCACTTTAAAGAGAAGAGAAGCAAGAAAAAAATAATTAAACCGAATGCATTGAGTTCAAAGAAATTATCGCACAGGGAAAAGAAGGTCATATCGAAACATGTCGGATACGAGCTGCTGGTAAGCTCGATGAAGTATGGCAGATACATTTAAGCAGCGGTGTCGTGCTGTTAATTAAACCAACAAACATCGGTTTGGCAGAGGAAACAGACGACTGACTTACCATTTTGACAAGTAATTTCACAAAGAGAAGTCGGATTCACACAAACTGCTTAGTTGGTGGAGGTTCTGGAAGGGAAATGAGTGCAATTTTCAACACATGGATAGATTTGGCACTGATGTGTCTAAAATTGAGCAGCGACTGCGAACATCAAAGAAAATGTCAAAAAACTAATAGAGGACACAGCATTTGGCGTCGAAAAGTATCGATAACATACAACAGACAGCTTTGCCGAGGTCTGTCATGGATTTCATTTATTTTGGAAAATATTTTCCTATGAAGCTCGTGCCATATTTTAATTACACCACAAGGCAGTTAAAGGTCATCAAGGGCATTTCCAACAACACCTCGACAAGCAGGGCAGTGCCATCCCTGGTAATCTGCATACGAGTGACAACTGATGGTCATGTCAGAATGCAGTGCTGCCACTGCTTTTTTTGCGAATAAAAACTTTATTATCACACTTCGTGTATCTCATAATTGTTCGTGATTTATTTAGCATATCTCAACAATGCCTACTTAATTCCTTTTTTATTACAGAAAATATCCTAATTGTCCCGCAAAAAATTGTCTCACGTTTTTCCATCTCCACTTGTCATTATTTTCGGGTTTTTCCTCCTCCTCTTGTTTTTAACAACTCAAACGCGGCTTGCGTGACTTAAACACATTTATTATGGCCATTTAATTCAATCGTATCTCCACATAAATATAATATAATTCAATCTAAGTTCTAAAGAGACCGCTCGTAAAAAAAATGTCGGCATAGGCACAAACGAGTTGGTTGGTTTATGCCTTTAAAATTTCTTTAAAAAAACAGCCCATCAAAGAATATTCAAATTGAAAATGTATATTTTCCAAGTAAAACACATCCTATCGAGCATAACAAAAAGTTTAAAAACCCATTTAATTAGATACTCTTGATAATGAAGTGTAATTTCATAATTATAACCTTTGGTTCGCACGAACAATACAATTTTTGATGACGCAACTATTGCGTTGGACGGTGTTAGGTTCAAACAATGCGGCGATAGTTTTTATTTAATTTCTTTTCGGTGTTTTGCTCTTTGTTCATTTTAATTGCAAATTTTGCCAAGTCAAGCGATAAATGAGAAAACGAATAATTAGGACGCAACCTAGATTTGAAATCGAATTTTTCAATTTCTGTTTACGAATAATGAGTGTGTATTGAAGTGTTGAAGTGTTGAAACCGCTATCGAAGGTCTGTATAAGGGTATGAATGTCGCAAATCCTAAATGTTTGCAAGAACTGGGTCTTTTGCGCAAAGATTGAGACCTTCACTCGGAGGAGTGTAGGCCAAACAACCATTTGCTTCCCCGAATCCTCTCTGATTGAGCTTTCGAACGTCTGAAAACGGATTTAAAATCATCTTTAGCAACAAATCAGATGGTTCTGAGTTCTTACCGCTGTGACTTAAAGCTTGCCTGGAGCTGTTGCAACACACGAAAGTAACTTGCTGTCTGTAAAAAAAATCACATCCTTGCATTCCCAGATACAAGAACTAAATCAACACTCACCAAAGAAGCCCTCAACAACAGAAGTTCGAGGACAAGGGCAAGCATCTTTTCAAGCCTCACAATTTATGAAGTCATAATGGCCTCGATATCGCCTAGGATTTGAACAATGATATTTTGAACACAATAGCCTCACGAATCAGTATATCATACAGTGGAGGCTACAAATTACACAATCGCTGGTTCTTTGCGGATATGCGATCACTAAAATGCACTCGACCATGATGCGGAATATTAGAGGCCTAATCGACGTTCGAATCTGATTTTGTCTAGGAGTTCTATGACTGACCAAGAACCCGACCAAAATCCAATAGTTCAGTTCGCCTAAAAAATGCGTGACAAATGGAAGGTTTCCCTCCTCTTTCTCCAGCTGCAAATCATTTATTTTGCACAAACTGCGGTAAGTTTTTAAAACTATTACTTTGAGGACGTTATTCTCATTGCCAATATTTTCAGCGCCAGTTTGATATAATTTTTCGCAACTTTACAGCTGATATAATTACGCCTTATGTTCAAAGTTATGATTCCTATGTTTCAATCCACGACAATTTGACATCTCTAAGTTTTTACTTCATACTAGATCGATCAATCGATAATGTGACACTTGACACAACCATCGATGTCATACGTGGCTCCAACAAGACGTACCATGTATACAATGCGGTTTTAGATATGTGTGAGGCAGTTAAGCAAAGTCACAAAAGTACCCTTGCGACAATTCTATACAGGGAAATAAAAGCGTTTGGTCATCTGCCAAGGTCTTGTCCACTTATGCCGGTAAGTTGTGATTATCAAAACGATTTTGAGGACACCCGTTGAATTCTGTGTTTATTTTTAGAACGTAAACTATTCGGCTTCGAACTTTAACCTGAATGCTGACCAACTTCCACCTTATACACCAGAATTGATTTTTATCGTAAACGTGAAGGTTTATTATGCAGAAGAATATGCTGGGCAATGTACTATCACAGGGAGTGTTAAATCCAAGAGGAAGAAGTCGTTGTTTGTTATAAAATAGAAGATGCAAATGTGCTTGTGTTTGATCTTAGTTTGCAGGATTCGGCTTTCTTGAAATCTCAGGTCTACGGTAGTAAATGGTGTTTCAAATGATCTCGATACAGAATTGGTCTCGATCTATTAATGGCTACTCTGAGGATGGTCACAAAGACGTCTGTCGCGAAGACGTCGCGGGGAATAAAAAAAAGTTTATTTTCAGAGTTAATTTGCATTGAGCAACCTGTGTTTGGTTTTGTTGGGAGATGAAATTCTAAAATGGAGCGCAAGCGCTGCTGACGACCTATGCTTCACAAGGGCCAAAAGGATATAAAGAAGGTAAACAATGATGCACAGTGTTCGGTGGGGGTTCCATTAAAAAAAAAAGTCGTTTCGTCTTCGTGCAAATCGGGCTGGGCCAGATCATTTGCACTGGGTCAACCAGTTTAGAACAGAATTTTGCTCAAGACATTCGTGGGGTCGAACATAGACGCTATTTCAGCTGCATCCGCCCGGCGGTAGAAATTTCGTATTTGTTTCCACTTTCCTCCTGGCTCAGTAGTTAGTGCCTTGGACTGCTGTGTCAGCCACGCTTGACTGCTGTCAAACCCCCTCAATATCTACCAACACGTCATTTTTCTAAGGTGGTACGTGTGCTTGATGTGAAAGACTTTTAGGGTTCGTTGTAAGTACAGTTACAGTAAGTCATGCTGTCGACGCATCAAATTCGACCTTTCTTCCTTTATGAATTTAAACTGGGACATAATGCGTCTCTGGCAACGAAAAGCGCTAATGATGCATTTGGAGATGTAGTGGTAAACGAACGCGGCATTTGACATTGGATTGATAAGTTCCGTTGAGGAGATATAAGCCTCGAAAACGAACAACTCGGTAATGAACAAAATATGTGAGTATCCCTCATGACAATAAGTGACATCTGTCTCTAACGAGATTAAATTTTTACCACAAAATCAGACTTTTCATGTGGTACAAGCTAATACAGTGCCAGTAAAATAAAATCAATCGCAACTTGCTAAATGAAGCCAGACTTGGTTAACTGCCAATGGGTTAGGTTCGTGGTAAAAACTTTCCGAGGAGCCAAGAAGAAAGAATACAGTGTACTCTCTCATAAGCGGACACCGACGGTTTCGAGAAAATTGTCCGCTCATGAGAGGTGTCCGGAAGGAGAGAGTACACTGTACAACATAAGGGCAATCGAAAATGTTCACCAGCTCCAACAGAAACTACTTGAACTCAACACGGAAGATT
Organism: Matsumyia berberina; assembly: GCA_917880715.2. Classification (NCBI taxonomy): domain Eukaryota; kingdom Metazoa; phylum Arthropoda; class Insecta; order Diptera; family Syrphidae; genus Matsumyia; species Matsumyia berberina. The sequence goes on from OU862870.1 coordinate 11,996,929, forward strand.
TAAGGAACCTAACCTAATTTCATATTGATCACAAATTGCATTGGCACTCGCTTTTTCTATACATATTTTCGAGGACTAAATAAGTGGAAAGGGGCTGCGAACCCGGCCGGGTCACGAAGTTATCCACTCTGATTAGATCCGCCCACGGAGCAGCTATAGACATGCATGGGCCGGGTGAGCGCCATGTAGCAGATTAACTTTACCTGCGTATCGAGTTGGCTATTGTGAAACAGTCTCTTTGTAAGGGTGAAAGCAATTCTGGCATCTATAAGTCTGTTAAAATACAGGTCCCGAGGTTTCTGACCACATTTTTACCTGCTTATGGCTGCCCATGCTGTTGCACGATAGAGAATTTTCGCCAATTCTTGCTAAGCAATTTTCGAATAGCTTCACTTTTGCGCACTATAAGTGTACAAAGCTCCTAAATTATTCGAATTGCATCGGAAAGATAAGCTTCACGAATCAGTATATAGGACAACGAAAGTCAGACATGCAACCATAGTTGGGTCTTTACGGCCATGCGATCGTTACTCGACCATGATGCCGAATAATTGAGGTTCAGATCTGATCTTGTCTAGGAGTTCTATGACTGACCAAGAACCCGACCAAAAGCCAATAGTTCAGTTCGCCTAAAAAATGTTTGACAAATGGAAGGTTTCTGTGCTCTTCCTCCAGCTGCAAATCATTTATTTTGCTCAAACTGCGGTAAGTTTTTAAAATCGTTGCTTTGAGGACTTTATTCTGATTGCCAATCCTTTCAGCGCCAGTTTGACATAGTTTTTCACAATTTTACATCCGAAGTAAGCACCCCTAAGATTCGAAGTTTTAGTACTCATGTTTCAAGCCACGAGAATTTGACATTTCTAAACGCTTACTTAATATTAGAGCAACCAATTTACAACGTGACAGTTTACACAACCATCGATGTCAAACGTGGTTCCAACAAGATGTACCGTGTATACAATGCGGTTTTGGATTTGTGTGAAGCCCTAAAGCAGAGTCACAAAAATACTTTTGAAGCAACTGTTTACAAGGAATTCATAGCGTTTGGGAATGTGCCAAGCTCTTGTCCACTTATGCCGGTAAGTTTTGATTGTCAGGAGGATTTTGAGGAAACCCGTAGAATGCTACGTTTACTTTTAGTACGAAAACTATTCGATGTCGAACTTTAACCTGAATGCTGAGCAAATCCCACCTTATACACCGGAATTGACTTTCATCCTAAACGTGGAGATATATTACGCGGAAGAACGTGCTGGGGAATTTACTATCATAGGGAGTGTTACATATAAAAAGAAGAAGAAGTTGGTTGTTATAAAATAGAATAAGCAAATGAGTTTGTGTTTGGTCTTAGTTGGAAGGAGGATTCAGATTCAGATTTTTGGATAGCCAGGGGCCACTTATGGCCCTTAAATCCTAAACGACAGGGTCTAAGCTCGTCCGGGACTATTTCACCCTCCTCAAAAACAGGCCATTTAAACCTTTGGCCTCTGGCAACACTATAACTTTGACATCTGTTTTTAAATCGGCTTATGACAGCCCGCTTTCGAAGCGTCATATCAGTCCAAGCGAAATTGTGCTATGGAACAGTGTATGCCACCACAACGCGCTGTTATCGTGCAGCTTTACATTCAAAACATGTTCTTAATTGTGAAAATGCAACGTGCGAAATTTTGAGTGAGAGAAGAAAGGATCAAGGCCGACGTCGTCCGAGGCGGTCTGATGAGAACATTGAGGCATCCAGCATCGTCTTTGAAGACGTAACCGTCAATGGAGAGCTTTATCGGGCCCTGCTAATGAATTTGATGCCAATTCTGACTGATAACGCCATGGACAACTTTTGGTTCCAACAGGATGGCGCCGCAGCTCATACAGCCCGAGCCGATCGCTTTATTGCTTCCTTTGTTCCTCGGATGCCTCATTTAAAAAAATTGTAATTTTGACTGGCCACCGCCATCATCCAACCTACCGCCCCCAGGCTTCTTCCTGTGGGGCTATATGAAGTCCAACGTTTATATCAACAAGCCACGGATCCTAGAAGCCTTGAAAGACAATTTACGATAGTAAGTAGGGCCTCAATCAACCGAAAATCATCGGACGAATTTTCCTCTCAAGTCATTTAAAAGCGACGAAGTCCTTGCCCCTACGCCGGAGAGCAAGACTGAGATAATTGGGTCTTATAAAGGGCAAAAGAGGCAGCCAGTGGCAAGAGCTATCGTTCGTTTCATCTCAGCGCTGAAGTAATACCGCAGCCTAGGTAGGCAAAGTTCCTAACTACCTCAGTTCTGTACATACATATACATATCTGACTACAGCGGTTTGTGGTTTATCCTTAAATCACCCAATTCGAAGCGTTCCTTGTCACGGCTGCTTTTTACCACACCCCTGTCGAAGTTAAACGCCCAGAACACAGCTCGTATATCTTCTGTACAGAGATCGAATGGATGCCCGAACGAAGGAAAGCCCACTCAAACACCCGAATCTTTTCCATCAGACTTGATCCTACGTTGAACTACACGGGGCAACCATAGACAAGCATAGTTGAGGGCCGTGTAGCAGATTACCTTCACCCTCGCATTGAGTTAGCTGCTGTTAAACGGTCTCTTTATAAGGGCGAAAGCCCCTCTGGTTGTGGTCAGAAGAGCATCTAAATGTTTATTCAAATACAGGACTGATCTAGCCATCGAATTGCGTTTGAAAGAATCGCTTCACGAATCAATATCTCGTGCAACAAAAGTTAGACACGCCACCATCGTTTGAGTTTTTATACGGACATGCGATCGTCACTCGACCATGATGCGGAATAATAGAGGCCTAATTGAGGTCCAGATCTGATTTTGTCTAGCAGTTGTATGATTGACCAAGAACCCGACCAAAAGCCAATAGTTCAGTTTGCCTAAAAAATGCGTGACAAGTGGAAGGTTTCCGTGTTCTTTCTCCACCTGCAAATCATTTATTTTGCTCAAACTGCGGTAAGTTTCAAGATTATTGCTCTGAGGACCTTATTCCGATTACCGATCCTTTCAGCGCCAGTTTGGCATAATTTTGCACAACTTTACACTTGAAATAACCTCGCCTATAATTCAAAGTTATGGTTCTCATGTTTCAATCCACAACAATTTGACATTTCTAAATGGCTACTTCATAATAGATCGACCAATTTACAACGTGACAGTTTACACAACCGTCGATGTCATACCTAGTTCCAACAAGACGTACCGTGTGTACAATGCGGCTTTAGATTTGTGTGAGGGCTTAAGGCGAGGTCACAAAAAAACCTTTGAAGCAATTCTTTACAAGGAATTTCAAACGTTTGGGCATATGCCAGATTTTTGTCCACTTATGCCGGTAAGTTTTCATTGTCAGGACGATTTTGTGGACACCCACGATCCCGTGTTTATTTTTAGAACGAAAACTATTCGATTTCGAACTATAACCTGAATGCTGAGCAACTTCCACCTTATACACCGGAATTGACTTTCATCGTAAACGTGAAGGTACATTACGCGGAAGAATATGCTGGCCAATTTACTATCACAGGCAATGTTACATTAAAGAAGAAGAAGACGTCGGTCGTTATGAAATAGAATAGAAATGCATATGTGTTCGAGGCAGACTTGGGCTCGATTGATAAATAAGTACTCCGAGGAGAATAAAAAAAATTATTTTCTGAGTTGATTTTCATCGAGCAACCTGTGTTGGTTTTTATTGGAGGAGCACAGACATTGCTAACGCCCTATATAAGTTTTTTAACGGAGTATGAGATGAAGACTTTGGGTTGGGTATAGTCCGCTTCCCGCAACCATTCATGTTGTGCGTGTTGTATTGTTTGCACGAATGGAAGGGACCTACAATTTATAGCCGACTCCGAACGGCGAAGTGAGAAGCTCTTTCATGACAGATTATACTCCCGGAGGCTTGTCATTTCCCAACGAGAGGTGGTGCCGCGAAAAATGTTCGGTGTTCCTGGCTGGGGCTTAAGCCCACGCCGCTTGGTCAGCAGTCCAATGCACTAACCACTTAACCACGGCGACCAATAATTAATGGGTGAAAAAAATTGATGTAAAAATAAATAAATAAATAAATATATGTGCATATTTAGACAAAAATAAAGACATTGCGTTAGTTTTTTTTAAAAGTTCATTTAAATGTTTTCGAGTCAAATTCCTAAGTGTAAAACATTATTTCTTCTTTTCAACGCCATAACTGAGAAGTAGACAGTTTCCCTTAAATTGTCATAATTCACCCATTTTCTCTACACTAAATTTTCACATTTGGCAACAAAAACTTCTTATTTTTTCATATCATTTTCGTTCATACATATGTAGGTGTGTATGTGTTTACATATTTGGAATAAAAGCAGCAAGAACCAACTCTGGCGAATTGAGTTAATGAAGGAAAATGTCGCAGCGCAGTTTGATCAGTTTGGTCGTTCGCTTTGGTGGGCGCGTTCCATTTTCCAGATATCTGAAATTTCAGATGAACGGAGCGTTCTGATTGGAAGAGCGCCTCTCAATTGACAGTAAAAGAAGACAACTTTTTGTGCGGTAGCGGACTGAATTGTTAGACGCTGTTCACACAGGAGTGACGGACTGCATTTTTTTTTGACGTTTCGTGTTCAGATTGATAGTCCTGTCTGAACACTTCCGCGGACTTTTTTTGACATATTTATTGCCAGTGTCGACCAATTGATTTGATTGACGTGCTAATTTCACGAAATTTAAAACAATTTGAATAAATAACACAAATGCGGTCAACTACCAGCCCAGAAGACGCATTGTTTTTTTTTTTTTCACAAAAACAATTTTTTTTACACGTTTGTGACTGCCTATTGACATCTACAAACGTCAAAAATAATCCAAGAATTTTAAAAAATCTAAAAATCCGGATTGACGTAACATTTTATCTCTCCGCTTCCCCCTCACTTGTAAACGTCGGAAAAAATCCAGTCCGTCACTCCTGTGTGAACAGGCTCTTAGTCTAAAAAAAATACAGGAATTGAATGAAATTTGCCACTAAATATGCATATTTCATATTATGCATATTAAAATTTACGACGTGACAGTTTACACAACCATCGATATCATACCTGGTTCCAACAAGACGTACCATGTGTACAATGCGGTTTTGGATTTGTGTGAGGGCTTAAAACGAAGTCACAAAAATATCTTTGAAGCAACTCTTTACAAGGAATTTAAAACGTTTGGGCATATGCCAGGTTTTTGTCCACTTATGCCGGTAAGTTTTGATTGTCAGGACGATTTTGAGGACACCCACGACCCTGTGTTTATTTTTAGAATGAAAACTATTCGATTTTGAACTATCACCTGGATCCTGAGCAACTTCCACCTTATACACCGGAATTGACTTTCATCCTAAACGTGAAGATAAATTACGAGGAAGAATATGTTGGGAAATTTACTATCACAGGCAATGTTACATTAAAGAAGAAGAAGTCGTCTGTCGTTATAAAATAGAACATGCAAATATGTTTCATTTTAGTTGTAATTGTTTCCACTTTCCTCGTGGCTTAGTAGTTAGAGCCTTAAACTGCTGTGTGAGCCACGCTTGACTGTTGGCAAGCCCCACCAATATCCACCAACACCTCATTTTACCGAAAAAGTTAAAATAGTCTGAGGCCGGACTATTTCAGCGACCTTGCGTCCGCAAGCAAAGTCATTGTAGCCTGGATCCATGAACACAAAAGTTGCGAAGGTAATGACCGGGTAGATTGTCTGGCGAGCAGGAGAACTTGGCCGCCACCTATTGGTCCTGACCCTTATTTTGGAGTACATACCAACCAGAAGTATCCACTCCAAAATAACACTACACGAAAAGGTAATAGGCTCGCTGAGTATAGGGTACAACATTAAGTCTTGAGACGAGCGAAAAAGTTTACCAACTCCAATAAAACAGGTCAAAGAAACTACTTAAACTTAATAAGGAAGATTTGGGGAATTTAGCGAGGTATCTTAGTCGACATTGTCCACTACGATTTCATATGCATGAGATAAAGTTATCAGATTCAGAGATATGCCGACTTTGCGAAGACCTAATCAAAACAGCTGAACATGTTCTCTGCGAGTGTCCAGGGGCCACAAAGAAAAGACTACACACTTCATCTATCACAGGACAGGATGTGCAAGCGTAGTTGGAGTTTATTGCGGACCTCAACTTGGTTTCTGGTGGACCACTAAGCCAGCACAATGGGCCTTGTAAATCGCAGTCGTAGACATATTCGTTATCCACCAAACATTTTTCCCGGCACCACTTCCTGTTGCGAAATAACAAACCTCCGACAGTAAAGGCTATTCCGCCAGCCAGAAAATTGTTTTTTTTTTTTTTTAACTTTCAAAACATTTTGTTCGGACCGATTGCAATACTTCCCCTATGCAGGTGGGAAGTACAAATGTTGTTCATCTGTCCTTTATAGACTCGGGAACTGCTCGACAGTTTTTGATGGCATTTTGTGTGTGTGTTCTTTATGGCGTATAAAAGGTTTTTGAGCATAGTTTTGTTTATTTACGCTAGGTGGCGCAGTTTTCATATTTGCTAATCACACTGGAAATGCATAATGAAGTTATGCACTCATCATGAGCGACGAGGCCCATTTCCATTTCTGTGGATGTGTGAATCCCATCAGAAACATTACCGTAATGTCTATGTCAACAAGCCTCATCCTCTTGAAGCCCTCACAGAGAATATCCGTCAAGAATGCGAGCACCTATCGCCGGAAGTTCTGGCAAGAGTGATGGAACATGCTATAGATCGGGCCCGAATGGTCATCAATTCTGGAGGCGGCCAATTAGCCGATATCATTTCCTCTACTCAATGGAAAAAAATGTAAGACATCAAATAAACATAATCCAAAAGCAGAACCAAAGTTTATCATTGATAAAAAAAAAAGTACAGCCAAAGAGCATCGGGTGACAACTTTTGCGCCACCCTGTATAAGTTTGTCGAAATTCAGGTACTGATCTAGCCAGATTCCGAGGTATCTGACCACACTTTTACCTGCTAATGGCCGCCCCTGCTGTTCCATGATGGAGAACTTTCCCCAATTCTTTATGGTATCCCTAGACGCTCCAGAGCTTGTTAAGATATTTTCGAATAGGTTCACTTTTACACATAACAAGTTTACGAAGTCACTTAATCATTCGAATTGCTTCGGAAAGATAAGCTTCACGAATCAGTATATAGGACAACGAAAGTTAGACATGCAACCATAGTTGGGTCTTTACGGACATGCGATCGTTACTCGACCATGATGCCGAATAATAGAGGCCTTATTGAAGGTAAGATCTGATCTTCTCCAACAGTTGTATGATTGCACACGAAACCGACAAAAAGCCAATAGTTCAGTTCGCCTTAAAAATGCGTGACAAATGGAAGGTTTCCGTGCTCTTTCTTCAGCTGCAAATCATTTATTTTGCTCAAACTGTGGTAAGTTTCCAAGATTATTGCTCTGAGGACCTTAATCTGACTACCAATCCTTTCAGCGCCAGTTTGACATAATTTTTCACAACTTTACATCTGAAATAGCTACGTCTAAGATTCGAAGTTATGGTACTCATGTTTCAATCCACAACAATTTGACATTTCTAAACGCTTACGTAATATACGAGCGACCAATTTACAACTTGACAGTTTACACAACCATCGATATCACACGTGGTTCCAACAAGATGCACCGTGTGTATAATGGGGTTTTAGATTTGTGTGAGGCCTTAAAGCGAAGTCACAAAAATATCTTTGAAGCAACTCTTTACAAGGAAGCTATATCGTTTGGGCATGTGCCAGGTTCTTGTCCACTTATGCCGGTAAGTTTTGATTGTCAGGACGATTTTGAGGACACCCGCTGAATGCTGTGTTTATTTTTAGAACGAAAACTATTCGATTTCGAACTTTAACCTGAATTCTGAGCAACTTCCACCTTATACACCGGAATTGACTTTCATCGTAAACATGAGGATTCATTACGTGAAAGAATATGCTGGGCAATTTACTATCACAGGGAGTGTTAAATCCAAGAGGAAGAAGTCGTTATAAAATAGAATATGCAAATGTGCTTGTGTTTGATTTTAGTTGGCAGGGTTCAGTTTTCTTGAAACCTCCGGTTTTCGATAGTTAATGGTGTATCGAACGACCTGTACTTAATTTTGTACCGGTAAAGACAAATATATCCATTTTGTCAGCTATTTTAATATAGAATTTCCCTCGAGGCAGTGTTGGGCTCGATGGTCGAAGATGAGGCACGGACATCCGTCACGAAGATGTCGAGGGGAATAAAAAATTTTTATTTTCGGAGTTGATTGGCATTGAGCAACCTGTATCCACCAACACCTCATTTTACAGAAAGAAGCGATGGTGAGTATTCTGAGGTTGGACTATTTCCACCTTTTAAAGAACTTGCGTCCGCAAGCAAAGTCACTGTAGCCTGGATCCATGTACACAAAAGTTTTGAATGCAATGACTGGGGGGATTGTGTGGCGAGGAGAAGTACTTGGCCAACACTCGTTGGCCCTGAGCCCTATTTTGGAGTACATACCAGCCAATAGTACATACATACATCCATTTTCAGAATAACCCACTTATCCACTATGAGGGTCGCGGGATAAGTGTGCTTAAGTGGACACTCTACATCTCCCGATCTTCCGCCATCGACTCTAGAACATCAAGTGCTATTTCCATACGGGTATAGGCGATATTTCGGACTTGGTCAAGCCATCTCATCCTGGGCCAGCCTAGGGGACGGCTACCCGATGGCACGGATTCCGAGTTGTGGGCATGAGTTTAACGCAGCAAAAAGCAGATGACTTACCCGTAAGTCTCCCAATTCGAACCATTTCTTGCCAAGGTTGCGCTGTAAAATCTAATCCATATACACTATGAAAAGGAGGGGTGATAGAACGCATCCCTGGCGAGGTCCAACGCCCACAGTGTAAGGTGTCGACTTAACGCTGTTCACCCGAACACTGCTCTTACAATTTCTGTATAGAGATCGAATGGCCCTCAAAATTATTCATGCCTGGCGCTGGTAAACCGGTGATCTATGTGGCACTTGGTCTAAGTGTGTTTCTCCTTAACTGAGGACTGTCACCTAACTTAACTTAGCTTTAAAATAAGCCTGATAAAAGGCGTGTTTCTACAGAAAAAAAAATCCCAAAACATCCAAACGGGCGTTTATTTTTTTAACGACTTGGTTAATTTGGAAAAAGAGTTGCGTATCGTGATCAATATCTGCACGGCACGCACATTTGTGTGTTAAAATATAGGCTAAATGTGCTTAATAGGACTAGAGTGAACTTTCAAATTTATTTGTTTTAATGATACGAAAGCTGGTGAACCCTAAGATGATAAAATCTGTGGCAACAAAGAAAAACAGCATAAGTCGATTTTTTTTCAATTTTTCAGGAGAGCAGAATAAAGGTTTGACACGAGTTTACAAAATACCATCAATCGAATAAAAAAGTTGTATGATATCGATGGTATCGATAACTCAATTCTGACATAAGTCGACTTGTGCGGTTTTGGAGTGAAATAATTTTTTAGGACATACTTTAAGTTATCGAATTGAGAAAACTTAAGTAAATATGTTCTGAAATGTTCAGTACAATCAACTTTCTTATTTTTAATGATACTACCTAATAAAAAACTAGTACGTAAATAGGCCACCTTTGTCTTAAATTGGCTAGCCAGGATTAAAAGGTATCGACAAGTGAGGTTCCTCTCCTTCGTAAAACCACCAGAAAATCTGGTGCTGCCAAATAACATCATCCATATCTGGCCCCGATATCACCCTGCTGAATCAGAGATTCTCTGATTGATCAGTGCTCTACTACAACTGAACGAGCGACGTGAAAGATTAGCGGCACCTTTCCCCTATCCTAGATCAGACCCTGCTGATCGAAGTAAACAAATGCCTCTGGCCATTAAGGCGCACATTCTCGTGGTACTCCTGATTGAAGTAGTGAGCCCCGAAGATTTCAAGGTATCTGACCACACTTTTACCTGCTAACGGCCACCTGTGCTATTGTATGATGGAGAACTTTCGGCAATTCTTTCTGGTATCGCTAGAGGAACCAGAGCTTGTTAAGAAATTTTCGAATAGCTTCACTATTACACATAACATACGAAGTCACTAAATCATTGGAAAGATAAGCTTCACGAATCAGTATATAGGACAACGAAAGTTGGACATGTAACCATAGTTGGGTCTTTACGGACATGCGATCGTTACTCGACCATGATGCGAAATAATAGAGGCCTAATTGAGGTCCAGATCTAATCTTCTCAACAGTTGTATGAATGCACACGAAACCGACAAAAAGCCAATAGTTCAGTTTGCCTAAAAAATGCGTGACAAATGGAAGGTTTCCGTGCTCTTTCTCCACCTGCAAATCATATATTTTGCTCAAACTGCGGTAAGTTTCCAAGATTACTGATTTGAGGATCTTATTCTGATTGTCAATCCTTTTAGCGCCAGTTTGACATAGTTTTTCACAATTTTACATCCGAAGTAAGTACCCCTAAGATTAGAGGTTATGGTACTCACGTTTCAATCCACGACAACTTGACATTTCTAAACGCTTACTTAATATTTGAGCGACCAATTTACAACGTGACAACTTACACAACCATCGATGTCAAACGTGGTTCCAACAAAATTTACCGTGTATACAATCAGGTTTTAGAATTGTGTGAGGCCTTAAAGCGAAGTCACAGAAATATCTTGGAAGCAACTGTTTACAAGGAATTTAAAGCGTTTGGGAATGTGCCAGATTTTTGTCCACTTATGCCGGTAAGTTTTGATTGTCTGGACGATTTTGAGGACACCCTAAACAATGCCGTGTTTATTTTTAGAACGAAAACTATACGATGTCGAGTTTTCACCTGAGTTCTGAGCAACTGCCACCTTATACACCGGAATTGACTTTTATCCTAAACGTGAAGGCGTATTACGCGGAAGAATATGCTGGGCAATTTACTATCACAGGGAGTGTTACATACAAGAGAAAGAAGTCGTTGTTCGTTATAAAATAGACAATGCAAATGTGCCTGTGTTTGATCTTAGTTTGCAGGATTCGGTTTTCTTAAAACCTCGGGTCTACGGTAGTGAATGGCGGTTCAAATGATCTCGAGCCAGACTTGGGCTCGATCCATTAATGACTACTCCGAGAAGATGTCGAAGGGAATAAAAAAAAGTTTATTTTCGGAGTTGATTTGCATTGAGCAGCCTGTGTTGGTTTTTATTGGAGGTGCCACAGCTCGTACAGCCCGAGCCACGAATGCTTTATTGCGTCCTTTGTTCTTTGGACGCCTAATTTCGAAAAATAGTGGTTTTGACTGGCCGACAAGCACATAGCGCCATTCGCTCTGGCGAGGACCATTTATGAGCTAACGAACAACGATAAACGAATGATGAACAGCAAATAATTTGTATTATTTTTTTGACTATTACCAAGAACAGCCCGAAGGTCTAAATGAACGGCCCACCCTGTACCTGTAGAAAATAATTTGGAAAGGGAAGGAAGCGAAGATTTTTGATTCGTTTAAAGAACTTATATAAGGTGGCGTTACAGTCCGCGGTGGACCTGGGCCTCAACCAACCGAAAATCATTTGAAGATTTTGTCTACGCTATAGAGCAAGACTGAGATGATTAGGTCTTATAAAGCGTCTAAAGAAGCAGCCATGGGCAAGAGCTATTTTTCACTTCCTTTAAGGTAGACAAAGTTCCTAACTACCTCAAAGTAATATCTATCTGCAGCGGCTTGTGGTTTATCCCTAAGTCACCCAATTCAAACCGTTCCTCGTCACGGCTGCTTTGAAGCTAACCCCTATCAAAGTCCCAAGCCTTGAGTGAAAGATGTCGATTCAACGCCGTTCACCGCAACACAGTTCTTACATTTTCTGTACAGAGATCAAATGGCCCTCAGAAGAGAAACGTCAATTCCACACTCCGGAGTTTAGCTCGAAAGAGATAATCATATGCTTTCTCCAAATCCAAATTTGAAGTTAGTACGTAAATAGACCAGTTTTGCACAGAGTGGGCTGGCCAGGATTGAAGGGTATCGACAAGGGAGGGCATTCTCCTTCGTAAAACTCGCAGAAAATCTGGTGCTTCCGAACAACATCATCCCTATCCGGCCCCGATATTGCCCTGATAAATCAGAGATGCTCACCAGTGCCCTGAACGCCATCTCGGCTATTGTTGAGCCGGCACCACTAACCTATCCTTGATCGAACCCTGTTTACTCATGCAGTTACCCACTCTGATTAGGTCCGCCCTGTTGTAAAGGACGTCATTGGGATAGACTCTGGTGTTCTGTTAAACGAAGGCAAGCCCTCTCAAACACCCTAATCTTTTCCATCAAACTTGGTCCTACGTTAAACCACACAGGCCATAGACAAGCCGGATGAGGGCCATGTCTCTCTTTGGAAGTGCGAAAGCACCTCTGGCATCTATAGGTACGGATCAAGCCAGATCCCGAGGTTTCTGACTAAACTTTTACCTGCTAATGGCCGACCGTTTCACGATGGAAAACTTTCCCCAATTCTTTCTGATGTTCCTAGAGGGATATCCCCATAACAAGTATACGAAGTTACTAAATCATTTGAATTGGCTTGGAAAGAACAACTTCCCGAATCAGTACATGGTACACCGAAGGTTACACATGCCACCATCGTTGGGTCTTTACAGACATGCGATCGTTACTCGACCATGATGCGGAATAATAGAGGCCTAATTGAGGTTCAGATCTGATCTTGTCCAATAGTTGTATGATTGACCAAGAATCCGACCAAAACCCAATAGTTCAGTTCCTCCAAAAAATGCGTGACATGTGGAAGGTTTCCGTGTTCTTTCTCCAAATTATTTATTTTGGCCAAACTGCGGTAAGTTTTCAAAACTATTACTCTGAGGACCTTATTCTGATTACCGATCCTTTCAGCGCCAGTTTGACATAATTTTTCACAACTTTACATTTGAAGTAACCTCGCCTATATTTCAAAGTCATGGTTCTCATGTTTCATTCCACGACAATTTGACATTTCTAAACGCTTACGTAATATACGAACGACCAATTTACAACTTGACAGTTTACACAACCATCGATATCACACGTGGTTCCAACAAGATGCACCGTGTGTACAATGCGATTTTAGAATTGTGTGAGGGCTTAAAGCGAAGTCACAAAAATATCTTTGAAGCAACTCTTTACAAGGAATTTAAAGCGTTTGGAAATGTGCCAGATTTTTGTCCACTTATGCCGGTAAGTTTTGATTATCAGGACGATTTTGAGGACACCCGTTGAATGCTGTGTTTATTTTTAGAACGAAAACTATTCGATTTCGAACTTTAACCTCAATTCTGACCAACTTCCACCTTATACACCGGAATTGACTTTCATCCTAAACGTGAAGATAAATTACGAGGAAGAATATGTTGGGAAATTTACTATCACAGGCAATGTTACATTTAAGAAGAAGAAGTCGTTGGTCGTTATAAAATAAAACCAGCAAATGTGTTTGTGTTTGATTTTAGTTTGCTGGATTCGATTGCCAACCAAATTAATGACTTTTTTTTGCTTCAGTTGGTCAAATGTTAGTTTCAAGTGATTTCTGTAATGCGCCGGTAGTAGATTAGTGGAAGACGCATCCTATCCATTTTTAATCCAATTACTAGGTCTGCGATTTTTGGGCTAATCAACTCGTTTAACCAAAATTAATTAGAATATTTCGAACAGGAAGGAAGTCCACCGACCATTTTAAATGTAAACTCTACTCCGACAAAGTTTCTGTAAGTAATAAAAATGTAATAGATGTGAAGAGATGTGTAATAGCAGAGTGGCATAGTACTAAGTAGTTCGAATACAATAGTAGTTACGTAGTTAGTGCATGAATGTGGTAATATTAATAGAGAATTCAAATCGCCACATGTCCTACGTAATTTCGATTTAGGAAGGGGCTTTCTACCGATGATGCTCTTCTATTGTTTTACTCTAAAATTAACAAAGGTAACAGATTGATTGATTGCACTGGTCGTTCCAAAGAAAGCTAGCCTTTGTTTCTTGTTCAAGGCTTTGAGTCTACTGGTTTTAGTTGAGGCGGCCTAACGATCGCAGAGTACAGTTCTTAATGACCCAGTTCTTCTCAAAAACCCTATCCCAAGTGTAGAAAGCGAACGAGGCCTTTTTGATTCTTTCTTTAACATTTAGGTTCCAGATCAGTTTCCTGTCCAGAATAAGTCGCAGGTATTTCGCACTGTCAGACAATTTAAGGGGTATCCCTCCAATGTTAAGCAATTGGTAAACAGAACTAATTCGATTTTCTGTGGTTTCACCCCCAGGCCGCATTGTTTAGTTCAGTCGTTAAGCGTGTTTAGGGCAGCTTAAGGTGTTATCAGCGTAAGATATCACTTTTACACCGCCGTATTTTAAATTCATGAATAGTTCATAATGACCCAGAGTTGGGGAGAGATTTACCTCCTTGTGGGGTTCCTCTAAATGCGGTCATTTTTAAATAAGCTCCTCCTAGTTCGGCATGTATGTGCCTATTAGTCAGTCGTATAAACGATATGGTAAACCACAGCATTCTCCTTCACAAGTTATATTTTGCTGGGTTTCGTCGCTCTGCATACAGTTGGTTTGTGTCTTACTTAAAAGACAGAGGTTGCAAGAGGTAAAAGTTGGGGACAGCAAAAGTAACACTAGTTAAACTTAGGCGTACTTCAAGGGTCTGTCCTTGGACCCGTTTTGTTTCTTGTCCATATAAACTCTTTGTTCCACTTACCATTTACAGGTAAGGTAACAGCTTTTACAGATGATCTTGCTCTTAGCTAGTCCTCTCAGTTTAGTGGTTAAGATAAACCTTGAGATGGCTACATACATATATGCAAAGTCCGATTACGGACGTTTGTACTCTGCAAAGCAATCTGAACAATTGTGTAATCCTTCCCACTCTCCGTAACACCAATTTAAAAATGTTTACGCCGGTGTCCTGCAAGGTATTTAATAAGCTTCCCATAGCCATCCGATCCACTAGGACTTTATCTATTTTTTGAAAAAAAAAAAGTCAAAATGTGGAAATGAGTTCGACCATCATCAAATTGAAGTTTTGCTGCTCTATGTTTCATAGTATTGTACTAATTCACTGAATGGCTCGCTTCCTGCTGAGCCAGATCTCACTAGATAGATACGTATTGGCCCTATTCAGCTGCTGTTGCGGCCATCGATATCACAAAGATATGATGGAAGAAGGTGAAGCATCTAGTTAACCTTGTAGCTTCTTAAGCAATTTTCGAATAGCTTCACTTTTACACATTACAAGTTAGTCGAAGTCGCTTAACCATTCGAATTGTTACGGAAAGAACCGCGAATAAGTATCTCGTACAACGAAAGCTGCACATGTAACCATAGTTGGGATATATAGTCATTAGAATGCACTAGACCATGATGCCAAATAATAAATGTCTAATTGACGTTCAGATACGATCTTGTCAAACAGATGTACGATTGACCAAGAACCCGACCAAAAGCCAATTAGTTCAGTTCGACTAAAAAATGAGTGACAAGTGGAAGGTTTCCGTCCTCTTTCTCCAGCTGCAATTAATTTATTTTGCTCAAACTGCGGTAAGTTTTCAAGATTATTGCTTTGAGGGCCTTAATGTGATTACCAATCCTTTCAGCGCCAGTTTGACGTAAATTTTTACAACGTCACAATTGAAATAGCCACGCCTAGAATTCAAAGTTATGGTTCTCATATTTCAATTCACGACAATGTGACATCTCTGAGTAGATACTTCATATTAAATCGACAAACCGACAATGCGACACTTCACACATCTATCGATATCATACGTGGTTCCAACAAGATGTACCGCGTATATAACGGGGTTGTAGATATGTGTGAGGCCTTAAAGCGAAGTCACAAAACTACCTTTGAAGAAACTTTTTACAAGGTGCTAAAAGCGTTTGGACATCTGCCAACGTCTTGTCCACTTATGGCGGTAAGTTTTGATTGTCAGGACGATTTTTAGGACATCCATAGAAAGGCATGTTTATTTTTAGAACGAAAACTATTCGATTTCGGACTTTAACATGAATGCTGAGCAACTTCCTCCGTATACACCGGAATTGACTTTCTTCATAAATGTGAAGGTGTATTACGCGGAAGAATATGCTGGGCAATGTACTGTAATAGGGCGTGACCAATCCAAAAGGAAGAAGTCGTTGGTCGTTATAAAATAGAATATACAAATGTGCTTGTGTTTGATCTTAGTTTGCAGGGTTCACTTTCTTGAAACCTCAGGTCTTCGGTAGTAAATGGAGTTTCAAATGATCTGTATTTAGTTTCTGTCTTGGTTTTTGTTGGAGCAGCCATCAAAATCAGTGGGGAGCTGAAATTCCAAAATAGAGCGCAATCGTTGCTCACTCCCTATGCCCCACGAGGTGCGAATGGATATGATAAGGGTGAGCAATGATGCACAGTGTTCGGTAGGGGTTCCATTAAAAAACATAGCTGCTTCTTCGTGCAATTCAGGCTGGGACCTATCTGTTGGAGTGGGTCAACAAATTTAGAACAGAAGTTTACTCAAGGCTTTCGTGGGCTTGAACATAGATCTCAATTCCAGGAATAATGTATACTGCAACAGCCCGGCGGTAGAATTTTCGTAATTCTTTGCGAGTGCCCAGGGGCCGCATAGAAAAGACTGCATATTCCATCTATCACGGGACAGGATATGCAAGTGTAATTGGGATTTATTACGGGGCTCAACTTGGTTTCGGGTTTACCACTGGGCCAGCACAATAGATCTTAAGTAAGGTTATGTTAGGTTAGGTGACTTCTTTCGCTCAGACAGGGACACACTTAGATCAGATTGTCCCATTATTTTAGCACGATGAAGAGCCGGCTTACCAGCACCAGGAACCAGGGCTCTCAGACGAATGTCGTCTGGACGATACTTCGAAACGCTATCGTCAGTAGTTTGCATCATGTTATCCCACCTCTACGTGTCGTCTGTCGTTCATTTTTTCTGAAGTTTGTTATCAGTTACTCTATGTTGTGCAAAATGACATTTGTGCTATTATTCTCGGTTTTTGTTTCTGTTTTTTTGTGCCGTGCTTAGGGAATTGAAAAAATGTTAAGCGCATATTTCCTTGGACAATTCTCATTGGGAAAAAAACATTGTTGCGAGAAAAACATCGCAGCATTTTGTGCCCCAAGAGGAGTGAAAAGATTCAAGTCAGTAAGTTGAGACAAGATAAGCAAGTTGTTTAGGTCATTGAAGAAGTATATGCCGAAGGTTTTCTCTCTGTTAAGGGTGATTGAGCAAGGGTGTTGACAAAAGGGTGAGCATTTGTCATCTCTCCACCTACTTGCCTATTAGACAGTGTTCCATAAGGGCTTCTTAATGAAAGGTCTTTCCGTCTTTCTAGAATTTAGGCTTGGTCAGATCTTACTAGATAGGTACGTATTTCGTGCAACGAAAGCTACAAATGACACCATCGTTGGGATATACAGTCATCAAAATGTACTAGACCATAATCCCAAATAATAAATGCCCAATTGACGTTCAGATCCGATCTTGTCTAACAAATGTATGATTGACCAAGAACGCGACCAAAAGCCAATAGCTCAGTTCTCTTAAAATATGAGTGACAAGTGGAAGGTACTCTTTCTTCAGCTACAATTAATTTAATTTGCTCAAACTGCGGTAAGTTTTCAAGATTATTACTCTGAGGACCTTATTCTGATTGCCAATCCTTGCAGCGCCAGTTTGACATAATTTTTCATAACTTTACACTCGAAATAATCACGCCTAAAATTCAAAGTCATGGTTTCCATGCGTCAACCCACAACAATTTGACATCTCTAAGTGGATACTTCATTTTAAATCGACCAATCTACAAAGTGACAATTTACACAACCATCGATATCATACGTTTTTCCAACAAGACCTACCGCGTTTATAATGGAATTTTAGATATGTGTGAGTCCTTGACGCAAAGTCACAAAAAAACCTTTGAAGCGACTTTTTACAAGGAACTAAAAGCGTTTGGGCATCTGCCAAAATCTTGTCCACTTATGCCGGTAAGTTTTGATTGACAGGACAGTTTTGAGAACACCCATAGAATGTCGTGTTTATTTTTAGAACGATAACTTTTCGGTTAACAACTTTGACCTGAATGCTGAGCAATTTCCACCCTATACACCGGAATTGACTTTCATCCTAAACATGAGGGTTTATTACGAGGACGAACCTGCTGGGCAATTTACTATCATAGGGAATGTTAAATCCAAGAGGAAGAAGTCGTTGTTCGTTATAAAGTAGAACAGGCAAATGTGTTTGTGTTTGATCTTAGTTTGCTGGACTTGGTTTTCTTGAAACCTCCGGTCAAACGATGTGTACTTAGTTTCTTTCCAATGAAGACAAACAAGACAAATATTAATTCTGTCAGTGGAATTTCCCTCAAAGCAGTGTTGGAGTCAGTCTATAAATGATTTCTCCGAACACATGTGTCACAAAAATGAGGCGGGGGATTAAAAAAAAAGTTGTCGTTGCGCTCAAGAATGACCCGAAGATTTTTGTTGGAAGAAAGTGAAGCATCTTCTTAAGTCTCTCTATTTCTAAAGCTTAGTGTACACTATAGAAAAAAAGTCGTAGGATTAGAGAAAAAATTCGCTTGAGAACTGTAGAGCAAGAGACTAGAGCTCTACAATGACTCTACGCTAGATCTTTGAGGCGATATTTGTCTGTAGTGCTTTCTGTAGAGCGCTCTACGTCTCTTCACTTTCTCTACACTCTACACATGTTGAAAAGAGCTTAGAGCTCTACATATTGGTTTGTATACTGTGCTGATGGGACAGGGTGACGTAATGGGTCGTATACAAAAAAGGGGCTAGAGCTCAGAGTCTGAGGTAATAACCTTGGACTCATATAGTAAAATTGATTCAGCAGAGGTGAATTCGGACTCACTTATGCATGCGAAAAAATGCGATCGTTATCAGCGGCTTTGCTTTTTGTCTAATTTAGTTATAATTGCATTTTCGGTGTAGTGATTGTAGACTTTAGCTGCAAAAATGCCGTCTGAAAGTGAAGGGGAAAGGATTTCTTTTTAACAGAGAGCTGGATCAAATCAATAAATTTTTAAGCCCTCTTCACTAAATCGGTGCAACCGACAAAAATCTTCACCAGCTATACTCTGTCCCACAAAATGTGTTTTCATGGCACTCAATTAGAGAAATAACCACTGAAATACAAACCCAACCACTGATTTACAGAGTTTTGTTTTTGCACTTTTCCTTACATTCGCATGCATCCCACCAGGATCAGCCTGCCCCAAAGCCGAGGGCTATCAATTGTCAGGCATTCTGCGGTAACCCTGTAAGAGCTTTAAAGAGTGACAGATTTATGCAAGGCATTGCAACAAGAGTGAGAGGCAAACGTCCTATCTTCCCTGCACTGATAACTTTTGTGGGACAGAGTGTAGACATTTTCTATTTTTATAAGCTCGACGTGCTATATGTGAACAGTTGCAGGCCACTAAAGCGGCTTTAAGACTGAGAAATACCCATCAATGGTGTGAGAACAATGGTGTGATGGGACATACCAGAATCCTATCAATTCACCGCAGCCTTCCCAAATCAATAGAAACGCTGCCCACCAAAAACGACTTTAACATGAGCTATAAGCACAAGCTACCGGACCGAAACGCCTGGAGTCAGCGCGAAGTCCTCTTTAAAGACACTATCTCTATCTTTAAGGACTTCTCCAAAACAGCCGAAGGAGTCGGTGCCGGTGTCTTTTCAGAAGACCTGGACATCCACCACTCCTTCAGTCTTCTCAACCACTGTAGTGTCTTCCAAGCCGAAGTCACAGCTATAAATCAAGCCGCCGCTTGACTGAAGGCTAATCTAATATCACGCATGGATATTGCGATTTATATCGTCAGCCAGGCTGCGATCAGGTCCTATGTATTCAACACAAATCACTAAGCAGTAAACAGTCACACTCTGTTGGGTCACTGCGACATTAAAGGGAATTGTGCGGCTTACGAATTAGCTAGAATAGGCTCCCTATGTACGAAAGGCAGGAAACTCGACCATGTCAAAGCGTATATGTCGATTGTTAAACAATTGACTCAGGCCAACGCTTTGTCGAAAAAAAAAATGTGGATGGCAACACCTCGATTATTGAAACAATGCCAGGCTGATCTGGCATGTGCTGGATCTGAAAGATCAAAAGCATTAATAAGACTTAAAAGAGATTAACTTTCAAAACTAATCAACGTCCTCACTGTGCACTGCACCATAGGCAGGCATGCTCAACGCCTGGGGTTAACATGTAACGATTTCTGCAGGAGCTGCAGAGACGACTGCACACTTCCTCTGCACGTGTACCGCACTGGCCTACATCAGGAAAGCCACCCTATTTCAATACTTCTTTAACGATCTAAATGATTTGAACTCCGCCAGCACGGCCGACCTTAACAGCTACGTTAGGAAATCTAAATGGTTTCAGGAGTAAGCAGGGATATCCCAGTACTCAGTGGCATCACAATGGACCTACTTTCTGATCTAAGTGCACCTCCTCTTGCAGGGCCACTTCAAACTAACTAACTAACTAAGCTTAACAGTTCTTAAGTACGATCCCATGCAAGCAACCACTTTCTCATCTTTTTGCACATCAAACAAAGCACTGACTTACATATGTACATCGAGCTTCCGAAATCAGATCATTCTCAACTCTTGGGATGGAGTTCACAACATGAGCACTTGCTCAGTCCGTACGTTGCGTACCATGTTAATAAAGTTTCTAGGAAAATGAGCAAACATCTCAAACTCATCTTTTTGCATGCGACCCAATTGTTGGCAATGCTGCCTTTTAAAATTACGGGCAAACAACTGAAATTCGCAATACCAATAATGTCCACGAACTTTTTGTCACCCATCGTACAGATGCTTCGATACTTCATATTGAAGGCAAATTTTATTGTGCGCTCTACCCCATATCTCTACCCGAGATCGTCGGTGTAGACGGCCGGTAGAGCGCTTGGTAGATATCTACGAAGAATTTCTCTACAACCTTAAAGTCTTAAAGACTAAGCTTGGTTAGCGATTCTCGAATAACCGTCGCTAAATCATTTGGATTATGATATTCCGAACAGAACAGCAACACGAACATAACGTATGACACCATCGAGTCATCAAAATGCACTAGACCGAATAATAGAGGTCTTATCGGCGTTCGGATCTGATTTTGTCTAGCAATTGTATGATTGACCAAGAACTCCCGACCAAAAGCTAAAAGTTCAGTTCGCCTTAAAAATGCTTGACAAGTGGAAGTTTCTTCTCCAGCTCTTTCTCCAGCTGCAAATCATTTATTTTGCTCAAACTGCGGTAAGTTTTCAAGATTATTGCTCTGAGGACCTTATTCTGATTACCAATCCTTTTAGCGGCAGTTTGACATAATTTTTCACAATTTTACATCTGAAATAACCACGCCTAAGGTTCGAAGTTATGATTCTCATGTTTCAATCCATGACAATGTAACATCTCTAAGTGGATACTTCATTTTAAATCGACAAACCGACAACGTGACAATGTACACAACCATCGATATCGTACGTGGTTCCAACAAGATGTACCGCGTATATAATGGGGCTATAGATATGTGTGAGGCCTTAAAGCAAAGTCACAAAAATACATTTGAAACAACTCTTTACAAGCAAATACAGGCGTTTGCGCATATGCCAAGATCTTGTCCACTTATGGCGGTAAGTTTCGATTGTCAGGACGATTTTGAGGACACCCATAGAAAGCCATGTTTATTTTTAGAACGAAAACTATTCGATTTCGGATTTTAATTTGAATGCTGAGCAACTTCCACCGTATACACCGGAATTGACTTTTATCGTAAACGTGAAGGTACTTTACGCAGAAGAATATGCTGGGCAATGTACTATCACAGGGAGTGTTAAATCCAAGAGGAAGAAGTCGTTGGTCGTTATAAAATAAAATATACAAATATGCTTGATCTTAGCTGTGTTTGATCTTAGTTGGCAGGGTTCAGTTTTCTTGAAATCTCAGATCTCCGGTAGTAAATCGTGTTACGATCTCGAGGCAGACTTGGGCTCAATCCATTAATGACTACTCAGAGGATAGCCACAAACACATTCGTCCCGAAGATGCCAAGGGGAATAAAAAGAGTGTATATTCTGAGTTGATTTGGCCTTGAGCAACCTTTATTGGGTTTTGTTGGAGGAGCAAATGTTGCTGACGCCCTATGCCTGACGAGGAGCAAAAGGATATTAAGAAGGTAAGCAATGATGCACAGCGTTCGGTAGAGGTACAAAAAGCCATTTCGTCTTCGTGCAATTCAGGCTGCGCCAGATCTTTTGGACTGGGTCACCAAATTTAAAACAGCATTTTCCTCAAGGCATTCGTAGGATCGAACATAGGTACTCATTCCGGGGATGGCGTATACTGCAACAGTCCAGAGGTAGAATCTTCGGAATTGTTTCCGCTTTCCTCAGATCTCTTCAGAAGTTAGTGCCTTGGACTGCTGTGTGAGCCGCGTGAGTTCAAGCCCCATAAATATGACGGCTTCAAACCGGATATTGGTAATACTAGAGAAGTTTATGGGCCTAAACCCCAATGGGCAGCAGCGCTTGGTAGGTCACCAGACAACTTTCAAGCTGAGGTTTGCGCAATAGAAATATGCATACATTACATGTGTGATCTACGCTAGACTTGGAGCAGGCTGATCACTCAGTGAAAATCCTGCCATGTAAACTCAAACATGAAGCAGGGATCAGGACTCTAGCGGAAGCGAATGAAAGATGGAGCTCTTTGGACTCCTGTAAGATAACTAGAAAGCTATTGCCAAGGTACAATGGTGCCAGAACTGATACACTGATGCAGAAGAACAAGAAAAACCCTCCCCATTGTAGGAGTAATTACAGGTCATAATGCTCTGCGTTATCAAATGAAAAAGCTAAGGCTTAGTGAAGACGATCTTTGTAGAGGTTGTGGAGACGAAGAAGTCAATGTTGACACAACCCATTCCCTCTACCACTGCCCAGGTCTCTGCCACCTCAGAAATAGATCCTTTGGAAGGCACTTCTTCCAAGATACCGAAGAACTAAGGGATGTACCCATCGGGGACATCTGGAGGTCCATTAAAGCTTCAAAAGCCGCATATTTATCTTTTCGAAAAACCAGGCACCACTTATAGCGCTCAAATTCTAAACGACAGGGTCGAAGCTGCATCCGTAAGAAAAGTTACTGAATTCGAAGTTCGAAGGTATTGATCGGAAGGACTGTCTGGCGAGCAGAAGTACTTGACCCCTACTCTATGGTCTTGAGCCCTATTTTGGAGTACATTCCAGCCAGTAGTATCAGCTCCAAAATACCGCTGATAGGCTCCCTGAATATGAGGCACCAAATAAGGGCCTGGGACAAGCGAAAATCTTCATCAATCCCAACGAAAACAGGACAAGGAAACTTAACACTGTCCAATGAGATATCATATGCATAAGACGAGATACAGAGATGTGACGACTCTGCGAAGAGCAAACTAAAACCGCTGAACATGTTTTCTGCGACTGCACATGGGCCGCATAGAAAAGACTACATACTCCATCTATCACGGGACAGGATATGCAACCTTAAGCGTTATTGAGGTTTACTATGGGCCTCAACTTTGATTTTGGTTAACTACTATGCCAGCACAATAGAACTTAACTTAGGTTATGTTAGGTTATGTGCCTGCCCCGCTCAGACAGGGACACACTTCTATCGCACTGGCCCATTGTGAAACCACGATGAAGAAGCGGCTTACCACCACCAGGAACCAGAGTATGTAACACAAAGTACATCGAGATGGGCAACCGTAAAGGTATTAACCCTAAGATGTGAACCATTTCGTCCCAGAGATGAAGCTTCCCATCTTCTGGATGTCGAGTTCGACTAGATCGTTAAGATCATCGTAGAAGTTTCGCCGATGGTTTTCCTTCTTAGCCCCGCAAAAGCAGGACATGTGCACAGTCAGCTTCAACAGAAATCATTGCAATGTCCGGTGAGGACCCCTATTAGTGAAACTAGGTTTTTTCCGGTTTGTGAATAAAAGTCTCTCCGTCTTCTTTTAATCCAGGTTAGGCCAGATTTGTTTTGACAAGAGACAAGTGCTGACGTTGTTCCACCTGTGGTTTGACAATTTCTTGGCATCCGTGCCAAGGAAGATTTTGATCGATTCAATAGGTGCTCGTGGTTCCCCTAGGTGGTCAGGGAGATGCCATCCTGCACCTTCTCTTGCCAGCTCGTCTGCTCTGCAATTGCCTAGAACGTCCCCGTGTCCAGGCTGCAGCTTCGCAAAATGTTGTCTGCTTGAATCACGCTACAGTGATCTGGCAGTCGCGTGGTAATGGCTAAGCCAGGTGCCGTACTAGCCGCTGTCTTAGAGCTTTACAAGACTCCCTAGGGCTTCTGCTCGGACTCCGAGTTTTGTACCTGACGTTGAAGTCAATAGAGGGGATAACGGAGTTCGTTCTACTAGGAGTAGTATGGTTGCCTTTGAGGATATAAGAATGACCCGCTGCTGTGCTGATCAACTGGGCGGATTTATGCTGGTTTGACTCCCAAAGATATTAACAGGAAGCAGATGGAGCATTACCTCCAGTACGGCAGTTAGTGTTTTCCCTTTGTACCTCTTCAAGCAGGCTACTGTCGCTGTTCTTGTCCAGTGCTGTACACCAGACCAACACTTCATACATAAGGATTGGTCTTACCACCACCGTATATATCCCATGGACTACAATAGAACTTACAAGTCGCAGTGCTTCCGGCCCTTAGCATCGTATACATATTCGTATTATTCAACAAACAAATTTTCCCAGCACCACCTCTTGTCGCGAAATAACAAACCTCCGACATTAAGGACTATCGCACCCATTTTCTTAGTTTCTTGTCTTGAATTGGATGAGTCTTCAACGTCACTGGGGATACGATAGAGGGAGCTACAACACGTTGCATAACTCCACACAAGATGGCACGTAGGCCTTGCTGACGCTCTAAGCCCCACTAGGAGTGAAAAGATTCTAGTCAGTTAGTTGAAAAAGAGCCAAAGGCAAATCTACTAATTGGACAAGATATGCAAGTTGTTTAGGTCATTGAAGAAGTATATGCCGAAGGATTTCTCTCTGTTAAGGGAGATTGAGCAAGGGTGTTGACAAAATGGTGAGCAATTATCTTCTCTACATCCTCCTACAGCTACTTGCCTATTAGACAGGGTTCCTTAAAGAAAAGTTTTTCGTCTTTCTGGAATTTAGGCTAGGTCAGATCTTACTAGAAAAAACCGCTTCACGAATCAGTATTTCGTACAACGAAAGCTACAAATGACACCATCGTTGGGATATGCAGTCATCAAAATGCACCAGACCATGATGCCAAATAATAAATGTCTAATTGACTTTCAGATACGATCTTGTCAAACAGATGTACGATTGACTAAGAACCCGACCAAAAGCCAATAGTTCAGTTCGACTAAAAAATGAGTGACAAGTGGAAGATTTCCGTCCTCTTTCTCCAGCTGCAATTAATTTATTTTGCTCAAACTGCGGTAAGTTTCCAAGATTACTGATTTTAGAACCTAATTCTGATTGCCAATCCTTTTAGCGCCAGTTTGACATAATTTTTCACAATGTTACAGTTGAAGTAACCACGCCTAAAATTAAAAGTTATGGTGCTCATGTTTCAATCCACGATAATTTGACATCTCTTAATGCTTACTTCATAGTAGATAGACCAATCTACAAAATTACAAATTACGTAACCATCGATATCATACGTGGTTCCAACAAGATGTACCGTGTATATAATGGGGTTGTAGATATGTGTGAGGCCTTAAAGCAAAGTCACAAAAATACCATTGTAGCAACTCTTTATAAGCAAATAAAAGGGTTTGGAAATCTGCCAAGTTCGTGTCCACTTATGCCGGTAAGTTTTGATTGTGAAGACGATTTTGAGGACACCCGTTGAAAACGGTGTTTATTTTCAGAACGAAAACTATACGATGTCGGACTTTAACTTGAATGCTGAACAACTTCCACCCTATACACCGGAATTGACTTTCATCGTAAACGTGAAGGTAAATTACGCGGAAGAACGTGCTGGGGAATTTACCATCATAGGGACTGTTAAATCCAAAAAGAAGAAGTCATTGGTCGTTATAAAATAGAATATAAAACAATGCCTGTGTTTGATCTTAGCTGGCAGGGATCATTATGATACTTCGAACAGAATAACAGTAAAAAGTACGTATGACACCATCATTGGTTCTTTGCGGAAGTGCGGTCATTAAAATGCACTCGACCATGATGCCAAATAATTGATGCCAAATTGGCGTTCAAATCTGATCTTGTCAAGCTGTTGCTGATTGACCAAGAACCCGACCGAAAATTTGTAGCTCAGTTCGCCTAAAAAATCTGTCGCAAGTGGAAGGTTTCCATATTCTTTCTTTAGTTGCAAGTAATTTATTTTGTTCAAACTGTGGTGAGTTTTGAACACGCGAGTTGTGTTCGAAGTTTTAGTTCTAAAATTTTTGTCACAGAAGGACCTGGTCATATACTTGTAAGTAAAAAGATTCGATGTAGTGAACTTATCTCACGGGATAGAGCTGATGCTACTCTAGAATTCTTTAAGTTGGCACAGTACGTTTTTCTGAGAGCTCGTATTCATTGTGGCTTAATTCTTCTTTAAAACTGATTCAGTAAGCTTTAAATAAACTGACTAATTCAATCCAAATTTATAAAAATTGTGCCAGTATTCGTCGATCTTTAAAGTGCGTTCGATTTTTTCAAAGATTTCTTCTGCACCATAGAAAGCTGTCAGTTGTCATCGTTACAAGCGATTCCTTTGATTTGACATTTGTATCATTTGACATTTGACATTTCGTTACATGGTTTGATTTGGTTGGACGAAATATAAACCCAGTCCAAGGTATTTTAAATCATATGTCAAGTATCAGTACCACAACGTCCCTGTAACCAAAATACAAAAAAAAATTAGGATAAGGTCAAGTATGTCTAACTGAATCCCTCCCACAACCAAAATCAGATTTTCTTCAAAGAAACCACAATACCATAGTACAACTAAACAGAGACACAAAATTATCTCAAGACTTTTTGAATTTCAAAATAAAAGAAAAACATTTCGTTTTTCATTTGTATTCCCAACTGATAAATCTGAACAGCGTTTCCTTTCTGAATCAATTTCCATTACTCAGAAAATGCCACAGAAAAAAAAAAAACAAAAACAAAATAAACTCAAAACTTTTTTGATTGACATCACTGAATTGGCCTTACGATGTGAACACCCAACAACGCGCTGGTTGTGGTCGCTCTACATGATAATAAATTGTGTTGTTCTCAGTGCCACTTGAGATTGTCAAAGTACCTCAAAACGACGACGGACGTCCAGTTCAGTCCAATTTCGTTCGCATTCTGCCATTAGTCGAATTATTATGAATTGGAAAATTGTGACTACAAATTTTAGTTTTTTTTTAATTTTGACTCATCAACCGATGGTCAATCGTTTTAGATGAGTCTCAAGGACTGTCATTGAGCGGGGACAGAATTTTAGACAATCTCTGCTCTGATTTAATCTGATTCACTTTATTTTGCGAGGAATCTTCTGATTTGACATTTCAACCAACTGACGTTCAAGTGACACTGACAAGTAGAAAAAGAGAAAAAACTTGAATTGACCCTTTTCGATTAACACATGAAAGACGTTTAACACCAATTCACACCTTATCATCGGAAGAAATACTAAAGTGCTTGTCAAAAGCGATAAACAATATTCATGTCTATGCATGTTGTGTGGAATGTGCATTTATTTTTGTCTCAAATCAACTTAATCGCGTTAAATAGTAAATTGTGTTTCCATATACATATTCGTTAACCCTTTACGTAAGAGAAAATTAAATTTTGTAATTAGTGTTTGTTTTATAGTCGACACTCGGCATTACGTCGCTGAATAAATAACAATAATTGAAAGCTGGTTGTGAATAATTTTTTTAAGAATTATGCCAGCTTCTAGGGAACCATGACACATTTCGAACTTTTTGACAGGCTGTGCCAATAATTCAATGATTTTTTTCCTTGGTAATAGCAGGCATAATGTCATTCTATGATGCAGTTGGCATCTCCTGGAATGGGCTTGCAGCCAGGCATTCGCTAGTAGACTCTGTCTATTTTATTCAGCTCACTTGGCTGAATCTGCAGCGATCTATTGTATCGAAAGTTCAATCCGCCTAATAGACTTACCCTTATGAAAGTGAGTACTTGTCTTTAGAAGTGAAGTTTTTGAACTCTACAAGGGAACGTTGTTCCTTATGGAATATATGCCTTCTTAACCAATAAAATAAAGTCATCAGACCTGCACTAGTCTTGAAATGTCGTGTAATGCCGAAGACATTATACGCGCAGAATCAAGTTAGACTTTGTTCAGAACCAGGTCACTGTGACATTGACC
This sequence comes from Matsumyia berberina, assembly GCA_917880715.2. Taxonomy (NCBI): domain Eukaryota; kingdom Metazoa; phylum Arthropoda; class Insecta; order Diptera; family Syrphidae; genus Matsumyia; species Matsumyia berberina. The sequence continues at coordinate 12,025,463 of OU862870.1, forward strand.
ATCGAAAAGGCCAACGAACTGGATAGACTGGGCGAAGAATCACTTGGAAGGCGGGACCACCTTCCTGTGTAGCTTAAGAATAATCACAAGTAAGACAAATCAATAATGGTCTTACACAACAGGACACAAGGTATCCAAGACTCTTTGACCTGCACTAGACCGCAGAAGAACCATAGATATTCTCAATTTAAGCAGGGCACAGCTACAACTAGTAACTGGCATCTAATTCGGCGATAACCTTCTAAGAAAGGTCGTTAAAAGATTAGGGCTCTCAGCAGCAGATGTTTGCAGGTACTGCAACGACTTATGCGCTACTGAGAACAAGCACACATATTATGTGAATATCAGGGAATTGCGACTCAGGTGGCTTGTTGGTTGAGGCCCAGGTCCACCTTGGACTCTACGCGCACCTTTAGCAAGTAAGTCCCTGGACACGGATTTAACTGATGCTTCCCTTGCCTAGGTTAAGGATTTTTTAGTAGGAACAGGGCTTGATTAGTCTTTGGATTGCTTCAGCCCTACAACATTTTCCCTGTAGGTTGTGGTCGTAGAACAATAGATGCCACAGAATGGTCCTGCTCCTATCGCTGAAGATGAGCCGACACTGTGTAGATTCTTGGTGACCAAGTACTCAACCAAGTTTCACCTTGTTATGTTTGACAAAAGATTGCTCGGCATCATAGCAGCACTTGATTAACTTGAATTCCACATATTCCATAATTAGCGTCCTTAACACATATGTTCAAGGTTTAATCTAGCACAGATCTCAAAAACATGGATTTCAGCTTGGAGCACACTGGGACACAATCCCATTAGTATAGAGACTTTGATATTGGGTCTAAAGACGCCAGCTCCGAGTTCAGATTTGATCCGCTGGTCAGTGATATCAGACTTCTTAGGTCCGAGCGGTGAAAGCTCGTTGCCGGTCTTTAGTGCCCACGTGTGTCGAGACAGGCAAAATCTACATGGGCTCCAAAGATTCATTGCCGTTATTCGTTAAAGAACTTTCGTCTACCAACTTAAAGACGCCTAAGTTATAAGGCTTCTGACCAGTGTAATATACAACCAGTGTATTATTTTGGAACACAGATTCCATTTTCTGACGTACAGGTGCCGACTGGCCTATAGGGTACGACTGACAATCTTAACGTGTAATGTTCACCACAGATAACAATCGCTAGGCCATCACCGTAACCGATGGCTATGTAACTTATGCAATCTGTGCAGGTTGAGTAAAACGTTGTCGATGACTAAAGACCAGAAAAGAGGCGAAAGGACAGCCTTTTGACAGCCTTTAGCTGCAGTTGTAGACAACGATTATTCGACTTTCCAACATAGCCCTTATCTATTGGTTGGTCGAATTTTCGATTCCTTCAGTGCTGATAGCCCTTGAACCCGTTATTGCCGGATAGTCTACCTGTTCTTTTCTTTCAAAATCTTCATATCTTGGAATACAGGCTTTAATAACCACAGACCCTATCGTAAAAAATATAAGGGCCCTTAGCGCTGTCTGACTGCCTTCTAGGATGTATTTTTCTATATGATAGATAAGAAGTGTGTTCCATTCAATATTTCCTTCCAGTGGGCGCCAATTTACTTGTCAAAGTTTCAAAAGAATATGCCAAAAATTGACGTCAAAAGATAGCATGACAGCGCGCCACCTTGCCTTGAACCTTTTCCCAAAGACTTCTGAAGCAAACTTCTCCAATCAACCGAATCTTCTACAGAACTCCCTAAAACACTTTTATTGGGGTCAGCTTCCGTCCGCTTGGCTTGTTTACTTCCGCTGGTAAATTACGTTTATCTCTCAGGCGCTTAGGAGCAATCAAATATTCCAAAATAATTCCGTTTGCCTAACAACAAATTGCCGTTTACCTTCAAAACCTCAATATTTCATCCGTCGATTATCGCAAAGAGAAAAAAACAACCACTTCCACCACCTCACTGACTGCGGACTAGATACTTTCCTTATCAGCGCTTCACCTTTGTCGAACGTAGGTAGAAATTGTTTCGTTCCTATCACCGCTAAGTGTACTCGAAAACAGGTGGCTCTTCACACACACAGTCGCACTTTTAGTTAGCACTTGGTTGCCCGTTTCTCTGTGTGCCTCTGTGACGGTGACCTGTTGACTTTTGCATCTGTATGCTAATTTAATTGTTTGGCTGCGATCCGAACGCGCCGCGCGTAATTACTTATGCAATCGCCAAGCAAATGAATTCGATCTAATTAAACCGAAACTCAATGAATCACTTACCGGGTATTTCCGTTTCGATTATGCCTCCAACTCTGAATGCGTTTTCATTTATCTTCTTAAATCACAACTCATGCAATCATCGCGCGCACTTTGAAAAGCGTGAAACACGCATGGTGTGCGCGAGTAAATTGCAGTTTCACCATTGCCAACAGATGGCTTCGGACGCACACATCCGGGTGTCATTGTCAGTCGTCGACGACGCTGTTTTGCGTTTGAGTGCAATGCAAATAGTGTGTGTGTGTGTGTGCAGAAACTCAAGATGAAATCCATTTACGTTTCCTCTCTTTGGGGGGATGTCCACAATCCACATCCCACCACCACATCGGCACCATGATCTTGAACTGTCCCGAGTCAGAGTAATGTCCATCGCTTCACTCTAATTAACCCATTGTGAGTTCATCTATCTGTCAGATACACCATTATTTCGCCTCAAAGGCACTCAATCAAATTCGCTCTAACAAGTGTAATTATCCGCGTTTCACATGCAGATTTGCTGGCTTTGCAAATTATATTGTGTGTGACACTGCCTGAGTGGTTGGCCAACACCGTAGACATGTCAGCGTTGCCTTATTTCAGCAAAAAAGTCACGTTCGTCGCGAATTTATTCGTTCCATATGCTGCTCTCGCGTTGGCAATGAAAGGGAAGCAGAAGTGTATAATCCTGGACATGTTTTATTGGCTGCACAAATACACAACAATGCATGCATGTATTTCAAAACCGCAGTTGGGGGAAAAGCATCGAATTACTTTTGGCAATAAATTCGTCTGGACTTCCATATGCTAGAGGATCGGGTTTTGAAGTGATGTTTAGAACAAATCGGATGCGGGTGCTGCCAACATGTTTTTCAAATGCGCAGCCGTCAAAGTTGTCATACGTAACTGTCAGCTGCGGGAATGGTTGACACTTGACGCAGACTTGTCATAGGCAATTAAATAATTAAAATTCAGGAAATGGCCAATACGTGGGAACAGAACACGCACCTTGAAATTACCAACCGTCTGGAGGTGTAACGCACAGTCTGGCGACAGTGTTCATGGCAAAGGCGAGACGAAACCTGAAAATGTTAATCAAAGTTCATGAAAACAGGATGCGATTAGAGTCTAGCCCTCTCCGCAGTCAACAACAAACCTCCGAGGGCATAATTTGCCATGAAAAAGCAAGGAAAAGAAGGCACCGAGAGGGTTGCTTTTTTTGCCAGAGAGCGCAGGACAGGTACAGAGGAGGTGGAGAATAGTCTTCTCCTCGTCCTTGAAACAATTATTTGCAGAAACGCCTCGGGGAGTGTCATGTCTGCCTACGACGCAGTCTCCTGTGATGACAGCTATAGAAGCTCCGAGATGCCGTCTACTTAGCGAAAATTCTCTCGCTTTTGTCTGTTGGAGGCCAGATTTGTCGGCTAGTTTAGCAGATGGTGTCATGTGACCACCTTAGATTTGCTTTCAGCTTGCATGCAACTATTGACACTCCGAAAGTGGTCGCCGTTGCTTAGTAGTTAGTGCGTTTGACTGCTGACCGAGCAGCATTGGGTCGAGCCCCAGCCGTGTCCACCGAACATTTTCGCGGCACCACCTCTCGTCGGGGAATGACAACCCTCCAGGAGCACAATCTGTCATGAAAGAGCTTCTCAATTCGCCGTTCGGAATCGGGAATAGTCGGAGTCGCTCTCGCAGATTCCTGGAATGCCACTGTGCTCTGGTACCCAGCAATGGAATATGCTGAATTCTAGCAATCTAGAACTATTCTCGAACCGTCTTACCCGTCCTAAGACAAGGTTAAACAGCGACACGAAGAATTGCATTGCTAATAACTGACTTAGTACCCAGTTTTGAACTCTTGATACCTGTACGCCTACAGTTTCAATGTGGGTCTTTTGTGGTAGTAATGCGGGTCTATGCCATCGGTAACGTCCTATTCCTCATAGTTCGTGGGAACACATCCCAAAACTGAATGCAAAAGAAAGCGACGTTGCTGCAAGTTCAAGGGGTTAAGGTCAATTCATCCCTCAGTGAGAACTTTGAAAGCATTTCCATAAGTTCTATTCAATATTAAGTCGTTCTCTAACCCTCCCGCCCAAAAAAAACCAAACAAGACCAATACAGTGCCAGCAAAATAAAATCAATCGCAACTTACTAAATGAAGCCAGACTTGGCTAACTGCTAATGGGTTAGGCTCGTGGCAAAAACTTTCCGAGGAGCCAAGAAGAAAGAATACAGTGTACTCTCTCATAAGCGGACAACGACGGTTCCGAGAAAGTTGTCCGCTTATGAGAGGTGTCCGTAAGAAGAGAGTACACTGTAGTTCCGATCTTTCCATGAACGGCGCCATAAAAAAACACCGAGTGGCTTTTGCTCCGGAAGCGGAAGCTAGATGTAGTTTCTACCTCTAAACCCTCCCCTCAATGTAGGCCGACTCTCAAATTTTAGGGAATTCTGGGGGGAATTCTAGGCTCTTCCCTGAGACTGTCTTCACTCCGAACCATGTGGATGCAGTCTAGAGTGCAGTACTTAAACTGATACTTACTATAAGAGAAAGGCCCCTTAGTCAAAATTCTGGGAGGAAATACGCACATCTGGATGAATAATCTCCACCAAGCTACCGCAGTGTAGCTCAAAGGAGCTATTCGCAACTTACTGACATGGGAAGGTGTTTTACGGAGAGGAAAAATGTCCACACCACCAAAAAATAACGATGGAACCGTTTTGCCTTACATCTCGGTTTAGCGGGAAAAGGATTCTAACTCTCGGAGAAAGCCAGAACGAGACTCGTTTAGTTGTCGAGTGAAGACTCATTCGGCAGAAGACAATCGTTCTTCGGGTTTTTCAAAGACCCTCTCAGAGACCTGCAACTTTTCGTTAGGCCCAGGCCCTAGACCCAGCAACTGCAGATCTGTCGTCACTTAAGCGAAGACTTCGTTTCTAAATTCTAACATCTCCACGCAGATTTGCTCACAACCCTCTTCAGGAAAGGCACCGCTGTGGTATCCGTTGCGAGGAGCGTGTTTGCTAAGACTGTCCTTGTATTAGTAAAACTTTCACCTCCCTTCCTTTCTATCCCTTTCCTAGTCCCTTTCTTCCACCTCAACGTTCCTTTCTATCAGCGAGGTCCCTTAATTCAGATTGGAACAGCTGCGGGTTAATAGCGGCTGATGCCTTTGGGAATAGCACTGAACAGCACCAGTAGAAGGTTTTGAGTTAACATTTTTTATTACATTTAACTCTTCCATTCTTCCTCTGTAAATTGAATCGTAAAAGACCCATTGCAAGTGTGATGCGATTGTCAAGAAAGTGCGAGATGACAAAGGCTCCCCCTTTTCAAGTTGTTCAAGATCACACATGTGTCGAGCAGAGGTTCCATATCTCAGCCACTCATCTGAAAGTTGAAATTCTTAGAACAGCTGCCAACTGGTATCTGATTACCTTCCATTTCAATTACAAAATTCAATTCCAATTTGTATGCATTCAATTAAAATTTTACGACTTAAAACTGTTTATCGTATTTAATATCGTATGCCGACGAGAAATAAGCAATAAACTCAAAAAATAACCCAAAACGAAGGCCCAACAGAAACAAAAGCTACTAATCACCATAAATATTGCAAACTAATAAAGTATCCAATTACAATTTGGTTGAAACGCGATACACACTCATGCACAACCACACAAGTCAATCGAGTTCCGAATTCCAATTAATTCTTCATATCTGACTCAAATTGATTCCTGCAGTCACACTCACATAATGGCACCCTAAGGCCATCAATTTTTAGCATCTGAATCTCAGGAGATGAAGAAAAAAACACAAAAACCAAATGCGGAACCCGCCACAATTGAATTAAGTTTCGTTCTCCACTCTCCGGTCTTCCATCTTTGAGTTGAGAAATACCCTTGAGAATATCCATACTCGTCTCATCTCGTCTCGAACGTTTAACTTAATTTAGATACTTGATGTCAAGTGGAAAGAAAATCAAATTCTTTTTTATATTTGAAATTCAAATTTGGTTCATCAATCTGAACGGATGGCTTGAGAAACAAACAACATTCTCTGAGTGTCTTCTCACGATGTCATCGAAGACTACTACCGATCTGAGATTGATTGCATCGCTCACCGTTCCGAGAACAAATCATATTTCATGAACACTTTCTTCCTCTACATCTTCGAAGCCATCAACAATGACTGTGTCGATTGGAATGTACCACTCTTGGGCTCCGACAGAATCTCGACTTTCAGCATCGACACGGAATCCCCTCTGACGACGAGAGGTTATGACTAATAGTCGATGGTATCTGTCGGATGAGGAATTTTTTTTGTTCCCTCAAAGCCGCTCTTGCACTGTGTTTTGGATTCATCCACAACCAGTGACAACCCACACACGTGTTTAATCGATCTCACGTGATGGATTTCGGCTAATTGACAAGTTGGGGTGTTGTAGACTGGAAGTCTAGTTCGCTACAAGTGTGGGCGGGTGAAGGAGTTGAAATTGTTATCATCAGCGATTTTCTTGTGAAGTTTTGTTTACTCTGGGATTTTCTTTGGAAAACTGTATTTCAATTATCGATACGAATTCCTAGTGGGCTTAAATGGGATTAGTGGTATCGGCTATAGGGGTCTTTGCATTCAGAGCTTTTAAGTGAATAATTTGAATTTGGAGTGCTGAGCGAGTAGACGCAAGTTCGATTCGAACAGAGTTTATCAACCCAGACCAAACCAAACAGATTACGGGCGATGACCTACTCTATTCGGCCTTGAGCTCAATCTCAGGCGAAATTGGTTGACACATTCCAGACACAACTTTCGTCGTCAAGAGACATTCTTTGCTTTGAGTGTTTATTGTTGGTGACGCTGTGTAAGCTGTTGAAACAAAACATGAATCATCTTTGAAGGTTTCTCTACTTTCCGGAAGTGGAAGTGACGCACAGTACGACAGCTAAAATTCATAGAGCTTCAAGTTCAAGCAAAGAGGTTCCAAAGTATGAGGTGATAACATGGAATACGATACGTGGGGTTCACTAGAAGTGTTATCACGCAGTGTTATCAACCTGAGCCAAGTTGAAGGTAAATCGTAGAGGCGATATTTGACAACGACAATAAACATTATTTCGTATTTTAGTTTGAAGAGATGGTGGTGCTGTATCAAGAGTGAGGCGTCCGCCACATCCCCTATAATTGGATATACCTAGAGCATAAGTGGTTGCGTTAGACATTCCCTCCCACCCACCATGACTGTCTCCACCCAAGTGGGCGCTGCGAAACACCATAAATTAGGACAACTGAAATTCGACGCTCTTTAGTCTTTCCACTCACAAAACACAGCCTTCGAATGTGATCTCTAAATCAAGGTGACAAACGAGCATTTACTTCATCCTCCAGCCAGCTTGTGTGTCCGGATATAAATATCATCATAGTGGTTCTGGAATCCCTCATCCAGCCACCTCTCCTGTCACTTTGTTCTCGACCATAAAATCGTGAGAAACTTTAGAACCCTTCGTGCTTGGCAGGCAGTAAAGCTTGAGACTTCATTCCATCATCAGACATGTGGGTGATTTGCATATTGAGTTGAAATATAGTCGTCTGCAAGCGGAGAACCATCACCCCGGCAACCGGCAATGGGTTTGAATTGTTAAAATCATTAATTACACGACTGGTCTTGGAATCTACGGCTACTGATGTAGTTTATCGGTTGAGCATGGGCGCACAGAGAATGGAACATTTGTCGTCCGCGTGGCCATAGAGTGGTTATATGAACTTTGCCGACGTCGCCACACGTGCGATTACTAATTACACCTCGCTTCGGGGTGAAGTGCAGTCCTCCTCGAAGTGAAAACGTGACTTTTGCCGTTGAGATCTCAGATGGGAATTTTAATTTGCCGAGAAATTTTTAATCACATTTAGTTGTCTTGTGTAAGTGTTGAGTCTGACGGTTCAAGTCGGTCGGTGATGCAAGTAGCATATCATAGACACAGTTGTAAACTACATAGACTCGTCTTTAGATGGTTTTTGTGGTGGCCAGGTGTAGTAGAAGGAAAACTGTTCAGTAGCAGTTAAGCACGTAGAAGGCTTGAAAGACTTCAATTTGAAGCTTCGGTCTCAGAATTGTGTGCTCAAAACCCAAGAACACTGTCCTTACTTGAGCTCTTGTTCGAGAAATAAACGGAACACTTATTGTCGTTTCCAATTGACATCTGAAAAGACTAATTATAACGAAACCTACTAGATCTGTAGGTCAGACTGCTCAGATTCTCAAAAAACTCTCTAGATGGCAGTGACACACAGAATTCTGTATTCTCTAAGCCCATGTGGTGGCCCATAGGGTTTAACCAGAGGTTGTGTAGAGGCTGTTGATAAACCTCAGTATAGCCTTAGGTTCGATTTTCTAAATTTCCCCTGGAAAGATAGGCCCGCGCCAGGTGGAGCGGCTCCTGGACGTATGCAGAGAATATTTTTCCTTTTCCTACTCTTGTTGTATGCATATGGTATCTGGGTGAACAATGTTCCATTAGGTAGCCTGTTAAGGTTCTCAACTCGTCTTTGGTTAGATCAAGTAAAGTCTTGACCTAGTATAGGTTGGGATTGATTAACTTCTTCGCTTGTCTAGGGCCCCGAATGTTGGCCCAGTAGCCGGCGTGTTTGTTGATCTCCCATTGTGTTATTTTGGAGTAGGCACTGTTGGGTGGTACCCGAAAACAGGGTTCGGGACCAACAAGTGGGCGGCAAGCGCCTTTTCTCGCCAGTCAGTCAGCCCGTTCGTTACCCTCGAAGCCTTCATTATCCTGGGATCTAGGCTGTGGTAACTTTATTTGCCGATGCAAAGTTTTCGACGAGGTTGAGACAATCCCAGACAAGCTTGGACCCTGCCATATAGATTTTAAGGGCTAATAGGGCTGCTTAACTGTCTAAAAAGATGTAGATGCGGGTTCCTTGGGTTCTTCTCCGCAGGCATTCTCTTGCACATAATTCAATAGCGTGGACTTTCGCTTGAAATGTTGTAGTTGACTTTCCAAGTGCTGTCGTGCGTTGGAAGCAGAACCTGTGCTGCCGTTTTCCAATGACCGTCTGTAAGGTGCTGTACAATCCTAAAGCAAGTGTCGTGCTCTGCATCATATCTACAGTTTCTACCCGAAGTAATTGCAACAGTGTAGCGCCAGTCAGTACAACTCTTGGACATTCGATTGTTTCAATTCTCGAATGGATACCATGTCCTTGTCTTGACATTTTATCAACTAATTCGATCTCTTCGACTCAACGGGCTCAGAAACACGAAAAAACTGGATGAAGATGATAAATTTACGGTAAATATTAGACCATATTTAAATAATTCGCCGGCTGATCAGCGTTTCTGTCTTAACTATCAAGAGCCTTCATTGGACATGATCGTGCAGTTTTCTTTCAGTTTCAAAACGCTTTTAGTAAGAAGTGGGGTCCGCTGTTGTACACTGGTTGTACACAGTGATCATCAGAACATCTGGCACGAAAGACGTAACCTTTAACACCTTCTTTCCAAGATATCTGTGAACAAAGCCCTCTGTTTACGATTCCTTCGGAGAATACGAGCCACATCGTCATCTTGGGAAGGAGATCATCATCACCATCATTATTTTCGGAAGTTTGCAGGTTAAAGGTGCTTAAGTGGATTCTACATACCCTCTTAGTCTTTCGCCATCGACTCTAAATCATGAGGAGATATCCCCATACGGGTAGAAGGGAGATTTCGGACTTGGTCCAACCATCTCATCCTAGGCCTACCCAGAAGACGCCTTCCTGATGGCACGGATACCATGGCACGTCTTGGAAGTCGAGTTGAGCGCATCCGTTTAACGTACCCAAACCACCAAAACATGGACCTCTGATATGCATAAGTATTAAGGGTAAGTAGATCAATCAGATCATCTAGAGCGTCGCCAGGCATTCTCGGAAACGCTCCCGTGCAACCGAGACAAGCCGTTCTTTGAAGTTTGGTTTATTGACGGATCAAAAATGGGTTCCGGAGTATGTGCTGACGTCTTTGGACCAAACACTAATGTCTCGGTAACAATGGGGATGTGTCCCAGCGTGTTCTAGGCTGAAATCTATGCTATTGACATCTGCGCCAGGATAAACCTCGATAAAGGTATAAGAGGCTCAAAAATATTTATTCAGATAGTCAGGCAGCGCTTAAAGCATTGACATCACACTTCGTGGAATCTATGGCAGTCAAGTCAATCAGCAAGGCAAAGCTTGGTTGGGTCACCAGGGCATTGTAGAAAATGAAACCGCGGATGAGCTGGTTAGGGCCGGTTCGGCTTTCGCGCTCTTGGGACCAAAACCCTTCTGTGGCGTTATTTGGGCTACCGCCACAGCTTTGTTAAACAGCTGGGAGCACCAACTTCGCCTAGCCATTTGGAAAAATGTCCCCGGTCTTAGGCAATCCAAGAGAATTATAAAGCTCTTTTATTATAAGGAAATTCTAAACCTTGACAGGACCAACATGAGGAAGCTTGTGGGCTTCCTTACCGGCCATTGTGGCCTAAGATATCATCTCAACAAACTAAATCTTTGTTCAGATACAGACATGTCGGGTCTGTTTGGAAGAGGAAGAAACATCTAAGCACGTTCTCTGTGAATGCCTGGCACTATACTGGCTACGTAGACTCTTTTATAGCGAATTCTGTTAGTTAGGGGAGTTTAGAAATTCGAAAAGTTCAGAAAAGTAGTAGACAAGTAGGTCTAAGTAGACCAGAGACACCATAGATTTTGCTAGGTCGCAATGTGAGCCACACGGGCAGGTTCTTGAAAAAATACTACACCATAAGCTTCCAGTTTATCTAAGTGGAGTAAGTCTTTTCGGTCCCATTAGAACAGCCATCTCAGTCACGAGAATTGTTCAACCCCCGGAAAGAGGAAACATTAAATAAAATTCGTCCAAACTCTTGAGGAAGCACAAACGTTTAGCCATTAGATTGAGTTCATTCTCACGTTCTAAAGACTTTTGCTGGTGTAGATGGTGATTGCAGTTGTCCTTGCACGGTTTTTAATGACTTTATTTGTGAAACTTGATTCAGTATACCACTGGTCTTCACGAAGGCTACCACCGAGTGAGTGAGTCAAGAGCCAATTCAAATCCAACCCAAAACCGTCATTATTCAAGTTCGAAATCCGTCAAGTCCAGCGGTAACGAGATTAATTACAATCCCCCCAATCGAACAAGCATTAAATTCTTCCAATCGTTCCGCACTGTCCACGATCACGACATACATCATATTAAGTGCAATTAAGCAGTCTGATGTGATCTATTTTAAGTCGTTCATTCAGTGTCGACGCCAGTCTATTCCAGAATCGACTATAAAATTGAAAAACGACCAACGCCGTTCGCATGCAAATTTCCCCCGTCCTATCGGTATAAATCCACTTAAACGACAGATCAATCAAGATACGTACCTACTTGTGGTGCAGAAAAAAAGCCTCCCTCCCTCCCTCTCCCCATCGCATGCAGCCATCAATTATACGTTCAGTATAATATCAGCCCCGACTCTAACATGATAAATGAGACCATACACAGTGGACAACAACAACAGGCGAGTGAGCTGAATAAAAAAAAGAACCGCACGTGAAAGAACACATCCATCGGATTAATAATAAATACGTTCCTAGCCAATTACCAGGTCCATTTGGATCATTTACTCTGCACACCACCACCACTGACCATCCGCAACATCATCTCATCCTTTGGCACTGTGGTCATTTGCGAAATGATTAATTTCACGTTGTAAAAATATCTTAGAAAGTATCTTCTCTCTTCGATCGATAGTCTGATCACGGATCTTTGTCTGATCAACAAGTGCACCACGGATGAGTGGTGGAGTGCCTTCGGTTGCGCAGCCACTTAAGGGGCGACTTCAAATTGCATCTACATATGTATGTACGTGCGAGTGGCTGTGTTGCAAGAGTGAAATGCATAATCACGATGGAGTTTTGTGTTGCGTCAGTGACGGCTGTCAACTATTTGAACTCTAATCCTCGACCCAAGTGACAACACACGCTAAAGAGAGGTAATCTGGAAATGTACCTTGTATATCCGCTTGGTGAAGGCCGGCACATCGTAATCCCTTGATAGTATAAGATTCATTTTTTCAATCATGGTGTCCTTCTCCTTGGTTAGGTGTATCCACAAAAAAATCGATCAAAGATTGGGTATCTAAGCCACGTTACACACTGATGAGTCAGCAACTGTTGACGATTTATCCATTTTTTTTTTGGCACAAAACACCACAAATTCACACGTCACTCTCTCTTGATCATTCACTTTCCACTGATTGATCTTCACTTGATTACCAATCCGGACATCAAAATTCACACTTAACAGACGAACCTTTTGTATCTTTTAAGACCTTCTCTTGGTTATTTGTGTAACCAACTTCAGAAGTTGGACGATTCGATTTGGAGATTTATTATCAACCGAACATAAGCACTGTTGTCGTTAAGTAGCCAGATATTCGTATCTCACCGGAGTGAAGGTAACTTTTTACTGATTTCGATTGATTTTAACGACTACCTCCCCCCACCTGATTGGCGCGAAAGTAACCAAATCTACAATAGATATTTTTTTGCGTACAAATCCTTAGTTCACGAGGCGGGGATACAAGCCACGAACAGAAAAATCGTTGTTAGATACTTTTCGCAACACTTTTACACGTTTACCGCCGAAGAAAATACGAAATCCATCCGATAACTCAACCGAATCCAACCGAGTATCTTGTGGAACTAAAAAAATTCAATTGCATACGAATGAGTGGAGTGAATGAGTGGAAGAATGAGTGGAATATCTTTGAGTTCATTTGGAAACGAATTGAGTGTGAGTGGAATACTGTGGATTGTGGAACGTTTCCAGTGGTTAAAGTTGCTTTGAAGGATTCTGGAGGATTTGTTGCAGATTGTTATTTGTTTTGTCGTTCTTTTGGGACGAATCACGTGTTAAATTTTGTTTTGTTTGATGTTTGTTTTGTTTTTTCTTTTTGTTTTTGAAGGAATCACACATGGAAACCGGTTGGTTTACTGGGAAATGAGCGATGTGAAATGTGTGTTTTTTTGAATGAAATTAGGTTCTACCTGCTGCGACATGTGTGGGACGCTGAATGAATGGTAAAGATACAGATAATTGTGCAAGGGGTTCTTCATTTATCTCGGGATGTTTATATTGGAATTTTTTGTGTGTTTCTCTACTAATTGTACACGTGAGTGAGGTTTAAAGAAAGACAAGTGGGTGCTTGAAGATAAAGGAGCAAGGACTAGGACTATACTACACAAGTGTGCTCCATGAATATTGAGTAGGAAGATGACTACGACTACGAGTGCGAAATGTCAAGGTTGTGGGAGTTGTGTATTGAAGGTTGAACGCCCTCGTACGAAACTTTGCGAATTCGAGAGAAATTCGTTACGTAGGTGGGATGGTAGATGGGTTTTGGGGGATCAAAATTGTAAAATTCATTTGAAACTGGAAAATAACAAAGGATAGATGTACTTTGGAAGAAGTGGGTGATGTCGGCCGATGACGTGAATTCATTGGATATTAAGTCAATTTGTTGTTGAATATTTTAGTCTGAGAATCAGCCTTATGCCTGGGCTTGACAGATGTGCTTAAGAGGAAAAGATTTTTTAATAAGAAAGCTAAAGTGGGTGGAGGATTTTTAGACGCCTCTGCATTTCGAGCGAGTGGATCCCCATTATTCTTCCTAAATTTTGTTCAACGGATATTGCCTTAGAAGGGCAATATACCGCTGAAAGCACAGAACTGAAACTGAGTTAAGGTAGCCATAGTTAGGCTTAGGCTTAAAGCATACAATTCCACAGCATCGGAACGTGATGAAGATGCAGATTCGATTGGTTCAGCTAGTGATTTGCGTGCCGAAGACCATGATTTCTTCAATGAAAACAATATGAATTCGTCGAACAGGTTTAAGAAGCCCGTCATGGACGACGGCATAAGCGAGAGTGTTAAGACATGCAGTTCATCGGCCTATCACGCCGAGTGCGAGAGTGTAACTGCTCATGAAGATGATGGTAGTCAGGTTGTTGTGAAAGTTCGCATGAGTGAATCCAACAAAGTCGTCGATGAGAGTGAGCTGAGTCCATATTCCAATGATTTTGCACATAAATTTGGCGATGCATCCCTCCTGTTGGACGATGAGCTGGACTATGGTGAGGATTCTCCTGAAGCACCTAATGATGAGGAGGAATTGGACGTGTTTGCCATGGCACCATTCAAAATACCTGCAGTGCTCTAGAAGAAAAAAACCGTCGGGCAAAGAGTCTGCCTGTGGTCGATATTAAGAAGGAGGAAGATATTTAGACGTCCACGCCAATTAAGGACGGTAGACGGGAAGTTAAGCGCAATTAATTTGACACGTATTTGGCAGAAGCTGCACCGAAACCTCACATCGCTGTTCGTCCCTCAACAATAACCCCGAAACCAAATGAGCGACCAGTCTTCCCTTCATTGAGGGGGTAGCACCAATCATTCCTCCAGCAATTCCATTCAAACCAACAGTAGGCGTGTTTTATTGAAATCTAGCTAGCCAGTCGTTCATTTAGACGATTCCCAGCCAGCCAAACCCAGTAGATTTTTTATACCATCAAGTTGGTATGTGTGATTTCGTTCCTTGACATCGGCTGTCAAACTGTCAAAGTATTCGGCATTAGAGAATTCATTCAATGGATAATTTAAAAAAAGAGGTATTAAATCATAACATCTTCTATCTTCGTACTCAGACTCCGGTCAAATGTCAAGAGAACAGAACAATTTGGCAGTGATACCAACGCTATAAATGAAAAACATCGCTTTCGGTGCCCCCTGGCCATGGGATATCGTAAAATTCCTAGCCAGTTACTTTTGACTGGGGATAAAATCAAGAGTTGTAGCCAGCTGGTTGTTGTATTTGTTTTACGTATAAAATTTGACTTTGCTAGCACTGGCTGGCTAGGTTTAAAAAAACACGCCTAGTGCCGGTTGCGTGTAAAATTCAAAGTTCCTCAGACTTCGGAATGGTAACAGTGATATCATGCACGTCATGTGCAAGTTCCGGAACGGACGCATGTGCTAAATAGGACAAATCTCAGGAGGCAGAGAGTTTCGCAGGTGGGTTGATGAGCAAGAAGAATCTATTTTATCACACTCGAAGCTATCCAACCTCATCACTCAGCTATTTAACCCTTTTCAAGCAATCTCAGCTGTGCCAACAATCGTCAATTAGAAAAAAAAACCCAATCCCTCGTCTGCTTAATATTCTTCCGGAGAATTCGATTGAAAAAAAAGGTCACTTCTCTTTCTGTCAAATGAAATGCCTGCCGCCTTCTCTCCTAATGCCGCCATTTGCTGACGCACGCACAAACCCACCCGTGTGACCGTGTGCATTTCACCGCACATTTCCTTTTCCATCTCATTAGCCCCTTGGCTTCTGGAAGATATCGAATTTCCAACGAAAAAGGGTTAAAACATCACTTCAGCTTAAACTCAACCAGCGTGTGTCAGTGTCTCAGTGTCAGTGTCAATGTCAGAAGGACAAAGTTCAACCGGACTAAACTGACGCACAAACGTTAGAAGATTTATGCCCACATCCTCTTTCCTTTGATTCTTATCCGGTGTCTGGGCACCGGTTCAGACACTCTGATCGTCTTTCACTATCCAATTGATTAGTGGGGTGTGTGCTCTGCTTGCCTACCGGCCAAAGTATGTCAAAACGTATTCACGCAACTTTTGACATTTCACTCTGATTTCAGATGTGGTTGTGTTATACCAGAGAGACAGCCACCAGCACAAAGCACAACAAAGAATCCGGTGGAGTCCGTTTAACACCTTAAACCAGAATTTGAGAACTCAATTCCCCGCTACCTTATATCAGGTGGTCTGGTCTTGGTCGCGAATAACTTGTTCTCTCTCTGCGCGGATTTATTCGTTTTTTTGCGAATTGGCGTCGGATTGAGATACAAAAAAGAAATAAACTGCAAGAAATACTTGGGAATGACGTCAGGCGCTATACAGCGGAAATGGCGTAGCAATTCTTGGAAAGAAACACGTACCTACATACACAGATACCTTTCCCGCTCAAAGGCTTTCATTCAGGTTTTCCTCAGTCGATGAGTAAACTGCGCTTGGGCCAATGGAATCAGTGGCATTGGGGGAATCTTGAAAGAGCAGATTGAGATCCGGAAAAATTATTAGTATCTGAAAGCCTTTAGAGTCAATTTAACATTAAACACACCCTCAGTCCTGCGAGTGACATAAATATCAATTAATATTCACCCCATGTTCCTCGCGATGGCAGGGCGCTTAAGCCGCGTTTAGGGTGTCCTAATGCAGCCCACATCTGGTCGGTCGAACTGCGACTGTAATTGGACGAATTATTGTATCGCTCGGATACTTCATTGATAAAATTAAGTTATGTGTGTTCCGCAGTGATATTGATATTTTAAATTGTTTTCAAAGCGAGGGAGGGATAACCCCTTGGAGGAATGGTCTCATATTTCTAGACGACAACGACTTTATTTCTAATTCCCTCGTTTGCGAGTTGCTTAATCGCTCGGGCAAGAGGATTGTCATTCTGTTTTCCTTAATCGGATTCGGATTCGATTTGCCTTTGGGGAATGGTGTGCTGTGCTCCTCGATGGGGTTTCTATTTCGATTGCGTGCTGGGAATATCTGAAATTTCTTTAGTTGCTCAGAAGTTGAGTTGACAACTTAAGTTTTTAAGTTGATTGCTTGACGACTTGTTAGGCGAAGTGTGTGAAGAAATCTTTATCCCAACTTAGTGTCAGAAGTGAGAGATTTTTGAAGGAAATTTGTTGGTATTTTGTGACAATTTGAGGAACGTTTTGGTTATCGATTGCTTCGTAGTGACAAGGTGTTTAGTTTTCCAACCATTGTCATGGTTATAAAGAAAGTGACATCAGATAGATTCATAGGTACAAAGCGAAAGTGAGCCTTCTCATAGAGACGGAAGACGAGGCGTGGATTTTCGCACATCCCAGTGCCCAAGTACAACTCTTGCTGGCCAAATCGGCTCTAATGTGTCTAAGATGCCGCAGCAAGTAATTCTCAGAATGATCTTATGATCCAGACTCTGGCATTTGACAGGAGATTCAGTATCAGAATTCCTGGCAGAGATGACTGGAAGAACCACAAGGTTGCCAATAAAAAGGAACTAGCTTTCTACACCGATGGTTCTTCGATGGACATTGGTACAGGTGCCGGGGTCTACTGCGACAACGAAAGTGCCAAGTTGAGTTGGAAAGGAAACACCTTAGAAAGAACAGAAAAACAACCATCGCGTTCTATACATGTAACAGAATCTTTGAGAGAAAATGGGAGCCAAGACCCGCCATAATCCACTGGCCACCATTAGGCAAACTTTAACCTATGGGTGTCTGGTCCGGTGGCCAGGCGCAGAAAAAAGCCACAAACCTAATGGCACGACGAGCACCATACGAACGACTCTGACAGCGGCCTTCGAAATGCTACTTTTACTCCCACCTCTCGACCTATACACCAAAGAAATGGCAGCAAAATGCGCTCTACGACTGCAAGCATCCAGCTTTTGGAAAAAGGGCGAAATAGGTCACACCAGGATCGCTAGATGGGCGAGACTGGAAACAAAAACTGACTTCATGACGCCATACCCTGACTTTGAACGCAATTTCCAAACGCTCTTTCCAACAAGGGAAAGTTGGGAGGAAGGAAAGGTCATCAAATCCGGCAATACAACCATTTTCACCGACGGTTCAAAAATGGATGAGGGGGTAGGCTCCGGAATATACTCAGAAGAACCCGCCATTGTCTGGTCGATAAAACTTCCGAACTACGCCAGTGTGTTCCAAGCTGAAGTTCTAGCGGTAACCGAGGCAACAAGGGAACTATCCTCGGTAAGCCCGAGAAGAAACATCGATATATATGTACATACATCGATAGCCAGGCCGCCATCAAAGCCGTGTCATGTAAAGAGTTGTCGCAGTGAGCTTGGCATCCTAAGCTCAAAACATAATGTATCACTCTGCTGGGTCTACTCTACGACCAGTAGGCAAAATATTTAGAAAGAAAACGACAGATTGAGAGGTTTCCCAGCAGGCCATGATCTTCGAAAGAAAATGACTGTAAGGCACGAGCAGAAGCTTGCAAGGATAGTGTGGAAAACAGCATAGATCCGCAGTGGGTACTAAGTATTTGGAAAGATCATTTCTTCGGACTCTTAAACGGCGATCACGACCCACGATCAGACAGAATGTATCATCTTGCGACAAGCAAGGCCTTCACTCATTGGCAGCGATATTTAAACTGAAATCAAACAACGAACTGTTTGTCACACATTTTAAATCAGCTGGGGACTATTTGTGATCCATACACCCACTCATCGCTTAAGCATGGTCAGTTGAAAGTACGCCCGATGAATGAAATCTCAGCATCGTTTGCCCTGTAGAGGCAGCAGTCTTTTGTGGAGTTTTGTGTGAGCGTCTGAAGCCTCTCGTCAACAACCTGATTGGTCCTTATAACTGCGGTTATAAAACAAAAATTCCACTATCGATCAAATCTTCACACTATGGCCGCTCCTGGATCGATTACCTCCACGACGTTGATCTAAATTTGGTCCACAATATTCTAAAGTTGTATGAGAACTTGGCTTGGAATAAAAGGTCGTAGAGGTCGAAGTGCTCTCTGGCTTCAATCAGCATGTGCAGTCTGTTCATTGGAAACGTCAATTCTGTTGAACAAATCTCTAAACTCTGGTGGAAACCTTCGTAAGCTTTGTGAATCCATCAACTACCATCTCGGATTATGATGAAACCTGGTGTAATCTTCATTAAGTTGATTGACACAAGAGAACGCCTCAGTTGGAAGGCCTTTCCTTAAATCTCCTGCCTGTCAAACACTAAATCAATTGAATTTCCTCTTCATTCCTTCTAATCACAAAATCCAAGGACATACATCCTCTTTTAATCGCTCAGCAGTAAATTTCTTTCTCACATATCTGTCTGGAAGCACCTTTCAATAAATTTCTCAACAAATCAATAAAATACCGAATGCGAATAACTTAACTTTTTACGTTAAAACAACACCTTTGGCCAGACACTATCCGCCAGGAGACGGAATCCTCAAGTCAATAAATTGCTGCACTCTGTGCTGCTGCTGCTGCTGCTGCACGCATGCTGCATAAATTCCAACATCAATTCAATCGAATCACAATCCTACCGCTGCCGCGCGTCTATTCACCCAAGTCCTCAGTTCTTCTCTGTCAACAGGGCGAGATGCGATTTATTATGAACGTGCTCCCAGCTAGAGGAGACATTCATCTTTCGGCAAACAACAAATGGCAAATCTGACGAAGATCCGTTTTTGTATTTCCCCATTGTCTCGAGCTCTGCGAGCGGATCTGTATGTAAAATGCATCCAACGCCAGACGAGATTGTTGTGCAGGCAAATTGTAAATATGAATGAAATCGCAGACATAAATAACGAAACGAAATAGAGATATCCCAGGGCGGGTGCAATCAACAAAGTCATGTTCTAGTGGAGAATTATGGGGGGAGGACGCGACGACGACGGCGGCGAATGGCTGCTTTCATTCCATTCGATTGACCCCATGTGGTGGAAACTAGAAACTGCACAATGTCAGACGACCCACATAGCAGCAAGTATTTTGCGAAAGGAAAACAAAGGAATTCTGGAGCGAGAACTATAAACGGGGACTGTGTGTGCAGTTGTAATGGATTTGAATGCATCGAAGTGTGTCAAAGGGGAAATCTGCGATTGTATCTGAGGGGGTAAAGTTGAGCTGTTTTGGGAGGGATTAAGGAGGAGTTACGGTTACCCTTAAGGTGTTTACAATAAACTGAAGTCAGGTGAAGTAAGTTCTAAAAGTCCAGAGGATCAAAAAGAAGGTAATTCAATAGGTAGGTAGGCCCTTTTTGATATAACTGGGATCTACCCTAGGTGCCACTCCGGCTAATGAAATCATTTGAAGCTCTTGATAAAGCTGAGGATACTTTTGATATCAGTATGTGATAATTCGCCCAGATTGTCGAAGTGGTAGGCTTCTAGATAGAAGCTAGACTCAAGTTCAAAATCAAATCTACAGATTAATATGGCCTCGGTGTGGATCCTCGTAAGACTGTGTGAATGCTTTTCATTTTCACGCTGAATACTAAAATACTCGATTCTCCCCTCTCTAGATTGAATAATCAAACCCTCGGCCTTTCTTCCAGTGTCAAGATTCTAGGCACTGTTCTTGATACCAAATAGAACCCTTGGCAAAAAGTGGGACTTCATGCGGCAACAACGCTTTGAACGTACACAGCAGTAGTATTCAGGGACTCAGGGACAGGGTACATCTCTGGTGGCCGACGAGGACCAAAGCATGCAACATAACCAAACTAATCAGCCCAAAGAGCTCCAAGCGTAGGACTTTCCGGCCCAACAAAAAGGCTAACTTCAGTCACGGATACGGTCACAGAAACATTCTCAAGTCGATACAATAAGAAATGGTAATAAACCAAACTGACTACCTGACTGCAACACTAAACTTTGGGAAGAATTTCCACGTTCCAAGCAGAACGGAATAGGAAAGCGAAGGGGTGATGCAGAATTCTGACATTTCAGTTTCTACATCGGGATCGACTGTGGACTATGGAGCACGCGGTCACTCACTTTGAAACTTTAAAGATATCGGAGTCTTCCTGGCTACCAGATTGTACCACCGCTTTTCAGGCGAAAATCTTTGCTATCTTCGATCCACGCCTCGCACGACGCACGCAATATACACGGACAGCCAAGCTGTCATTAAAGCCATAGCCTCTCTCCAAGTTGACAGAACAATGTCAGAAGTAACTATAAAATCTGGGTAACCAAGGTTGTTTGTCACTCTAAAAAGGGTTCCAGGACATAGAGGCGGTAACAAAGAGATTCAATCTGATAGCTCTTCATAGCCAAAGGTTAACCTCTTCTTTCACTTCCTCAAAATGGTTAACCAAAGATGGGTCAGACTAGATAGCTGCGTCATCTCTCGGACAACACATACAACCAGACTAGAACCAGAGACATTCTTAGCAAAAATCGGAAGGACGCCACTCGGCTTGAAACTGGACGAATAATTTGACGGTCAGTAACCATGCAGCACGTCTTTGTCTTACTTTTACCTTCCTATCTACATACATATGTACATGTATACCTAGACCTACCCGCCTCGACCGTAATCAATGAATTGTGTCATGTACTGTTGGAACCGTCTAAGTTCGTTCTATCCGACCGTGCTTCAGTGCGTTATCCTGACAAAGGTCCAAGATGTTTAAAGGAAATTAGCTGAATGTACTCTGGAGAACGTTGAGGACTGATGTAATCTGCAGGCATTGTCTGGACACATTGCTGAATGCACTGGAGAACGAATGTTTTCTGGACGATCGAGAGCCCAAAAGGCACGACGACTTAAGGTGTTGGGTAAACGAGTAGTGAATGTAGCAACACGCAGTCCAAGTCATTTTAAACGTGCATTCCAGGTGCATACTCTCAATTCATAACCCGTGAACGTTCCGGGTCGCCATCTTAAGTGATATCCAACCTGAACAAACCTCCATAGGACGAGGATTCAGTTAAACGGACGTCAGTAATCCACTTCAAGGACATCAACGCTCATCCCTATCTTCCCTTGTCCCAGATCATGATTAATTCTTCGAAATCCTTATCGGCCTGAGCAAATCTCGTACAACTTAGTCGAAGAGAAACACGAATCGTCTCCGTTGTCCTCACAGGACACTGCGGAATAGGAATCCATGCGGAGCGTCTTGTATTCCCCTACAACGACTATTGTAGAAGCTGCGGGGACGAAGAGGAAATAGAATCAGTCCGACACCTGCTATGCAAATGTCCTGCACTGACCACTAGAAGATTGCGTACTCTTGGTAGTAGCTTATTCCATGGGCTGGAGGACCTTAATATCGCTGATTTTAGGAAACTCCTGAGATTTCTATCCCTTTCTGGGTGGTTTCTGGATTAGCGAACCCTATCCCTTGGTTTAACTCCCATGAATACACTTTTTATGGGTACAATGGACCCGCTTGAGGTCTAAGTAAGTCTTTAGGACACCCACTAAACCAACCAACCATCGGCCTGAGCTCCTAATATGTTGGAGTAGCCCAGATAAAGTGGTTCCATCTATGGAATCCATCCCTAGTTTTGTCTCTTGGTCAATACTCGCGCTTATAAGTTCAGCAGGTCGTGTCCAGGTGGACAGCTACCAGTATCCGATGGCTACTACTTCTAGGTAAAGCACAATTATCGTGTAGTCATAGTCGCATATGCATCTTCGATTAACTCGACATGAGGCACAATTGCCAATCTATGGGTCGATTGATATGACCAGTCATTCTATTTATCCAGCTGATATCTGATCACAGTCTTTCGTTTGCAAAAACTCCTTCCACACCCCCGACTTGCCATTACTTTGCCACGCTATCCTGTGAACTCAACCATTGACCATCCACCCCACACACCTTTCGCCGACCAAGTCATCCATAAACATACACAACACAACCCATTGACCAGGTGATTCTTGCTGAAATTATTATTATTTCTCAATCTCTCCTGCGGCTACCATCTGCTGTCGCACTCGAATCTCCGATTACAACCGCACAGAGCAACTCGCAGAAGTTTTCCTCTTTTTCCACCAACCACACCACACATTGCATCAACATCATCAGATAGGGGTGCCAGTTCCAGTGCCAGTGTGTCACCCTCAAACAAACGACTGACGTCGTCGTTGGCGTTGTCGTCGCCGCCGCCACTGGTGCATACATGCTGCATGCACCCATAACCGGCGTGTAATTGGTGTTCTCTTGCGAAATTCCATGTAAACATCCATAAAAATGGGAAAACAAACTGAAAACATCTCCTCCAGCGCTCGCGCCAGATTCTCCGTTCCGATTAAATGCATTACACCGCGCGATAAGAATAAATGAACTTTTGTCCGGAAAGCGGCGGCGCACCATCGCACCACCAACGAACTCCCTCCGTCTCGAGCCACCCGGACCAGAACGGCGAGTGTGTTGGTTGGGTGCACGACTAATTGAGACGCAAGTGGAGGACAAAAAATGTCAATTGCCTTCTCCTCTCTGGGTTGCACAATCGAAAACATTGATTGTGTCAATAAGAACAAACCGAGCCGAATGCCGATCGTCTTGTGCAAGTGCAGCCTCAAAAAACGGCACCCATTGTCCACTCCAAGAAGTGCATTCAGTTAATTGGGCGACGAATGCGCTCCAGAAGTATGCACATCACTCCGGCGATGTTGTAAACTGTACTCGAGTATATTTATCAGATACTTTTGTGGCAGCGACGATAAGGTCTGACGTGCGAAATTGGAAAAATCAATTTCAATCAGTAAGTGGAATTCCGATAAGGGAAGTTGAGATTTTGTGGAATGTGGAGATAATGGAAGAGGTTTTGAAGGCTTGTGTGATGTATCCGTCCGAACAATGGCCTCCTTGTCACACGTGTGATTGACGACTTGGTTCTTTCGAGAAGTGAGTTGAGTCAGAATATAGGTACTTGTGAGTTTTTAAGGCGAATTCACTGAGTCTGGCTACCCAAGAACGTAAGGGAGGTTGTCAGGTAGAGGTTGATGTTCAAAAGAATCCAATTAGGGCTTAGATGCCGCTATGATTCCACATCTCAAGTGACCTGTCGTTCATGTGTGTCAGAGTTAAGGAAAAGCGTCAGTTTCGCAATTCTCCCACTCGAGATCTCCAATCTTGTCGAGGAGTAGCTTTCCATAGATAAGCATATTGTCTAGCTCTAACTAATGTCGGACATCTGCTGAGGAAATGAATGCGAGATTCTTTCTAATTCACATACCCATAGCTGACAGCCAAAAATGTGCCTTTGCAATGTGCAAGTAAGCTGTCAAGGGCTGAGCCTCGCTTGCCTAGTTCTGTTTAATGGGAAACCAAAGAATAGTGACTCTGAATAGGCCATCATTTTGGATAACTGGAGAGGCTTGTTGGTTGAGGCCAAAGTTCACCCCGAACTGTAGCACCACCTAAGTAAGTAAGTAAGAGGCTTAGCTTTCCTCTAAGCTAGCAATGTTATGTTTGAGTGTTGGATCATTTCTAAGTTACCAGCATACTTCCCGAATTGTCAAAATTCCGCCTGGCAACTTTAGGAAGGCCATAGGTTTTGGATTAGTTAAGGGTTTCCGAGAAAAGTCCCGCTTTGACTTTGCAATCCATTTTTGAGCCGTCGGTATAGATAGCTTTCTTCCCCATGCTTCCATTAAGTCACGACGAGAAAACCTACACCGAAAAATTTTAGTTTTAGTTAGAATGTTACTGTGTTCAGTCCAACACCCAGATTTCCTGAGTCTGACTGCGCTACAGAGTTCAATGTTTTTGATACGAATCTTGAGAAGAAAGAGGTACAGGAGAACGACCAAGGCATCTGTGAGACACAACCGTAGACTGTGATGCGTACGCTTGCTGTTCCTCAAACTCGTCAAGATTTTTAAGACTCTGAGCTGAACTTAGAGCCGGCCACCAGACTACTGAGCCATAAGTAAGAGTTGGGCGTACGGCAGTGTAAATCTATAAGAGTAGGGCCATATTTAGAAATATTCCTCATTTTTTGCTACAGGCTTTGTATGTTCTCTGACACGAAGATACCTACTGGAGCGCTGAAGGATAAAGAGGGAGGTTATCCGTTCAAATGGGGAAGATTGAGTTCCCCAAACATTTAAACGCGCCGTGGCTCAATGGTTATTGCGTTGGACTGCTGTGCACCGACCTCCATAATTTATCATGAAAAAGCTTCTCAATTCGCCGTTCGGAGTCGGCCTTCCTTTCCATTCGTGTGAAAAATTCAACACTCATAACATGAATGGTTGCGAGAAGTTAGGCCTTGGCTCATCTCGAGCTGTCGCGCCTGCTAATTCAAACAAAATTCTATGTGGGAATGGCCACACTCTCCGGCGAGATGACGGTAACACAAAATAGAAGAAGAGTGAGACACGCGAGAAAAACTTGGTGCAAGACTATCAAAGGGGAGCCAAGACTTTTGGAGAAACTTGAAGAAAATTAAGGGTGCGCAGACCTATAAGGGAACACAGGATTTAAGTCAATATGGCCAATAATTCTCAAAGCTTTAGATCCAAACTCAAAGGCAGTCTTGGGATATCCTCGGATACGACTTCGTCTAGGGCTAGGCAATTAAGAGCTCACGTTATTCACTGACTGATCCAATATGAACGATTCTGCTGGGGCTGCGTTCTTTCTCATACTTCATGGGCCAAACTGCTCGTAGGTCGCGGTTGGAAAAAGCTTCATGAAACCACTCTAGGCATGTACGGGAATTGGGCAAAGTGATACCAGTTTTGGAAGTTTTTACATCTCTGGAATTTGGCGTCATCTGGTGGTAAGCCGCTGTGACAAACGCTGAGTATAAATAATGCTACCAGCGAATGAAGATTACCACATATTCCACGGCTTAGGACAAAACGTGCTATAATTCCAAAAAAAACATTGCAACTTGTTTGGAGATCGGGAAACGAATAATCCTAACAAACTTTTGGAGATCCGGTGTAGAATAGCCCTACGAATCATCTGCTACTTCGAGTCAGCAGGACCGATTCTGCTGTAGACTTTCGGGTGCTAAATTAGAGGCAAAAAAGCAGAACAGAAATTTGAAATTTTGAATTCGAAAATTTGATCCAATTTGGGAGAAGATTGAGTAGAGGAACCGTGAATTCTGTGAGCTATTCCAAGATGTGGAAGAAGCTTAGAAAGTTGAGCTACACTAAAGACATTGGTTCGGGTATATCGAGCAAATGGATAAAAATACTCCAACCAAGAGGCTCGAGATGACCAGCGGAACTTCGAAACCTCACTTTAAGGACCAAGATATCGTAGATGCTTTGATTTAACGAACTATCAGGAATGTCTCCGGGACAGAACATAGTGGAAATCTAGATGATCTCAACACGTTAGGAGCTGGGAGGTGGGCACGTTAAGTTGAAGTGGCTGCCAGCTGAAGCCAACACACATAGATAAATACTCCCGTTGTGATCTTGGAGGATTCTCCTTCACCTACTCATTAAACCACTTAGAGCTTCTGATGAAGAATAGGACACTTCTAATATCTGCCTTGGTTAGATCGCCTAGATCGTTGTAGAACAAGGCACTTAAGTGAGTTTTTCTTCTATTGGAGAGAGTAGGGCAAGTGTAGAGAAGGTGGATCATAGTTTCCTCCTCTTCTTCGCCCATGCAGCTTCTGCAGAAATTATTTGAAAAGATGCCAAGTGCATGGGTGGCTATTAGACAGTGTCCAGTGATGATACCTATAGTAGCGCTAATATTCAATCTCTTGAGGGAAATTAAATCCTTAGAGGGTTTCAGGTCCAGCTTGGGCCAAATAAGTTGTACTGTACGTTGTACTAACTGTCCACCTTAGATTTGTCCTTTCGAGAGCATCGCGCTTAATTTTAAGTTTACGTGTAATATTGGGTATGCCTAAGATACCATATTTTGGTAATATGTACATTGTTGATATTGAACTACGAGTGACTGATTCCAAGGACTTGATTTCAGCTCAGCTGTCCGAAAAGATGCGAATATCTGAAGCGGCTACACGTTTTTCCATTTGTGCAAATAATACAACACGCATAACATGAATGGCTGCGAGAAGCTAGGCATTGGCTCATTCCGAGCTGTCGCGCCAGCTATTTATTTTTTTATCACGTTTTTCTTTAGCCAATATAAGACTTCTTTGATCGCCATTACTTCCGCTTGGAACACGCTACAGCAATTTGGAAGACGGAAAGAGAGGATGAGATTGAGCCTATCAGAGAAAACACCTCCACCTACCCCTTCGTTGGTCTTTGATCCGTCGGTGTAGAAGTGAACCGTCTCGTCTTCTAAGAATGCGTCCTCCTCCCAGAATTACCTGGAGGGGATTGTAACTACGAAGTTTTTGCCAAAATTCAGTTTGGTTATTTCGTAGTCAATGTTTCTTGGGGAGATTTTGAAACTATTAAGACTGGAGGAGTGGCCGAATTGTTTCCACTGGGATTGTGGACCACTGGCTGATTGTTTTGAGACGAACGGCCGTATTGGCAGCCATTTGCCTGCCAAATATGTCAATAGAAGTCAAATGAAAAAAAATATCTGCTGCTTCAGAGGGTGTTGTGCGAAATGCACCACTTACACACAAACAAGCTGATCGTGCTGATCAAGCTTGTCACGATTGAGGTGCGTAAGTCATAGAACAAAATCAGAATTGAAAATCTGCAACGAACTTTAAACTCTCAAAATCGGATTTGACCGAAAAAATCAGATTTCACCACCCAACTCCTCAATTATGATCAAAAGAAAAAAAATGTCCTCTTGATCTTTCCAGCGATCAAAACTTGATTGACTTTACTTGATCGCGGCCAATTATGTACATACAACTCTGACTGAGCACATTTCCAACACACAACACTGTCTAGACACTTATATCCTCCCAAATCCACTCATTTCCACACTCCACTCCACGCCATGCTTCAACTTCAACTTCAACTTCAACGGCCAAGACCAAAACACTCAACTATGTTTCGAAAAACCACTTTTAATTTGCACCGAAACCAAATCCGGGCCATTTAACCGAGAAGCAACATTCTCTGCGACTCGAGTGCTTAAAAATAGATTCTCGGTCTCGGAGCAATCGCTTAGTAGAGCAACGCATAAAGGACTTCAATCGTCCCACTCTGCGGGCGGTAGGTATTCCCATGCTCATGCAGAGCTGCAGAGGAGCGCGCTGCACTAATTGCACCGCAAAGCGAACAAGAAATGAGAACGCGCATCGGAATGCACGTTCCGAGTGCATTACTTCTGGCGGTGGTTTCTCTGGAATTCCACTTTCATAACATGTGTGCTGGGATGCCACAGCATATGGAGTATCGCATGAAACGATTCCGATTTTGTTTTCACTCTTCATCGTCATACTTGCCTCGCAGAAATGGATCGAATTTCGGAATCCACTGTCGCCACAACAGCAGAGTAATTTAAACGTTCCACTTCGTATTTTTCTGTGGGCTAGGGACAATCACTTAACAAAGGAATTTCGGAACTTCTGACTGTGTTCCATTGTTCTTGAGGAGTCGCGCCTCCTTTTATTTCCCACATATCGCAGCTAGTTAGCAAGTTCACCTTCCGTCTGATATGAGATACGTTCTAGTACGCACCTCTTCCTGAATGCCAACACAAACGTTCAGTGGCCGCTAAAATGGTTCCACTTGGTAAGAGAGAGAGAGAGGGCCACCGACTCACTGGTAAGCCCTGTGCACAATGGTAATGAATAGATTGTATCGTTTACATGGACACCTTTCAAGATACTTCCTATGGGATTGTTTTAGTGCTAGTTCGTGAATTGAATGGCTGCCTCGACATGCAGAGTCGAGTGCTGCAAGAGGCGTGGGTGAAGTGGTGGACATTTGCATCGCCTACCTACGAGCACTACTACTTCTGGTCGGCTGAGATGGAGCAGACCCGCTCCGGAGATGAAACTTAAGTGATGTTTAGCGGTCGGATGCAATTTATTTGTGCATGGATGCACTTAACACCCTTGTTGCGGTGGAGATGATCTTAACCGGTTGCCCTGTGGGGGAGGTGTACTTGACGGTTTTGCTCGGTTGATCGCGGTGGGTTTGCGATTCTGGTTTGTTTACAACGAGGTCGATGGTATTGTAAAATGAAAGGAAGCAGGTAAATTGACTTCATAGGGAGACAAAGTTATGTGTGAGAAAAGATGCATTGCCATAGAGGTGTTAGTAGTCATGGCTTGCTGATGGCAGCAGCCAATAAAATAGGGAACGATTTAGAAAAATGCGCTTTCCACCTCTACGACTTCCATTGTTGCACAACCATTACTAACTTCAGACAAATCGGTCATGTTGCTGATTCATATACTCCAATCCATGCACGTTGTGACAGATGAACTAAAACTATTGCTGCTGTCACTGAGAGGATCACACGAGGCTTGTCGCTTCTAAGACATTCCCTTAATTGGACATCACAAGGACCAGTCTACATCGTTTTATGGTTTCAAAATGTTGGTCTGTGTGTTGCTGTTAAGGCAAGAAAATCGAAGCCGGCGTCGTGTATTCATTGATGGGGTGTTGAAAATTCAATTCAAACCAAATGTTGACGCAACTTTAAGTGAGCAGAGGGCAGTATTTTTTTGACAAATCAGAGCCGCGTGATGCAGCCTTAATCAGCTCAGAGCTCTATAACACGATGGATGACATGCTTTCAGATGAGACACTCGTCCATGCATCTAGACAGCAAGAGAAAGATTTTCTAGGTGAAATCAACGGTGGCGTCTACAGTTTCAATTAGGACGAGCTACCTACAAAGGCTTAGTCGGCATATTTAGTCCAATAAACGCCAGTTTATCCGTCTGCTCATCGTAGGAGTACCCGCTTGAATCTGGTTCTACAGGTTTGCCCCGAATGAATATTTTTCGCAGAATCACCTGTCATGGGGAGAATGATAAACAGCCAAGAATTTGTCCTGAATTTCCAAGTTCGCCGTTCGGAGTGGTAAACAAATTGTAGGTCCCTGCCTTTCGAGCGAAAAATGTCACACGCACAACATGAATGGTTGCCTAGCTGACCGTGGGTTTTCAAGCCAGTTATTGAATTGTTTGTAAAAAAACTGCCAATGCCATAAGCCCATGGAAAGCCAATATAAGAGACTGCAGCAATATAAAAATTAATACTTATCTGTCTTTTCGACTCTCGCGACATACCTGTAAGAAATAGAAAGAAAAAAATATATTTAGACACAAGAAATCGCAATAAATGTCCACAAAATCAAAAAAGTAACACAAACCTGACACAAATAACTTGCATCCAAAAAGGAACACTTTCCAAGCAGGTGTTGCAGCAATATGTCAACAATCGCTTTACGTAAGTGCGCCAGATACCCACCCACTCATAATTGCCGCTGTCACTGAGCACTCAACTTTCGAAACGACAACCAGCCTTGAACATAGGCACACAAGCGCTTAAGACCCCACACAGGCAGACCACTGCCACAGAGCAAAATGCAGACAAACCACAAGACAAACATGACTCAGAACGGTGGAACTTCTAGCACCAGTAAAACAAGTCCAGAGACTACATAAAAAAAACCCCATAAAAGTTAAAACATTCAAAGAAAAAAAAAGTACAAATTACTCAAACACCAGGTAATGGTCCATTTCGTACCCACCGAAGTCGCTGACATTATCGTCCAACTATGTAAATTGCCCTAATATACGCCAGCAGAAGTCAGAGAAGAGCTCATAACAATAAACTTCAAACAATTGCACTGAATGCACACACTGCTTCCACCGCAAGACGTGCTGAATCAAATAAATATTCATGAGTTAAACTTGGAGATTCGCGCGCGAAAAGGGAAATGAGCCAAGGAACGAAAATTAAACCTAAACGCTGCTCACTGGTTCTGGTTTTGGTATTTTTTTCTTCTCGAATTTGCATATCGAATGAACTTTTAATGTCAACGTATGCTAATTTGACATATCACCACTGACACTAACAAACGGTGTGAAGTGAGATTACCGTCAAGTTTTTTCTAATGACCTTTGGAGGGACGTTCATTTCGAAAACTGTCAAGCGCGGTAAAAGACCCTCATAATATCGTTTTCATATTGCATGACAGCTTGTGAGATGTCACTTTACAGAGAAGAATGTAGACTGAATCCTAACGGGTGACAGTTTATGTAATATTTTCATCAGACGGGGAGTGGATTTTGAAAATAATCCACTAAATTCGAAAGGATTTTTAAAATGTCAAGAAAGATGGTTGAATTGTGGAAAATGTGCTGAATTACATGAGAGGCCATGCAATTATGTCATGTTAGAGCCAAAAAATACTATGGAACTGTAGAGAAGTGGTTCAAGTAAGTTAAATCGACCCAATATCGAAGTGCATTGACAAATAATATTTTGATAGCAAGAAATGTCATCGCATGATAAAATTTAGGACAAGTTGGAAATGCTTTTGAAAGTTAACCTCAATAGATGCGTTGAGAGGAACATTTTAATGTCAGTAGCATACGTTTTGGATCACAATCGACTTACCTCTGGTCTGAGGGCCCTTCTCTAGAGGATCACTCCAAACTGTGTATGGAAAACTTGTCAAAATTTTACACAGCAACTGTTATTATGACACATGAAGTGAAGGTGATTTTTCGTTAAAGAAGACTTGAACCATGAAACTCATGAATGACATTTCTGACTGAAGCAGGTTATGTCTGTTTGATGCTCGTGCATCAAATGATATCATTTGGGCAAATTTCTGAGAATGAGATGCCATATTACCTCATGCTCCCGACATTATCTCATTAACTGTGACGATGAGATCAGAAATCAGCAATATCAAGAAAATATGACATTTGTGAGGTCAGTAGAGATCTGACACCAAAACATGCCACTGCAATATACACTGACAGGCAAGCGGATATGACGATGACGCTACAATTCAGGGTGAACCAGGGCATCAAACAAGTTAGCTAAAGTCCTCTTTTACTTGTCTGCGGTAACTCAGGCGAAGTCTTTCTCTACTGTCACTCCAGGTTAGATTCTGTGGCCCTAGGCTTTGGTGTCTATTCTCTCTCATATTCTAGACAAGCAATTGGAAATTGCGAAATATTTTAACGACCAAAGATGTCTTCGTTGCCGCCGTGGGTCAGTGGTTAGTGCGTTGGACTGCTGACCGAGCGGCATGGGTTCAAGCCACAGCCAGGTACATTGTGATCACGACTAGGCTTCTGAGTTTGGTCCCAAATCCCTAGATCAAGGATGAATAACCTAAAAAGCCTATTAGCTAGCTTCTGGTATCAAACAAACTCAAATAATGTGAGATGTTTTCCGTTGTGGTTTTAATTAAAGACTTAAACGCCTAATGCAAGTTCTAATGTAAACAGATCACGCCCCTAACCCAAATGTCAATGCTTCACTTCCAAATATAACCCAATCTCACGCAGTCCCCATGATTCCACTAAATCCTTTCGTTAATACCTACACAATTACCGATCTAATTTAACCGGCTTACACCCGCCCAGTTCTGTAATTCCCATTCTCTCCAACCTCACTGAAGGTGGATATCGTGCCCGATAATCGATAAATTTCATCCATAAAAGTCGCCATAACAGATTTACTCAGGCGCAGCATAAATCAAAGCTCGACGCGACTCGACTCAATCTTGATAAATGGCAACGATTATATCAAAATTAGGTTCTCCTCTCTAAACTGTCACATCCAGCCAACCGCCATAAGCCAGAATCAGGTCACAATTATATTCCGAGACAGATAAAAGCCAGCCTCAAGCCCGCATTTTATGCAAGACAAGCTTTTATCTGTTGTTCCATTCCCTAAGTGCATTCCGCCATACGATTACGGATAAACATTTGCAAATTACCAACTACTGTCAGTTCAATCGGTGGCATTACCTAGACTTTGAACACAAAACGCCCAACTGCTCTGCGGCATTGATGCGACAGTAAACTTCATTTTATGGGCTCTGGTTAACGTTGTTATTTATTCTGGCGACAGTAAAATGTAAATGAGGGGCGGGCACGAGTATCGCATGCAATTTGCTGGTTCATTGTATAATTCATACGTATTGTCATCGATGCGCTTTGTGTTCAAGTGTCGCTGTCATCTTGAATTTTGAAACAAAGCTGTATGTGTCATATGGGTTGGATGTCATCTCGTTACCTTCATGCCATGATGACAATTTGGGGATTTTTTTGGTGTCGAAAATTTCAATGTTTTCCGATTTGTTTTCGAGGGGAACTTCTTGGTGGTTTTGCAATCATGTCAGGTTTGTGGACTTTCATTCGAATTGACATTTAATTAAGTGACATCTGTCGTGTGGAGTTGAACTTGTCAGGTGCTATGACTTAAGTGGAATGTCCTTGGAAAAGACCTTGATTGGGTTTCTTTAATTTTTTTTTTTTTTTTGGAATTTTTGCAGTCAAGTGTGGTATTTGAGGTGACAGGTAACGCATTGATGGTGCTTGGTATTGAAAGGATATCGCGGAGCATCAAAGTAAGAAAGTGTCATTGTGACAGTGGGGATATTTGGGAATTTTCGAGAAAATCTCTTTAAAGTCGCGTCTTGGAACTTTATTTTGACAATAAGTAGAACTCGAATATTGGCTGTAGCTTTTGTCCCAATTTGAGAAATATTAAGCCTTTGTTACGTCAAGCCGCGTTTGTGATTTTTACTGACACATAATATGTCATCGTGGGCATTCATTTCAGGCGGGTCCATGGAATGAGTGCTCGTGTGTTGAATCTCTTCTTGTATGACTACGAGTTCGTTCAATCCAAAATGACGGATGATCACGATCAGTTTTAATCATCGATTTGACGAGTTTCAAGTCTTATTTACACTTCGCGGTATCTTCATCATGGTGTCATGCGTAGCTGTCAACGTTTTGTTATACAAGGTGGCACAAAGGTTGTCACCCGATGTTCTTTGGCTGTAATTTTTTTTATGAATTAAAAACTTAAGTTTTGCTTTTGGATTATGTTTATTTTATGTCTAAAATTTTTTTCCATTAAGTCGAGAAAATGATATCGGCTTAGTGGCCGCCGCCAGAATTGATGACCATTCGAGCCCGATTTATGACATTTTCCATCATTCTTGCCAGAACTTCCGACGGTAGGTCCTCGCATTCTTGACGGATATTGTCTTTGAGGGCTTCAAGAGTCTCAGGCTTATTGACATTGACTCGTGACTTCAAAAACCCTACAAAAAGAAGTCTGGAAGGGTTAAATAAGGCGACGATGATTTTCGATGAAAGGTTGTCTTCCTCGTGGTCGAGATTCAGGATGGCATGAGCCTAGGTTACACGCTCTTGGCGGTCAAAGGCTAACAGCTAATGCACTGTCTGTATTTTGTAAGGGATCACCTTACAGCCTTTCACCAAAATTCTCTGTAAAGACCGCCGATTGATGCCCAATTGCGTGGCACGTCGTCTGGTCTTTCCCCCGGGGTCCTCCTCTGCGACATCTTCAGCCACAGCTGCGATATTCTCAGCAGAACGGCTGCTCCGAGACCGGCCAGACCTGACAGCATCCCGTGTTGTTCCATACTCTCCTAGGCGAGTGGCTAAATGTCCTAGAGTTGGCCCAGTTGGTGTCGGACGACCGGGAAATCTGCGCCGAAATTCACGCTGCGCCAACACCAGCGACGAATTATTCCGCAAATTATTCCGCGTTCTTTAGGAGTATAGCGATTCATGTCTTGTTGACGTGTATATTGTATCCGTTTACTTCACAAATGTCAAAGTAGAATTGACATTTGCCGCCATTTGCAAAAAATATAGCATCTTCCGATAGGGTGATGACTTTTGCGCCACCTTGTAAATAATCGATAGATGCGTTGACGTTTCTGGACGAATTAATGTAGGTACTTGACGTAACTCTGGATCTCCTTGCTTCAATTTTAATTTCTTTGAGAGCTTCTACAAAAGCTAGTGGGGAATGTCAATGTCGTCTACGAATTCTAACAGGTAGACAGATTGCATAAAAATAGTGGCTGTCATGCAATTTTTTTTAAGGTTTTATATTCAAGAAGTCATGTCATCGTGAAAACACGACTATTTTTGACGCTCAAACCCTAATTTTTCCAGAAAGTGTAGGCTCCTCCAGGTCATCAAGCTTCTTAGTTGAGGCCATGCCGAGCTGCAGCTCAAAAACCCAGGAAGTTCATCACTTAGCTAAGGACCATTAAGCATGAAAACTGATGTCAAAGTTGGGTAGGGCCACATTGGAGTTAAGAACAACATGTATTAGGTACATCTGACAACAACAAATGCTTTCCTGTCGGCTTAAGCCAAAGCGGACATGCGTAGGCTCCTCTCACGTTATAAGCCATCATATAGACATGTAGGCAAACAGGCACGCTGCAGACTTCTACTTGAAGAAAACCTGCTTTAACGGGAAGGGTATGAATCAGTGACGTTGACTTTGTAAACGTTGGAAGCGTTTTGCCCATGATCCCCTCTTGGATCGCTCTGATGAAATATTGTTCATTAAGGAACCAATCTCAGGCTTGCAAATTGCAACTCCTATTCCACACCCTTTTCCTCTAATTGATGCAATTCGATTGCAATATCTCTCGCTCTATCGCAATTTATGAAAAACACTTCCCCCCATCGCTTACCACTCAATTATCATCTCTGAGTGCACCAGATACTTCCATTTAAGATAATTACATGTCCCATTCATAGATTTCAATTTGCGCCGCTTCCCCGACGCGAAGTGTAAAATTCCGATTCCGATGATTATCGGCGACTTAATAACAATCCGGCCAAATAGTTTTGAGCCCGAAAGGTAAGCCGTAAGCCGAGAGAGTCCACCGCAAGACATTAATGGAATTACGAAACTCCCAGGCGAACAACTGCCAAGACCACTTAATTGAACGTCGCCTTCGAGCTGGAGTCGGTCGTCCCCTGTGATTCTCACTGCTTGTGAAAGTGTGCAAAATGTTAAAACGTTGTCGTCGGTGGCTGCTGGCGCCGCCGCAACATTGCCCAACAGCCGAACTAAACTCTAATTCGAGACTTGAAAGCCCGCTGTATCTCATACACAGTCGCCGCCTCCCACCTGGGCTACCGTCTACCGACCGGCATCATGCAACTGCTGTACGCATCGGATTATTCGCGCGCGCGAAATTAATTGAACCGCAAATGGCGAAGTCTGCCGCAGCTGTGGCATGTATCTGCGGCATGGATACACATTTTGGGAGCTCGGTGCATGGTGCACACGATTGGTGTGAGTATCTGTTTGTTCGCATGTCAACGACGCGACGGTCCTGAGATAAATGGGACGAGGTTTCACTTTACCCACAGACCGCGAAGATGCAGTTGACTTTTGCAGCGATCCCCTGTGTGTGTGGGAGTTACTCGTATTCGAAAATAAATGCCCGTAAATGGTTAACCTCCCAGTTGGGTCAACAAAAACGCAAAGCGGTTCGCTTGTGCTTCTTCTTCGCGATGCACACAGTCTCCTGCGATGCACTTAAACTGCTTGACCGCGCACAGCAACATGTTGCACACTGTGCTGTGTGAAGTGTGTGTGTTTGTCTGATTTATTGAAATTGTTGCTCAAAACTGTTTACCGTTTTATTATTCAAATCACACGCGTGTGAAATATGGTTTCGTATCGTGAACTCGGTCCCGCACAGGTGAGGGATGTGAGGCGCCTTTGCGAGACGCCGCCGCACCGTGGCCAGTGCCGCTCTTTGAATCGCATTTCAGATTATTAATGACTGTGAAATGGTGTTGTAAACATTCTCGAATGAGTGATTTGCGGCACGGATGCGCTTGATGTTGGATTCGTTTTTCTTTTTTTTTGTTCTCTTCGTGTGAAAACTTCGTGACGCGATAAAGATGTGGAAGGGGGTGGGGTTTGGGCTGTGGGGGGACTTTAAGGGAAGAAAAATAGGAAAATACACCGCGGTATGTTGCAAGAGGGCTTTTGTAATACAGAGGTGACAACTGGAAATATGTCGTGTGTTTAGACGGAGGGGACGTGTCGTGCGACATTTATTTGACGACATGACATGGGCTCTTGGAGCGCCTCCACAGTGTGGTGAACACTCAAGGTGGTTTTTGAAAATCTGTGGAATAAGCCGACAGCACTTAGTTAGGCAGGCAACCACTTCCACTTGTTCACGGAGAGAGTGGAATTGTTTCAATGCATTCAACTGTCAAGCAGACGCCTTAAAGTTAGAGTGACTATTAGACCGCGAAAGAGATGAGTTCGAATCCACTCACAAAACCAACTATGGACCAAGTGACAACATCAAGTTATGATATGCGAATCAAGGATGATCCCGAACTACCATTGGAAGTCTATGTTCGGATACCACATGCCCCTGGATAACAGAGCGTTATAGACGATGAAGAAAATAAATAGCTCACTCGACAGTTCGAGGGAAACAAGGCGTAGCTTCTCGTGGAAATTCATGTTTTGCACGCATTGAAAGGGCGTCTAGTCACGACAATGACGGACAACAGACAACAGACAAGGCGAGACGACAACTGACAGACCTAGGAAACGGGTTGGATTAAAAAAAGAGAAAAGCACTCCCACAGTTTTTTTTACCTGACGAGCACATTGCAAGATTTCACATCCGCCTTCTTTAGGAAAGCACGTCAAGGCGAGCATAGTGGTAAACAGACAGCGTTGATCGCCATTGATGACTGTCGCCTTAGTCATGAGCACTAGAAGATTTTGAATCGCAAAATAGATCTCATCCTTCTCTCCTTGTGGAAAAGTGATTCCTCTAAGCCACAGAGGTTGCCTGCGACGACGATGGTATTGTTACTTTTCTAAGGACCGCTGTGGCCGCCGAGAAAAATTCTTGGAACGGTACTAAGCCTGAGGTTGTAGGCTAGAATGAGATCCCGCTCAGACGAAAAGCTCGAGGCTGGATCCCCATGGAACCTAGCAGCCCGCAGGATGTTCTGCTTCCCATACAGAGTCATAATCCTAGCTTTCCGATTCACAAGTGAACAATCATTAAATGCGAGGTGGTTGAGGACAACGGAAGGTCAACAACTCTTCTAAATTGGGCCAAGAACTTTGTTATTGTCTAAAATCAAACTGGAGGATAGCACTGGATCAGCCACCACTGCCTCTTTATCATTCGCATGACTGTGATACAGTCGTCTGGGTTAAACATCAGCTCCTATACTGTGCTCACGGGGTTTTGAATACTCTTATGGGTGAAGAGTACTGGTTCGAAACTCAGATAATATTAAATTTCAATGGTGTCCGAGGGTTGTGTATAGACTAACTGGGGACAGTGTGGTGCTTGTCATTGCTATAATTTGCAGGAATTTTTTCTAATCTTCTGATGTCATAATCATTGTCCGCTCAATCAACTCCTTAAGCCATGACAGTCTTACTGCCAGTGTTAGGCCTTTGCAGTAGAGTCGACATCATCTTTTATAATTAACTGATTAAATTTATTCAAGAATTTTTTCTTAACACCAGGAGTTGAAGCGTGAC
Organism: Matsumyia berberina; assembly: GCA_917880715.2. Taxonomy (NCBI): domain Eukaryota; kingdom Metazoa; phylum Arthropoda; class Insecta; order Diptera; family Syrphidae; genus Matsumyia; species Matsumyia berberina. Next base: position 12,063,784 of record OU862870.1, read on the forward strand.
AAGCTTTCCCTGACATTTTCTGTCTCAATTTTAAATAGTAGAACATTAGGCATTCCCACGGATTCACTACAACGACGTATCAAGTTAAAACATAATTTTCCTACAAAACCTGTCCTAGATGTCCCGTTCCTCGGGACCCAAGTATGACAAACTACCTAACCTCTCCTCGAACATCACTTTAACGCATTTTTGCACACTTTTCTTCCCACAGTTACCTACTTCCCTGAGATTTCTCTCACCATGCAAATCAGAAGCCATTTGCGCATGGAAAGAAAAAATCTGACACGTTCAAGTTCCATTGAAAAATTACCCGCTGTCACAATGACATTACCGGAGTTTGCCACCGTTTGGCTATTTGCAAAACCATTCTCAGCACCACTGACAGCCAACACGGATATTCAAATTGCCGCCAAGGTACCTACCTTCCTCCGGTAGGCCAATCCACTGCATGCATCTGTAATGTTCAAATGGTCAAGATGACAAGTCTTGCTGCTTGCTATGCACATTTACCGCTGTCCAAGTCGAAACATTTATTCACACTCCGGACGGAACGAATTGAATTTACATGTTTTGCATTTTATACCTTTTGGCTGGGGCAGTAAACACCTGCGTGCGAAATGCCATTTGCGGATTCTTTTCTATCTCTGCCTTCGTGGGCTAAGGCACACTTGTTTTGAGCGGATATCTAACATGGTTCATCAACAAAGGTCACTGTTGACCCTTTAACAGGGAGGCGCAAAGAGTTACCTCCGTCTTAGCTTCAATTTTTGACGTTTTTATACCACTCAAGATTGTCATGTCTCTCACAGTTGCAACTCTCACAGTTGCGCTCAAAATTTGCTCCCCAGCAAGACCAACCATTGGCTTCTTGGGCGTCGAAAACCCCCCATGAATCCACGTAACTACCTCTCACGGTGATGATCATGTCTCCAGATGTTCAGACATTCCCATGACTCTCGATCACCATCGCGCATCGGCATCGGCATCATCGTCGTTTGTGGGATCGCTTGTGTGTCCAATGTCCATCTGTTCGCATGTCTATCCATCGATCTATGGTCTTGCATACTTGAAAGGTTCTTCAGCTTCAGGAGAATTCCGATGAATTCCACGCTACGTATTGCCCATGATTTCCGAGTATGACGTCTCAAGGTATTCGGTGACTGTACACATCACCGTTTGTTACGTGCGCTGTGCTCGACTACACCGATCGTTGAGTTCTTCACCACCTGGCCAACCATTTACGATAAATTCTTGACATCACAGCCGAGGTTGTAAAAAAATACATGATTGCGATGCGATACCTATTCCATTCCACTTGGGGAAGATATTTTTTTTTTTTTTTTTCATTCAACTGCCATTGACTTCGCTCCACTCTGCGGTGTGTTCCGTGTGGGAAAGGCAATAAAAACTTAATTTTAGCTACGGATTCGTGTAAATATGGATGAGACCCGGTTATCTTATCACATGGAGTCGGCCGACGATAAGATTGGATAGCGAGCGGGAATTTTTCCACCTCGTTGTGGGTGAATTTTTCGTTGGAAAAAGAGCGAAAATTACATATTTGCGGGTGTTGCTCAACCACTGAAGGCCTTGCCTTGACGCATTGTGGATTAATTTGCCTGCTGTCCATGGCCAGGAATGACTTCAGTAAATTTATTCTGCTTGCGTCCCTAGCTGATGACGATGACGATGATGGTGATGATGGTATCACAGTGTAATTGCAGCTCTTTGCGACGCAACTGGAGTAAAGTGTTGGAGACTACCGTCTGCCATTGATGGTATGTATTCCAAGAGGTGCGTTTGCGTTCTTCGGTGGTGGTAAATTATCACACCATGGGTGCTTCATTTCAATCGAATTTTGATTGTCAGCCGTTTATGGGGTTTTTTATCGGGCGCTCTGTGCACTTCAAGTTGTACGTTTGGCTGACGTGCCTTGTGTCACCCAGTAGTGTGGGCATTTTTTGATTGAGGGCGGCTGAGTGGCGTCTAATCTGGTGAATGACGGAATGTGCATTTTTATGGCATTTTTTGTGGGATGATTGTGTTTTTATTGATTTTTAACGGAGTTCTGGAAATTGTGTCGTGGATGTAGGTATCCAATTGGAAAAATGAGGTTTGGGAATAGTTGGACGATGTGTCCTCAGGTCCTTAAGTGGGGAGAAAATTGTGGAATCACTAGGTGCACACTTGGAGTGCTCAGGAGGTCTTTCACTTGCACAAATTCTACGGCCCCGTAAAGAAATAACATTCTTCTGTCAGCGAGAGTAGACAGTATCTCATTGAGGAACCTTTTGCTGATTCTTACAAGTCTTGATCGGCTTATAGCCTCATAGCCTGAATGCCTGTCTGCTTGTCGATGAAGGTAGCAATTGCGCGTACGACGACGTCAATTTTTACAACCTAGCCGTGATACCAGCTTCGAAGTCACTGCTATTTATTCTAAAGGAGTGGTTCAATCTCAGGGCTTTACAGGAAACCCCGGCTAGCATTGCGACGTCCATCATACACCTGTCAGTGTAGACGGCCACTTCCTTTGTTTGTGACTTATCGACTTCTCCAGTCATTTGTGTCCTGTCCAATGTCACCATGGAATGATATGAAGTGAACTCTGCCCTTGCGCCACAAACGTAATACCGGCGGAAGTATTAAGAGTTTTTACTGAATGTGTACAATAGTTGTAAGCCAGCTACAAGACACAACGCTTAGTATTGATTAGTGAAGAAAAATGAGATCAGGCCTTCCCTTTAGTAAACAGACCTCTGGGTTTGCTGTATATGGCCAAAAAGCTCATGAAGAAAACAATAAAGATGCGATTGACGGAAGCTATCTGAGGGCATTACTGATTCAGAAAAGGCTACTCCAGAATAGGGACATGTGAGGAAGTAAAGAAGACCGCCCAAGTGGTCCAATAGGGCATTCACCACCAAAAAATCGTCCCGTTTGCAGCTATCGACGTAAATCTCAACGTAAATGCCTTTGACTCAGACAGATGGACAGATTTGCTAAATGTACTTTCCAACACCTAAAGGATGTCTTAATATCTCCTGCAAATTGTAAAGGACTACTTTAAAGACCGAGAGCTGTTTCACGATACCACAGATGGACCCAACAGAGAAGTAAGCCCTTACGGACCAGCGCAGGGTTAATTCCTGAGACCTAACCTGTGGAATATCTCCATCGATGGGATTCTCGGTATGGAGATGATAGAAATCAGCTTTCTGGTTGGGCATGCAAATATTATAAAGCCTTTCCATTACATTGAGTAACGGTGACCGATTCCAAAGCGAAGGAAGCTTCCCACATCGACGTTTGCAATCCTCCTGTTTGGTTGCAAAATCTGGGCCAATGTACGAAGACGTGGATCTCTTCGAATGGTTAGGTCTTACTGAACGGAATTTATTAGAAGAGAGCAAGTTCGTTCACGAACACTAGCCAAAAATACGAGTGGCAACTGCAGAGACGAAGAAGTTCACCAAGAAAGAGTGGCAAGGACAATGAAATTCAGAAACAGGAGTAAGATCAACTGCAAGACTGAACAGAGACATGGGAAGTTAACTACTATGTCACCCAGTTACCAGCTGGACATGACGATCTTAATGCGCCTCCTGCTTGAGAAAAAAGTATTCAAGGCGAAACAGTAACACTACGTGCCTTCTTCATGAAGGTCTCCACGACCACATTTTCCAATATTTCAACTTGAACTTTAAATCTGCATGGCAAACTTAATAGCCACACTAAATGCGGCAACAAACTAAAAAAGGATTTAAAAAAGAAATCAATCACGTTTACACGTACCATACCCACCACCATACGCCAGACCACAATCCACATATCACGATGTTCATAGTCGCGACACAACACTAAATCACTTGGTCCCCGTTCACGTCGCCGGTTCACACGATTCCATTGTAATTGACGCTAATTTCGACGGATATACGCCTTGCGTTCGGTCAATTTAACCATCAACTGGTTGGTTATCCTTGAACTTGATACCAACACCGTCAGTGGCGGCGGCAATGGTTCCGCGGCACGGTGGTATAATGTCAAACAGTTCGCATTCGTTTAACTTTTCTCGTCTCTTTGTCTTGTAGCCCACACCTGTGGGCTTGAATGTCAATATTTACCTAATCGTGTCGACTACTTTTGGGAAAGTACTCCACAGTGGAGGGGTTTCCAGATTGTCACTGGGCGTTCTGTTTGTCCATCTATGAACACTTTGAAACAGGTCTTCTCCATCGACAAATTTTGGTCACTACTGTCTGTGTCAATATCAAATGACATCGAGAGTGTCATAAATATGACACCAACCTAACGAAAAAAAAAAAGTGTTTTTCGGTCAATAAACTGAAAAAAACTATTAATGAACATGAAAACTGACACCACGCCTGCCCCCTTGGGCTCCTTTTTTTTTTCCATTTTTTTGAGGTGCAACTGGGTAAATAATCGAAAAACCACAAATGCAACATGGGAACAAGTTTCCTCACGCAACACACATGTGAATTGCATTTGACGTTACATAAGCATTTTGGGTGTGTGACAGTTCAAGTGACAGCGGCGAGAGGTGAAGTGAAAGACAATATTGACGCACGCATTCGAAAATGGAATCGAGAAACAGACCGAAACCGTAGATCATAAAATATTGACAAAGGCGCACGCAGAGTTGGAGATGGTCCAGTGTACAGAGGGATGCCGCAATCTGGAGACACCTTCCGAAAGTGTCTGCGCTTTTGAAGTGTCCAACTTGGGCGGCGGCGACACTGTGCTTCGGGAAGTGAATTTTTATTTTGATGTTCTCTGTTCCATAGGCGGGAAATGACATGTTCCCGTTGACGCTTTATTCGCGGTGGGCGAATATAATAATTTTTATGTCATTTCTGATTAATGTCGATCGGTGTTTCGATGACAGAACTAGATGACTTGACAAAATAATTGGTCGAAAATTGTGTAACGGGGGCCTTATGCAATTTGTTGTGTCAAAAATGATATCAAAAGGGTATCTATGGCGTTGATGAAATTATTTTGAAAAATTATTAGAAAAGCTAGGGAGTTTATGACAGGGAAGCTTGCAACAACTTGGGGTCTTAACTAAATAAATGTCAGATTTGTTCGACTTGTCATTGTGACATCGATGAATTCAATGGAATAACTCAGGGTTTTAGAAGAAAGTTCATTTTCAACTCCTTAGCTTGACAGCCGAAATATCTTTCCATTGAACTAAGTAGGTTTTGACTTCTGAAATAGTTGTCTTGAGAACTTCCCAGGCTTAAGGCACTTGTTTCATCAAAAGTTATCGATGCAATGACCATGCTGAGACATATGATTTGAATTTAAATTAAGAGAGCTACTAGATAGCTGGAGCGTAGCTTAAGTGAGTGGAATCCTTTAAAGGTCGGTGATTCTTACCCAGTCACTCTCAAGTGTGCCTCCTTGAATTTTAGAGCAGATTACATGATTAACGTGGAACAAATCTTACTTTACCTTACCTTGCTGATAGACCAAGTAACGCTATCAGACAGGGATGAACACCTGATGTTCTTCATCATCATCACGGCAAACAAGACCAATTGTTTAAGAAAGTCGAAAGAAACCAGACATCTGTCAAGCTAACGACGAATAAGACCACCTTCACAATGCGACTCAAAAAAGAACGCTGGCACAGAAGTCAAAGGGGGTGAGAAACGGCAATTACATAGGTCAATCTCCACTCCCTCGACGTCCAATATGGTTCCTTTCAATCATCCGCATCTCAGGACCTTTCCGACGTTCTGAGAAATGAACTCCTCCTGTCAGCCCACAAAGCCCTCGAGCTCTAGGTCCTCCGCGAAAAAAACGGCTACGCTCCACGGATACTGAAAATTTATCGAAAAGCTTACCTTCACTAGGAAGCTATCAATTGACAGGAATCTGTCAGTTCATAACTGGAGTGGAGGCTACGTTCTTGGAAGCCATGGTGGTAAAATGCGAAAACGCCGATGCTTCCAAAGCCTGCAACTTCGACGAAGTCGCAAGGCCGAAAGGTATACAAGTTGTGGGTTACATCAACAAGGAGCTCTATGATTTCCTAACTCACTGTATCCGCTGACTTGGCGACATATGTATTCAGTTGTGGAAGAAAAATCTATTCTCAAGCTTTTCGCGATGTTGAACCAATCTCAACTCGACACCGCGTGGGAAAGGAGGCAACCTGGACACCCTAGGATAAGTTAAAAACTAGGGATGGAGGTCAATGTCAAGTCTAGACACTTCTGCACTCCAATTGACTGCTAAGATGAACTCACTATGAAAGTCATTTAAGTCTCTAAGAGGACTTTGCATAATGTTGTCACAGTTCCTCTGCTGCTCTACAAAGTAAGGGGACGGAATATTCTCGTCTGCTTGTCAGTTTTTAAACATGTTTTTAAACAGGTTGAATAGACCCAGTGCTTCAAGCTATAGAACATTCTCACCCTTTGCTGCAGAGGTAGTGATACAAAAAGACTTCGCTCGAGAAGGTAAGTGAAAGTTAGTCGACACAACTAACTACGGACGGTACAGATTAAAGAGGATCTGGTTGATTAGGACTAAGAATGTGAACGTCCTGCCCAAAAGTTTTTGTCTGCCAAGAGCTACATATGTAGTACTAGTATTTTATCAGCAGCTACCAGGGAATGAGACTATAAGGAGGTTCAAGACCTCAGTGGTTGTGTTTTAAGGCGTTCTTGGTGTAAGGATTCTTTTTTGAATAGCCTTAGATTTATTTTCCTGAATTTAAAATTCAAGACAAAGCCCATGTACTTAAGGCACTCCTCCGATCGACTGGCAGAGTAAGGAGGTTGATTCCTTCTTTAGTTTCCCACCGAATAGCTCTCCATTCAGCGAAAAAAGCCAGCGTTCTAGGATCTCACAGCAGTAAGAATTGCTTGCTTGTTCAACGGGGAGCTTTCGGCAATTAAAAGAAGAATAAGATCACGATGATTGCTAGGCCTTTCAGTGGGGCATTCTCCTAAGGCTCTACATCGCCAATAGGTCCCTCTATACAATGGTTAGATCTTGGCTGGTAAATATTATCTGACCATCATTGTCTGATCATCACTCTGGTTAAGGAGCCTATTTGCTTGAGGAAGGAGCAGCTAGAATGCTACACTTTGGAATGCAAGCATTTGATTCGAGGTAAAAAGACTGTGGAGCTAGAGGCTAGACTTCCAGCTTTATAGTTTTCTAGAGTTCTCTTAAAGAATAGGATCTACTTTGCGGCTTTGTCATTATAAAAGGAATAAAGGCATCAACCACCTTAAGGGTGACGAACTTTCTCATCAAGTTTAAATCTAGTCGGACTTCTTGAAGTGACGATATAAAAGCCGCGTTAAAGTTCTCACTAAAGTGTGAGTTGACCTTAACCAAGATTTCGATGGATGCGCTTAGAGCAGCATCGCTCTGTTTTGAATTCTTATTTGAGGGTAAAATTTTGTTTTCACGAGTAGCTGGCCTACGGCAGAATCCAATAAAAAAAAATAGCTGGCGCGACAGCTCTGCATGAGGCAAGGCCTAGCTTCTCGCAACAATTCATGTTGTGCGTGTTGTATTGTTCGCATGAGTGGAAGGGACCTGCAATTTATTGCTGACTCCGAACATCGAGGTGAGAAGCTCTTTCATGACAGATTATACTCCCGGAGGCCTGTCATTCCCCGACGAGAGGTGGTGCCGCGAAAAATGTTCGGTGGACATGGCTGGAGCTTGAACCCACGGTGCTCGGTCAGCAGTCCAACACACTAACCGCTGAGCCACGGCGACCACAAAACCCCATATTACCACTAAAAGAGACGGGATATTAAAACTGAAGATGTGAAGATATCCGGAATGCGCAACTCGTAACTTACGAGGATTGCGTTATAAATCCTCGTCGCCTCGTCACCTTACCGGTTTCAAGGAGAAATAACAAAGTTCAAGGCTGGTCATATTTACTTTGGGGTCATGTTCCAAATTTTTGTCCAACACCCCTCTACTAACTCACATTTTGTCTAAAATTTCCACCAGAAAATCCCCACAAATCCATGATCTACTTCAATACTTAACGCGTTACGAAACCTCTCCAGAATTGTCGACATCACATCCCGTCCCATCAACTGATAGTCACGCTGAAAACTCGTTCCCACAGTCCGACGGACACTATCTCGACGAAATCAAACCAACTTCACTGCAAGAGGGACAATGAATTGACTCACTCAATGTGGCGACCGAAGTGCGCCAGAGTCTTGACTTACAAAATAGAGCACTCTGGTCAGAGATCACCATTAATTACTGTTACAAATAAGTAACATTAGACGAAGCTAGAAGCTCCCAGAGATTACCCCACTGATTGCTTGTAATCCCACAAAAGCACCCGAGAGTACACACTAATTTCCATGAATGATTGTCATTCTGGTTGGGGTGGGACCGCGCGTTGATGAAATATGTAAGCGTCCCGATAAGCATCTTCCGCCACTCGATTATTCTCTATAAGTTCCGCGTGCGCCTTCAAATTGGATTAAGAGGCGTCTCCATCTCGTCTCGTCAAGAGTGAACTAATTAATTCCTGATTAACATGGCAAAGTGAAAAGCGACTCCTTTCATCGACGGATGATGTATTCGTATTGCTGCGTCAAGATTGGAAACTCAAACAGAGTTCAAAGCTTTGAAAGGCAGATCCTCATCGGTTAAAGGCGAGGAGCCCCGCACACACACACACACTTTTGTTTGGGGGTTCTGTTTACAAGTGCACGTCCCGCGACCCGGAGAGGTACCATAATTTCAATTAAACGGTGTTTGCCGCCTGTGTTTGCTTTAGTGTCTGCACCGAATAGACTTGCAACGTCCCTACCGTTGCCGTACTGATTTGTTTGCACAGTCTTGGCACAAAAAATGGGGGCACATGGGTGGGAGAGTGTTGATGTTTTGCTTCCTTTCACGACTCGTGGGTGGCAAGACATGCCGCAGACAGGGATTTTTATTGGTCGTGAGGATGCATAGACCGATGGAGGTGGTCACGTGTTTGCCATTCCCAAATGCATGTCTTGTTGAGAGAATTTGTTGGGTTAATTCCATTTGCAATTGAACGAGGCGTTGGGGGAGCCGTGCAGATGAGTTGATGGGGTACGTTAAATTCCGGAGCTGACTTTTATTCATATGAAAGCAAAAGGATATGAAAAGGATTTGAGTAGGCAAAGGTGAATGAATGCAATGACTGAAATAGTTTTGAAGACAAGCTGGAGAAAGTGGATGGAGTCAATGAATTCTTGAAGAATTCAGCCTTAAGGACTGCATTTTGCATTTAGGATCGTTCCTGCGGTTCAGTGGTTGACTACAAATAGAGATATATGCACGTCATAGACTCGATTTGTTAACCTTTCTAGCTTTGCGGAGCAATCGCAGGACTTTCGCACAAAACATGTTTAGCGGCTTCTGGACAAAGCCGGCAGATATCAACAGGACTCATGACCAACTTTCTGAAGCGGTCCTTGAAATGCAGTGACAAGTCTGTAAGAAGCATGTAATCACTTTGCTCAACAGGTCTTTGAGAAGGGAATCGTCGTTCCTAGGTTAGGTTAGGTTAGGTTAGGTAGATGGGTTCGCGAGGGCAGTTAGAAACTTCTGCGCTTAGTTCGTATAGACCCATTGTGATGTGCATTGAGTCAAAAGTATGCCTTCCTCGCCAAGAAATCACTCTCCAATTACCCTATGGTTTCGAACCACCTTGAGGCTCTGATGAACCTACAGACGTCCTTGACAGGTGTGTTGGAAAGATCTTCAATATCCTGAACGAATCTGCTGTTCTGAGGGATCAGCTTGCTCTAGGTCTGTCTATTTATTTCTTTTCAGTTCATCAGCTCTCTCATCCTCGGGTACGACCGACTGTCCAGCTTAGATTAACCTCATGCTGTGTGCCACGAACACTAAGCTCTTCTTCATGACATCACTTACCCAGCTTCGATTTTACTTGATGAAAAAGGGGATATCATTGGGTGGTATTGCCTTCATCGGAGTTTCACGGGACTACCGCTAATTTCACACTAATTTCCAGCCATCTTTTCTGCTGATTCTCAGGGTGCTTCGTGCCGCAGATTTCTGTCCAATGAATGCAGGTTGAGAAAAGAGTTTAGCCCTGCTTTTGGCGTGGTTCTCATAGCGCTTGCAGCTGCAATACTTGTCAGTATTTGGATTTACGTGATGGCAGTGAGGCTTGCCCCGCACAAGGCTGTCATAAATAAGAAAAGGCCTCGTATAGAGCCATAGCCAGCTTATGGCTTGCTTCCATTTCTATTTTGAATGTTTGACGGCCCGAGCAGAAAGCTATTGTGGACCTCTTAGTTCTTTCGTTGATATTCAGTTTCCAGGTCAACTTTTCGTCAAGCACAAGTGCCATGTAGCTTCCACTGTCAGAGGTCTAAAGGATTCCCCAAAACTGGGGCCTAGATTGTAGTTTAAAGTTGTAAAGGGGGTATCCAGTCGTCTATTACTACCGGCCTTCTCTAATTTTCTCATGAATTTAAGCTCGCTTATGAGGCCGAAGATGCCTCAGGTCCGGCGCTGAAACTGAAGGTGAAGACCTAACCTTAAAACCCAACCAAAATGCAATTCCAATTCTTTGAAACATTCTTCGAGTTCAATCGCAGTTCTTCGATGGCGACATCCTGTCGTCTGGGACTCCGACCAATTGAAACTCTCAATCTATGCCCTTTCGGCCGATTTAAATCATGCCCCATCTCCTATCTTGATCAATTTTTTTAAAAATACACAGTTTCGTTTCCTCCCCACATGATTAATATCGCACTACGATGTCATGATGCCAAGCAATTTTGAGTTCGGAAACTCCTAGCGCTTACTCATTGCCAGTGAATTTCCTCCGCAGGAAAACACATTCCCCATGTCTGTCTTAAACAAAAAACAAACAACATCATCGAAATGAAAAAAAAAAAAAGATGATATACGCTATGATACGCAGGCATATTTATGTTCCATCCACGTGTTGTCAACATCGGATTTATGCTTCGGAAGGAGACACCCCCAGTCCGGTCCCGTCGAGAAATCTTTTGGCAGCATGTCATGCTTTTTTTCTCTTGGATTCTCGGCACGACTCGGCGTTCCAAAAAGGCCAATCTCGCACGACAAACTAATTTGCCAGATCGTATTATATTAATGGATCGTCAGGGTTAATTGTCGCTGTCATGTCAGCTCTGTCATTTGACTGATCCACACGAGAAGAGTATTCCACTGTCTCCGTGTCTATTCCAGTGGTTCTGTCAAAAAAAAAGTGCGCCCTTGTTTCGGTCTTAGCTGACAGATAATTTAAAATGGTGACTTTTCAACTTCATCTATGTATCTATGGGTGCTTTGCCCTAAATCGTCTCATGGTAAATTTATAACTTAAATCAGCGTGCATAGTGGCTCCATTTCCGAATGACTGCATTTTTCATCGTCCCCTCACCCTCTTTCTCTTGCACTTTCCAGCTGAAAGAAATGACATTTCGTATTTTTCTCGTGTGTGTTCAATTTTTTGAAGTTCCAGATACCGAAATGAGATTTATGGAAATCTATCTTTAGCCAGTGAAAAACAAAATGCATTGAGGGCGACATTAATAATTTGAAGAACAAAGTTTTCTGTCAAAGTTTTGTATTGTATCAAAGTTTACTGTCAAACAACACCTTTTGGCGTAGGACAATGTGACACTTTTGATGGGAAAATTTATTATACCGTTAGGTATACATATTGTGCGACATTTTTATGACACAATTTGTCATCTCTCGGAAGGTACTCGCGGAAAATGCGTTTATTCATGTCGTTTGACGATTGTGGAGATAAGTGTGTTGCTGAAATGGATCTTATCTCAATCACGTAACTGGGCTACTTACAATCGTTGACGTTTGGATAAAAATTAAACAGGGAAATACTACGATAGTATTCGAGATAAGATATGCATGCTGTGATGCAAAATAAATTTGTTTTACTTCAAGTCAACAAGGAAGAGTGCTGTTGACAGTTCGTTGTTATTTGCGTGATGTAAATCAGAAGGAATGTGCTACATTTTGGCGCAATTTTCATCATCAGCGAGCACGGACCAAATAACTGTCATAAGAAGCGAAATAGTCTGTCATTATGAGTTTGTAAATATGATGTCCACTAAAACTGACTGTATAACCTGGGGTACAAACATATGCGTACATAATGGTGGAGAGGAGCGCCTTAAATCAGCACAAAGTCAAGAAACCCTTGCAGAGACATAACACTGACATTTGATTGATCATATGACTTGGAAAGTTGGTAATGATGTCAGAATATTGGAAGAAATATGTACTACGAATAGTAAGGAATGGCAACAGCACCAAATTGTCTTTAATTAGTCTAAACACTACTCTTGGATGCCCCTGAACCTCTTTTACCCTCTGAGACCACTACAACAACAGGGTCTTCTTAAACACGTCTTACAGGCCGAGATCGTACTTGTGTGTAAGGTTGCCATTTGGTCGAAAATTCAGTCGACATACATATGTACATATGTACATGTGTAAGTGTAAGTACAAAACGGATCGATACTCCAATTTTAAATCTTTTGCAGACCACAGATAAATATTTTCCACCAGTCCCTCTGTAGAAAGCCCTGTTCCCTTCAGAAACTCCAAACGCACTGATTGAATGAAATTTGGTCAAATCTTGAACTTAAATCTAACAAAACACCTGATTCACGAATCTATTCGATTAAAGCACTGAAGGCAAAGGCCCTGGATCTTCTGAACAGTGTCCCTCAGTTTCATCGATAATACTTCAGAAATTCCTGGTGCTGGTACTCCCTTATGACATTTACGACTCAACCCCATCACCTCGACCTTGAGAACGTTTTGAGTAGTATATAACGAAATGATAGGCGGAATACTAAACACCGATAGACTTCATCACACCAATGCCAGTGTACCCAGATCGTACCGCAACCGGAATGCGATGATTAAAGATAAAATTACGACCGAAGTTCCAAAGAACCTTCCACCTCCCTTGTGGACTTAATTTCACACGACTCCTTGGGCCAGTCCGGGCAACTAAAGGGGAAGGATGTCCAACTCCCCACAGCTTCAGGGATGCTAGCTCCTGCATGTCCTAGCTCGTCGGAATGGATGCAAACTAAGTCATGAATCAGCTAAGGGTTCTAGAACTATTAGACTTTCTCATCCGTGACACTCAAAAAAGATCCCCACAGCCTTATAACCAAATTTGTGGACAGAGGTACCCCCTTAGAAGGAGTTATCTCGCCTCTCCTATGGCTCCTACGCATCAACAATATTGACAAAACTGGAATAAGGCATACTACGGTAACCCTGAAAGAGCTTTAAAGAGTGACAGATTTATGCAAGCTCTTGCAACCAGAGTGAGAGGCAAACGTCCTATCTTCCCTGTACTGACAATTTTTGTGGGACAGAGTATAGTCACGTATGCGGACGGTATAGTACAGCATTTTAGTATCGGGAACTTTTCCTTCAGTGATTATTGGAATCAGAAAAGGGGCCCTGACTCCCATATGGACTTGAACCACAAATTGTGGACTTCGCGTCAAATTCCCACGTCTTAGCAACCAAACACTTCGTCTTTCCTCCAGTTCAAGCTATCTCAAGGGTTAAGTGAAAACTAAATAGACAACGCAAGGTCCGAAAAGGATATGACGCCTTCTCCAACTTCAACGTAAGGGAATTCTCTTTATGTTCACAGCCGTAGTTCATTCTATTCTTGTCCGCCCGCTTTAAGTTATCCCTCAACATCGGAGAACTTAGCAGAATTCAAAGAATAGCTGGGATGGAAATCATAGGTGCTCTGCGGTTAGGCTCTCCATCCGCCCTCTTTTTTCCGGACGCTGTCCTCTTTTGAAAGAAGACTGGAGACGTTCGGGGGTATTTTTGAAATCTGTCCCAAAGTTTTGAGAAGTTGCATCATCACTTGGCGAAATGGTCGCAGATGAAGTGTAGATCTTGACCGAAGCGAGTGCGAGAGCAGTTGATGGCTCTTACTCGCATTTAATTGCTGTTGAGCGCAGTGAGTGAGTACCAGCAATGCTGAAACCTCCACAAAAAATAAAAACAGAAAACAACCAAATCCAGCGCGTGAATCTTCACTTGTGTCTTTACCGTGTGTCTGGGGTTATGGAGGCAATGTTCGAGTCATTGTTCATAACATCTAGTTTTTTTAAATTTCTGATAGCAACTTTACCTGCAGTTAGTCCCAACTGATGCACTTAGCGTGCCCTTTCTGCCCATGGACCTTCATAATAAACATGTGATTTCCAGCAGTACAATAAGGCCTAGAGAATTTGGTTTCTCGTCCACAAAAGCAAATGGTCGTAGCAAGGCTCTTGAATTGCTGTCTACTTGTTTGTCCTCGGCCGTAACGCATTACACGGCACCTAAGCTTAAATTCACTGAAAATAGCCGAGTCCATATTCCGATGATGAAGGAATGGGATAACAGCTCACTACTATCGAAGCACCAACAATGGCTCCAAGGTGGAATGCGGTGTTGGATCAGGTGTCTTCTCAGCGAAACTGAACGCTCCCGGATCCTATCGGCTTCCAGGCTCTTCTAGCGTATTTTAGGAGGAAGTACTAGTGATTGGATAGGCCTATAAGATTCTCAGACTCAATTCTACAATTAAGAACAATGTAGAAATCTTCATTAATAGCCAAGCCGCAGCTAAGAGCAGTGTAAGCAAATAATTAGCCGGTAAGTACTTGGCTCGGAGCCATCTGGTAGGCGTCCCCTGGGTAGACCAGGATGAGATGGTTGTACCAAGTCCAAAATCTCACAGGATAGGTCCTGTTGATATAGGGTCGATGGCGGAAGATCGGGAAATGTGAGGGGTAGTAACATAGAGGGAAACGAATGTCTTCCAAGCAGTCAGGAGTTGTAACTTTTCTCAAACCCTGCACATTCTACATCAGCTAGACCACTTGCATAATCGGCTAAAGCCTCTTTTTTTTCGACAACCAATGAGGGTACTCCAATCCACTTCGAAAGCGACTTCCGCTCCACTTCTTTCCGACGACAGCTTACATTTACTTACACCAGTTCGGGTGGAACCACAATCGATTTCCAAATAAAATGAAAAAAATGTTTTGATGCTGTTTCCCTCCATAATTACTGTTTCGATATTTTTCCTTGAGATGTTTATTTGTCGTCCTTGCTCCAGACACTTATTGAATCCCCCATTCGCCAGTCACAGTCAGCACGTAAAAAAAAAATCGCCTTGATAAATTATTCCATTTTCATCTGTCAATTCTCACCCAACACATTACTTTTGACAGTTGTTCGTCGAAATAATATCGAAGCGAATCCTCTTGGGTTTCCAATTTTCTTTTTCTCTCTCCTTGTCATCATCGGATATTGTAATCTGAGAAGCGCCATCACCCTAACTGTCACATATGTATTGTCACTGTCACTGTCAATGTCTCCAGTTCGATAATAATGACGTTTGTCGCCGATACCCACAAAAGTCTGCCTTGCCTTCGTGCATTGCGACATCATTTGGAAATTTATTGCTCGTTAAAAACCTAATGGATTCAGTTCAGTCTTTACTTTGCATGAGGACCCATCGCAATGGGAATAGGAATCCAATGCCAAAAAAAAAACCATCCCAGACAAGAGCAATCCATTTATGCATTCCACTCTGCCGTCTACTGCGCTCGTGCGTCTCTGGAAAGGTTCGCTTCAAGTCTCCAAATGAATATTTTATTCTTGAATTTATGAATTGATCGGTTAAAAGCGATACCCGTGCACTGAACAGTCCACAGTGGCGATAATGCACGTCGTAAAGATGCACTTAAACACCCGTCTATAGAGATATTAATAAATCTAGCGGTAATAAAACTGGTCGCAATAATCTTTACGATAATTGGGCTGGTTGTGGTGTGGAGAGATGGCGAATGGTTGGGTCCTTATCGGGTGTGATGCAGTGGACATGGGGATATCTGCAACTCTTCCTCGAATGCAGTGGATAATAATTTTGGGATAAATTGGACTCGTTTTTTAGGAAACTGGACTATAAGACGATTGCACGGCGTCAAGACGGTGTTGATTAAATTTTTATGGCGAACGACTTTGTTGTCGTGGAAGGAAGACTTCTCTGATGCAAGTGAGTCTGTAAATCTCATGAGAAATCCTGACTTTAACTTGCTTAAATTGTCGTTAAATTAAATAGACCTTCGTTTCATTGGATGGAATCTAAATAGGGCAGCTTCAATCTTTTATACCCATGGACACCTTAGTCTGGCGTCATGTGGAGTTTGAGGTGCAATTATGAGGTCTGCTATCGAAGGGCTTTTGAGTAAAAAAGTCGTGTAAACGGCTCCATGTAGATAATAGGATGCATAAAATCGAATAGGATGACCGTCATTAACTGACAAGAAGCCTGGTGAGAAGACGCCGGCATTACAGACCTCTTTCTTGAGTGTTCTTTTGGGTTACCTAGGTCTCAAGGAGCCTACTCAGTGTCCATTTGGCTGTGTTTCCTTTCTGCTTGGGCACTTCAACCTTAAAATTGTTACAGAGATCAAAAATTGTTCTGGAGATTCGAATCATTCAACATCGACTTGAATTACTATCTTGCTGCAGTCAAGGCACAAAGGCGGATTTCTCACACCACAACAAGGAAGAATTAGTTTGAGAAGATACAACGTCGACAGGCTGCAATCGCAAGAGATGAACAGAATCTTCCCCGAACGTGTATCCCGTACAACTCTTCTGTCGTCAGCAGCGGATGACCACTAGCAATGCTACCATCATGTCGCATGAAAGTCGCAACTGATGTTCTGGATTTCACCAAGTCCTGATCCAAGGACACCCTAAAGACGGAAGATGAACCGTGCGTCGGTCGCAAAGTGATTAATTTAGTTGACCATTTCATGATCAGATCATTGAACATTGAGACGAAAATACCGAGAATTGCTAAATAGACGGTTTGCTACCCCTGGCTTGACACAGGGCCAATGGCAGACATATTACGTTTAATGGCGAAACACAGCGGGGTCTCATATACTAAGGCATTTGCGAATGGATACCAATGCAGAGTTCTCGAATCTAACAGGGAGGGATAATGGAGTATAAAAATTTCGTCCAAGGAGGCGGGCACAAGTAAAGGCTCTTCCAATAGGGACTTCCGAACTTTGACAGTTGATAGCGGCCATATTGCTGAAGCTACATCTGTCAAATTGGCTGTCATTTACTTAGTCTATTTTGGCAAATCACCATGGACGGATATACCGTTCAACAACACGTGCAAATAATAAAATTGTTTTATCAAAATGGGTGTTCTGTTCGGGCAACGTACCGATGCCGATTTTACGGTCGCCATAATCGTCCTTCCGAGAGGACTATTCGCAGTGTGGTGGATAAATTTGAGTCCACTGGTTCAGTAAATGATCAACCAACACCCGTACGTCGACGAAACGCAAGATCTGCCGAAAACATCGCTGCTGTCCGTGAGGGTGTGCAGAATAATCCGAGCCAGTCGATTTCGCGTCGCTTATAAGAACTCGGCCTTACACAGACCACAACGTGGCGAATTTGGCATCGTGACTTGGGCCTACACCCGTACAAAATTCAACTGAGCCAGGAGCTGAAGGTAAACGACCATAGACAACGATGTGTGTTCGCTTAATGGGCTCTGGAGCAGTTGGATGAGGCCCATTTCTGGATGAATGGGTTCATCAATAAACAAAATTGCCGAACTTGGGACGATACCAATCCACATAAGATTCAAGAGCGTCCAATGCATCCCGAAAAAGTCACAGTTTGGTGTGGATTTTGGGCTGGCGGCGTCTTCGGTCAATATTTCTTTGAGAACGACGTTGACCAGACCATCACTGTCAACGGCTGATATGGACATCAACGACATGTGGTTTCAACAGGACGGCGCTACGTGCCACACAGCTCACGACACATTGGAAATTCTGCACGAGCGATTCGAGGGCATGGTGATGTGAACTGGCCACCGAGATCGTGCGATTTGACCCCGTTAGACTTTTTCTTGTGGGGTTTTCTGAAGTCGCACTTCTATGCGAATAAGCCACAAACCACAGCGGCCCTCAAAGCCAACAAAACCTATGCCATCGG
Source organism: Matsumyia berberina (assembly GCA_917880715.2). NCBI lineage: Eukaryota > Metazoa > Arthropoda > Insecta > Diptera > Syrphidae > Matsumyia > Matsumyia berberina. The sequence goes on from OU862870.1 coordinate 12,081,883, forward strand.
TCAAATGCAGCCTGATTTATGCGCCAGAGTCATGGAAAATTTGACATTTCGGATGCGCGCCACCCAGAGAAGCCGCAGCGGACATTTGAACGATGTTATATTCCATACATAATGGCATCGATAGGCCTTTCAAACGAATAGAAAATTTCGATGATATCTCACACACACTTTGTTTTATTTAAATTTAAAGATAGGAAGCGTTTAATGAAAGACCCTTTACAAGTTAGTAAAGTAAGTAACGAGCTATTGCTTATCCAAAATCAGCACTTGAACTCTTCACCGGGTATTAATGCAAGCTTTGACCATCTCCTGCCTAGCGCAGCTTCTTTAGATTGTTTAGTTTAGTTAAAACCGCACTGGCGACGGTGATGCGTGATATAGCTTCAATTTAAGTGTTTTCACCTGTGGATAACCATACCCCTTCAGGGCTTCAGTGCTCCTGATCATTGCTCCTGGAATTGTGCTACTATAGCTCACAATTTGTTCTTAAAATGTAAGCCTGCAGCCAAAAGATCGCATGGTTACAAACTTGATGCTAGTTTCCCACCAATCCCCATCTCGGTCCTTCAAAAATGGTACGCAGAGAGAAGTCCATCTCTCTAGTTTAGAGATCCTGTCTGCTATGTCGATTCTACTCCATTCGATAGTGTTTAACCTTTCTTGCAATTCAATTTGAGTAAACCCCCATGGGAACTATTGTTTTAAGCTTTCCGAAGCACACAGTAGGATCAAAGACTTAACTCCATCCTCAGCTCATGAAACACCACCGTCCCCTAATCGAACAATTGAAGTCTAAAATTGTCCCAAAATATTGAAAATAAAAGTTCCCTCCCCCAGTTAATCCAGTCGCAGACCCCTTTGTCTTGCAAAAACTTCCTGTCGCCAATCTTTGACAGACACATCAACGAATACGCAACCACGTGTGTATGCATTCAGCCCAAAACAGTACGCACATCATTTGTCATTCACTGCAGTGTTACACGAGTACAAGGGAACACACACAAGAAATAAACAAAAGACCAAATCATGTGTATCGCATTATTTTCCACCACCCACCCAGCCACCCCTGGCGTGTGCAAACAACCCAAAACGAGTACGGATTTCTTTTTCTTTTGCGGATTTTCCCATTTTCCATTTTCCATTCAACGATTCTTCACCCCTTAACCAGGATTCGACTGAATGTCGACACACTGACAGTCGGTGTACAGAAGTCCTTTGTTCGACGAGTGAAATCACCCATGCAATCCCCTCAGGCAGAAGGTTAGTACTGCGGTAGCCCCCCACCTACCACCACCCACTGCCTCGGGGAGGGTGTATACGTAATTCAATGCGGCAATGCTTTCGCAATTGTGAACTTGGCATTCGAAGATAAAGGCGCGCGTCGCATGTTGGTAAGGTCACTCACTACACGCTCTGCAAGGGATGAACCAAACGGAACACCGTGGTGTTTACATTAAAAGTTGATCTAGGAGCGAACTATTTTTTTTTTTATTCTGGCACTAGCACTGTGTTTTTTTTTTTGTCTTTTTGTTTCCTTTGTTTGCTGTTTGCCTTTTCTGCCCCTGAATGCTGAATGGCTTTCCAAGTTCAGAGGTGAAATTTTGCTTGTTTTTCCCCAGTCTCGAGGCTTCACGGCTTCGGATTTCTTTTAAAATGTCCTTGTAGCAGGCGCGTGCGGGGGGTGATTGTTCTTTACGTTGAGGATTTTATTTATTTAGCTATGTGTCGAGATTTTTCCTTGTGTCATTCTTTTGCATGTGCGCGGCAATTTATTCGACAGTAGTTTTGTCAGGGTGCGCTGAATGATGGCGACGCACGGTGGTGGCAATTTTCATTGCTGCAGCAAGGGTTCAATGAACTTTTGTTTGCGGGATAAGAATGGAAGGGAATGGGTACTTATTGACAATCAGCGATACGTATTAATTGAAGAGCAGGTACTTAGATGGGTTTGAAGGGATGCTACAAGGACTTCCTGGTGAATGTTTTATCTTGTATTTGACACTTGAGGGGTGCAGATACAGACAAGAACTCAAAATAATTCCTTTGACTGTTCTTTTGAACTCAGAGCTCAGACATTGTGGCACTGTACTTTCTTTCACTTTTCGAGCGATTTGAATTCAGCTTTTGTTGGATATCTGGTAAGGGATGCATCGTGAAGGAAGCAGACGTAAATAGCTAAATCGATAATGAAGACTTCACTGAGAAGGGGTCCTTGGTTCTGCAAGAATTTGTATGGATTTTATATTTTTTGCTTTTTTTTATAAAAAGTGTGAGGACAGAGGTTACGTAAGGTTGCTGTTCTGACAGAACCGTGATACACTTAAAATTAATTCGGTTCATTGATATTCCACCAAAATAGGGCGGTGTAAGCCTGTGGATAAGATAGTGACCTTTCGAAAAATCTCGAGCTTTCATATATTTCAAGAAACCGTAGGCGAGGACGTGATAGACAATACTCACAAGGGGTTAAAAGCAGGATAGGATGACTTATGACTTGAAGCCTAGGATTAGATGTTCCAGCTGGAGCTAGTACAAGCAGGATTATGAAACCTTTCCAGAATATAGAAGAGGGGATTGATATACAGTGTACTCTCTCATAAGCGGACACCGACGGTTCCGAGAAAATTGTCCGCTTATGAGAGGTGTCCGTAAGGAGAGAATACACTGTACTTAATCCTAGCCTCGAACTGTATTTAAGCAAGAAGCCATTGGGTTGTCGTGGAGTGTGAAGGGTGACTGATGCAAACGAATCCTTGCTTATGCTAAGTTTCTTGATGACCGCGGGGCATGCTTGATCTACAACGTCCGAAGCGTTTGTGCATCAGTAAACTTAAACCAATGCACAAGGAAACAATTGCCCTGCAGGCTAAAGGATATAAGTAAGCAAAACTGTGTAGGCAACCTTTGAGAAGTTCTACAGAGCCAAACGACCACCACTTTCTGCTGAAATTTGGGTAAAAATTGGATAGTTTTTGGTGAGAGTTCAAAGCCGTAGACATGCCCTGCAACAAAAGTCTGATAGTGAACTTGAAAACCATGAAATTGTTTTCCGTTAGCTTGGTTTCCTGGGTGCGGCAAAACCCCCTTGGTCCTCTAACAGGTTCTTTGATCAACAATTTAACCCATGGGGCGTCTATAAAGGGACGACTTATTCGGAAACTAACTAAACAAAGCCAGAAGTCTGAGGAGTCTTTACAAATCAGCACTTTGGAGGTCCTTCGGTTCGTAGAAGTAGTTACTTAATCTCATTGAACAACGATCGCTGTAAGGGCTCTATTTCCTCTTTGCAACTTTACCATAAGTCGAGTCGTTGTGGGGAAAGAAAGCAAAGCTCACACATACCCCAGTAGAGATTCAATTGAAAATTTATCGCAGAGTCACAATCGGTGCTGGAAAATCGGAAAAAATTCCTTCTGCAGACTATGTTAAGACAACAAGACCGACATTCCTTGCTGGACTTGTTGTGGCGCTACAGTTCGGGGTGAATCTGGGGCTCAACCAACAAGCCTCTCCAGTTAGCCAAGTTGGTTGAGGTCCCCTTCTACTTGTGCGCGCCACCTTAGGCGAGGTCTTTCTCTACTGCGTTTTCCCTCCGGTTTAAATTCGAAGACTCTGCGTGCCGGAGGGTTAGTGTCCATTCGCTCTACATGCCCCAGCCATCTTAGCCGCTGGATACGTATCTTCTTGACTAGGGCGATGTCGCTGTACAGCTCGTATAGTTCGTGATTAAATCTTCTCCTCCAAAGCCCGTCAATGCATACGGGACTGATTATCTTCCGAAGAATTTTTCGCTCGAAGCAACCAAGGATATCTTCATCCGCTTTCGACAGCGTCTATGCTTCAGCGCAATAAAGCAGGACTAGGATGATTAAGGTCTTATACGGAATCTTCTTAGTTCTTCGGGATAGGGCCTAACTACTCAATTGCCTACTAAGAGTTATTCTTCTTTTGATTTCCGACGAAGTGTCATTATCGGAGGTAATAGCAGAGTCAAGGTAGACAATGTCTCTCAAGGTAGTAACTTGAAGTTCTGTTCCTTGTCGGACGATAAAAGCCAAAATTACCCTCAAAAAGCAAGTGCGGGCAGTAATATCCAAACTAAAATGCAACAAAGCTGCTGGACCTGACGGCATACCCCGGTCGAGCTATTTAAAGCAGCTGAAGATGTCTTGGGAACTTACGCCAACTTATTTCTAAGATTAAGCCTGTTTAGTGGAATCTCTGTATTATTTGCCCGATCCGCAAGCAAGTGGAAGCATCGACTATAGAGACATGAGTCTCCTTAGCATCGTGTAAATGATCCCATCTCTCATATTGTGTGCAATCCTGAAACCTTTCGGTAGCAACCTGCTTATCCAGTGCGGTTTGTGGCCGGGAAAATCCAAATTTTCACAACTTTGGCAGATCCTGAATAAGACCCAAGGAGTCATCTTTATGTCACGTACTAGTATGACACCATTCCTGCTTGTCCATCTCTGCAGGATGATGATAGAAAATGCTAGCTCCTGCATCAAGGTTGGAAACGTTCTCGTCAAGGTCCTTGATGTCAAAAGAGGATTTAAACCAAGTGGCGAACTGTCTTTCATGTTATACTTGAAAGAATCATGACAAACTCTCAAGCCCTCACCAAAGGTGCAATCTTTCACAAATCTGTAGATTGCATAGATATTCTTGGAAGCATTAAGCCTTCGTTGCGTTCGGCAAAAGAGGTCAAACGGTGACCGAGGACAAAACTAATTATTTGCTGTCAACAAGAAGACACACCGAGACACCTATTATGGACGAATCGGACAGGACATCAGAAACATAACTCCGCCTTAGTAACTTTATCCTGCTTGCGTGTGCGATCACTTCTGACAACGGCACTTCATCAGGAGCAAAACGATGGATAACTCTTGCCAACCGCTGTTTCTATGAGGTGGAAAGACATTAAGAACTATGCCACTATCTAGAACCACTATAAGAAGGAGAGTAGAACTGGGATGATTAAGGTCCGAATACTTAATCATCCCAGTTTTTCAAGATGAAAATACAGTCAAAATTAATTATAACGACCTTCAAGGGACCGATCAATTTGGTCGTTATAAGCGAAAGGCCGCTACAACCGATATCAGATTAGTTAACGGAGCTCAGGCGGGACCTAAAAATTTGCTCGTTAAAACCGATACGTCGTTATAGCCGATGTCGTTGTAAACGATTTTGACTGTTTCGCGATTGAAGGCGAAAAGTTCTTCATTCGATATTTCATCCTTTTTACGGACTTATGTAGGTTATGACGGCTATTCGCACCTAAATGCCGATAGACTTGGACAAAAAAAAGATCCATTGTGATAGCATGGCCTTGACAGGCCTTAGAATTCGAAATTCAACGATGATATACAGTGACATAAAAATAAATAAATAGCTGGCGCGACAGCTCGGGATAAGCCAAGGCCTAGCTTCTCGCAACCATTCATGCTGTGCGTGTTACATTTTTCGCATGAATGGAAGAAAGCCAGTGACATAGTCGAACAAAAAATCGCGCATTAGACGTTTGAGATGACTAAAGCCTTTAGAGCGAATGGACACAAACGCTCCGACTCGCAGTTTTCTAACCAGAAGGAAAAAACACTGCTAAAGGTGGAGAGTATAAGTAAACTTGAAATACGCAGCTGCATACAGCCTTACGTTAGAGACTTCTTGGTTGAGGCCACATTTGTCCCCGAACTGTAGCGCCACCTAAGTAAGCCAGTGAAACAGGTTAAGAGCATTTTGACGGAATTCAATGAGTTCGTTCCACAGCCTTCAAGCAAGGACATGAACCCTGAAACGAATATGAAAGGCTCAGTATATTGTCATCAAGAAATGGATTGAAAGCAACGGAAAGGTTTACGTATAAGTCAGAACTGAACCTTGGGAAACACCAGGAACAGATCCGTCGATATCGCTGCATAGTTCCTAGATTTTTACTACCCGATGGGCAATATTATGTTTGGCTCCATTTTGAGTCCAAACGTTGATGTATAGAAGTCAAGGATTGATGTTACATTCTGCCTATATATGGTCTGTCTATACATTCGCTTAGTCCGGCTATGAGTGCTTTAATTTTTAGTAGTAAATGTCCATTCGGTTTTCTCTTCCTCCTGAATATCACAATTATAGTTGCACTGGACTGTAAGCGGATTGCCATGTCAGAACAGAAACAAAAGTCTTGCATTAGACAAACTCATCGATTCAGAGGGACATATCGGATTGCATATGGAGATGTCGAGGTTATATTCTCATGCATAGTTGAGCTGTCAATCCAATGAAGCCATTCTATAAACTATTCACACAGAAGCAGTCCATGTCTGAATGCATGCCTCCCTAATCACTAAACCATCTGACATTGGACAACATTTAGTGTCGGTTGCTCATCGACATTCCATTCAAATGTTTGGGAGACTTTTCACTTGACATTCTGTGGCAAATTGCCTCCCCAATCGAGAGCACTTTCTCATTCCACCCCAATCCTGCTCTGCTATCCATTACATAAGGACACCACCTCAGCCTCCATCTCATATAAATCTCAATGAAAATAATTACATTTCAGACACCAGAGATCGAGCTTCTAAAAGGGTATCCATGTTTCGCACTTCAATGGGCCTCCCATTAACCACGCCGTGTGTGTGTGTGTGTGTGTGTGTGTGTATGTGGGCAATCGTTTCGGTAATAACATTAAAATTAACGAGCAAAACAGCATTAATGAATGAAATAAATTATGAAACCTTTAGCAGCGCACCCCCCCCCGGTAACTCCATCGCAACCGTAGAGTCCACAGCATCCGGTAGTACCGGCTGTAGGCGAATCCACCCCGAAAGGTCCACACCGTGGACTGAGTGAGTGAGAGCCACAGACTCACGTCAGAGAAATCGAGTGAGAAAAAATGAATACACTGTACCTGCGTGGATGTAATCCTTTGTAGTATTCCAACCCCGGTATTTGGAATAATGGTGCCTCCTGCGATGCTCGTGGGCGGCGGAAATTGTGGTTGTTTCCCCACCAACGCTGATCCTTGTGGCATTTCAACTGCAACTCGGCGATAAATATTCCGCGCGTCTTTGTTTTGTGTATCTTTTGCACGTTTTGCTGTTTGTTTGTTGAGATATTTTAATCTCACACTTCACTGGGAGGACTGCGCGCCTCAAGCGAACGCAAATATCGTAAATAAAACACTTTACACGGTGCAAACGAGGGGATGGGATGATTTTTATCTATTTTTCACCCTCGCTCCACTTTTACCCCCGTAACACGATTTATTTACACTAATCGCTTATTTTCAAACCACCGCCGCTAACTGCAAATTTGTTAATCTCCTCGTGGAGGCAAGAACGATAGCCACCCGAGGTGTGTGACAAAAGATATCTCGAGCGAATGCCTGCGGATTTTTGAAGGTGTATGCCCACTCATTCGGGTGTCTAGTGCCGCAAAAACGAATAAAAATTGCACGCCTTTGTGTGCGGATTCATGCAGAACCCTGAGAGAACTGATTTTCTGGCTGAAAATCTCCGCTTAAAACGGGTTGCTATCACGCGCGACAAGCAGGGAGAGCACGCTCTAGGGGAAGAATGAGTCCAATTCGCCGGGGTGCGTCGTCATGCGCGGGAGTCGATTCGCTGCGAAATTGAGAATCAAACTGGAGTTTCCCGGAGTCTCCTTCGCCTTGAAATTTGCCCTTTCTTTGTTTTTGTTTTCGATATTCGATGGGGAGTGTGTGGGTGTCGGGGGGGTTGGTATGGTGGATACATTGCGCTGACCAAAGTCAAGATTACTACGTATCGTCGGAGCCATGAGAGAGTAATCGGATTTTTTTTTTTGGTCGAAATAGTTTATTGTTGACACTGAAACCAGTTTGGACTTTGGGGTTTCGGTCCGAAGGCAGGCGAAGGATGAAAACTTTTCTGCGGAGTGGGTAATCAATCCGAATGTGTTATCTGGGGTGGGCGGGGGTTTGTAATTAAAGAAATGAACTGGAATTTTGTTGTTTGGGAATTTCTCGCAATTAGTTGGCCCAGTATCTTTTGGTTATGGTTATACACGGAAGGAGTGGAAGGAGGCAGACGAGAGGAAGGCCAAATGACCAAATGATTGGACAATCTGGTCTAGATGGGTTTGCTTTGGTTTTCTTTTCTTTTCGGTTGGATAGGTCGTTTCGGGGTTTACTTTGTTTTTATTTGGCCAAAACTTTTGTTTAAGGCGATTATGGTTTGGTGGGTTGGGTGTAGTGTGGGCAATCAAAAGTAGATTGAGGTCAAGGTGTGAGTCATGGAAGGGTTTTTTTTAGTAGGGTTGTGGCCTTATGGGTTATAACAACCGAAAGGGAAATTGCAAATAAAAACTGGAGTGGTGTGATTCTTTGGACAGGTTGCCATGTTACTTTGGCCGTCAGCTAAAGTCAACAGATTTAGGTCCATTCTGATACCATATCTTGGAGAAATGTTTCCTACTTATTCGTTGAATCAACTGAAGCTTCTGTTAACGGGTAGGGGGTTCCTAACATCTGTTTCAAATCTGACGAGTTCATCAGTTCAGTTCCTCAGAATTTTCCTATACACCGGCTCCCAAGTGATTATTAAACTCCGCTCTGTGGGGTGCTGCTACTGACAGATCTTCTAGCAGATTTCCACTCCGACTGGCAAGCAGTAGACTGATGTAATGTCAAAGTGACCTATTTACCTTTCTTGGTTGGGCCCGTGCATGGATGATTCGCAAGCCCTAGTACTCGATGACAGGAAAGCGCTTACCTGCTGATACACACACAACATACTCTCCCCGTGGGACTGCAGGTACTACTTCGCAGGACTGGTAAACCACTAATGCTATGTCGTCAAAGTCTGCCGTTTCGGCCCTTCTTTACCTTAAGAGCCTTTTCAATTAATTTTGCACGCTCTTTGATCTCCAGCCAGCCGTCATCTGACATCATCATTTGGATGAATAAAAGCTGCAGTCTTTGGCAGTCTTACTCTAGGAAGCGCCTGCAGTGAAATATTGCATTTTCCGCAACTTCCTCTTCATCTGAACATCCTGGGCAGAAGGTCGAGCTTTGGTGTCTAAATCTGTGGAGGTATTTTCGATAGGAAGTGCGTAAGGTTACCACCTTACACGTTGCAGTTCCCGCGTGCTCTTTTTGTCCAATCCCTAAGGATGGGGATCACTATGTGCCACAATGCCACAAGTGTTGCCCTTTCTTCCGCTTTTACCCTCCTTGTAACTGTGGCTTTTTGCCGGTTCCCGGTTTGCCTAAGTTCACATCTCTTTGGCGAGGATCTCAAAGAGGACCATTCTGCCTATAACACAGGCTGCTTCGTCCGAGATTGTTCGGAAACTGCTTATTGTTCTTATGAGAGCTTTCTTCTTGCTTCAGTCGTTATAAGTGTCCCCGCCCAGGCTAGTGCAGTGTATAGAAGGATGGAGTTGACCACTCTGGATAGCTGTCTGCTGGCAAATTCTAGCCAATTTTTAATTCTCTCGAGTCTTCATCCGTGACACACTTTATCTTATGGATGTGTTTGGCACGGTAACCTCGGCAATTACGTTACCAAACATGATCACGTCATTCCTTGTGACAGCGTTAGTCGCAGAACTCCACTAAACATTTTGTTCCACAGGAGAGGACCGACCCTTGTGGGACTCCTGTGGTAGGTAGATAGGTAGGTAGAGGTGGCGGTTCGACTGAACCCAATTAGCACTAGGATGTGCCTTTTTCTTACCACGACTCGTGTTGTTGAAAATGTGTGAGGCAGCCGGGAGTGCCTAGATCCAACCTATGGAATTTAGAAATCGAATTAGATCTTGTATCCTTTTACCCGAGATGTTGCTGAGGTCGTCGAAGAATGGTTGGTTCAGTACAAGCAGTCTGATTCTTGCAAGTGCCGGACATTTGCAAAGGAAGTGAACGAGAGTTTCCCTTCTCATTTTCATTTCCGCAGCTGCGGCTGTGAGGGTTCTATGGAATACCTTGTTTGGCCGCATGGTCTCCAATTGGCCAATGCCCCGTGATTATTGCCGTTTTTCTGGCCATATCTGGGCGGGTTCTGCTTAGAAGATGCCTTGTTCTGATCATATCGTAGGTCGGCCATATCTTCCTTGATATGGCGCAGTTGGATAAACCCCTCGTTGGAGGTTGGCCTTCTGCAGGAAGTGTGAGCGGATTTGCTCCTGAACTAATCGTAGTGGAATATGGACCCTTGCCGCGATTGAGCCAGTAGAGCTGACCCTTGCCTGACCAGCTCATTCACACGCTCGTTTCGTGTTATGTCGCTGTGCCCTGGAAACCAGAGCAGTGTGACCCTGAACTGTTCGCCTAACCAGGCACGTTCGTTCTGGCACTCTAGCACTAGTTTGGAGAACATGGTTTCTTTGAGTTCGACTACGCTGAATAGTGCGGTGTTTTTTGTGTGTAAGTCTGTATGTCCAATGGAGTCTTAACTCATGTCAGAGGACCAGCGGGCATCAGCGAAGAGTTTAAAATTGGTGTGAGCGTCACTAAGGATCAGCACTTAGCTCGCTATTGTTTAGTACTGTAATGAACTCCCTTTCAGCTGAAGTCTAACAACCAGCCCTACACAACAGTTTCTACGTGGATAACATAGTGTTGGTCGGTAACAAAAAAGAAGGCTTTCAAAAGATCCCAGGCGATTGCAGAGTGCTTACCAAGTGTGGAATAGGCTTAGCAACTGCGTCATATCGAAGAAAATCTGGCCCGGTTACATCAAACAGGAAACAAACGAGCTACTAAGCAAATTAAGACAAGATATTGCGAGAATCGTAGCTGCTAGTACAGGCCACTGGCAAGTGGGAGAACACCCAGCCAAGCTAGGTATCCCCCACAACACTCTCTGCCGTAGCTGCACGGTTAAAAGCGAGAAAGAATCTCTGCAGCATGTCCTGTGTAAATGTCCGGCCCTAGCGAGGGTCAAGCAGCGCACTCTAGTCAAACGACCTCAAAGATATTTCCAGGAAAAAGATTGGTGAAGTAATCCTAATATCTTCGTCTATCAACCTATAACGCCCACAAACAACCAGATAAAATGAGTTGTGGTTTCAAAACGGTGCATCCCAGCACAAATTCTTTAGAACCACCACCTCTATCTACCAATCCTGCAGAGTGCTTTTGAGTCACAAGACTTGTACATCAGTAGACAGTAGTCCGAATGCATGTGATGTGTATTTTTTTTTTTTTTTTTTTTATAATCCACGCGCGGATCAAGGGGACCGTTTTCCTATAATTTTCAATTTTCTGGGACAGACAACCTCTAGAAACCGAAACATTAACACAGGCGTAGACCATGGCACGAACAGTGGCTGGATCAAGCGAATGTCATGTGCAACGAAGAAATGCCACTTCTACTCAAAGAAATGGTAAATTATAGCCCCGATGGATTTAACCACATCATCCCTTAACGATCAATCAGTACTCTTTCACAAACAGATTTGCTAGTTTCGTGGTAACAAAACGGTGCACCTTAGCGCTACTCACCTACCAACCTAGGGACGACTAGGGCTTTTGTTCGAGATGAAAAGTAAAGGACTCAGTCCTGAGCTTTCCGGTATGCCGATATGAATTTTCTTCACGTTTCCTTTTCAATAAATATCGAGTTATTTGAATACCCTCCACTGTTACTGAAATCTGTCCAAAACCCTTGGGCTCTATAAGAACTTTTCCCTCTACAGTTTGTATAGGGAAATCATTTACTATCGAATGTTCCACACATCTATGCCTGATTGGCGCATCAAATTTCATGTCAAATTCAACCGTGCAGGACACACTATCATTGGAAAACATCTCAATTTACTGTTTATTCAGTGTAAACCACCAGCGAAGCCTCAAGACTCCCAACATTTGGTCTACAGCACAGTTTTTCAAAAAAATCTAAATATTTACACGACACACAGCCACCACAGCGTAGTCTCCCTCGGTCATAAAACTCCAGACATGTGTGTCCTTTCACATTAAAATAGTAAAACACATCTCAACGTATCCAAATGTGGTATTTTTATTCGAAAAAAAATAAAATCTCGTTTATTATCTTTCCAGCTGACAATGGCCTACCGTTGGCACAAAAGGATTCCCTTCCACCGAAGCGGAGCGGACATAATACGTGTTCAACACAATGGATTATGAAATTTTTATCTCCTCTGCCGCTCCTTTGATTTTGTCAATTTCACCTTTTTTCATCGCGCGACAAATGCATCCATGAAATTCCCATACACAACAATGCACATGTGTATATTGTTCACATTAATAAGAGAATCCTTGAGCCAGACATTGCCATAGACGGGCATAGCACAGTGGATCACTCCTTCTCCGTACCATGATGACCATATCCCCTATCTCTGATATCGTTTTGAATTTTTTTTTTTTTTTTTTTGGTTTAACTGCATTTTAAACTGACAGATGAATGACCACACACCATGTCAACTTCTAGTAGGACACAAATTTATGGGCGTGTAATCTGTTGTTTGCGCTCGATCGTCCTTATTGTGTGTGACATTCCTCGAGGATGCCTTTGGATTTCCCGAGAAGTGAAAATTAAGTGAGCATTTATTTGTCTGTCACCCGATCTTCCAGGTAGATGCAGCTTCGATAAAAGTCGGGGCCTTACCTGAGGGATCTAGTTGATGCGGTCATAAATAACAACTCGGAGCATGCGGCTGCATGCCACTCGATGGAATTTTTTTGAGAAAAAAAACTGAAACAGAGGGCTTTTCACGGAGCGAAGCCAAATTGTAGATACGTGCCTATCTGGGGCAATCGATTCGAGCACAAAGTCCAGTATTTCGTTCAAGTTCGTTCTTAATCGGTCATTTGTGGATAGAAGCGGACACAATGCAATCACAGGGAGGGGAATTCCGCCCTCGATATGGTTTCAAAATTCACTCTGTTCCAGATAACATCGTGGGGTTCCAATCGCTGGTGTCACCTACCGAAGGTTTTGAGTTACAAAATTCAAATTTTGTGGCCAAGTCAACGGGTTCGAATGTATCTTGTATCTAAGGCTATCCGTGAAGGGACCACCAAAGTGTTTAATCGTTTAACGGAGTTTTATCTCTCAAGCATTTGTTGCAGGTAATTTGAAGGCTTCAGATACGGATACGGATACGGATAAATGGGACACAACTACAAATAGTCTTTGACAAGATTTTATTCAAATTCAAGTGGTGTGTGTCCGCTTTTTACGACACTTGGTGGCTTGAGTTTTATAGCCTGTAACAGGCAGCGATGAAAAGATTTAGTGTATCTAATTTTGTATCTTTTGCTGCATTGAACTCGGTGAGGTGAGGAAACGATTTGTTTGACTATTGGGAGGAGAATGGAGTGTATAATGGTGTAAATTGCCGTGTGATGGATGTAAAGGGTGCGGAGAATTATGTTGTTATGAGGTGGGAAACAAGCAAACACTTCACACCTTCACCTTATGGAATTAGTCTTGGCAATTCGGTGGGGTTACTGGAAGTTTTTTAGGAATGGGCAATGACTGTAAAACATATGTAATGAGGATTACCAACGAAAGTCGTTTTAAGTGCGTCAACCAGGAGGAGGGGAAGAGAGTAGGGCAGAAAGAGAAAGAGGAAGAGGAAAAGGAAGAGGCAATCTGTCTCAAATCTGCTCTATTCTTACAGTTCTGACCTATAAAAAAAGACATTACAATGGGCCCGACTAAGGCTCAACCATTCCATTCTGGGGAATGACTTTGCTTCCTGACTCTCAGACCTAGTTGTCATGCGTGAGTATTGGTCTTACAATCTCAGTTTGTAGCCACAGGATAATTTTGTGTTCAGGTCTCGGACAGAACGTCACAATAGACAGATATAACTTTGAGGTATTCAAAGTCGCCGTGGTTCAGCGGTTAGTGCGTTGGACTGCTGACCGAGCGGCGTGGGTTCAAGCCCCAGCTAGGAACACCGAACATTTTTGCGGCACCACCTCTCGTCGAGGAATGACAATCCTCCGGGAGCATAATCTGTCTTGAAAGAGCTTCTCAATTCGCCGTTCGTTCAATTCGTGCGAACAATAAAAACACGCACAACATGAATGGGTGCAAGAAGCTAAGCCTTGGCTCATACCGAGCTGTCGCGCCAGCTATTTATTTAGTCAAGGACTTTGTCTTTCTAGGCTCCGGTATCAATTCAGACAAAGACATCAACGCTGAGATTAAACGTAGAATAACTCTTGCCAAGAGCTTAGAAGGCCATTGAGCAGCAAAGCCCTCAGTCGAACGACGAAAGTGACCATCTATAAGACCTTAATCGTCCTAGTCCCTCTCTACGGCGCAGAGTCATGGACTTTGTCAAAAGCGGATGAGGTTGCTCTTAACTTTTTCGAGAGGAAAATTCTTCGGATGGTTTTCGGTCCCGTCTGCATAGAGGGTGAGTGGAAGAGGAGATACAACGACGAACTATACGGGCTGTACAGTGACATCGGCCTTCGGCCAGAAGAGTGAAGGTACAACGCCTGAGGTGGCTGGGTCATGTAGAGCGGATGGACACCAATGCTCCAGCTCGGAAAATCTTCGAATCCACACCCGAGGGACGGCGCAGTAGAGCAAGACCGCGACTCAGGTGGCGCACACAAGTGGAAGGGGACCTTAACCAACTTGCCTTGCGAAACTGGAGGCAGCTAAAGTTTGTTGTGTGATCTCTTAGATTGGTTTATGTAGGATTTCCTCCTTTCAGGTTTCAGGTCAGAATAAAACAAATTAATTTGGAGGCAGCTGGCAAAAGATCGAGCTGGCTGGAGACGTTTGTTGTTTGAGGCCCAGGTCCACTCTGAACTGTAGCACCACCTTAAGTAAGTAAGAGTCCTCAGATTTTCTCGAACATTCTGCCAATATCGAAGCTTTTTAGTTGGAGCCTCTGGGGGTTATTGCTTGATAGGTAGACACTTTGTAAGAATGAAGGTCCCTTTCTACGACATTTGCAGAAGCTGCTGAGAGAAGAAACAATAACCCGCTAACCTGTTCTAGGTGCTTGCTCTCCTCTACCAAGACTAATAAGGAAAAAGTCTTAAGAAATATTTCTCCAAAGACTACAGCGAACTAGGCAGGAGTAGTACTCACAAAATAAAGAACATCCTCTCCGGATCTAGGTGATGCTGCACATAGTGTGAATCAGTAAGGTGTTGATACTGTGCACTTTCCCACAAAATGTTCCCTTTGGGTTTCTGGTGTTCGAAGTGGTATCTAAATGGATCTGCACTTGGTCAAAGTCTACCTAAGCGGGAACAATCACCTACCCTCACCTAGCCTAGTCATAGAGCCAGTTTCAGAGGCATCATTTCATAGGTATACACCAATGACATTCATGAACTTGATTTGAGACTCATTCAGTACATAAAAGCCTTCGCTTAGTGAACTCTGAGACGTTTGATTGACGAAAAACCTTTGAAATCGCAAAATTCATTCACTTCCTCATAAAAATGTATCAAAAAGCAATAAAATGTAATCAAATCTTTCCGAAATTAGCATAGATAGGGATCAACTTCAGAAAATTGATACTTTGATCTGTCACGCACGAATAAATAAATCTTTGAACGTAGTCGATACGCTCTTTAAGTTTAACTATCCATCTGCCTACGCCTAGAGAATAAATCCGATCAAATTTACCCTCGTTTTTGACCACAAAACTTTCTAAAAAGAACTATTCGAGGCCACAAATCATCACCTTACTCAACTTAATTAATCGTATAACATACATGTGACAAGGAAACTCCACGTAGGACAATCCACGGTTGACAGGACAATTATTTTTAACTTAACGTGATGTGCCACATTTCACTTCCGTGATGGACGTTAAAATTCCCAACAAATTGTCTAGTTGGTCGTCCTTATATCGCATGTCAACGGAACATTTGAAGTGATACAAGTGGGATGGGTTGTCCTTAAACAGGGGATGATACATATGTCAGACGTGAGACGTGACCTGTGGCGGTCTTAACGAGACTTGTAAACACTACATTTCGTGTTAATTCTGTTAAGAGAAATATTATTTAAAAAATTATAACACGAACGTTTTGGGCTAAAGGCAGTCTTTGGCTTCGATGCAATTTAGCAAAGGTAGTGTCACCGGAAGTGACACATGTGACCCAATTCTTTTCATCGTGCAAAGTTGGTTGACTTTACCCATCACTGGATTTTGGTTAAAGTTTGTTGGAATAGATTCGGGAGGACACACTTTGCCAAGAATTGTGTCTGTTGAGGGTTGTAATCGGCGACACTAGACGTGAAGACTGGTTTGAACTCCTTGAACTACACTGTCGAGTTTTTGAAGGAAAAGGGAGTACCTAGAAGTCTTGATTGCGGTGAAGAAATATCTGGTAACGAATAGAGACCCGCAAGGTTCGATGTTAGGTCTGTTTTTCTATGCTCATAGATGATGTTTAAAGTCTCCGAGTTCTCATTTCAGTCGTCAGCATAAATTCGGTCGCCATGGGGTAGTGGTTAGTGCGTTGGACTGCTGACCGAGCGGCGTGGGTTCAAGACCCAGCCAGGAACACTTTTCGCGGCACCACCTCTCGTCGGGGAATAACAAGCCTCCGGGAGTATAATCTGTCATAAAAGAGCTTCTCAATTCGACGTTCGGAGTCAGCAAAAACGCACAACATGAATGGTTGCGAGAAGCTAGGCCTTGGCTCATCCCGAGCTGTCGCGCCAGCTATTTTTTTTTTTTTTAAGAACGAAAACAGTGTTAATTGGGAGCAGACTAATCCAAGAAGTAATTATAACTTCGACAGTCACTTTCAGATGTTGCAAAGAATTGAATTTCTCAGTGAATAAGATTCAGCAATTGTACAAAATACCAGGGCTTCTCTCCACAAACGTCATAAACCCAAAGTAGGACTAAGTTATAGCATATGTGGTTGGAGATTATTATCAAAATAACGAGAGATCGATTGACCTTCCCAATGTATAGACGAATATAAGGACTTTTATATGAACAAAAACTGGGCAGTGGCATAGTACAAAATGTTTCACCATATCGGAAGATGCTATAACTTTTGCAAATGGCGACAATTGTCAGTTTTGCTTTGATATTTGTGAAGTAAACAGATGCAAAATATACGTCGACAAGTCTTGAAACGCTATACTCGTCAAGATCGCGGAATACTCGTGGTTATTTTTATTTTCGGAATAATTCGTCAGTGATTTTGGCGCAACATGAATTTCGGCGCAGATTTCCCGGCCATCCTACGCCAACTGGCCAAACACTAAGCCGCGACGGAAGGCTTCGTAGTGCTCGTTCCAACGAGAATATCGCCGCTGTGGCTGAAGATGTCGCGGATGAGCCAATTGCGTACCACGCAATTGGGCACGTCGCTGCCGCAAAATTGATGAATTAAGACTGGAGAACATGTGGTTCCAACAGGACGGTGCGACCGCATACACAACTCGACGATGGACATTTCGAAAGATGCGTTTCCGAGTCGCATTATGTCTTGTTTTGGGTCCAAATAAACATTAAAAAGAAAAAATTATGTCGTTTCACTTAAAAGATATGATAAACAACAAAGATAAAAGATAAATAACGTCTCATGAGTGTTTTTGGGGCACCCTGTAGGTGTTGAATCAGTTTGGTTTTTCTCATCTCCGCAACTTCTACAGTCATCGTTGAACTCAGTTTGTCATTTGCAGGTGAAGAATTTTCCCAGGAATATAACGGTGTTTTTAGTTGGTTAATATATATGGGCTAAAAAGGTATAAAATGCTGATGATGTTGATAAGGATAAACTCGGCGCACAGGATTGCATCCCAAACGGTGTGCTGCGCCGTTAGAACTGTGTCATCTGATGCTATAAGTGTAATCTCAGGCCGCATGCCTATTGATCTAGAAGCGAAGAAAGCTGCGGCACTCGGCGAAAACGAGCCCGACGACCGACATTGATGAATCGACTTGTAGAAAGCACGCAGAGGTAAACTTTCGGGAGTACCTTTACAAGTAAAAACACGTGGATGACCCATTCTGCCAGCACTGTGAAGGAAAATCCCAGAACGCTGAGCGTATGTGTGTGCACATACACGCGCTGGAACGATCCTAGAGAGAGAAATTGGAGTCCCATTGACCTCAAGAGGAATGATCACATTTATGCTGGCGACGCGCGAAGTCTGAGAGACTGCAAGTAAAGTTGTCACAAGCATAATGCATAACAGTGAATAGAGGAAATAGCAGCGAGAAACGCAGAAGCTTCTAGCTCTGACAGCTGAGAAGAAAACGACGAAAAGTCAAACCTGCCCCTGCGAAGGAGAGGCGATGCCAGAGCAGGAGACAGAGCAAGGAGATGTTTAGTAGCACGTAGACATGCAGGAGCACGGAGTCGGGAATAACTTATGGCACGGGCCGGAGAGTATCCATAAAAGATTTTCACGCCTACCCGGGCATCAAAAAAAAAAAAAAAAAATAGAAAAGCCGACCTAGAAGATCTCTTGTGGGACACTAAGTTCTTGTACAACCGAAGAGTATTGTGGTTCATAGCTACGTAGATTGAGGTCGCTCCTACACAAATGATTGTGTCTGCTTCTTTCGCCTAATATGTGCTCAGGAGTTTCTTGATCGTTTAAGCACGCTCGACTATTACCCAAAGAATTTTCTTAGGCGCAGCTTATTGGATTGATTGACCTAGTGATGTCAAGCGAGAACTACGTTAGAAGCTTAGCTTCACGCTTGGTTAGTGCGAGATCATCTTGACTTCCCCATTTATTTGAGGGCTCGATGAGTTTCTTAGCTTGTTGAAGTAAATTTTGGGAACTTCTTTTGGGTTTTCCATGAGTTCAGCTCTGCCCTTCCGTCCAGGAACCCAACAGATCGGTTGTTCTATTGTAAGTAGTTACCTGCTTTAGGCTGTTTTGTGTTAAAGCTGGATGAACTAAGGGTTTTGATCGGCGTCTAGTACATTCTTTAACGCATAGCTCGACTGCATCCTGGTTGAAAAATGAATGTGAGGCAGTCGAAAGAAACTGCGAAATTGTAGTTCGGGCCGTAGATGTTTCATACCACAGTGACTATAAGGTCTTGAAGATTGGATCAATATTGAGGCCCTAGGCGTATTCTCTGGCAATCGTATTGAACGGATTGATGAAGACAACCAGATTAAGGGTGACGTTAGAATTCTAAAATGTTCGACACGGTTGGAAGTTGCATGAAAGGTAACGCGGTGTAGCACACGCTGGAGGAAGGTCTAAGAGGGTTTCCGAGTTCTGGCAAGTGCACATAGCATCTGTGATGGCAAATCAGACAAGCCTTCGATTTTCTTAAAAGGCGTACGGAACTAAGAGGTTATTCCAACGTACAAAGGCTGAATATGTATGTACAGTGTACTCTCACATAAGCGGACACCGATGGTTCCGAGATAATTGTCCGCTTATGAGAGGTGTCCGTAAGGAGAGAGTACACTGTAGATGATTATAGACACTTTGGTTGTGAGGAAGTCCAAAGTATCTATCATTTTTGGGTTTAAGCTCCACTTCTTTCAATAAAACTGGGGCCGTTTTAGTGAGAATGTCCCTTAAATGTAGAATCCAGGTAAATCGTTGGTGCAGCCTTTCTTCTAAATACTTGACTACTATCTGCTTATTAGAATGCGATTTGAATGCCTTTGGTTCCGTCCATATTCGCCCAATAAAATAGCGATCCTTGACAAAACATATGCCTCTTACTCTTATTCTCCAGACAAAAGAGTCACAAACTCTATTAATAGTTGAATAAATAAATAATGAAAGAACTTATGAAATTCCCACACGTTGATCCCTCCAGGTAATCGGTATTTCTCTCCGCCAAAGCATATGCAACGAAAATATCCCCTCAACCACAACACAAGATCACCACAAAATCCAAGACTACTTCTAGGAAAATCCAGAGCAAAAATCACCATCATCATCAATTAGAACTTCTCCAAGTTCATCCGATGAATCTCTGAAATAGAAATGCAGTAACCCATGAGAATCCATCAATTCCATACCCATTTTCTTACTTTTCCTCGGAAACATCACTCAAATCGCCATAATCAACCGGTTTATGGCACAAACAGCACATGTTGTTCAATTCCGTATAACATTCAGCACAGTACATACCCGGACAATTCATCTGTTGGCATTTCACTCGATTCTCAAGGCTAAAATTTGAATTCAAATTGATTGAGAATACACACACAGACCTGTAGCACTTTACCCCTTCAAAGGAGTTCCACAAATATTACACACTTCTAATTTGCCGCTGCCCAGGAGCTTTCTCATGATCCAATATCTTTGGGTGGCAATTGTACAGAGTTTGACTTGGATTCCGAAACTTGTCAGTGACTTACCGATTTGTTTTCGCTCTCAACCAGTCTGTGAATGACAAAGCTTCGGCCGAACTGTCCTTGAGCACCCTCCTTCGAGCTTGTCGACGTGCGAATTTGATGAAACTCGCTGCAAAAATGGAGTATAAACCCATGAACTAGGTTTCCACTCATCCGCATACTTCTCTTTTGTAAGATTTGTGTGTACAGCCACAACGCCCGCTGTTTAGATCGATCTGGGTAGTAAAACCTCATAATGACTTGACGAAGTCTCAGTCCGTATGGTTGACAGAAGAGGAACACCCACGCCAGGAAGGTAAGACCTCCTGCAATTCAGTTGAATTTTCACTAAGGATATCCCAATCGTTTAAGGATACTCACCAATTTCCCAATACCGGCTAAAGTCGGGAACACTTGGAATAGGTAGACATGGTCTTGGATCAATTTCGTATTTCTCCTTCAGCGGTTCAAACGCATGAACGATTCCTTTGAACACGTCCGCAGTGAAACCACCACCGGAAATGTTAACAGTAAGAAATGGTGGAACTGCAAAGGGAAAATCAATGAAAAAATGGGATATTTTTAAGGGAAATATTTCTACCTTCCAACCCAGCTTCCTGCCGCCCGTAAAATAGTATCATGGACAGCAACCAATACAGGGAATAATCTGTTAAGCAGATGCAAAGCATTTGGACGGAAGTTATAGTCAGGAATAGTAGTGTGCGGGACATTTTGTATAGCTCCGCTCGCACTAGAGTGGGGGATGTTATCTAAAAACGGTGCAAAGTCTTATTGAAAAGGACATCATAGTTTGAGTTGTTACCATCACATATTTTCGGCGTTCTTTTCGTGTCAACGGAAGTGCTAATTCTTTTCCCATTTTCCTCCGCTGAATGTCGATGGCAATGAAGTCCTTGGTGATGAAATGATTGTCGAAATGGTCGTTCTTTAGATATTTCCTCTTATAGAGGATTGCTCTGAAGAGATAAATACCTAAGTGAGTTTTGTTGGAAGGGTAGTGCTATTTTAAAGAACAAGACTGGCAACGTCTGAGTAAAAGAACGAAAGGAAACTGAAAGTCAAACTAGAGAAAACCGAGATATTTTAGATGGAAGAGCTGGTAGCAACTCACTGGTAGTCAATTTCAGGAGGCGGTGGTGTTATAAATTGGTAGAAAGAAGATCTGATTTCCTAATGAATAGATAGAATTGATCTGAGCTTGCAAATTAGACGAACGCCCTTGCGAAGTGAGACGGCTCGGTGTGGTGGCTGGTGGTGAGAAAAGAACTGCGTGGTTTAAAACACCCAAGAAGCCCTCAGAGAGAAGAAGAAAGCCTTCAATACACGTGGGGATTCAGCTTTTCGAAACCGGTACATGGAGGCGCGAAGAACTTGAAAGCTGGCTGTTAAAGCAGCTAAGGAACAGTCTTGGAAGGAGTTCAGCGAAAAATTGGACCGTGATCACAGATCTGCAAACAAGGTGTTCTGGCAGATCATCCGCCGTCTCAGAGGAAGGAAGTTTAATATCATCGAAGGAGTCAGGAGTATTTCTTTCCGATGAGAAGGATATCTTGCGCAGAAGGGGCTGCACTTTTCAATCCCGAACAGGGTACTGAAGATGGCAGACCTATGGTTTTGAGTAGGGCCACCGTAGAGGAGGTGACTTTGGCGATTAAAGCGCTGAAAGTCGGTAAATCTGCTGGTGTGGATGAAATCCGGCCAGAAATGCTCAAGGCTCTAGGTAAAGAGGGAGTGGAATGGCTCTCTCGTGTCATTAAAGTGGCCTGGAAATGCGGTGGAACACCTAGCGATTGGCAAACTGATTGGGTGATTGTTCCTCTTTTTAAGAAAGGAGATAAGAGGGATTGCTCTAATTATAGGGTATATCTCATTTAAGCCTCCCCAAAAAAGTCTTTGCAAAGGTGTTGGAAAAGCGTTCCAGAGCTGTAATCGAGTCCAGGTCGGGCAATGAGCAGTGCGGCTTTCGTCGAGGTAGTAGCACAAGCGACCAGCTATTCACTCTCAGAATGGTACTTGAGAAGGCGTGGGAGTATTCCAAACCTATCTACAGTCGTTTTGTGGATTTAGAGAAAGCATATGATCGGATTTGAGACAACTTGGTCAATCTGTTATCAGGAGGGCTGAACTTGGCATCAGAGCATTCAATTCAGTGTTTGTTCCGACCCTCACTTATGGTCATGAGGTTTTGGTAATGACCGAAAGAATAAGATTGCGGACACAAGCTATCGAAATGAGATTTCTTCGTTGGATTGCTGGGTAGCTCGTCGCGATCGAGTTAGGAACACCAGAATACGCGAGGCACTCAATGTCGAGCAGCTAGCTCTTCGAACGGAAAGGTCCATACTTCGATGGTTTGGGCACGCTAAACGCATGCCCCCAACTCGGCTTCCAAGACGTGCCATAGAATCCCTGCCATCAGGAAGGCGTCCCTTTGGTAGGCCTAAGACGAGATGGTTAGACCAAGGATTTGATTCTATTTTACACCTTGGGCAGGCTAATTCTCTAAAACTATAATTATTTCCAGGCCTTCTGGATGGCACTTAAGTTAAGGGAGTACATGCTCTTGACTACCGATGATGCCCGTAATAGACGGTTTGGTAAGTTGGAGTTGTTCAACCTCGAAGGATTGAAAAGGAATGACTATGATTTCCAGAGCAAACGGGCCGCAGAATCTTCGTAGCCAACTTGGAAGTACTGTCCATTAAAAGAATTCCTTACCTTGGGTGGTACGTAAAACTGAAAACGGAACACCAACCAACTTGGTACGCAAAATTGACCGGAAATGTATGCCGATTGAAGCCCAGATGGACTCTGGACTGTAAGGCATTCTTAAGAATACAAGGAGGGCTACAATTTCGTGGTAGTGAAGCAAGTTGCCTATATTTGATTTTCATCAGACTCTTGCCAATCGCTGCTTGCTGAACGGCTAGTATTAGCCCGACAGAAACGTTGACAAGGCCCTTCCAGGAGAGAGAAAAAATGTTCGAACAATGCACAGTCTTGTCTGCTATAGTCCATTGATAAGAAAATTCAATCATAAGAAGTGTACAACGATTTGGATGTTTAGATACAAATGAACTCGCTCAGGACAGTTTCAGTTCTCATGGTATGCGCAGCATTGTGTGTCAAATTGACTTGGTCAGAATATTTGGGCTAACAAAGGTAGTATGGATCCAAGGTTCATTTTGACCACTGTCTAGGTACAAAGTTGGCTCCACTTATCGATGTGTGGATGAAAGCTGAGTTTACTAAGGCAAACAGTACCCAAATTGCGCTGAAGTCACTAAGGATACTAGGTCGTCGTGAATTTATTAGGGCAGAGGTAGGAAGGACTTACGGGAATAAGTAATGGGGTAACATTTGGTGACACTAAGCTCTATAATTTTTTTTTGGACACCAGATTGGGAACCTAATGAAGTAGATTTGTGACACAGATGACTCCAAAATGGATACGGGCGTTGGGGCTGGATTCTTTTTCGAAGCCTTTGGACTATTTAAGTCAATCAGACTATTAGATTACAGCAGCGTTTTCCAAGCGGAGGCTCTGGAAGTGACAACAGTCACTAATTGACAGTCAGGCGGCAACAAAAGCGATTTCTGCCACAGAAATAAAATCGACGACTATGCGTCGCTGTCGCGAAGAGCTTCTGATTATTGGCATACAGCAGTATGTAAAACTATGCTGGCTTTCCCGATACAAAGGTCTGCCAGCCTATGAAAAGGCTGATGATCTGCCTGACAGTACAATACAGGATGCACCTTGTTACCTTAAACATGAGGTTAGGAATGAAATGCTATCGACAATGCTGTGCATTCCAGATGGAATACGCTCAGCTCAAGACATCTGTGGCCATTCTATTATAGGAAAGAACCAAAAAGATCCTGCAAAGGATGGATAGATGGGGTAAAAAAGTTGAGCGATAATTGTTGAGGCAACTGTATCTGGAAACTCTTGCATGCGAGCGTACATACGGTACCCAAGATTCCAGAGTCGCCATTTGCATTTTTCGCTTTTCCGGCACTGACCGTCCAAGGAATCAGTTGAAATAAACGAACCCCTACTTACTTGATGACCACCAGAAATACCATAAAGCTGCTGATGAGCTCCACCCATCCGAATAGTACAAACATTTCGTTCGTTTGGTTTTTAATCTCCGTTAAGATGTCGCCTCCTATCGTGGTAAGATTCTTCGTCGCAATTGTCTTGAAATTGAACTCGTGGTCAAAGTTCACGGAAACATAGAACATCGTCTTCAAATCCCTTGTGAACTTCTGCAATTCTACAACGAAAGGATTTCACTCAACAACAAATCTCAATGCAACTCCGTCGCCGCAAACCTACTTTCATTGACAGTTGCAATAATCGAGTCGCTTACGAACTCCACCAGGTCACAGATGGCATCGATGAATTTCACACTGTAGCACAGCGCTCGGAACACATCGGTCACATTGCACAAGGCATCAAAAACTCCCAATTGCTCCTTACATTCCGCCATAGCATTGTCGGCGATCTTGATGCATCGGCTGAAGGGGGTTCCAAGACTCTTGTTGCACATGCTCACAACATCCCCCAACCAATCGAAGGCCTTTTTGATTGCATCCACTGAAAATGGGAATGCTCACCCCTCCGTGATCGAATTAGCTACTCATACTCACATATATCGGCTATAAGCAATCGAATCCTTACCAGAATCTCTTCCACTTGCTTGAGAACCTTCTTCATCTCAGCCATCGCAATTTTGACGGCATTCTTTACAGACACCAAGGGCTGCTTGACCAAGTCCAACATTTTCTCTAGAGCTCCTTTCAATTGCTCCTGGCCACATGAGATACTTTTCGTTAGAATGTCAACATTCTGCAGGATATTGACAGTGGGTCCTGTAGCAGCCAATACCAAGGCAGATGCAATGAGGACTGACCTCCCCTTCGAGCTGAATATAATCGGAAGGATAAGAGTTGAAGTGCATCTGCAACGGATTGGACTGGTCAGACATGGCTAATCGAAACTGGCTTACACTGTTCAAACCGGACATTCCGATTGTAGGCCAATAGACAGCCGTACAGCAGTAGTATGACAAGAAGCATGATAGCAGATTTCCTATGCAAACACGGTATTGGGCCGAACATGAACAGGAACCAGATGATAGTCACCGACAGTCCAACTATGTAGCCGAAGAAGATCCATTTCATGAACGATCTCCAAGGAAATCTGGAAGAGATGGCAATAGACTTCGATGGAAGGGTTTGATGAGCCAAAACGAATTTACTTCTTGGATTTGACATCTGGTTGATTCGACTCGTCCTGGGTTTTGAGCGGCTCGGACGTCGCCATTTGTATTTTGATATTGTACTCGCAGGCAGCTGGGTTTTTATATTCGTTTTGAATTTGACGAGTTTTGTCTAAAACTGGGCGATGATTGACCGAATTTATTGGACAGCAATAGCTTGGGAGAGCTCTCCTGAAATTCCTGAAAAGATTGTGATGTATAAAAGGACAGTTCCGGTAACACGCGACATATTAAGTGTCTGAATATTCCACTTGGGCAATGTTCTCTCATCAACAGTAATTTCGTCCTTATTTAAGGCTTGTTGTTGCTTCATAACATATACTTCTGTACATGGTGGGACAATTGCCCGAACGGCACAACCCCCAACCTGGAGGGTTTCCTCCTTAATGTGAACTTTTAGGACGAGGCACAAGGGATATAGCTGGTCCTCACAGCTCTTATCCGTCAATAGCGTCAAAATATCCCAGAAAGGTGTACCTAACTGGAACTGCAAATACACTTCAACTCAATCTGAAGAATCATTTCGCTCTCGAAGGCAAAATGCGTCAAAATTAACCACCGAGAAGTATAGGATAGACTTTAACGACAAACGTGTGTTGAATCCTGGACGAATGACCAAGAAGTGTAATGGAACCTGGGAGTTCTGCCCAAAACAGCAGCAAGTATAACAGTTCTCTTGTACCAATATAGCAAATGGCACTGGCGCCGATCGATCTATGGACATAGA
Organism: Matsumyia berberina; assembly: GCA_917880715.2. Classification (NCBI taxonomy): domain Eukaryota; kingdom Metazoa; phylum Arthropoda; class Insecta; order Diptera; family Syrphidae; genus Matsumyia; species Matsumyia berberina. Next base: position 12,108,206 of record OU862870.1, read on the forward strand.
AAGACAATGAATCTTGTAAAAAATTAGATGAAGGAATTTGACATACATTTGCCTTTAGGCTGAAATAAAAGAGTTAGAGTTACAAAAAATGTACTACAGAACTCTGATCGAGAATAGATGCCTTCCAGATATAGGATTAGGAGACTTAACCAACTTCACGGGAGGATGTTTTCAAAGACCTTAGATCCAGCCCCACCTTTAGCATAAACCTCAGCAAACTAGGACGAGATGTTGAGATTTCTACATGCGTTAGACCCCAAGCGAGAGAGTCAAGTGCGGTAGAAAGATTTTGAACAACCAAGCAGTCTTCAGGCGCTTGGTGCAGACCGAAATCAATAGATTACTGGCAGTGGGATGTGTTCAAGAACCGAATGTCTGTGCATTTCAAAATGACTTAACATTGGATTGGACTAAAGAATACGCAGGTATAGATGGAAACCAAAAGGAGGACGATCTGGAAGAGCAGGCCTCTTATAGAGGAATGATGGAGGCCATGATCGACAAACAAAGCAACTGACCCAGGTAGAGAAACACATGAGCAGTAAGTACACCGCGAAAGAACACCTGACAAGGAGGAAAGGCTGGCCCTATAAAGACCGGCCGAAATGGGTACTAAAATGTCTGCTTGCAGAATCAGAAGGGACCAACAGGGAACATCTTAGCGTGACGCAAGAAAATTGCAAATGATAAGTAGCGCTGTTCACAGTACAAGCCTCCATCTGAAGAAAATGGGTCCTCTAGGAGATTCTACCTTAACGCTGCGTCTTAAGGACAAGAAGATAGCTGCACATGTATACAATGAAACAATGATACGTTGGGTTAGACTGAGAAGAAAATGAAGCTAAATACTAGGCCATTGGGATCACAAGACAACCTTCAAAATCAACTAACCTGAACCTAAACTGACATAAAATCCTGAACACTGTCATCAAGAACCTACTACTGATTATTGGAGATTGAAAGAAATTAGCTGCCTAAACATTTCATTGGAAGATGATGATGATGATGATGATGAACATTTCCTTACAATGCATCGTTTCGCCGTAATAGAGCTATCCTGGATTTTGCCAATTCATCGGCGAATTGATTGCTCCTCTATTCGTGTCCAAGCACCCATCGAACTCTAATGAAGTCCTGCATTAACATGGCTTAAGCGTTGTGCTGTAATTCCAGACTCCTTCAGATCTAATGAAACTTAATTCCAGCGCTTTGAGCTCTGAAATTCCATTTTTTGAGATTTCCTTCGGGCCGTCCAAGAAGAGTTTGCGAATCTGGCTCTAACTAGTGTCAGACATCTGCACTGGAAATAACAAGGACTTCTATGTGCGTTCCCCTCATTTTTCGCAAAGTTTAGTTGAGAATCCAATAGACGAAATCTTCGTAGGACACACATCGCTACTTTCTCTGAGACTCACACAACGATCAAGGCAAACAAATTCATGAATAGCTTTCAGTCAGGGCTTGTCATGACAGATGAGTCTTTGATCTTGAATTACTTCTAGATATGAGGACTTAATTTCTTTTTAGAATGGAATTCGAATGCCGTACAGTTAAGGGATTTTGTAAAGACAGTTACAATAAGTCCTTCAGATAGGCACCATCCTCACTGAATGATTTTTGCATGCGGTTAGGTTGGGTTAGGTAAAGTTACAGAGGGTGTGTGATGGATAGACCTTATCACGTTCACTCGGAGACCTGGAGGTCCATTGTGAGTACTCTTTTTATGTTGTGGGATTAGTAATATGGTTCCCAGGACAACTTCTTTTTTTTTGTCGGGTTTGGAAACACTATACTGGAGCACTCACTACTCACTACTACCAGAAAGCAGCATCCATTTTTTACCCATTTTACTGGAAGGCTCTTCAATGATGAGGAGCTTACACCACATCAGCACCGAAGAACTGGCACCTAATCCGAGCAAAGGCCGGACAGTCGCAAAGGAAATGATCCGAAGTATCTTCGCCCTCTCCAAAGGCTTCGCAGACAGTTGTGTCACTTAAGCCTAGCACACTAAGATGCTTGGCAAAAGCGAAGTGTCCCGTTAGAACTTCAATAAGTTGTCTACAGTCTCTTCTGCTGAATGATAGCAAGAATGCCGCTAACTAACTAACTAACGTTCGGGAGCATTCGTTTAGTCTGCGTGCATCCTGGAGAGCTGTGCCACACACAATTCTGTTTATAGGAAACCCAATCGTCAATGGAGGCCCTGACCGAGGACGCGGGAAGACCCAACGCAGGTTCAGGTCCTGAGAAAACATCCTCTGCGCCTTGTCTAGCAATCTCATCGGAGATCACATCTCAAGGAATCCCAGTGTGACCTGGGACCCAGACAAGAGTCAAAGAGTTCGGCCTTGCGACCGAATTCAGAGAGTTCTTGCATTCTCGCACTATTTTGGAACTGATTAAGGGTTGGGCAAGGCCTTAGGCGCAGCCTGGATATCGCTAGAGATGCAGATGCTTCGACCCTTCCACCTGTTCTTAACAATATAGTCTGTGGCCATTAGGATATCAAAGGTCTCCGCTTGAAAAACATAGCCAACGAGTAGTGAAGTCTAATGTTATCGACCTCCAAGAAGACACCAGCACCGGACCCATGACTGGTTTTGGAGCCATCCGTGAAGATTCGACTACAGTCATGTACAGAACAACCTTAGGACCTATCCTATTGTTGGCTGCTTTGTGAACCAGCTCTTTATGAATCTGAGTAGGTCCGTAAACTGTAATCTGTTACCTCTGCTATGCTTGCAAAGAATCTTGATGCTAGTGCGCGTAAACGTCGTTCTTGCAGGCCAGGGCAATGACACAGCCGAAGTTAGTTTGATTCTCTTTCTTCCTTGTCTCCGTAGCTTCTGCATAAATCATTAGATTTGATTCTCCATTTGCGAAGCACGACTCCGATAGGGCAGTATCCTGTGATAACTCCAGTGAGTGTGCGAATAGAGAATCTGTCCAGTGCCAGATGCCACCCTGTTTTAGTTTTATTTAAATTCGGCATTCCTCTCTGGATAACCAGGAGAAATTATCCCATTCAATCTCCCTACCGGTGGCATTACAGATGTGTCTGCTTCGCGAATGTTCATAGCCGACGCCAATCTCGTCAATTCATCAGCTTTTCGTTCCCTTCCATGTCCTTATGTTCGCATGAGGTAGGTCAGTGTCATGTCATGATTGCCTCTAAAATAAATAAATAGCAGGCGCGACAGCTTGGAAAGAGCCAAGGCCTAGCTTCTCGCAACCATTCATGTTGTGCGTGTTGTATTGTTTGTACGAATGGAAGGGACCTACAATTTATTGCCGACTCTGAACGGCGAAGTGAGAAGCTCTTTAATGACAGATTATACTCCCGGAGGCTTGTCATTCCCCGACGAGAGGTGGTGCCGCGAAAAATGTTTGGTGTTCCTGGCTGGGGCTTGAGCCACGCCGACCACTCATTATTGCCTCTGGTAATAATAACAGATCAGCAGCGTGGCTTTTGGTTCCTAAAACAAAGCTTTTGGGGTCGTTTAGCAGTTGGTCAATTGCTATAGACCTTCAAAGAGGTGATAGAACTCCTCCCAGTGAACAACCCAATCCTAGCTCGACAGATCTCGTGAGTAAGTTTTGAGCGAATCCATCCTCTCGTTGTTTGATCAATTCCTTTAGCCATGAAGGATGTTTTAATTGAAGAAACCAACGTGTTGTCAAAAGCCCGAGCAATGTCCAGAAATGTGTGTAAAACTATTTGTACAGCCGTTAAAGTACTCCCGACTTTTTTCACGAGGTTATGTAGGATGTTTTTTGCTCGATAAGCAAACTCATAGCTGTCCCTCTTTGGATGGAGCTTCAGAAGTAATCTTTTCCTTTACACACAAAAGGACTTTGATTCAGTTTGTAAACTACTGCTAACTTTAGGAATGACCACTATATTCACCTCGCGCCAAGGCTGTGATAAGAAATCCACCCCTAGCTCCATCGAACGCGTTCAGAACTCCCATAGACTTTCACATGACCTTCTGGTCTCGCCATTCCTATGCAAATGAATCCATATTGAGTTGTTCATGGAAATTTATGGCATCACCCATCGCCAGCGTGACTTTATCGGATTCAGATTCAAAGCCATTCGCCGGCTCACCTTTGTGGAACACAAAACAACTGAATTAATGATCAGGCCACCAAACCAAATCCTCTGTCCTCACACCGCATAATTAATGATTTATTTCATAAAAAATACTCTCCGTGGAGTGACAACCGCAAAATGCAACCAAAAGCACAATCTGCTTCGGTAAATTTGAAATTCCGACACTTCCACGCTGCAGTAGCTTCCTGGAAACGGTACATTGTGTCTACAATTCAATATCCATTGCTCTGGGATAATCCCGGACTTAAGTAAACCGCCGACCACATCACGCGCATAAAACTCAATCTCAAGCCGATTCCCGAAAGCGGTACCTGTGGCTCTGCCCCTGAGGCAGTGTCACATGTTCGGCGTACTCCATTGTGTCCTATTTATTCAAATCCAGGGAGGTTCTCTAATGAATAGGAAGAAGGACATGTTACGGTCGGTTTTTTGAAATATTTGTAAGCAGCGCACAATCGCAGCACTACTACTCGGGGCTGTGTTACCAAAAGGCCTCTCTAAACAGCATCATAAAGCGGGCGGCGGTCTTTGAAGTCCTAATTGGTTTATTACTTTGTCGGCATCTTTTTTCTTCGATTTTTTTTTTTTTTTTTTCGTTGTAGTTGATGTAGGTTGGCTCTGGCCGCCGCTACACGCTAAGCCGAGATTACAAAACAGGTAAAATCGTAAAAATCATAAAAACGTAGCGGAGCCGCAGCGAGAGCGAGCGGGCGAATGGCAATACCAATGGCAATGCTGCGATGGGAATTAAAAGAACAAAATATGGCTGAAGAATAAAATGGCATTTGTTGTAAATCTCGTGCCCAACTCGGGGGAATATGGCTTCGGAGAGTAGAAGAGCCCCGGCGGAGCTTACTATTCGCCGCGGTGCGGGAAGCGGTGCCTATGATGGGCACCGAAGAGAACCAGAGTCTCTCGAGGATGAATTGTGTGTGCTGGTCTAGGATTTCAATGAACAACGTTTTTTTTTTGTTTATCCGCTGGGCATTGTTGACGAACGAATGGTTTAAGTTGTTGTATTCGTCGCCGTTGTCGCTGAGAAGGATTTTTATTGGAGTACACGAGGAGTTTTTGGACGGTTTATGGCTTTCGAGTGACAAAAAGGATGTTTTGTTGGAGAGATTGTCGGTGAATTTTCTATGAGAGATGAGAATTGATTATGACAGATGCGGTCGTAAACTTATAGGAAATGTTTTGTTTGGATGGATAAGTCCTAGAACAATCGTGACGAAGGTTTGGGTTTCTGTATAACTACGACGCAGAGTGCGCAGTTTTACTAGGAATAGGCAGCAGCTCCCTCTTTGGAACGAGGGATGCAACCATGTCGCAAATGATGTTGAGATTTTTATATAGAAAATCTAACATTTAGTGATGAATATTATACAAGCCTCGGGCAGACGGACCGACAAAGGACAACGTTTCGAGCATCAGGGCCTAGAATGTTCGTACTCTAAACAGACCACGTGCAATTACCAAACAAATATTCGAACAAAGCAGACACAACCACTCTTCAGGAAGCGCGTTGGGAAGAACCGGGTACTATGGAGATTACTACCTCTAGCGGAGACAAGGGCTATTTAGATGCTGTTTTCCTGTCAGTGGTAAACTTAGGCAAAAAGTATTAAGTTTTGGCCAAGTAAAATGAGCGAGGGATGATGGTTCGACATTAACCTCAATGTCTGATTTGTGTTCACGCCTTCATGGAGGAGGAAGGTGATATCACCAAAAATTGCTCCTATGGGGTCCACGAAAAAACCTATGAGCAATGCCCGTGATATGACGTTAAGATCGTCTATGGAGATTTTAATGACCAGAAAAGACGACACCTTTGGAAAGACCATCGAAAGACACGATCTGCACGACCAGAACTCCAGTAACGGATTTAGGGTCTTCGACTTTGGGGCGGAGAGAAGCCTGGTAGTGAACAGGATGAAATTTTTAAATCCCATCATCCACAAGACAACTCGGAAGATCACGGTCACGATCACGGTGCGATCGACAAATGGCACTCTTCCAGTATGTTGCATGTTTCAACGTTTCGAGGTGTAAACGTTGACTCAATCTGTTACACAAATGCAGCAGAGCTACGAAGCAATGCTGCGACTAGAACGACAACTATGCAGAGTTCAATACTGCAATCGACCGACCGTAAGAGCCTTAACCGATCGAGTGTCCCTCGAGCTCTCGAGATGTCCTCCAGCAGCAATGATAAGCGCAGAACTTCATTGGTAGCACTTCTAGCAAACCATTGCAATTGACATGCTAGGTTTCATCCATCTACCTGAGAGAAACTGCTGGCTTGATGCTTAATGCGCACGGGCAAAACAGCCGCAAAAAAAGGACAAGAGCCGCTCGCTAGCTCTAGGAGCAGAAAAGGAAAAACCAAAGCCCGCACTCAGACGAAAGAAGAAGGAGCCTTGAGATCGTAGAGATGCGGAGATGTTAAAGCTGGAAAGAGATTTCTGTGAAAGATTTCGCTTACCAATACGGAGTCCGAAAGAACCATAGCGGGAATGCCATCGTACACGTAGCGCCGTGCTGTTGAGACCACATGTCGTTGGTATCCATATCATCCAATTCATGCCAAAAGAAGTTGGCAATCATCGACCTATAGCGCTCGCCGTTGACGATGATGGCCTGGTCAACGTCGTTCTTGAAGAAATTTGGACCGATGACGCCGCCAGCCCAAAATCCACACCAAACAGTGACTTTTTCGGGATGCATTGGACGCTCTTGGATCTCATGTGGATTAGTACCGACCCAAATTCGACAATTTGGTTTGTTGACGTACCCATTCATCTAGAAAAGGGCCTCATCGCTGAAGATGATTTTTTGATTAAAGTTAGGGTCAGTTTCTAACTGCTCCAGAGCCCATTCAGCGAACACACGTTGGTTGTTTACCTTCAGCTCCTGGGTCAGTTGAATTTTGTACGGGTGCAGGCCCAAGTCACGACGCAAAATTCGCCAAGTTGTGGTCTGCGAAAGGCCGAGTTTTTTTTGCCTCGGATTATCCTGCACACTCTCACAGACAGCGGCCATGTTTTCGGCAGATCTTGCGTTTCGTCGACGTACGGGTATTGGTTGATCGTTTACTGAACCAGTGGACTCAACATTATCCACCACATTGTGAATAGTCTTCTCGAAAGGACGATTATGGCGATGGTAAAATGGGCGAAGCGCGCGGAACGTTGCTCGAACAGAAAACCTATTTTAATAAAACAATTTTATTAACGCCTATCCGTCCATGGTGATTTGGCAAAACAGACTGAATAAATGACAGCCAATTTGACAGATGTAGCTTCAATAATATGTCCGCTATCAGCTGTCAAAGTTCGGAAGTCCCTATTGGAAGACCCTTTATAAGACCGTCGGCACAGATGGTGGTCGGCGTGACTCAGTGGTTAGTGCGTTGAACTCCAAAGCTCTGCTATCAATTATGAAAAGGCCAATCACTCTTACTGTGACCTTAGGAAACAGCCTCGCTAAAGGCTTTGAGAAGACAACTAAGACCCTCATCACCCCATCCTAGTGCTTGGTGCAGAAACATGAACTTTTCCAAAATCGAGTGAAAGGGCACGTAGATTTTTCACGAGAAAAGTTCTTCGTTTGCATAGCCTCAAACCTGTGTTAACGGTGAAGACACAATAACTATTCGAGCTGCACAGCGACATCAACTAAAAAAAAAAGACGGATGTAGAGCGGATGAACACCAATGCTCCAGCCCCAAAGAATCTTCTATTCCAATCGTGAACCGCTGTGTATAAGAGGTCGATGTCATCCCCGATGTGTGACCTCAAACCAGACTGTCTCGAAAAAAGTTTACAAACTTCGGCTCTGAAAATATCGCCCGACTGTGAACGGACCAGATGTGAGTCTCTAGTCCGCTCACAATAGGAATTTTCCCCGCTTACAGCCTACAAACACTCGAAACCAGTGTGTATCGAAACCTCCATGACCTTCGCTCTGAATTTTCTTTTTCGTTCGTACGGCAATGGTAGGCACGGGCTCATCACTTTACTTTGAAGTATGAGCCATAACAATGCCGGAAATTTGGTCTAAAACTTTGTATATACTTGAGAACGACGATTGTATGTAGAAAGCATGGTGTAACGTAGAACTTGACATTGACGAGGATGTTAAACTTCAGGAGTCACGGACGAAAATGTTCAATAAATCGGGTCAACTTCGAAATTCTAAAACGGTGTGGCCCAATTTCAGTGACGCAGTGCAGAGAGCAGTAGCAGCACCGCATCACGTTCCAACATCCTACACTTACCTGCAGCCGGAGGAAAAGATAAAAGATTCCAGAGCTCAGAGCTTAGCGTTCAGAGCCGAGAAAATCCACAAGTAAAGAGAAACGAATAAGAAATGAGAATAAAACGTAAACAACCTGAACCCACTGTATCTGGATACCCCCGTTCGGTGTATCCGTCGTATGCAGATTATTCGGGATATTTGTTCTGGCGGTGTGCGCGCCCTTTCTGCGTACCGCCAAAGCAGTAAATTTTTATGTAAATGATAATCAATTATGGGTCGTGTTCTCTGATAAAGCAGCGCGGTCCAGACTCGCGCAGATACACACGTGCGCGTCTGAGGGAGGAGGAGAGGGCGGCTTACGCACCAACTCCTTCCATAGCCTGGCTGTGCTGCTTGACGATTTGTTAATTCTTAGCTGCTGCCTCCTGGAACTCTGGAGCTGATGTTTTACTGGAGCCCGGTGCTGCTGTTTCGGCCCCAATGCCGAAACTCTGATCTCGAGGTTCTTGTTATGCTGTTTCTCCTGTCGTCGTTGCCGTCGCTGGTGCTTGGTGTTGTTGTTTTTGTTGTCTTCCAAGCTTGAATTATAAACCAATTCGATTAATTCACGATGGTTTTGCATGTAAGCCGCCATCACCGCCGCCACAACAGACAAAGGTTTGCCGCCGTAACGCAACTCGTTGCCGAAGAAGTTTTTTTTTTTTGGTGGGTTGGGTACACAAGAGGGTGACTATCAAAGCTTAGATCGTCTCTCTCTCTGGCCATGGTGTCTGCGCGCTGTGTCGGTCACTTTGGCCCGCTGTCCCACTCCGAGGAGGGCAGCATACATTGTGTGATGTGGTTCACAAATCGAAGTTGACTTGATTTGTTTTTGATGAAAGGAACGAGGTGAACTGGACATAAAGTGAAATCTTTGACAAATATCCACGGTTTCACTGTCAGGGGGCAGTTTATTGGTTTCGTTGGTCCAACGATCACTCTTTGTCTTTGTGATAACGCCGCCGAAAATTCGAATGAAAAGGGAAATGGTGAGCCGGACTGTGTTTGAAATTGAGGAGGGTTCCGGTGCTTCGTCGCTTGATTTGTAGGTGAGGTGAAGCCTTGTGGAATATACACGTGTCAGAGAGAAGGTTCATATGTCTGTGGCTTTGGGATATCGTATCACAGTTTGCAACCTATCATCAGTGGAGGAACTCAATAGTTTGAAGAAATTCATTGTTCCTAAGCTTGAACTGAAGCTTCCCGTGTTGTGCTCTGTTGGACGGATAGAACGTTTTCACTTTCCGTAAGAGTTTCATTTTTAACGGGTTGATCGTGGCCGCTGTTTGCTTAATCCTCAATTTCTTGAGAAGAAACCTCAGGTGACAGGGGTCTCTAATGGGTTCCTCCTGAGCCCTCTTTTATTAGTCCCATGCTGCGTGAGAACGATAATATAATCCTAACGCACATCGTTTTACTCAGGGGGTGCAACCAGATTCCTGTCCATGGACTCCACTTCTCGTCTTCCTTTGTAACTGTCCGGCGTCTGACAAGCGAGGGATAGACTTGGCGCACTAGGCAACGCAACATTTGACAGCCTCAATACGATCTTTAGGCCATCATAGGAAGGTTAAGCAAGCGCTTGGTTACGAGCTTGATTACTGCGCTAATGACTCAAACCAAGCCCACTATCTTCAGTCAACTATCTCCCGATCAGTGGCAGACCGTCTTATATTCGAGGATGAGGACTATAAATTCAGGGCAGAACTTTGAACGAAGATTTCTTCTGAGATCCCGTCAGACGAGCCATCTTATTGGAAATTCGAATAGACCCCCGACCAAGATTCATGGCCCTTTCACTCCATTAAACCTCTCATTCAAGGACAAGGCCGATGAGGATTCTTTTGATTTCTAGAAATTGAAACCCACAACCAAAGACCTCCCAAATCTTCGATCAATCATGACACTTCCAGGGAATTTACATCTCTGTGGTCATGATTGCCTCGTCTCGTGTCTCTCCGAAGACTTTGCAAATGTCCACCGATGGAAATATTTTCCGAAAATAAAGTTGAAAGGGAAACAAAACAACACCAGCACCACATTCTTCCTGTTGTGTATTTATTTTATGTGCTAGTCTCAGATCCTTTGTGGCCAGCCGCCATTCCATACTTCACTCAGGAATTGTCCGGGATGCCCTGCGCTCCCTGTGATGTGCCCAAATAAAATTATTTTATCTCATTTGTGTGATCTGATTAAGAAATTTGAAAATTCGCCGCTGACCGCCCGCTTTCCCGGGAAGGGCTCACTCTGCCTCTCACGCACAATGCCAATTATAATAAATCATTGAGGAGAGTATGCGAGGAATGGAAATAGCTTAAGCCGCGTCGTTGTCGCCGCACACCCAACCCGAAAACCCGTCGGAACCACAGAGGCCAAAGCCAGACGACAATCTGCGGAGATTTATCTCGGATTCCATATTAATTATGTTGCCGCAGCAACAGCAGCAGGAACAATTCCAAGAGGTGCAGTGCCACAGCAGCGCGGTGGTCACTGTCAAACCTAGGCTTCGAGAGAGACACCTAGCTGTGAAGTCACATTCGAGGAACTTAATTCTGTTCGCCCATCAAACGGGCCGCGCGCTGCCAGTCTTATGCGTTGAATAACAAACAACCAGGAGGAGGGCCAAAGGAAGAGGTCGACACAACGCAACGGTGAAATAAATAAAGCGATCGGACAAGGCACTCCGACTGGATTCGGACTGAAACGACGATGTCATGCTGGGAGCAAATAAAGGTGAAATATCACTAAAAGAGTGTCGTTCTGTCAAAACACCCGACGCCGACATGAACAAGAACGAAAACGAGACTGAGACTGAGACCGAGAGTTGAGATCGAGACCCCACTTACTGTTTCAGGAGAATTCCTTGAATAGTTTTCGAACAAGCTGCTGACGACGATGATGATGATGATGTTGCTGGTGGTGGTGGTGCCTGCACCTCATGTGCAATGCCTCACCGACTCTATTGATGAGGAGAATTCCTGTTATAGGAGATCTTGTCAGTCAGTCATGGACGAATGGAAGCATGGAATAATGGGTCACACGCAGATAATCGTATTCATCCGATTTCGACAGTTCGAATGAAGTGCGAGGCACTGGTCTCATGCTCGGTGTTCTTCAAACAGATCGATGCATCCCACATCATTACTTCTCCGTCGATGCCATAGGGGTCGGGATTTATTGCGTCCGACCGATGTCTGGTGGTGTCCTGCAGGGATTTGTTTACTTTTATTAAGCGGCAATTAAACGGAAATAATATTTTGTGTGATGTTCGATTGTCGGGATATTTATGGGAAGACACCGGATCGGACCACCTTGACGGTGTGGTGAGGTGATTCCCTGAATGGAATCGATTTCGATTTTTCTTTTTTTTTTTTTGTCGTGGGTGTCATGTGTTGGGTAAATATTTGTGGATTGTTGTCACAATATTTCAATTAACAGGAGTTCCTAGAACATGGTAATGAATCTCGAGCTGGGAGAGGAGGCTTAGTGGGATAATGAACGCTGATCACCTTCTGGGTGGTGCATTGTGAAGGTGAAGCTGGAGGCAAACTGCTGATGAGGACTAGCTCTGTTTTATGTTCAGCCAGATAGGAGCTTACAGTGGTTAGCCATGTGTATTTTATCCCAAGGGCTTTGTCTTCTTCCAAGCCTGCCTTTATGGCTGAAGCTGTGACCTAAAAGAATCTGTGGTTTCGTCGGTGTAATCAGCCTAATAGATCTACTACCTCCTTATGAAGTTGAGTACGTCCGCTAACTAACAGAATTATCTATAAAAGATACGTTTTCGAAGCCATTGTAGTGTCGAACATTCACAGAGAATGTGCTGGTTCCTCCTCTTCCAAACAGAGGAAACAAAAGTTTAGTTTCTTCAATAGCAACAGCCAGTAAGGAAGTCCCATAGTTTCTTCATGTTTTTCCTGTAGGAAAAGAGCTCATCCAAGCTGAGTTTTGACAAGAACTTCGAGGTAACCATCCCTCCCAGGTCATTCTGGGGCGATGCATTCTCAGAAAACAAGTCGATCCATTTTTACACCGACCGACAGTTCAAAAACTAGCAATGGGGTGGGTGGAGGTGTTTTTTCCGACAGGCTTAACCTCAGCCTAGGGTTCCGCCTTCCGAATCATTGTAGCATGTTCCATGCGGAAATCATGGCGATCAGAGAAGTCTTATCTTGGCTGAAGAAAAACGTGATATTCCGCCACGGATATCCGCATCTTTTCGGACAGCCAAGCGGCACTGAAGTCCTTGCAATCAGTCGCTTTAAGTTCAATCACAGCCATAGATTGCCGATCGTCTATTATTGAGATGGCGGAGCAGTTCAATATCCACCTTTGTTGGGTGTCAGGGCAGGTATACCAATTGCTACTTGCAAACTTAATCTAAAGTTAGATGCTATCGAAAGAACAAATCTTAGGCGGACAGGTGGCATAACATTTCTGGCGACAAAGCAGATTTGGCCAAAACTGGATCTGAAGCGCTCTAAGTATTTGATTTCTCTTAATAGATCGCACATAAGCAATATAATAGGTGTCATTACTGGACACTGTCTAATAGGCAAGAATGCAACAAGACTTGGCGTTTACGCAAACGACTTCTGCAGAAGCTACATGGACGAGACTATTCTCCATCTTCTTTGCACCTGCTCAGCTTTCTCCCGCAAAAGGAGACTCCACTTTAGACCTTTCTTCTTTACAAACTTAGGCGACCTAATTAACATCGATGTTAGTAGCCTTCTACGCTTCATAAGAAGCTCCAATTGGTTTCAATGAGTAGGCAGGAGATCTTTCCGAGATCCTAGTGGTATCAGAACGGACTCCTCATGTGTCTAAGTTTGTTGGCTTTAGCTGGCAGCCACTTCAACCTAACCTAACCTAACCTAACCTAGCCGAGGTTGGTTTCCCAGTTGTTTAATAAAACTGTAACGGTAGACAAATTTGCGCCACAGAAGGGTTCCGCTCCTAGATGGCTCTGTTACTTTTCGAGTAATTTTGCGGCAACGACGATAGTGATTTCGTTTACGAATTCTATGACCTCAGCTTTCTAAGGTTGTGGAAGACTTAAGACTGGATTACATGAGATGTCTTAAACTCTGGTTTCTCAGATCTATCCTAGAAGTATGGAGTAGTAGAGAAAGACCGTGACTCATGTGACACCAACTTAACGTGCGAAACTAGAAGGAGCTAACTAACGATCGAACTGGCTATAAACGTTTATTGGTTGAGGCCTAAGTTCACCTCCGGCTTCAGTTAACAACTCTCAGGACTGAGACTCTCTGTTTTATTTTGGGCCTTCATTAGTATCGTTAATCAGTATTTTTGGCAAAATAAACCTCGAATATTTACAGGATGTACGTCAGCGCTCCCATGCTAAGAAGCCTCTCATCGATTAAGAGTATTTCTACCAACAAGTGTTACAGTACTTTTTGAATCCACCTTTTCATCGTTGACCAGAATTATCTTCCTGAGTCAATTCCCAATGACATTTATAGTGTCTACTACGGAGTTAACTTTCCTGAAAATATTCTGGTGATCGGCCAAGTCTCCACCTTTCTCCACAGCTTTCTCGAGCTCGTCACAGGTAATACGTTCTGTTTTTTTTTTCTCCTGCTGAGTCAAGCATGTACAGGGGTTGGTATGATGACAGATCTTCAATGAACTTATTTCCTTTGGGTACCAGCACTCACCTCTATACTTTTTTTTTTGACCTTCTCTTAGGCATGAACAGAGAACATCTGCCACTCTCTGCTACGTATATGTTTATTCTGCCATATTCGTGGCAAAGAAAGCGTGGAATCTAATATTTGCAGTCCTAAATGGTTAGCCCTAGATCACCTTACATACTTCAGGGCCCGTTTTGTTATGGGTGCTCTTAGATGCCCTAGCGATATGGTCACTTAGAAGATATTTCTAGCACCTCACCGGCATTTGTTTCCATTCCTTGAAGTCGGCAAACAATTCATTTGAGAGGAATCTTTCCCATTTCTATGACTAAACTCGTTGCTCTAGCTATAACTCGTTGCTATAATTGCTGTTAAAGGCTTTTCTCAATATCCTTATTGGTTGCTGTCAAATCTATATTCCCTTTGCCTCTTAGATTTTAGAAGCTAGTGCTGGGTAAATTTCTTCCTTATTTGGCATCTGGTCTCTACATTCTATAAGGACTTCATGGCTAAGTGATCTCACTTCGGTTCGAGATCCAAGTATCTTCTCTACATTATTTTGGTTCCATGCAGCTTAATTTGACCAGATGTTCGGCATCATTTAGGGCAATATTGCACGAATCAAAGATTCATATGTCTCGTTTGACAGCAAAACCTCTTCGCCTTGTTTGACATCTTAAAACTTAACGACTCGTTAATACTCTTCCATGATGATGGAATATTAAAAAAAAAAAAGACAGATAAAATATTCGATTGCTTCTCAGGTTTCACTAATTTTGTTATTAAAATTCCATTAAGAGTGATTTGCGAACAGCTTCTGTTTACTGAAAGTTTTAATTAATTCACTTTACCTTATCGCACTTCAATTTGCATATTTAGTTTTTTATAATTTTCAATTAAGCGGTAGCGATGGATTTAATTAATGGGAAAGCGCCACAATGGCATTTCAGTTTTTAAATTGAGACATTAGACGCCAAGAGGTTAAATGCGACATGAACAGTAGCGGTGTGTAAAATAGAATACTTGTAAAAATAAATCTAATTCAATAGGAGGTGTAGGATTTGAATTTTATGTCGTATTCGTTCTGTTATTTTTAATTTATGTTTTCTTGGTCGTTGTAATCTAAAAACTTAGGAAATTTACTATAAAGCAATTTGCACTTTACAATATGCGGCATTTCATCGAAATCTACCTGAAAGAATACTAAAAGCAATACTATCTTGACATCTTCTAGGACATAAGGAATGCTTTCAACAGCAGCTATACTGAATCTGTTCTTGAGTTTTTAACTGTCCAATGGATAGTCTCTATGTTTTGAACTAAAAATTCTAATAAAGGAACAGCGCAAGCCGCGTTACCTTCCCTCTATTATGACTAGTGGATATTAGCAAAATTCTCAGATGAGCTGGCTATCCCACCATCGAAGATGCTCCGTTGTTGATAGTAGGAGTGCTGGATACGTGCTGGATGCGATAAGCACGTAAGTCATACACTGTTAACTTACTGTTCATCCAAGTAAATCTGAAAAAATAATGTTTACGTCGAAAACACAAAAACAGCCCTTTACGTCTCCAAGCCCTAATGTCTAATTACTCTTTCAATTCCAAAATTGAACTGAAGACTTGAAATTGAACAGCAAATAAAGAAAGCATGTGCAGCTTACAATACATGCAATAAAACCTTTGGGAAGAAGTGGGGTCTTCAGCGAGGCATTATTTCTTGGATTACACTGCCGTGTTTCATGTTCCTGAGCCCGAGAGCGCCAAAGCCTAACTTCTGGCAACCATATATGCTGTGCGTATTATATTTTTCGCACAAATAGAAGGGACCTTCAGTTTTCATAGCTGATTTTTAACGCCGTTTTAAGGAGCTTTTGCTGCAGGGACGAAGAGGAGATAGAATCCACCTGCTAGCCGAATGCCCCGCACTGGCCACCAGAAGATTGCGTTCTATTGGTAGTAGCTTCTTTCTGAGATTTCTAACCCTTCCTAGGTGGTCTCCAAATTAGCCAATCCTAACCCTTGGTTTAATTCCCATGAGTATACTTATTATGGGCACAATGGACTAACTTGAGGTCTAAGTAAGTCTTTAATACATCCACAAAACCAACCAACCAACCCAGGAGCTTTTTCCTGATTATTTATATTCTCGGAGGTTTGTCATTGATTATCACGAGGCGATGCGAAAAATTGTTGGTTGATATTGATTTGTCAGCTCGCTAAGCAATCCAACGCACTGAGCGTAGACCCACGATGACGTTCCCGCAGTATAATCCCTCAATATCATCAATCGCGTGCTTCTTCTGCTCTTTCTTCTTCTTATTATGGAGAAGAAGATGCTCTTTCCGTCTTTTGCTAACAGAGCTCGGGCTACTGGCTCTCGTTTTTCTGCATTTGTGCATTGACTTCCCGACGTTTTTCATCAAACTAGCCACCAAAGATGTCCACCTTTCCTTTATAGGACATTGCTCATATACTTTGTCAAACAGCTAGTAGAAACGTTATTTGGCTGCGCGATTCTCGTCCTTTATCGAGACTTGGGTGATGTTTACAAATTTAGTGTTTAATCCGCGTAAGTGACCACCGTGGCTCAGTGTTTAGTACCTTGGACTGCTGTGCAAGCTGCGTTGGTTCAAGCCCAAGCCATGCCGAACATTTTTCGTGGCAGGGAATGGCAAAAATTCGACAGTAAAATTTGTCATGGCAAAGCTTCTCAGTTTGCCGTTCGGAGTCGGCAATAAATTAAAGGTCCCATCCGCTCGTGTGAAAAATGTAATAGGTGCTGCTTCTGCTTTCTCTAGCAATCGCCTATCGGTCTTGGATGCCGGGTCAATCTGCATTATAGAAGTCTAGAATCTCTGTTACTTGTACGACTGCACTGAAGTTGAAACACTTTTAGGAAAACACTTCCATCTCAAGCTTAATTTCCAATTAGATCACATCTCTCCACTAGATATAGACTCTCAACGTAAAAACCCAGTCGTTACCCTTCAACATTTCTCAGAAGCCTTACCATCACACGTGCTACTCTGCCGGACAAAGTGGTTCCACTCCAGCACAAAACCGCAATAAAAATGTAAACTCTTCGCGGTAGCTATTGGAAATAGGTTATAATTAATTCGACGAATTAAATCTTATTAAGAGCGCTCCACTAAGCTTCTGTTTTTAAAAGAGCGGTTCCAATTCTTTTTCTTTTTGTAACAAAAAATCTTTAAGTCGTTAAAACGTAGCATGTTTCAAGCTTAAGTGAAATATTAAAAAAAACATTCCCCACCGTCCCAAATTTTTGTGGTCATCCAAACTATAATTTCGAACTCAATCAAGACCGGCTTAACTCGAAACTCAAAATTCAATCAAAAAAATTAACCGCCACTCGCGCTATCGGCGAAAAAAAAAAATCTTTTCAAAATTTATACCCTCCGCGACTACTGGAATTAAATTTTTATATTTATTTGACGAACATTTAATGTTACAATGCTTTTAGAGAAAGATTTGTATAATTAATAGCCTTTGTCGGAACGGGGGGCTTAATCGCGCCGCCCATAATGCGTTCGTCGATGGATGTTTTTTTTTTCATTTTATTTTTGTTTCACATTCTTTGCTTTTTGTGAAATTCGGTTTTTGTTTTTAATTTTAAAATTCAAATGATCGGCCGGCGCCCCCCGGACGATGTGTGTGTAGGTCTGTTGGCCAAAAGAGGAGATCCATTATCGATGCAAAATATCTGAGCTAATCACAAGTTGTTTATGGTTTTTGTCATCTTTGGTTCGGGGTTTTTAAGAATAAAATTAATGGTCTCTGGGATGGATTCCGGGAAAATTGTATTAAAAAGGTTGCAGATGGTATTTGAAGAGGGATTTGTTATTGGTGATCAAATATAGGGAACTGGTTGAACATTGGAGGACCTTTTTAAAACCCAAGTTATAAAACGAAGGTGGAATGTGACCACATTTGTTTGGAAGCAGTTTGAGTAGGAGTACAGGTACAAGAATACACTTCGAACAGATTCAAATCTTAGAAACAAAACGTCAAGTTTTAGAGCATCAAGTACTTAAAAACAAAAAAAGCTTAAAGTGCAGAAGTTCCGTAGTGAAAGATGGGACTAGCTGCCGAAATAAGATTTTTTCGCACGCCGGGTTCGTGTTAGGAACACGAGAATACGCGAGGTTGTCAATGTCGAAAAGCTACTTCTTCGAACGGAGAGGACCATACTTCAATGGTTTGAGCAACTTTGGATTGGCTTCAAGGTAAAACTTTCAAATCAAGAAAACTGTGAGAAAAAATGGTTTCATCTACATATTCCAAAAGCACAGGAAGTTTCCCAAATTTAAGAGAAGAACCCTCGGATGCTTTTTGTAAGAAAGATGGAAAGGATCGAAAGCCGAACAGTGGAACTTTAGTCTACTACATAAAACCACCTCTAACCTAAACCTAAAACCACCGGAGAAGAGGCTTCAGTCACTGCCGCTTCTTGTCACTCGTGTGTCTAGGGGGTAGGTCTTCTGGCTCTCGAATATTCCTACATATACATAAAGGGTATTTCATTAAGTCGCTTTCATCGACATTTTTTATTCGTTTGAAAGGCCTATCGATGGCATTATGTATGGAATATAACATCGTTCAAATGTCCACCGCGGCTTCTCTGGGTGGCGCGCATCCAGAATGTCAAATTTTCCATGACTCTGGCGCATAAATCAGGCTGAATTTGACTGATGGCATGTGTTATGTTTGGCTTTGAGGGCCGCTGTGGTTTGTGGCTTATTCGCATAGACCTGCGACTTCAGAAAACGCCACAAGAAAAAGTCTAACGGCGTCAAATCGCACAATCTCGGTGGCCAGTTCACATCACCTCCACGTGAGATGACCGTGCCCTCGAATCGCTCGTGCAGAATTTCCAATGTGGCGTGAGTTGTGTGACACGTAGAGCTGTTTTGTTGAAACCACATGTCATTGGTGTCCTTATCATCCCATTCAGGCCAAAAGAAGTTGGTTGGCTCGCCGTTGACGGTGATGGCCTGGCCAACGTCGTTCTCAAAGAAATATGGACCGATGACGCCGCTAGCCCAAAATCCACACCAAACAGTGACTTTTTCGGGATGCATTGGACGCTCTTGGATCTCATGTGGATTGGTACCAAATTCGACAATTTTGTTTGTTGACGTAACCATTCATCCAGAAATGGGCCTCACCGCTGAAGATGATTTATCGATGAAAATTAGGGTCAGTTTCCAACTGCTCCAGAGCCCATTCAGCGAACACACGTCGTTGTCTATGGTCGTTTACCTTCAGTTCAGGGTCAGTTGAATTTTGTTCGGGTGCAGTCCCAAGTCACGACGCAAGTTCACCAAGTTGTGGTCTGCGAAACGCCTAGTTCTTGTAAGCGACGCACAATAATGTGGGAGTTGAATATTGAGGATCCAACTACTGAATTGATAGTGATACCCAGCCAAATACCAGACGCTAAGGGGCGTTTTGATTAAGGAAACCTTTTGCCTTGAGAATCAACACACGTGAGATTACCGATGGTTATGAGATAGCATTGGAGATCTTTCTGAAGCTGGATTGGCACAAGATCGACAACAATCATGATATGCAGAAGATCAAGGACTGTCTGATAGCAGCAGTCAAATCCAACCAGTACGCTCCGGAGCAATTTATCACAGAACTCATCGCAAAAGGCATGTGCATCGATTTTGCCCAAGTGAGCACTTTCCATCTGGACAATATTCGGGTGTGCAACATCTTGGACAACCGCTTGGGCAAATCCTAGGTCCGGTGTGAAGTTGAAAGATAAAGGTCGCTATATACTTATGGACATCATCCAACAAAGAGAATCCATCCTGATTAAATCGGCGGAGCTAATGAATCTCAACACCGGTGAGGACAACCTGGATGCTGGAGTAAAGGTTGTCGTCACCGGTGGTAGAGTCGGCGATATGAACCTACATAAAATAAAAAGGGTGTGGCTCAGGCTCACTGCCCCAACTTATAAGGAGCTTGGCTATTGCGACAAAGTTTACATTAAAGAATTGGGTGATACTGTTGTCACTTCCTTTCCAAACGATGGCGTCCATTCCCGAATTGCCACGATCTTGGTACGTGTTGCCACCGACAACTTCAATTAAGCGTGCAATTGAAGAAGGTGTTAACGACTTCAAGCCCTTTACTCGTGACGGATGTCCTGAATATGCTGAATATGCGAAAACACTTCTTGGATTGGAACTGCCTGCAAGTTCGCTGCTCTCCTGGAAGTATTCCCCAAGGCCCTCGCCGTAAACAGCGGTGTGAATGGCACAGAGATTCCTAACTCGCCCACAAGGAAAAAGGGCCAAATCAGGGCTTCAACATTGATGCCGAACAAGTAGACATAGTAGATGTGACAACTACTGAGTTATTCAACTTGTACCAGTCTAATTACTTTGCCATTAAATACGCAGTTAGGGTCACTCTTGAAGGTCGATCAAATCATCATGGCGAAGAAGGCCGGTGGACCGAAAGGTGGCGGCAGTGATGACGAAAGTTAAGTCCGTCGACAGGAGGATATTTGTCGTTTATGGCAAAGAAAATCACTGACATCCATTTAAGTGTTCAATTCAAGTAGACAACTTCAAAGATCTAGCAAACTGCATCGTTAAACTCCGGCGTTTTGGTGAAAAACTTCCTGAAAGTAGATTCTCCACCCCATTACGTCACTCCTTCGGTCATTATCAGCCCCCTTTACGAATTTATACGACTTGTGTCTAATAATTTACATCGTCGTCCTAATAAAACACATTAACTGCCCAAATATCCTTTCACTCAACCAATGCATTATGACGACAAAGAAATAAAATCCACCTCCGGGTGTGTGTCCGCTTTTGTGCTGCACTCTCAATCAATGATTTGCCGCTTAATATCATTCCAAAGTGGAACTAATTCCCCAAGGATTGGCTATCCCTAACACACACACACAAGCAAGAAAGTTTATCTTTCAAGAACGGACAACCGAGTGAGAATCATGTTAAAAGCAATTTACGTTTGAAGTGCTACCGTGATACGCTGATGGTTGCTGCTTCGGCTACTGCTGTGTTGGCCACCACATCGAAGCGGTAGCCTTTGTTGCGCCCGATGACTCCTTTTATCGGAGCCGCCGTTCCTATCTTTTCGTTTTTCTGTGTGTAATCTCCCGTCTCGCATACGGCACCTAAATGTATTGGCTCCTAATAGAGCGTAACCTAAGTATAATGGGCAAACACATTTTGAAGAGGCTACAAGCTGGCCGGTGGGCTATACTCGTACCTTTGTATGATATTTCCTCTGCAACCTGCTGCTGCTACAGGCGGGTAAGTTCAACGTGATTGGTGTAGGAGCGTGGAAGATACCCGGACTCTGACTGGATTATCTGAATAAAATTGATTTGATTTTTTTTTTTTTTTTGGTTTAAAGGGAGTGCGTCAGAGGTTGGTGAATGGGACGAAGATTGAGAAGAGGAGGAGCATTCGAGGGAGGTATTATGATTTTTTTTACCATAAAACAGAGTTGCAAAGCTTTGATGTGAAATATTTTCCAGTAAAGAGGTAGAAGGAATCGGGGATTATGCAAAAAGTCCCAAAGGCCACTTAGCGTGTACAGACGGATCTGTAGATGAATGTGATACAATGACTCAAACGCTGTACCTATTGCAATGGTGAACAACGTAATACATACTTTCATTTCATCGAACAAACACAGGCTTTGAACTCAATGCTTCTTCAAGTTTAATCTCCAGAGAAGCTGAAGGAGTTGTTCTTCTATGTCTCACCTCACTAGAACCCTTCTTTTCCGGTTTTTTATAGAATCTTTCCTTCATACCGTCTTGCCTTGAGCGGACCGTTTACAGATTCAAGCCCAGATGATGGCAAAAGGACAGTGGACAACAATGACAAAACCGGCATATAGATAAGCGGTTATTCCCCTTGTCACACTGAAAGATGTTCTGAAAAGCTGAAGAAACATTGAAGAGGCAAGCGCCGATGGCATCCACAGTTCTGGAAGCAGCACTTTGAAGGCATCCGCATACTTTTGCAGATGTTTACGTCACGCGCCTAAAGGGAGAAGAGTATTCCCGACCCGAGAGAGAGAAGCAACGACTGGTCCTATTGTCTGAAAGGAATTACCTCCTCCGCAGGGCTCACTTTTGTACAAATCTTTATGTATGCTGGAAACAGGAGCGCGTCATAAGCGATATACTGGGGTCTGCTATCTAGAAAACAAACCACTTTGCATATCAAGTCCAAGCGCAAATCGAGGAGTCAAATGGCCTCGCAGATCGAGGCTACAGGAGTCCTTGTAGATCGAAAGAAGCGTTGCATTATCGACGCCCGCCATAAAAGTCGTAAACAGTGAGGAAAACCACCGCGAATTGCGTCATTAGCACTCAAGACGTGAAAAAATCCCCTAAACACTGCAAACTTGACGAAGATCCTGCAAGCACTTACAGCCAAAAAATTACAGAGGGCAAATAAAAGATACTGACGGACTATTGTCAAAATGGAATACTGCTGCATAAAACCAAAGATGGAACGCGTCAGTACATCTTCACACGCAGCATCCTTCAAGGCTCTGTATTTGATCCACTACTCCTAAGACTGAGGATTTCAAGGTCATAAAAGTAATTGGTTCCCCAGATGAATATTGTGGTGAAAACCAAACACTCCCGGAGCAGTTTTAGCCAAAGACGAGCAAAGCTATCAAGAAGCTTTGAGATTGGCTCACATTCAGGGGTAGGGAAACCACAATGCAACTGCCGACGATCACGACGTGGTTTTCAAGTTGAAAACAAAGTATCTTTGGCACAGCAACCTCTCTGGCTGTCATGAAACGTGCCTAAATCTCGGCGTCGATAATCCTTCACAGGTCCCAAAACTTAGTTCGGTGTCATTAACGTTAAAATCCGGAAGAAGCGGCCCACCGAATTTACTCGTCCGATTGCTGCGTGAGTTCAATCCTCAGCCAAGTCCACCGAACATTTTTCGCAGCACCACCTCTCGTCGGGGAATGACAAGCCTCCAGGAGTATAATTTGTCGTGAAAGAGCTTCTCACCTCGCCGTTCGGAGTTGGCAATAAATTGTAGGTCCCTTCCATACGTGTGAAAAATGTAATACGCACCACATGAATGGTTGCGAAATTATAAGGTGGGAAAATGGCTCAAGGACCTGTGACATTACACCAGAGAAAGATTGGAAAACAAGAAACGGTTGTAAACCTAACTAGCCCTTACCAATACAAAACTTAACCTTAACTCTAAACCACTCTCAACACGCATACTCCTTTTCACATTCTCTTCAAGTTGAGGGTACTTCGAGAATGCGAAATGTGCCAGATGTTGCTGACAAAGGTCGTTAGCCCATTCTTCATGACTTCATGCTATTGATGCCTTTGGCCAATGTTGTAGGAAAGACCCTCTTTAATACAATCCGGTCACCGCTCTACCCAGCGCGAAGTGAAGTGAATACTTCTAACAAAAGCTTACAATTAACTGATCATTAACGAGGACTGTCGCAGAATCTAATTAAAATTGATCCATGGTTGACTAATGATCGTTTGCAAGATCGTCGTCAAGAATTGACATAAAATTGACTTGGAAGATTCTCTAGCTCCACAACTGATCATCAGTCACGTGCAGGCCTTTACTGAAGCTACTGATCGTTAACATGGACTGACTCTGGAACCGATCTTTCATGACCTAGCATATGGGCGTTTACATCCACCGATTCAGCCATGTCCAGGACTTCTAACTGAAGCTCACAATCAATTCCAACCAATCTTGTATGAACAAACTTACAACTGATCCTAAACTTATGATCGTTTCCGATTGTTTCGCCGGCTCACTTTTGCAAGACAACAGGACGGTTCCAATGGTTGTTGATAAAGTGCAGAGGGGCAATTTGCTGTATCATATCGAAAGAGCTTAGGAGATACCCTTTTAAAACTTTCACCATCGCAGTCCTCGAACAACTGAGATATTCTGTTTAATGTAAAAAAAAAACCCGAAGCCATGTGTGTCCTAAAACCTACTTACCTCGTTAACCTCTTTTTAATCTCCACTACTAACCCACCAAAGTTGACGTCATTTAGGCACGAAACTGCTACACAATACACTATTGTTTCCACAGAATCCCTAATGAATAATCAATTAAATGCCTGTCAAATAATTTTATTATCCTCCGCCGTCGATGAATAAGACAAAATGCAAAACCGAAGGCCCTCAAAAGAAGCACAAATCTCCCACAGATTAAAATCAATTAGCCAATTAAAAGGAACCCATTTGATCGCCACCGCAAACTCTGCTGCACGTACTGAGTAAATATTTGCCAAATCGCAGCTAACCACTTTCGGTGTTTGCGGTTTGGAACTCGGTTCAAAACTCCAGGGGTCGATTTATGACCAAAGTCACAGAGAAACCATTAAGCAGAGACTTTGGTAGAGTTTTTGGACATCCTGCAGGGAGCTTGAATCACCCGCACCGACGGCTCCAAGCTGACCACCGTCTAATTTACGACGAAGAGCATTTGTTTTTGATAAAGGATTGCCCTGCAAT
The DNA here is from genome assembly GCA_917880715.2 of Matsumyia berberina. Lineage (NCBI taxonomy): Eukaryota > Metazoa > Arthropoda > Insecta > Diptera > Syrphidae > Matsumyia > Matsumyia berberina. The sequence goes on from OU862870.1 coordinate 12,132,837, forward strand.
AAATTCCTAACGAAACAAGGATGATTCACTATGACGCGGCACATATTTATAAGAGCATACGCCCCCTGGTCGATCCATTATTCATCTGCCGCCCAAAATTCACTTAACCGAGAAGCGGTTCCAATTGATTTGCGACTCTGTCGGAAGGATCTAAAGGATTTCGTTTCGTTCCACCTGTGAAATGAACACAGCCACTATGCAGCAGAGATAACTCACAAAGGATCCTCCTGTTGTCGTCGTTGAAGTAGGAACTAATCACACAAGAGCAGGTGGTGGATCCGAAATTACACGCCAATTTCGTTGTGCTCTGTCGGCGCATCCCTTTCATTCTCGGGACACTGTGAGTGCGTGGAAAATCGACCCAATTGTCCTCTCTCGTGTAATTCCAAATCAATTAACCAAACCGAATTGGAGCATGCAAAGGATTCTCATTCCCATTCCCATTCGCCCTGCAGATACAGAAGCCTAATCCCATTGACGTGCGTGTAGAAATTGCGACTTGGCTGATTAGGTTTCAAAAAAAAAAAAAAAAACTCAAAACGAAAGACGTCAAAGAAAATGAACAAAAAATCTTCTGTAAGCCATCAAGTTGGTGCTGTGCTACTTCTTTCTTTCGCCCTCGACTTTGACTAGCTCTTGCCGAATCTGCTTTGCGAAGTGTTCGCGCCCGCGCGGTCCTTTTCATCTTTTTTCGGTTTCAGATACTTTCGGGCGCTTTCATCTTTGCCGATAGTGACACAAAATTTCGTTTGGATCCACACATACACAGCCACCCGAATCTAGGCGAATAAAATCGAGGGAAATTAGATTTTCGACTCAAGATCAATGAATCTACGCCGAAAGATACAAAAGCTGAGACGCGGTTCATCTGTTTTACGGTTTTACGAGCTTTTGATTTTGTAATGCCCCACCGTTGGGTGACTGTGCAAGTGAGATCTAAGCCTGAGATATCCACTTCGCAGCTGGAGAAGGCAATAAAATTCATTTACTATGAAATTGGCGGTTAAATTGGACGTTTTTTCGGGCGACAATTTGAATTCTGCTCGCTAATTAGTTGAGGGATGTTAATTTGAGACGACGACTTTTATGACTAATGACGGAGATTGACATGGGAAATCAATAAATGTTGCCAACAGACACCATAGATACATCGGCGGTGGTTCTAATTTGCGACGAAACATTTCTGCCTTTTCGCGGGACAAACAGTAAAAAGTGATTTTTATTTGTTATTGAGCTTCTGCTTCGGCCACACCTTGCTTCAGGAGGTCTTGTCTATGCTAATTTAGGCTGTGTAAGCGGGACAAAGTAGCCCGCTAAGTAGTAGAGAATTGGGTACAAAAAAGCGATTGATGAGCCGCATTTAGGCACGTGGGCCAAGGTTATGTTGCGCAGTTGGGTTAATGATGGAGGAGTCTATGAAAGCCTGCCCTTAGCACCTACAAGTCATCAAATAGCGATCAAATCTGACAAAAATACAAGACTACTCGTCATCTTTATCTTTATCTCTTTCTAAATAGTGGTCACACAGTCGCATGGTATCGTTGCAATACACTTTTGCGTCGGTCGATTGAAGTACCCAGTCGAACATGTGTAGAGTATCGCTGTCATAACACCGTCCAATTTCTCACAATAGACATATCTGAAAGTCAGTTTGAATAAGGACAATGTATCTCCAGAATTTGAAGTCTTTTCACTTACGTCTTACACGAGGAATCCACAATATTTTTATAATATCCTGCAGCTGTTACAGCCGTGCAAGTTTCCATCCAGGGCTCGACAGGTGGTTCGGGTATTATTTCAGTATCCTCACATTCGGATGGTTTCGTTGTAATACAGTCCTGCGTCAGTCGATCGAAGTACCCAGTCGCACATGTGTATTGCATCGCTGTCATAACACCGTCCAATTTCTCACAATAGACATATCTGAAAGTCAGTTTGAATAAGGACAATGTATTTGGAGAATTTGAAGGATTATTACTTACGTCTTACACGTGGAATCGTAAATATTGTTATAATATCCTGTAGCTGTTACAGACGTGCAAGTTTCCATCCAGGGCTCGACAGGTGGTTCGGGTATTATTTCAGTATCCTCACATTCGGATGGTTTCGTTGCAATACAGTCCTGCGTCAGTCGATCGAAGTACCCAGCCGGACACCTGTAAAGCACCGCTGTCATAACACCGTTCACTCTCTCACAATAGATATAGCTGAAAGTCAGTTTGAATAAGGACAATGTATTTGGAGAATTTGAAGGATTATCACTTACGTCTTACACGTGGAATCCACAATATTCTTATAATATCCTGTAGCTGTTACAGACGTGCAAGTTTCCATCCAGGGCTCAAGAGGTGGCGCTTCCGTTACTATTTCAGAATTTTGACAATCGCATGGTTTCGTTGTAATACACTTCTGCGTCGTTTTGTCGAAGCAGCCAGCCGAACATGTGTAGAGAATCGCTGTCATAACACCGTTCAATCTCTCACAGTACACGTATCTAAGGGTCAGTTTGAATAAGGACAATGTTTCTGCAGAATTTGAAGTCTATTCACTTACGTTTTACACGTGGAATCGTAAATATTGTTATAATATCCTGTAGCTGTTACAGCCGTGCAAGTTTCCTTCCAGTCCTTAACCGGTGGCGCTTCCGTTATTATCTCAGTATTTTGACATGACGGTGATACCTGCAAAATGTAAAGAAAAGTTGTAAAAAATTAAGAAATGTCCATAAACTAAAATGAGAAATGAACGACTTTCCGAAAAGTTCTGTTTTTGAAGACAGACTAAGGCCTGGCTTCAGATCTACACCTGCATATGTAAGACAATACTGATGTAAGCAGTGGTAAATCTTATCGGTTTGAACATTTATTGCAAAGGTTCAGTAAAAGCGGATTTTCATATTTGAAGTCGAATTTGTTTCACTAAACTTTGTTTTCTTTTTCCCTTCCTGTTGTAATCCGAATCTGCCTGTAAAAAATGAGAAATATTGTATTTCCCAACCTTGAACTTCACTTTAAAGTCAATAAACCTACAATTTTTAGATTTTTTTTAATTTTATGGAAAGAAGAAATAACACACCTCTTACTGGATCACTCTTAAGTTCTTAGCAAGATCACGATCACGTCTCTACGTAAGACAGGCGGTGGCCTTCGACGAAACGCGCATAATAGACAACTAGGTGAGGGATGAAATCTGTTAAATTCCCAGGGGCGTTAAGCAGATTATACGAAAGGTTTATAAATACCAAGTTAAATTCAGCATCTATGGCCCAATCGACCTTAAGAAGGATATGATAGCTTTCTGAGTTTTCAGTTTTTGACTTACATACCTATGTAGACGATTTCGACATCACTGCATGTTTCCCACAAGTTTTTACGGCAATTCCCGAAGTGCAGGGAAATATCTCCACCGGAATTTACTCCACTTTTCCAATGTCAGTGGGAAATTGCTCCACACAAAAATTTGGTGGAGTAGTTTCTCATGTAAAATATGATGGGAATTTGCTCCACCACTAGTGGGAATTTACTCCACTTTTCGAATGTGGCAGTGGGAAATTGCTTAAGACGAAAATGTGGTTAAATGGAAGGCATTCACCCCTCTGCTACGTTTATGCATTGTGGACTTACATATGTACATATGTGGTTACCATAGCCATCAAATAGCAAAAAAAAAAGTAAACCTCGAAATCGACCAGAATCTACGTCTGTGTATTCTATTGTCTGCGATTAGAGGATTCCAAGAATGAATTAATTTTTCTGCCCATTCTAAGTGGGAAATTACTCCACATTCGAAAAGTGGAAGAATTCGCAGTGCGCAGATACGTATGTATGTACACATGTATGTATGTATGCCTATAGAGCTTAGACCCATCCGAAGTAAACAGGAAACTAAACAATTCATGAACCTTGAAGCAAATTTTTCTACAGTTGCCATTGACAAAACCGTCATTTGACAGCTGGAATCACAATGAAATAAAAATAAACATTCAGCCCAATAGTCCACGGCTACAAATTAAAAAAAAAAAAGCTGACCAGCCATCAGTGAACAGATCTAAGATAATTTAGAACGTGTCAAGAAGTTACCCCCCCAGTAAAAGGATTCGCCAAAACGACCGACGAATTCTATGGCCTGTGACGTCATTTTGACATCAGACGGCTGTATTCCATCAAATAAGCCTAAGGTAAGCCCGCTATCACTTACATATATGTTTGTACCAACTTTTAAAAAAAAGTCCTTTCATCACAATACATACCAAACATGAAGGAGCACAGATCACTTTAGTTGACTGGAACGTCTCAATACTGCAGACCTGGCCCTTTGGACAGGGTTGAATAATTCCTTGTACACCTTTTTCGTCACAATAGGAAAATTCCGTTTGACTGACACAAGCGAACAGCGTAAAACATTTCCCACAATACGATACACATTCAGGGTCATAAGTTCCCTTTGGCTTGCAGACACCTTGCTGCCCAGTACAAACTTGGCCGCTTGAACATACTCCGATTTGACGCGACAATGTTTCACCTTAAACCAAAAAAAGTTGAGAAAAATGTAAAACTTGTGTCTCCTTGTAAACTCACCATCGGTGCACATGTAGAAAGCTGTTTCATTCAAGCAGGCCGCGTAGGTTGTTTTTGAGCATGTCATGCACGTGGAATCCACTCTGCTAGGCAGTCCTAACAATCCAAAAAGGACAACAAGGCTTCCTAACTTTGTAAATTTCTCCACCTTGGGAACCATATTCCACACAATTGTTCTCTCTAGGCTTTGCAGAGGCCAACTGGTAGCAAAAAATAATGTTGCTCACTTTATCACATGCGGAACATATACAGGTACACACTGAGGATAGATAAGGCAACAGGTAAGCTTAGCATACATTTTTTGAAAAATATGACTTTGCATAGAAATTTTGAAAGATTAAAACTGTGCTACAGGCGGTTATCTTTTCGTTCCCAAATTTGCTGAGAGATTTCTGATTTACAAGCTATGATTTGCAAAATTGTTAAAAGGCGTCGCTTAACTGAGAGATTGTAGCTCCTTCAAGGACAAGGTCACGATAATGATCAACATCGTGTGCATGTTATGCAAAAGGTCGACAATATTCGGCCATGGATCACATTTCCTATTCCACAAACTTGAACCTTTATAAAGTAAATCTCATGCCGGTACGGGTTCCTTTTGACACATGAAACCAGGGCAGGTGAAGGCGCAACTATAAAGCTATCAGAGTGCGTATTCATGGGAGAAGGAAGTCAAACATTTTTGAATTGCGCACTTATACCCGGAATGTTATTCACGAGTCCAGTTTAAATCTCCGCAGTTGTTCACCATCGTTACACCGATACGTTAACCATCAGTTCTAAATCAGTCAACAGTCTTCGGGGTTGATCTTTCATAATCCTATCCGACCGCCTACACTGCATTGACAGGAATTACAGCACCAAGCAGTCTCTGATCGACAATTAAAATTTCACTTGGTCGTTGTGGCTCAGTGGTTAGTGCGTTGAACTGCTGTGCGAGTTGCGTAGGTTTAAGCTCCAGCTATGTCCGTCGAACATTTTTCGCGGCACCACATCTCCTCGGGGAATGACAAGCCTCTAGAAATATTGTGATGCTTCTCAATTCGCTGTTCGGAGTCGGCAATAAATTGTAGGTCTCTTCCATTCATGCGAAATATGCACAACATGAATGGTTACGAGAAGCTGGTCCTTGGCTCATCCCAAACTGTCGCGCCAGCTATTTTTTTTTTAGTGCTACCTGACTCTAAATGTGGGCATACCTCGGCACGTGTGGTTCAATTGCGTGAGTCTGTGCTTGAGAGATAGTAACAACATAGACCTCAGCTCTAGTACTGCCATTTTTCAATTTGAAGACATCTGTTCACCCGAATTCTTAAGCGACGAGCAACGTTTTGGAAAACCGAAATGTCTTGATCTGGGATCTTGAAAATTGTTTCGCTTTTCATGTACTCATGGACCTTTTAATGAGCCTTTGCATAGCTTCTTTCAATACTCTGAGGTGTAGCAGTGTGACCCGGCATTGCTTCTATAGCTGCCACCTGACACGCATTTATTGCCTCACTAATGCCCACATAGGTTAACCAATACAATTGATTTAGCTGTACTTGGGCTTTAACTTGCAGGGCTTTTGGACACCATGCTAAAGATGCATAGGTGATCCAGCCCGAAGATATTTTTGGGATTAATTCCCAAAGCTGTAACGTATAGGCATTGGCGTATAAACATTACCCAAGTCGCCTTGTTAGTAACCTAGTTCACGTCAGACTGAGAGTTTCATTTAAGCGTTTTATCAAGTAAAGCGTATTTTTCAACAGGGACAACAATTTTGTATTTCAATACAAACCCACCCTTACACTTTTTTATGATCTGTCAAAGTCAAAACGTCAGTCAAGGTTTACATTTTAATTATTGTGAGGTTCACGAACGAGGAACGTTTGGAAATTATAAAATAAATTGTGAGTCGGCGGTCGCAACTTTAAGAGCGCTTACACCAATTTTCGGTCGTAATGAGTCAACAAATTCACTATTGAATGTTTTTGTGCCAATGAGACAACGAAGTACCGAAAATATCGCATCAGTAATTTCTTCAGTTCAAAATGAGCCAAATTAGTCGATTCCACGCCGTTCAAAGGAATTGGTAACTTCTCAGTCCACATTGTGGCAAATTTTGCGTAAAGATCTTGGCCTACACCCTTAAAAGATCACATTAACTCAAAATCTGAAGCCTCTTGATCATTTGAAGAAACCTCTTCGATTTGCATTATTGGACAGCAGCAAACCCACATGTGCTTCAAAAGACTCCATTGCATCCACAAAAAGTGACCATGTGGTGTGGACTCTGGATTTCATGCCGGAGATGTGATTAAACCTCAATGGAGTTCGCTTTCGTGCCATGTTGGAAGATTATTTTTATTCAGAATTGGACAGACTTGACAACAGTGATATTTTTTTTTTTTTTTTTTATAATCCACGCGCGGATTTAGGGGATATGAATACCCTTATAATGTTATACACACACCGCGAGCGAGGTACAGTGGTTTGAAACTCAGGTTTCGTTAAGTGTTTCATTGGCGTCCAAGGGGGGTGTCGAGGCTAGCTGGGGACATTTGTGGTGTTTTTTGTTTTTGTCATTGCTTAATTCACAGGAATTTTTTCGAATCACCTGATGTCATACTCAGTGTTAACTCAATCAACTCTTCAAGCCAAGACACTCTACTGCCAGTGTTGTGCCTTCGCAGTAGAGTCGCCATCAGCTTTCACAGTTGATCGATTTTTATTTATTTAAGAAATAAATGTTTTTCCAACATCAGGAGTTGAACCCGGACTTTCAGCGTGACAAGCGTTGATGCTAACCACTGCACCATGGCCACCCTCAAATGATATGTGGTTCTAACAAGATGGTGTCATATGCCACACAGATGGTCAAACATTTGATCTATTGAAAGGGAGGTTCGGTAATCGTGTAATCTCAAGAAATGGTTCGATCGATTTAACGCCGTTGGATTTATTTTTATGGGGTTACGTTAAGTCGTTGGTTTATGCCAACAAGCCAACGACGTTAGAGGAGCTCAGCAATAATATCGAACGCGAAATTGTCATCGTTCCGACCGATATGTGTGGACGAGTGGAGGAAAATTGGCTAAAAAGAATCGATCGCTGTGGTCATATGAACGAGTTCATGTGTAGTACATATGGAATATATTTCAGCCCGATATCTCCATTATTCTGTATTTGATTTAAATTCAAAATTGTTATGTCCTTATTGAAAAAACTTTTTTTTACCTACTTCATAATAGGCAATTCGCTGTCCGAAATCAGATTAAAGGCACACTGCATGATTTCCGATATGATGTCTTCGAACTTTCCCAAAAAAACTGAGGACGCATTTAGGAGGATGCATCTATGCATCTTGTTAGAAGAACAACTTAATCTGTTTCTATGAAAGAACCCAAAGCATTTCAAACATTTCTTAATCAATAAGCTTCACAAAAACAATTACCAACATTATGAATCTTTATTTCACTTCACACATTTAAACTACATCGAATGGTTAAGAGTCATTTTTTGTCTTAGGTACAACTACTTGGTTTCGTTAAAATACATTTCTGTGTTGCCTGATTGAAGTACCCAGTCGGACAAGTGTACAATATCGAGTTCACAACAGCGTTTAAGACCTCACAATATACGTATCTGAAAGTATGTTCATAAGGACTGCGAATCCTGCGAGATTAAAAATTCATTCACTCACGTCTTGCATGTATCATCCGCGACATTTTGATAAAATCCTCTCGGTGTTGTCGAAGTACAAGTGGTCTTCCAATCGGGTGGTGCCACTGTTACTACTTCAGTATTTTGACATGTTGGTGAACTCTGTAAAAATACAAAACAAATCCGATTCAGCTTTAAGGATAAAGGACTGACTATCTTTGCTCTTTAACCCGGCGAGTGTGTGGCCGGGTATGACATACCCACCCTGTTACTTACATGTCCGTATTTTTAAGTGAAGTGAATTCCTTTTTTTCAAGTATTAGTATACAAATTCTTGAAATACTACTTTTGTTTGATTTGCAATTAATTATTACATACCCTATTACAATAAAATACCATTTTTTAATTTTAATATTTATTGTAACAACATTTACAGACAATTTTGTATGTGGGTATGTCATACCCAGCCACATAGTCAATGTAACTTTTTTTCACCACATTCTCCCCGGGTTAAGTACTCATCGATGACCGATGATCCAACTTCCAAGTTGGAAACAAGATCAAGCTCTAACTCACCAAACAAGACAGGGCACAAAAACTTATAAACATAAACATATGCCTTGTGTATCTGTACAGAAGGAACCCGGCTCACATGTTCCTATTTCCTTCGATGGAGTTACATCAAACAAAGTGTAATTGTTATATTTTTGTAACGCGTTTCCTTCGTCCTTTATGCCTGAAACACAATACTGCGTTGCTGCTAGCGTCGAGTGACGTTTATTTTTCAACTAAAGAGGCTGTTTACACAGGACTGGATTTCTTTTGACGTCTATAGGCGAGTGGGAAGTGAAGAGGAGACATGTTACGTCAATTTTCAGATTTTTTAAAATTTTTAAATTTTTTTTTTTTTTTGACTTTTATAAATGGTAGTCACTCGACAAACGAATAAAAAGAAATTATTTTGTGGAAAAAATAATGCTTCTGCTGGGCTGATGGCTGATCGCATTTGCGATATTTATTCAAATTGATTTAAATTTCGTAAAGCAAGCACGAAAACCAAATTAATTTATTCGACACTGACAATCAATATGTCAAAATTAGTCCGCGGAAGTGTTCAGATATTACTATCAATCTGAACACGAAACGTCAAAAAAAAAATTCAATCAATGCACCAACCACATTCGTGCGTCGTGCTACCGTTCTACGTTTGAGACCGAAAGAGAGTAAAGTGGCATACGTAATAATACGTAACAATGCACTCTCTCTGAGGAAAAGTCCAACTGGGTTGAACTTTTGTGTACGTTCTGACACTTCGCAGCGCAGATTTCTTTATTTCAGAAAATTTTTGCGGAATTGCAAACGGCTGATAAATTTGAGAATATCAATTCAACGCATCTGTGAAGCACTTCCAACGTAACAGAAGAAGTGTAGCACCAAAGCAGTATTGTGTTTCAGGCATTATGTGACACTTACCGTCATAGCACATATAAAAAGTTGTGTCGTTTATACAAGCAACATAACTTGTTTTTGAACACACGCCACACGAGAGCCAGTCCCAGAGAGAGCCAGTAATCCAAATGCGATGGACAAAAGGACCTTTCACGGAGAGATGGTTAAATTGAGTCTGGTGTACATATCCGTTGAATAAAAGAAATCAAAGCTCACAAAGCTGTACAAAAAAAATGCTTCAAAATCTGTATGGAGATACATAGGCACCAAGCGTGGAATGGTGAGGAGGTGTCGGATTGGTTTCGAACAGAGTCTGGTGTTAGACAGGGTTGCGCATTGAGTCCCTGCCTTTTTGCACTCTTCATCGAAGACATTGTTGATTTTTCACCTCGAGGAATTACATATGCCTGAACTCTTACTAAGGCTTTTGCACAATCTCCGGAAACGGCAGGAATACAGGCAACGAAAAATTGTGCTATAATGAAGAAACCATTGAAGTGGTCAACGAATACAAGTACGTTGGACTTTACTTCACTAAAAACTTAAGCATGGAAAAGCATTTGAAGGAGAAACTCGCGAAAGCCAACACAGCTATTAATACTCGTATGACTTAGACAGCGTGGTGTGGGGAGTCAAAAAGTATAATACAGTGGAGAATATTTCGTCTGCCACCTAGTACACCGAACTACCTTATTATGCTGGAATCAGGAGTGGCTCCTCTCTTTATAAAGGCCCTTTAACTTCAAGTAGATTATGTTCTAAAAGTTCTACGAATGTCAGAACAAAGACTACCCAGAAATATAGGTTGCAAAATCATATCCAACAGAAGCAGGTGGTATGGTGAATGGCTGAACTTAGCCCAAAAATGTGGGATGGAATTGGACTTGCAAGCAGCGGAATTTTTGACTTGGAAGCCGGTGCCATAACAACTAATTGTGAGTGTGGATTTAAAGTGGGGTGAGACATTTTTAGAGGAGACATCAACTTCGTTGCGTAGAACAGTCTACAGATGCTTTAGCAGAATTTGGGACACCGCATTTATTTTCCATAAAGTGGAGGAAATAGCGGTGATAGCTTAATTGAGGGGAGAATTGCTTAAGCTGAACCATATCCCCCATAAAGAAATCCCTCCATAATTTCATAAATTTTTCCATAAATTTGTTATAAAATATTAAATTTGAAACATGTATCTAATTTGGAACCTATTTGTCAATCGGCAAACGGCAAAGCCATGCCATAAAAAGAAGAAGAAGAAAAATAAAATAAAATTTAATTCAATTCAAAAAATCAATTAAATAAGCAAAAAAAAAAAAATAACCAACGATATAAATCTTTATTTCACTTCACACATTTAAACTTCCACATCGAATGGCTGAAAGTCCTTTTTTGTCTTATGTACAACCAGCTGGTTTCGTTACAATACATTTCTGTGTCGGGTTATTGAAATATCCAGTTGGACAAGTGTACAATACCGAGTTCACAACACCGTTTAAGACCTCACAATATACGTATCTGAAAGTATGTATGTTCATAAGGACTGCGAATCCTGTGAGATTAAAAATTCATTCACTCACGTCTTGCATGTAGCATCGGCGACATTTTGATAAAATCCTTTTACTGTTGTCGAAGTACAAGTGGTCCTCCAATCGGGTGGTGCCACTGTTACTACTTCAGTATTTTGACATGTTGGTGAACTCTGTAAAAATACAAAAACAAATCTGATTCAGCTTCAAGGATAAAGGACTATCTTTGCTCTACATGATGATCGGACTTCAAAGTATGAAACTTCTTCCTCAAGATCTAACTCACCAAACACGACAAGGCACAAATATTTTCCGAGATTGCAAACTGTAGAACATTACAGACTTGCCCACTGGGACAGGTACCAACGACTCCCGGCAGTCCATTGGCATCACAATAAGCAAATTCCGTCTGACTAACACAAGCAAATTTTCCCGCGCATACGTTGCATGCCGCGTTTTGACATCCAAGTACGACACCAGTGGCTTGTGTTACACAAATGCCTTGTGTATCTGTACACACCTTTCCCGAGGCGCATGTTACTATTTCCGGCGATGGATTTGTACCTAAAAAAAAGTGCAACTGTTATGTAACGCGTTTCCTTCATCCTTTATGTGACACTTACCGTCAGTACAAATATTGAAAGATGTGTCGTTTATACAAGCAGCATAACTCGTTTTTGAACACACGCCACACATAGCATTCACCGTCCCGCAGAGAGCCAGTAATCCAAATGCGATGCACAAAAGGACCTTTCAGGGAGAGATGGTTAAATTGAGTCCACTGTATCCTTTCATGAATTCCACTTACCTTGAGGTAAGCCATTTTGTTATGAAGACGATGGTGCTGAAACGAAACTCTAAACTGTGCCAAATGGTGTTAGGTTCCAGCTCTTTATATGCCTGCCACTTACGAAAGCTTATTTTGATAAAAAGATGTGAAGGTCGGTTCGAGAAAACAGTCTTAGATGCTTAAGTCATCTGCAAATAGCGAAGAAGATGACACATGTCATGGTATTTACACGTTTGGTGGAATTACTCCGAAAAAGGTTGGGAAAAAAGTCCACAAACCTAATCTCGAAACTAATCTTCTTTCTATCGTAAACGACTCTTGTTTCTACAAGAGGTGTCATAAAAAACTGTGATAGCGAATAAACAGTAGGAAGTGTAGCAGATGAGCTTCGGTAAATGCAAATAAAAACAAGAGGCAACCGTGACAATAATGCCTTGAGAAGTCATGCGTCAACCCAGTTTAAAAGACGAACTCACTCTGGTCGGCATCTTCACTATAACTACCACAACAACGGTGTTAAAAAATCCCAAGTACGCAAGAAAAAACCGGGAGGAACATTGTTCGAACTCAAAGGACAACATTAAACAAAATTGTTTCGAGGCTTTAGCTTTCAAGGATCTTACCCTGATTCTATTTATTCTCTTAGAATGACCTATGAGTGAATTAGTTGTCGGTAAACCTATGGACGTTATGGACGTACAATACCTGAAGAATATAACACAGATATCTTTGCTGATATGAACAACTTGACTCAGCTTGTAAGCAAGGTGACACCCGTTCCAAAAATCGACAGTCACGTTCCACACACCTTAGGGTTTAAACCCGCTTCGGGATAAATATTTAATCGCTGTTTCTTCTTTCTTCAATGGCCCACCTGCATTCAGTTTGAAAGAAACTTGATAGAAGAACGAGTGGCCTTAATTCATTTTTCAATGATCTTACCTAGATACTCTCTCAATGGCGTTACTGACATCTGATTTCACTTGGAAAGCACTCCTTCTTTTCAAGCAGAGTCAAAACAAAAATCGTGGTTCAACCTGAGCTGTGCAATTGCCGTCGTGTAGAAGGGAAGATGCTTTAGAATATCACAGACTCCAAAGAGTTAATCTGCTAGACGCATTATTCTTAGCCGATTCCACTTTGCCGGACAGCTCTCCGAATTTGGATATGCTGAACCGTGTTGAATTTTGAAGCTCGAGTCCTTGAATATCTCAGTTACGACAAAGCCTCAGGTTTTTGTGAGAGGCACACCTCTATGCAAGCTCTTCCACCCCTGATTGTACAGGCATCTCTCCGAATAGGTGAAAATCAGGACACGTTCAGTCAATTCCCAAAAGGACGATAGAACTTCCTCTTTTCAAGTTCATGGAAAACATTGTCAATCTTATGAGCTTAAGCAAACGTAAATTACCGTAAACTGCATTCCAGAGAGGACGGTTTTCCTGTCTGCAAAATGGATCACCAGCAATGAGAATGGAGAACAATCAGCTTATTTATCTCGAGAGCATTTAAAAGAGTGTGGCATACGGCCCTCGTAAAAAGGTTCAAGCATATGGTGCTGGTAATGTGTTCTCGAAATGAATTGCAAGCTATTTAATTAATTGATCAATAGTCTTCTATCCTCTGCTCAAGCAACACTGGTGTACTCCACAGCTTTTGTTGCAATTCAGTCCATTTCTTCATGGGTCGCAGCAGTCTTGACTTCACTTATTCACTAACGACTCCACGCCAAGGACCCCAAAACGTCGAGTCCGAGCAATAGCAATCATCAAATCAGGTGCCAGGAGTTCAATGCGTTAAAATCCAAGTGCTGCCTCCTACCTCTGACGCAGGATGTGTGGTTTGTGAGGGTTAGCGGGATGCTCTTCACTGTGGTCTCAGTCAGGGCCATTTTATTTCCCTTTTAAAGGTCAAAACATATATATGTATGTTGGGAATGATCTAGGAGAATTATAGAGCTGACGCTAATATGCGTTTGATCTTACGAATCTTCTTGTTTCTTTGATGAAAGCCAAAATGTCGCCGACACCCCACGGTCTTTTGTCGCATTTTCATTAAGACTGGACAGTGAGAGATCCTCGTCTTATTCCTCGTAGTTTTTACAAATCGCTGCGTCAATGAGCCCTAGTCTATGGACTATTCCCACATTTGGCCTGAATTTCGCTCTTCTTATACCTAGAATCTGTTAAGTGTCTTTACAAGGGCTTCTGCCCCTCGCAACTCGAGACAGGTATTACACATTGGGTCTCGAACCTATACAACTCATACAGCAGTTCAACGTAGTGACTACTAAGCCATTTTACAACTAGTGGATGCAGAAGGTCCGCCGAAATCGCTGACATGGTTTTTACTTCCCACCTAGTTAGGGGAATTATTGGAATCGGTCTGAATAAAATGTTTCGAGATATGAACAGAGCTTGACATTACTATACACTAGAAATTGTTTGCACCCATTTTCGAAAAGATGTGTGTATGTGTGTGTGTGTGCGATCATATTTTTTGCCTTCCATATCTGGAGAACGAAACAACGTATTACCATGCGGTTTTTTTTTGTTTTATTTGTCAGCATAAAACTTAAAGCTGATAAGCTTTCGAGCACAATCGGTCCACCAGATGCTGTGGAAATTGAAGAAATGTTATCTATCAAGTTCGCGCAACAACTCTTTGTGGAGCAATTAAAAAGTGTGTATTCAACTTTTCCCCCTCTGATGAGTGTTTTATTTAATTATTAAATAAATTATAATATTACTGTTTTTGATACAACACAATACGAGGTGGGAAGTATAGGACTGGCTAATAATTCGCCTGAAATACATTCAAGTCCGGTCGCGTTCTTACCTTTGAACGCTGTAACCATACTTATGATCTCCTCTTTGGTTGAGGATTTCAGCATTCGGATATTCTGGGCATCGGACTTTTTGTTCCTCAGTGTTGGAGAGAATGGTACAAAACTGCTGCATCGATCTTCTTAGCTGATTCTCATCTGGGAGTTGACGTAAGCTGTGACCACCGATCGGGTCTTTAGTGATGCTGTAAATGCTTCTACTGTAGCATCTTGAAGTTTCTTCAGCTGGTTCAGCCAGGGCGTTTATTTTGTCACGACGTACGGTATATTGGACTTCTCTTGCTTTCACATGGTATCTGTTAGGACTTTATCTTACGTCTGATGAATAACTTAGATGACAAATTAATTGTGAAGATGAAGTGATGGAAGCATCGGTTAGCTTGACCCTCATGGGTCGTGTGTCTAAAATCGGTGTTCGAACAGTGACGATACCATTCAAGAAAAACCCAGTGACCCAGATGTACTCCATAAGAACAAAACACCTACCGAACAAACAAAATCTAATCTAATCTAGACGGAGTTGGTGACATAGTGGATAATGGATATTCAGCCTAAATTCCAGTTCGACTGTCATTTCCCTCCGGTATGTCATCTACATAATTCCGCAAATAGATTGGAAAAATGGCAAAAACCTGGAATGATCTCCACCCTTATTCCGAAAACCACTTCCAAGATAATTGAAGTGCAATCATACAAGTCGCCTTAACGAGTTAATCAAAGCAGATTTCCCTGTTTTCCAACAACTTAAACTTCCACAATCCCACATGAAAGTGTCGAAAAGTAGGGTCAAATCGAAATGAAAAAGCATCAAGAGTCCAAAATCCAAATTCAAATCAAAATTTGATCCACAAAAGAAAATCATAGAAAGTAATTACAGTCAAATGAAAGAAATCCCGCCGAAAACGAATTAAAATCTATTAGTGTGCCATTATGAGTCTTAACGTTCGCTTACATCGGCCCAAAATGAGGAAAAAAAAGAAACGAGCCTCCGCTGGCCACCAACCACCGCACCACTCTCTTTCAACCATTGCCGCCGCCGCGAATCCACTTCAATTCACTCACGATAGCTTCTTCAGAAAGAATCTCAATTCGTATCTCTCAACCAGAGACAAGGCGCACAACAAATACCCCCGATTAGAAAAGAACACACGAGTGGGGCGAGATGCGATGGGAAGTGGTCTCGGTCTCGGTCATGATAGTAAACAACAACATCGCACAGACAATGGCTGGAGTGGTGAGGCAGGAGACAGAGGAGCCGTCTATTATTCCCACACCAGCGACAGACCAACCGACCCGTTCGACCGATCGGTGTAATCAAACAATAATCTCTGCATTAAGGCACACGCCATCTCGAAGATCAAACGGTGCCGACAAATTTTCTGCGGTTGCGCGCGCGGAAGAAATCACAAGAAATCTGGGAGTTGTTTCTCGGCTGCCGCCACCAGGCCTCCCATCCATCCAACATCATCATCGTCATCATCATCTTCATCTTCATCTTCATCGTCGTCGTCGCGGCTGTGTCTCAGCGCCGTAAGCTATTCGTGTAAGATTGCCACTGCTGCGTTCTTCCGCAGTGTGGCTCTCTTTGTAGAGAGACTCTGTAGAAGCATTCACACCGTCATTTATGGGGACACAAGCTGTAAGAGTATCTCCGCTCTGTATCCTAAAGAGAGAGTTATTGATGAAAGCTTACGGGAAACCGGGCATAAAGGAAGTAAATATTTACGGCGAGTGCTGGGGAATAAAGTAATCAAATGTTAGGCTGGGTACACTTTATGGTGGCACAACACGCCACGCCAGCCCCATCGGATGCAGTGCAGGGCATTGCAGTGGCTGGAGGAGAACTGATGAATGCTGGGGATATTGGATCACAGCAAGGAATGGAGTTTTGAAAGGGAAATTCTCTGCGACAAGATTCTTTTTCTCAAGCCTTACGCTACTCATACCATGTTCGAAGGCAGATTCATGTGCATAGGTAGTTTCAAGGAAGGCTTCTGGTCCATTGTGTTTCTAGCTCCAGGGTTTTTTTTACAATTGTTGGTTCAAACCAATCTCTTGATCCATACGTCAATGCAAGAAACAAAAAAAAGTGTTTTATGCCTTCTGCCTAAAAATAAGGTAATAAGCATTGACCCAGCAACCTCAGTCGTTGGAGCTTTATTCTTCTGGCCGAAGGTCGATGTCGCTGTACAGCCCATACAGTTCGTCGTTGCATTTCCTCCTCAATTCACCGTCTATGCAGACGGAACCGAAAATCATCCGAAAAATTTTTCTCTCGAAACAGCCAGGAGTGACCGCATCCACTTTTGACAAAGTCTATACCTCTGCGCCGTAGAGCAGGACTGGAACGATTAAGGTCTTATAAAGGGTCACCTTAGATGTTCGAAAGAGGATTTTGCTACTCAATTGCCTTCTTAGCCCGAAGAAACAGCGAGTGGCAAGAGTTATTCTTCGTTTAATCTCAGCGCCTGGTGTCGTTGTCTGTAAATATAGCGGGGCCTAGGTGGAAAAAGTATTTAACTACCTCAAAGTTATAGCTGTCTATTGTGACGTTCTGTCAAAGACGGCGGTGTTGGGTGTCCTTTTTTATTGACAGCATATATTTGGCCTTGCCCTCATTGACCGCTTAACCCATCTTCGCCGCCTCCGTCTCGATACTTACAAACACACCAGTGACATCGTTCTGCGTTCTTCCGATTATGTCAATATCGTCGGCGTATGCGAGTAATTGGACGGACTTTTGAAAGATTGTGCCTCTGGTGTTGGCGCGTGAGTTTTGCACAACTCTTTCAAGAACGATGTTGAAGAAGTCGCATGACAGCGCGCCGCCTTGTCTAAATCCTTTTTTGACATCAAACGTCTCAGTGAGGTCTTAACCGACCTTGATGGAGCAGCGTGCATTCTCCATCGTCATCCTGCACAGACGAATGAGTTTGGCAGGGATGCCAAAATTAGACATGGCTCTGTATAGCCCATCTCTATAGATGCTGTCATAGGGGGCCTTAAGATCGATGAAGAGGTGGTGGGTATCGATTTGAAGTTCCTGGGTTTTTTCCAAGATCTGCCGCAGTGTGAATATTTGGTCGATGGTGGCTTGAAACAACACTGATTTAGACCGATCAGGTTGTTGACGAAAGGCTTCAGGCGCTCAGACAACATGGCAGACAAGATCCTGTAAGCGATGTTAAGAAGACTGATACCTCTGTAGTTGGCGCAGTTTAGGGAGTCTCCTTTCTTGACCTGCTACGAGCTATGCCGGAATAATGAAATTTGAAATTGATGAAATTTTTAGCTTTTCAAAGTCCTAACGTTGAAAACTTCTCTTAGCGATCTTTAGAGTCGAGCGTCAACTATATCTTTGTAGCTGACGGACAAATTACAGAAGAAAATGGACTGACGTTGATTCTGATGATTGTCTGGTGAGCTCTTCACTTATCTTTTGTTACGATTAGCTAGAGTAATCTCTAGACAAGCTTTGAATTAAAGCGGTATGAACTCGAAGTTTAATCAGTACCCGGATGTTAGAAAAAATGTCAATCTATTCCCTGTAAAGGTTTCGTCTGATACACTCTCTCTGGCTCGCTTGCTCTCCCTGTAAGACAGATGTAGAAACCTTAAATGCCCGGACTTGGTATGTTAATTGCTTTCGATCCGTCCATATTCCAGACTGACTAAAAGTCGGTGGTGATTGGATAATTTTTGTGCCATTCAGTGCTATCTAGGATGATGTGTTTAAATAGGCTTGGGAAAGCCTACTGTCTTAGTTCTCAAACGGTTTGACTAACGCTTTCCGATGCTGTAATCCAAACCAACAAGTACTCCAATAGTCAAATATAAAGTCACTGATACCGGGGAAGCAACGAAGTTAACAAAGGCAGCATAGCTAAACATAACGTTGATCTAGCTGCCTTATTTACTTCATTACTAATGATGGTGAAGATCATAGTCACGAGCGCTATGTGGTCAATTCTGTGTGGTAGTCGTTAAAAGCTCGAGTCTTGCGTCTGATTACGGTGCTTTTGTGAAAAAGGAGCAGTCATTAGGAAAATATGCATCATCTTCCAAACGGAGACCTATGCTCCCCAAATGGCGACGAACTACAATGTGGATGATCAGGTCGAAAGGTCTAAGTGTTTGCATATTCGCTTAAGGTCTTACTCAACCCTTCAACCCCTTTGAGTCGCAGGATTTAACTCTTTGAATCTTGTTTGGGTCTCATTCCAAGTCACCCTGGAATCACGAGACATGAGATCTCTGACAAGATTGCTACACAAGACTCAGAGATGGATTTTTCAGGACCTGAACCCACATTGGGTCTTTTTAGGTTGGATCTTTCTGCGTCTTCGACACCTAAGAGACACTTCAGTCTAAGGCGCTTGTGGAAAAGGCAACTATACTCCTCTGCGAGGAGTCAGATGGCACTGTTAGCGCAATCCAGCAAATTGGATTTGCTTCCTGATAGAACAATGGATCAGTTGCGTCAATATGCTCCAATGAATAGTATCCAGCTACTCCAAAACAATCAAATTTCTTGATATCGATTCAAATACAATGTAAACCTAAAGCAAGTTGTTACGGACAAGATACATTTTCCCATGCTCATACGGATATCCACATTAATTTATACCTGCGATCATTGGTGTCACCACACAACAACAAAAGGAATGCGATTGCCGGTGCCATCGTTTTATCTTCATCTGCTTAACAGATAAATCCCAATGGACACACCGCACCGCTGAATTACAGAATTAACCTGTATTCTGTTGTCGAATGCATCTGTGTGGAGGTATGCACACGTTTTTTTTTTTGTCTTTTTGTAAATCGATTATTTGTTGTTATGTGGTTTTTAATTCTTCCCTCGGGACATTAACGATCGTTTGACCCTTGCGATCGTAAAAATAATGCTTAATCCAGTCTAAGTATTAAAAACCGATCGTTATTAATTTTTATTGTTAAAAATTCTTTATGTGTTGTTCGTTGATGTTTTAATGTTTTTCTTGTTTTCTTTTATCATTTGGGTAACATTTTTCATTTCATTTGTTATGTCCAGCTGCTGGAAGACAGTGGTCTAAAATGCAAGGAAATTGTGGAAAGAAAAAATAATTTTCGATTGGATTTGAATAATATGACAGGCAATGGGGACTTTAACCAGAGATGGATGATGAAAGCTGAAGTACATCCAAAAATTGTTATTCAGCGAGTTTGGCGCTTGAAAGGGTCAAAGAAATCAAAGGATTAAATACTATAGAGCTCCGTAGGCTCCATACGGGAGGCCATAAAACTCCTCCTTCAAAGATTCTTCAGTTTCGTTGGCAGGTGTGCACTAGTTATTCTGCTTTTTTGGAACGTTGCCTTGATGCAGATTACCGCCAAGTAATCGCTAACCGGCTTTAGATCAATTACCATTGACCTTAACCGATTTCCCACGGCTAATCCGCATCCTCAAATGTGCGATGCTTTGTGACATGTGTAATAAATGTCGCACATACATACATATGTATCTGATCCGATCGACCACCTCCTTCGATCGCGATATTATCTGTCTTATATCGCGTGAGGAAAAACACCAGCAGTGTACAGTGTACGTATGTACATTTCCTCGATTTATAGTCTGTGGACGCTTTAGACCGTGATCTTAAATGTTTAGGTCCTCTGAACATACATATAATGAACTAATTCCTCAGGAAAAGCCCTTAATCCGCGTTCTATATACGCACCTACTCGTTGTTTAAAGTATCGTTTATCAAAAGTTACTTTTGGAATAAAAAAAAATCAAAATTGACCACTGTACAGCCGGCGTCAGCCAAGTGATGCAAGGCAAATTAGTTAGTTACACTGGGTTGGCGATCATTTTGTCGGCACAAATGAAAGGAAATCTCTTAATGTCATGTCATGTCATTAATTGATTTCTTTAATGTTTTTCCAATTTTTACTTTTTTTTATTTTCAATTTTTACTCTCTGAAGTTTCTTTGTGTCAGCGCGTGCGATTGAATCGATGCATGTACATATGTCTGCAGTTTTGTGAAATTTTTATTAATTAGGTTTATGTGGGGAAAATGTTATGAGGACTTTGCGTCAAAGGGTGAATACAAGTTATTTGTTGACAAGTTTTTTTTTACAAACAGAAGTAGCTTTGAGGTTGGGTTTCAATTCAAACATTTGAGAAACTTCTTGGTCGCCGAATTATTTTGTCGAAAACCTTGAGAACTTCCTCAATTCCTAATTGGACATGAGCTATCATATGAAAACGCATCTAGTCTGTGCTTTCGGATGCAATGGTTAAGAGTAAATGACCCAATTCGATCAAAGCACCAATGCAGTTGAACACTAAGTACTAAATTGTAGTAGATGAGATATCTTGCACTCTCGCAAATTCACATCTCTGCATGACTTTTAACAAATTAGTAAAAATGTCAAAAAAGTGGACACTGTGTTTCGATCTGCCTAGCAGTTTTGTTAAAATTATTTTATTTCAAGAATTCAAGATCATGGCCGCAGCAAGTTACACTCTGCGCTTATCCTGTGTGCAAAACTTCTGCACGACATGATGAAATTGCCAATAATATCGTCATATACTCATTTTAATTTTCTTTTTCTCTAAAAAAGACAGCGGCGGCGATGGCTTCTTCCTTCCAGAGCTGAATATAGTCGCCGCCAAACATAGTCCAGCGCAGTCATAAATAATCAGTCGACCTGATTTCAGCACCTAATGCACACAACGTGCACAGGCACACAGATAATGCGTGAAATTCAATTATCCTTTGCCCAGGAGGACATCCTCATCCTCATCCTCATTCTCATCATCATCATTATCATTATCTTCGTCATAAAGAAACAAGTCCTTCGTAAATCAGGTGAGATTGCTCAACACGCACACCTTGCACCGGGAATCCCAAAATCCAAAACGAGGACACAGGATGCCGCCTTCCACGGTTCACAAGCACAGAGATCCTTTCTTGGTTCGCCCTAAACTCACCGAGCAGCGCTGATGTAATTATTTCCCAGTTCATCAAAGAATAATAAATAAATAAATGATAATGAAGTGCCAGAGGCATACAGAGTGAGAAAGAGGAAAACACAATCGGAAGTGGAAAATCAAAAGCAAGAGCAAGAGCAAGAGATCACAAGAGCGGAGCTGCCAACAAATTGAACCGAATTCCTCCACTCCATCGCCATCCATCCAAGAATGGTTGGTTCTTCGGTTTCGATTTCGGTCTCTTTGGGTCGGTGTCTCGTTGTTGATGCGCGCTTCAAGAGTGTGCGCGGATCTTAAGTGTTCACCGGAGATTTGAAAAAAAAAAAATTTTTTTTTTTCTGTTTCCAGGGCATGTTGTCCGATGCATTGTTCGGGGATTTGGACGGAGAACCCGAAGAGAGATCTCTGTCTGATGGTGAGCGAGTGAGTAAGGGAGAGAACCAAGCCGTGCGCGGTACCCTTTGATGCGGTGGAGATCAATCGCGCCGACTGTTTACATAATAGTGGACTTTTGATACCGAAACAATAGAACGACAAGATGAAAGCGACCGCTCACAACTCGCAAGTTCCTTACACGCCTGGTGCAACAGCTGTTGCCGATGTCTGTTGGGTTTTATTCGTTGCAATGAGAATTGTTATCTGTTGTTGTTGTGATTTCGTTTCTTTTCTTTTTTCTTCAACGCAGTTCGTCTTCATTTTCGCATTTTGTGCTTATTCGTGGTGTGAAGAGATCGTCAGGGCAGGTGATAGTTTAGTTAGATTTCCGTCGTCGTTGCCTAGGAAGGTTAACCAGGGAATGGAACTCAAAAACAGAAGTTTGAAGAAATCTGAGAGGGAATACCGGCTCCAATATTTGGGGGGCGTGAAGCAGAATCCTTTAGTTATCATGGCGGGCATTATGGACCAGATATTCTGTAGCTTTAACAGTCACTTCGCAGGTTAAACACTCTCGGAGTGAGCTGCACTAAGAGCAGTACACTCTAGAGTCTAGACCGAAGAGTAGAATATGAATTCCAGGTTGCGGGTGGACAAAAGTGGATTCCTTGTCATCCTGGGGACCCAGAATCCAATATTTTCTATGGAGGACTACGAGGTTGTCAGGAAGGAAGGACCAAAGGATGGCAACAGTAGGCTCATTCTTCTAATGGATGAGACCCTAGAACATTTTGCGCTGATCAGGCCTAACTACAGAGCAAGTGAGCTGCGTTTTATGCGAATTTCCTGTCATCGCTCGAAGCAGGCAGAGATGTAAACAAATCGAGTCAATTTCCCCGGTCGTAGTCAACCGCTCATCCGCAACAACGAGTTCCAGGCTGACGTGATCAGTGACTGGTTATAGTCTGTAACGATTTCTGCAGAGATCATGAAGATGAGCAGCCATCTTCCTCAGCACGTTGTTCAACTTTGTCAGAATAAGAAAATTCACGTTAGGAGATCTCTTCTAAAATCTAAATTATCTGAACACTGCCAGTAGGGCCAACCTAAACCGTAACGTAAACTCCAACTCCAACGCTTGCAAAATAGACCTACAGACCCTTTATAGAGAACCACTTTAAACTATTTAACTCACTACTCGCAAGCTTCTTAAACGGGTCCGCCAGCCTCTAGCCTGAGGGCGGCTGCAACTACTGAAATTATTCAGGGGCCGAATTACCACACTTGATAACGAGTAACTCGTCATCAAAATTTGAGGATTTGGCATTACCGGTCCCAATGAAGTTAATCGGTCATTCGATCACGAGGTCCAGTCCCTCACTTGTTATCGATTGTGGTAATTCGCCCCCTGATTAAACTTCACCATAGTAAAGTCGCTTTTGAAAATTTAAAGAAGTTCCTCGAGGAGTAGTTGGATCTGGCCCTCATCCAGAAACCATGGCTCCATCCCAATCATATGATGGAATTATGGTCCAAGAACTCCAATATATTTTATGAGAAAGAGACGTGGCTTATAGACCAGAGGCCCCATCCTTTGAAAGGTGACTATAGCTGCCTCTAGCAACTTTTAGGACTCGAATATAGGCGATTCAACAAGATTCTCACAGGTTGGGCACAGTGATCTATGTGGGCTAATGACCTTTGCCACAAGATCCTGTCAAGGCCTTGCTCGTAATCCTACAAACGGGAGCCTTCTTCCGGTTTTCTGCACGTTCTGTGACATAAATACTGTCTTCCTAGCAAACCTTAAGATTCGTCCCTGTCCTACCCCACCAAATCACATAAACCAATCACCGTACACTCGCGGGAAAGTATCAAAACAACATACGCTACGCATGCGTGTACGCTGGCAATGCACACCGCAAGCGTAACACCAAAGTGCGCTTGTTAGTTGTTAGTCTCTTGTGTGCCGTGTTTTGTGTTTGTACACACAAATGTACCGCGGCAAATAGGGCCGAATGTTACCTGCCGCACTTACAAATTGCATTCGGAGGTAACGTGCTAAGCCATAACGTGTAGATGGCTGATCTTGAAAGTGCCGCCGCACGTCGCAGTACAGTGGAATTGAATTGAAATTTATGTGGAAAAAATTGCTATGACTTATACAATCTAGTCCTGCTTCTCCCTGTGGCTAATAATTCTTTTACAACAACTTCCCGTCCTCTCTCCAGCCTTTTGCTATATTATCCATATCTCAAAATCTCAACATGGTGCATTTTGATCATCAGTCTACGTTCGAAAAGGTTAAGATTTTCTAGACCCAATCTATAGTAAAGCAAAGATCTTACACAAAGGCCCCAACTTTCGGCATGGTGCTCGCCTTTGTAAGTGTATAAGTGCACAATATCCTCTGTTTACGATACCTATGGACAATGTGAACCCCTTAGTCGTGCCCAGAAGGATTCATAAAGCTAAAGAATAAGACAGCGGAGTCTGGGTATCGTCTCCGGGAAAATAAGTACAATGTACAATAAAAAGCACGACTTTATGGACGTCTTAACCAAAAGAACGTTCTGCCCATCGTCAGTCGTCGAGTTAATGTGGTCACGATTATAAGAAAGTCTATCTCTCCTGTGCTACATGAGTATTTCTGGTGCAACAACTGAAACAAATCATCATACTTTTTGTCCATCAAAACTATACCCCAGTTCCACTGTACCTAAGTTGCGGCAATAAACAATCAAATAATAGCACTCGTTGGGTACACTTTGCCCGTGCGCCGCGAGTTTCTTATCTCTTCGACTTGGTCTCGGTACTGGCGATGGCGATGGTGGTTCAGGTGGGCCATTGAGACATTAGAGATGAAGACAAGCCAAGGCTGCTTCCTTCTGCTTTGTCGAGACTCTTTCGTTGTTCCTTCGCCTTCGCTAGGTCGTTCTCTTCTCTGTGTGTTCTCTCAATATTTGAGTGCTAAGTTTACGATTATGGTTTTACTAATTTTTTAATTCATACGCACCACTGTTGTTTGGAGTGCTTGTGTTTTTTTTTTTCGAGTACAATTTTCTTTTATTTGCACAAGAGATTATTTTTTCTGTTTAATTTTGTTTGTCTATTTTTAGTGCGTGGGGAGCTATTGTTTGGCAACGGCGACATTTAGAAAAAAAAAAAAAAAAACATCTAGAGGAAATTAACTTAAAAGGATAAGAAAAGGTTTGCCGACTTGTGGTGATTAGGCGGTCTTTGATGTCTAGTTGGCAGCGCTATTCGGATTAAGTTGACAAAGAAGTAATTAGGGACGCGGGCCATAGTGCAATAGATGGTGCCATGTCTTTATGGGGCAGTAGAGTAGTATGTAAAGGTAATACGCTCAAGAAAGCGAATATGATTACATGCATTGTGGTAGGTTCATGGACGCAAGAGTTCAAATTTAATCGGAAGAGAAGGTTGGATATATACATATAATGACAGTGGGCGTGGTCTCAACAAAATACAAAATCCACCAAACATTATTTGCGACACCAACTCTCGGCGGGGAACCTCCGAAAGCATAATTTGTCATGAAGGAGCTTTTCGATTCGAAATTCGGAGTCGGCAATAAATTGAAGGTCCCTTCCATTCGTGCAAGAAACTCACCACGCACAACATGAATAATAGCGTGACACTAGGCCTTGGCCTACCTACTAATGTTACCTACCTAATGTTGCCTGGAGATATTGTGGATATTGAGTTAAGAGGATATTTCTTGGATTTAACGGTCAATGAACGCAATGAGGGCAAGACAAAGAATATGCTGTCAACAAGAAAGGACACTCAACACCGACGTCTCGGAGAGAACGTCTGTACAGACAGTTATAACTTTGAGGTAGTTAAGGACTTTGTCTACCTAAGCTCTGCAACCAATTTAACGAAGACACCAGCGCTGAGATTAAATGAAGAATAACTCTTGCCAATCGCTGTTTTTTTGGGCTAAGAAGGCAATTGAGTAGCAAAGCTCTCTCTCGATCAGCTAAAGTGACCCTTTATAAGACCGTAATCGTCCCAGTCCTTCTCTTCTGCGCAGAGGCATGGACTCTGTAAAAAGCGGATGAGGTTGCTCTTAGCTGTTTCGAGAGAAAAATTCTTCGGATGATTTTCGGTCCCGTCTGCATAGACGGTGAATGGAAGAGGAGATACAAGAACCAATTGTACGGGCTGTATAGCGGCATCGACTTAGCCAGAAGAGTGAAGCTCCAACGGATGAGGTGGCTGGATCATGTAAAGCGGATTGATATCAATGCTACGGCCCGGAAAATCTTCGAACCTACACCTGAGGGACGGGAAGAACCAACTCATGTGGCGCAAGTTAAAGAGGCCTTGGCATGCGAAACTGGAGGCAGCTGGCTGGAGACGCTTGTTGGTTAAGGGCCAGTTCCACCCAGGACTGTAGCGCCACCTTTAGTAAGCATATTTCTTTAAAGAAAGGTTTTGTCAATATAAAGAATAATAAGGAATATAAAGAAGGCATTCCCTGATGCAATCGAATAGCTCCCCAAGAGAGATTGGTTGGTTGAAATTCAAACCGTAGATACCCGCGTTTTCAGGTTCTTCAAATTTCCCAAGTCTTTGGATTTAAAATTGCATGTAAGGTGAATCCTAATGGAGCAAAAGGTCGGTAGCACCTTTCGACTTTCGCGGATAAGCGAAGAAAGCAGCTGGAGATAACTTGGTAGAGCCCATAGGTCATGTAGTATTGTGTAGTACTGGGGAAATGGCAACACTATCGTTGTGCACTTGGGGCACTATCGAGGTCTTATAATCCGCAACAAGTTAGTTAGTTGTCCTCTCTACAGCCTTAAGCATAACCCAATAAACATATTGAACTCACGACTTTTCCTTAACACGTGGTTACCACAATCGTCTACTTTTCCAGACTGTGTCAGACGAGTATCTGTGTACATGTCTTGTAAATGGAATTTCGTATTCCTGACTCACAACGAAAGAGACCTCCATAACTGTCCTAATAACTAAGGATGTAAGTTCTTTTCGCCAGTATTGTGTATAAAATCGGATACCTTTGGTTTACAATTTAATTATTCCCCATCAATGCGGTTTGAGGCAGGAAAAGTCCACAATCGACCGAGTATTCAAAATTCGACAGATCCTGGAAAAAACCCACGAATTCCAAATCGATATCCAAAGAGGTCACACAACTTCATATCTATCACATCGATATCCATCATCGCTTTGGCAGTAGAAAACTCCAAGTAAAGCCTTTATCATCCCACGAATGCTAAGCTAACAGCCACTTGTGAAGGCATCCAGTACTTAAGCCAAAACTCCAAGTAAAGCCTTTATCATCCCACGAATGTTAAGCTAACAGCCACTTGTGAAGGCATCCAGTACTTAAGCCATTTTTGGTTAACCCACATTTTTTAAAACAACCGAAGCCTCAGTTCCATCTGATATGAAGTCTGTAAAGTAATCGGAATTGGATGAAGTTAATTCACTGCCAAACCAAGAAAAAAACCCACAAGTCCACGACCCATAAAGAGCACGATTGTCATCCTTAAAGTAAAGAAAATACTTCTGTAGGAATACAAACTTTTATCCGCATTATTAGTGCGATGAAATATTTTCAAAAAATCAAACTACTCCAAGACTTCATTGCGGAAAGCATTTACCAACCCCTCCATGCTAATCCCCTACATTAGATAAGATTAGGTCTTAAGCAGAAGCATAATAATTGCTTGATAGTAGGCTTATGTTATCAGCGATATGGAAATTTCCACATAAATTTCTTCAAAGACGGCGAAATGATTCCTCTCAAACATTTTTTTTTTTCTTTAATTCAGCAAGTCAGCGTTTGCCGAGCTAGCGCGTAACCTTTCTCAATTGGAAATTCCATTTACTTTCTTATCATCTTTCATTCACCTACATAATCAGCAATTACCTTTTTTTTCCTTTATTGTTGCCGCCAGAAATGTACTTATACCCACATTTCACCTTAAGAGAGTTGCCGACTCTCTTAAGCAATATATGCTTTTCCGTCTTCCTTTGATGGCAATAATTATCAGCGCTTCCACTTCTTCGTCACGCATACTCTCGCAAATGTTTATCATTTTGCCTTCCATTCAAATTCTAAACAAAAATTTGTTAAGAAAGAAGCGCCAAAGTGAATCTTTCTCTCTTCAATCCTCATTATCATTGCCATCGTCTTCCGTTTGCTTTCCCCATTTTGTGTGTGACAGTATCTCTCTCACCCTTAATCACATTGGATTTCACCTTACCACCATCGTAGACGCACACACACCTCATCCAGCCTGATGATCGTCCTGCCTAGCTGTAGATCTTACCTTGCCTGCTGCAAGTTGTTCCTCTCTCATCTCTTTTGTTGTTGGTTGCTCTGGTCCGGTATCAACCAGCACCATAACACCAGCCAGCACTAGCACCACAACTTCTTGAGAGGTAAACACAAGGTTACAACTGACTTTTTCTTTCATTCCGAAACGATCGTTCAATCGGTAGAGTTGTGCAGTTCTCTTGATCGTCTTGCCACCTTTGAAATTTTTTTTCAATTATCTTGGTTATCGAACTCGCTGTTGTCTCGCCTCGATCGGTCAAAAAGAATTGTTAAGAAATTTAAAAAAAAATATTAATCGTCTTTATATGAACGTCACCCAGATGACAAGACGTCACTAAGTTTAGTATAAAGTGACGGTTCGTCTGTGAAATAATTCTGAATTGTGTAAATTTAAGTGCTTACAAGTGTTTTGAAGAAAAAAAATTATAAATATATTGATATAATGAATATTTGTGTCAAAAGTTTGAAAAAATTTTAAATTTTTTGAAAGAAATTGGTGAAAAAAAATAATTTTTGTTGTGAATATATGAATCTGATAAATTTAAATTGAGCAATGTTATCGTCAGCATCGAAGACGTCACAGAATAACGTCAAAATGAGGATTAAACGAATTTTAAATAGGGTAAGTTCTGTGAATTTTTGAAAGGTTTCATCGCTAAAAAGTCTAACAGTTAGACTTTTGTCAGAAGACATTAAGAAGGAATTTAATTAAGGGATTTAGTGTTGCCGACCGATCTTGTTGGCAACACATGATGGTTAAGTCGCCTTAATTGTTGAATAACATGGAACCTCCTCCGATTAGGTCTTCTCTTTTTTAACACAATTGATCTCGTTAACGGTGATCGTAAGAAAAAGTTTGTGGCTGCCTAAATTTAGAAATATGATCAGAAACGCCTTAAACACTTTTTTTTGAATAACGTACTCCAAGGAGTGTTGTGAACTTTAAGTGGTATTCCTTTACAGAATACTTGATCAATAATTAAAAAATATATGTAGCTCTCCTTGTGAAATAAAGGAGTAAAGAAAATGCCTGTCATCTTCAGTTTCCGATCTTGCGTTGGCATTGCGTAGTAAAATCTGATCGCAAGCTAGAAAACTCTGTTTCAGAAGTGCGAATCACGTAAAATAATTGTTTCCAGTGCAACTTACTTATGATTGCGCTACAGGTTGGGGTGAAACAGATTCTCAACCAACAAGCATCTCCAGCCAGCAGGATCCCTAGCCAACTGCTTCCAGTTGCATACGCCGAGTTAACTGATATTGAGATCCCCCTCCACGGGGGTGATAAAGACGATCCTTCCGACTGGAGCATGGACCTGGCCATTTTAATAATTTTATACTTCTCTTCCGGACCATATCAATGTCGCTGTAGAGCTGGTATAGTTCGCAATTAAATCTTCTTCTTCATGACCCGTCAGCGCGGGTTGGACTCATATCCACTGCGGGTTGGACTTTTATCCTCTGCTTTTGATCAGCATTTTGTAAGGGACTTCTTGGGAACCATACAGCATAGCGGAGATAATGAAGATCGCTACATTAAGCGAATTCTATGAGTTCGATTGCATTATCTACAGAAATTAGTCTCCGAATTGGCAAATGCCAATAGCGTCGGATCACATGTTCTCGAACTGTGCCACTTTTAATTTTTATAACACGACAATTCAACGCCCGCTCGAGTTCTCCGATGTACGGAAAAATGTGTATACATGTCCTGTTTGAGATACGAATATGAATCTTATTCCTGATGGATCACTCTCTTCAAGTATCGTACGCACTCCTGTCTGATAAATGACTTATCCCTTTCCAGCTGATGAACGAAGCTTGCACATTCTGTTTTATGCTACGAGAACCTGGGTATAAACCAATAATCCTCTTCAGGTTTGTCTTATAATCGACAAAAAGCTGGTGGAACTCATTTTACACTTTTGGGTTTTCTCTAGAACATTATTAATAGCCATACAGTCCTGGGCCTTGACCAACAAACGTCTTCACCCAGCTCGCTTCATCTTCACCATGCAAGTTGAGTCGCGGTCTAACTCTTACGCGCCATCTCTCGCCTGTGGATTCGAAAATTTTCCGGCCCGGAGTATGCATGTTCATCTGCTCTACATTATCCAGCCACCTCAGTCTTTCTTCTTAATAAGTCGATGTCGCTGTACAGCCCGCTCACCATTTATGCAGACGAGACCGAAAATTACCCAAAGAAATTTCCCCTCAAAACAGTCAAGAGCAACCTCATCCGATTTTGACAAATCTGGAATCTGTCAAAGCATCGTAATTTGCTCAATTGTGGACGTTCTTGGTTCAAAATTGCATTGGTGCAGCCCAAACAGGTTGTTAATAAACACTTAACGCTCACACGATGGATAAGATCTTGTTGACGATGTTAAGAACACCTGCACCTCTATAGTTGGTGCAGTTAAGAGGATCTCCTTTCTTGAGGATCGTGCAAACAATGCTGAGATTCCATCGGGCATGCTTTCGTCGACGATATTTTGCAAATTAGCCGGATTTTGTCCTTTACCAAGTCATCAGCTCAGTATCTAGGCCATTACCCACGTCTTACCAGAATTTGGATTTACGAATCACACCCGATCATATCTTCCCTATCACCAATCAAACTCTTTATGCATCTATCGACTCTTCCGTTCAAAGATTTTGTTTTTAATTCTTTTAAGAAGGTCATCTATGTACATATGTACGTCTCTTTAAATCACCAAAGCAGGATGCCAAACGACTAGGTACCCAAATAAACACATGTACCTACTGCTTCAACAAAAACTTCTCAGTAGTTATCCCACCCAGTGAGTTCTGGGAGAAAGACAAGCCCCGACCATTAGAATTTGTCCTTGTCTAGTGTTCGAATGGATTCAAAGCAGAGACAGGACCTATCATCTTTGACAAATGCTTATTCAAATTCCAAGCCGAGGTCCATGCTATCAATGGAATACACTCTTCCCTATTGGTTTCGGTAGCCAAAGTGCCTTGAAAGCATTTAAGTCGCCTGTCATCAAACCCTTCCCTAGCCGTGACAAGTGTGTTTGGACAAGCTAAAACCAGCCTTGGTTCTCTTTTATCCTCACTCTAGAATTTGTCTTGAACTACCAACCAAAGTCACCTTGATCACCATTAAAACACTTTCTATTCACTTTGCCCTCAATAAATTGTTTAATCTAAATACGAGTGCACTTCCTTAAAGAGAAATTTCGCCAAAGGCGTGAAAACCTCAAAATTATATGACTGTCGGTCCATTCAATTAAGCCTCCCACTTGCAAGTCCCAAAAAAAGAAAACCTTCAAGCGTTACCTACTTTTCAAAAGAACTTACTCATCATCGCCTTAAACCCTGATCACATCGTAAACTTTACGACTTTTGCAGGTAAATCTACATGAAAGTATTTAATAAAAAAAAAAAAACTTCGACAAACCAAAGAAGGGCCTGATTGTTTCACCCCTTTTTGACATTCACACACGCACACACCACGTACCGAAGAGCTGTGGTGTGTCCTCGCACCGGCATCGTTTCATCTTTATTATCCTTTAAGAACCTCGACTTTATCAGCTCAAGAAAGGAGTGATGCATCTCCCGAAAGGTCAACTCCGGGAGAAAGAGGTATTAAAACGGCGGTTTCACTTTAAAGATGCACAGTCCTTTTGCAAAGACCCCCAGTGCCAGTGCCCGGTGCTGCTATTTTATTGGCCACGCAAAAATATCAAAAAGCCGAAAAGTCGTAAAATGTTTTTGCCTGCATTTTCTTTTTATTTACATTTTTGTTTATTCCATTCAAAGGAACGCGGTCGGAGAAATCCAATAAAAACAGAGAGAGATATATACCTACGTGCGATCATCGATTGGGCCAGGCGCGCACTAAGTCAAGAACTGACGATGAAATAGCAGCACCAACAGCATCGGTCCTTAACAGAAAAAAATAAATACACAGTCAAAGTAAAAATCCACTTGACTTTATTTAAATGGCGTACTTTATCCTTTTGTCGGTGGCGGCACTTTGTGTTAATTCGCCTCGTTTGCTGCTCGTCCCGCGCCCTAGGTTGGCGAAATTGCAATTTTATGTGCCCATTATACGTGCCAACATGCATGCACACACACACGCACACACATATAGCAACTAAACTGTAAAGGAGGTGAAAAATACCGCGAAGGTTAAGATTGGCTCGCCGATAGGTGGATAGGTATTTGTTTTCGTTGGCTCTTCGGGCAAAACTGTGTCGTGTGTAGATACGTATCTACCGGAAAATTCTTAAAATAACACCGACATTGGATGGCTTGGAGGACGCGACTTATCACGAAGACTGATTCTTTTTTCGGGGTCTCAATAAATTTGGCGGTGGTTGGCGGTGTTAATAGCACAGAGACGACTTCTGTTCAAAGATTGGTTGGGAAAAGAGGAGCCTCGTGATGTCATCCTTGTTAGTCTACAGGCTTCTGGATCGGAGGGCACTTGTATATCAATCATGATAAAAGTACACCACGGCGCGGGTGCACTGAGTCCTTCGCATGCACCTTGCATGCAGTAAACTATTAATGCGGTCCTACGGATGCGTGATACATGTCAGAATTTTAACGCTTCTTCACAGCCTTCAGAAGCCCACTGAAACCGGGTTCATCATGGGCAACAAACTTGGGTATAATACCAGACTGGAGCGTCTGGATTCAACGCGAAATCTTTTTTAATGACGCCCTCTCGGATTATACAGACGGCAGCCGAAAAGGCCGGTGTAGTCAGTCTTTTTAGCCACTGTAGCGTCTTCAGACCGAAGTCACAGCTGTACGTTGGGTTGAGCTGAGCTAACCCAGATATGAATTCATGACTGTCAAGCTCTGGTCAGATCGCTTGTGCTCAGCGGAATAAAATGTAGGAAAATGAAAGACTGCAACGTGTCTCTGAACAAGATCATCTTGGCCTCAACCAATACGCGTTTCCAGCTAGCTTGATCGTTAGCTAGCTACCTCCTGAATCGTGCACCGCCGCCCCGGGGTAGTTTCACAGACTCTTCGATCTGGAGGGTTAGTCCGCATCCGATCTACATCCGTCTAAGTTATTGTATTTGGACTATTTAGGCTAGGTGACCAGTTCGTCAATGCATTTTCTACCCCACTTACCGTTTATGAAGATAGGATCAATGATCTCCTGAAGGATTTTTCTTCTGAAACAATGGTCCGTCCAATTCCATCAGCCTGGTATGCATCAGAACAACACGGAGTGTGGTACATATGTATGTACATATATGCACGGGTTAAAAACAGATCATGGCCATCTATAGCTCGAACTTTAAGCTCAGCTGTTTCGCTCTGTTTTCCAAGGAAAGGTACTTACATACATATACAATCAAACTTCCCGGACACAATGGCATTGAATGCAACAACATTTCCAAGGAGATCACCACACAAGGATCTGAATCAGCAATCCTAGGCCCGTCCCCTTCCTGCGGTTCATCCACCAGGCACATAAAATTGGAGCTCGACCAAGAGAAGCACTCAAAATGAAACTAAAAAACTGGACAAGAACCTGGTCCACCGATCAAATAGGAAGAGAAGTCAAGAAATTCCAGCGCTTAACTAGCGTAATGGACTTCCTCACTAGACATTACTCACTCAACTCGGAGATGAGTTGTCTATGCTTACACAATCAATAAAGTACCGAGCATTCCATTAAAATGTCACAGCAAACGTGAAGAGGAACAGGAAGAAAAAACCACCCACAATCGAAAGTAATCGCCCCTCCTATCCATCTACCCTGTTACACTGTACTCATAAGTACCATAGGAGTGGTTCCCCAAAAAAACAAATCCCTTACCGCATGATCATCACCATCACTAATCCACAACAACAACAACTTACGAACAAATGAACCCACAAAAAAAAAACAATCAAAAAATCCAACCTGAAAGAATCGCTAATTTGTCGGCAGAGTGGGTATGTATCTCTCGCCAATGATGCCGCCGCCGCTGCGCACAGTAGTTGAGTATCGTGCCGCATAATCGCCTTCGGGGTCCTGCTGCTGTTGCGGTGTGTTTCTGTTACACGCCTCTCTTCTTCTTTTTCATGTTTATTGCCTGTTGTTTCCATTAGGCAGGCATCACTACTCCGCCTGCTACCTACCACCTGAACAAGTCTGCAGATCACATTAGATTCATTCTGGGATATTCATCTTCAACTCACTATCGGTTCTTCCTGATTTTATCTCTTCCTCTGGATTTTCCCCCGAAAGAAACAACAAATAGGCCAAGAGTGTGAGGAGGACAGAACTTCAAAACCCAAATGGATCAATGGATGCCGACATCATTCAGAGGTACAAATGCTCTCAAATGAGCCGAAAAGTAAGTTAACTTGGCTTCGAATAGCCGCTACTGGTCGTAACAACAGCAGCCAGTACCAGTAGCACCAGCCGCTGCCACCGCCGCAAGGCTTTGTAGTGACCGCAGGGCTACAAAAAAAAAAATAAAAAACAATTGAAACACAAAAACCGAAATCGGCATCATGCATCGTGCACCTGTTCGGCTTCGAGTTCAAGCAGAGATAATTCCCGGCCTGATTACTGCTTGCTGCTGGCTGGGCTGCTCCTTGTCTTGGCTACTTCGCGCGATGTTATGATGCAGCTTCCTTCAGCGGCCGACTTAATTCTTGTTTTCGTTGCTTTTTTTTATGTGTTTGGTATCCCATTGCAATTTTTCTTTTCCCTTTAACATGGTATTTCTGTTTTGGTTTTTTGCGCCCCGAAAGCCCGAAAGAAATTCTCGTTTTTATTGTGATGTGGTGGAAGTGGTTGTGGTCGTTTTGCTCTTTTTCACGACACGGCAGGAGGAGTATTTCGGAAGCTGTGTGCGCAACGTGCAACAATGTGACACATTTTTGTGTGATTGGTATGCAAAGGCTTTTCGGGTGGACAGCTTCCGTTTGATGTTCTTTTTATGTTTTGTGTTGGATGACAGGCGATACTGTGGCATGTGGTGGAAGGTTTGTCCAGTGGGATGTATGTATGTACATAGTTGCAATATATGCAGTGACAGCTGGTTGGCAAACTTTGGGAAGGTATTGATGCCGGTTTTTGACGCTTAAAGGAGGATTTCCGGAATTGCCTGTGGGGTGGATGGAAGTGACACTATTTGGCAGATGGCAGCTTTATTTAAAATCTGTGGTCTGTTCACAATTGATCTTCTAAGAGAGCAGTGGCCATTATGTTTTTGTTGTCAGTGTGGCAGTACAGTACGGAGAAACATTTTGGCATTTTAATAATTATAAAGTGAAAAGAAAGATAAAAGCTAAAAAGTCGAAGGGAAGTCTGATCGTGATGCAGAAAATCAATTATCTAGTTGGAAAGTTTCTTAGTAAATAGACAACCAAGAGAACTAGGTCGTTGTGGTACTGGTTGATTCCATTATACAAGAAGATCAGCAGTTACTCGAGTGATCAATGGCAGCTCACCCTATCCCGACGTGACCAAAATTAGGTTTAGAGGGGCCTTCCGTCTTTACTGACTGAAATCAAAAGTGATTGGATCTAAAAGATCCAATATCGCCTACAACAGGGTGCGATCCAACCTTAACCCACTTTGTTTGCCGGTAAATCTGTCTTGTGTCACTTCTTATGGTTTGATCAAGTCGTCTTTACACTAAACCTCGCCTTGTCTACATTTAAAACCACACGTTGACTTTGATTCTGTCTACCTTTGATTCCCTAATTGTATTGCCACCGATCATCCTCAGCCCACTTCAAACCGTCAAAAACGTCAATTATGACATTTACTAGCGACTTGTCAACCTTCAGATTGCCTTCATCTCATTTCCGGCAAAGCCTACCCACAAACGCATGCCTACCCCAATGACCTGTCTAAACGGTGCAAGAAATCCCCAGGAAAAGAATATCCGTCGCCTCGCTCAACTTGTCTCCTTCCTCTTGGCGGCGCACATGACACCAGGATCGAATTCAATTCACTTGAACTATCGTACAATCATCAAGAGTGTTGAACTGAATGGT
The DNA here is from genome assembly GCA_917880715.2 of Matsumyia berberina. NCBI lineage: Eukaryota > Metazoa > Arthropoda > Insecta > Diptera > Syrphidae > Matsumyia > Matsumyia berberina. The sequence goes on from OU862870.1 coordinate 12,169,356, forward strand.
GATACTCTTGTGCCAAGCACACTCCATCGTCATCTTCTCCCGTGTATATCGGATCGGCGGCATTCACCTCGTTACCGTCAGCGTCATCATCACGCGTCGACTCAAAACATTTGGCATGATGCGGTGTGTTGTTGCGCTGCCCATCATCATCATCGTCATCATCAGTTGCAGGAGCTCAGTACAATAGTAAACGCGGCAAACGGCATTTTATCGTCGCAGGAATGAAGTTTCCTTGGCTCTGCAAAATGTTTCCTTTTTCATTCCACAATGCCGCTGCAAGCCTTTTTGCTGCTTCCACCATCCATCCATCGCCAGCCACCACCAGCACCAGGTCAGTTCCTGTATTATTATTGTGTTGTGCTTATTGTGTTGACTTGGTGCCGTTGTTTCCACCAGAATCACCACCACCACCACCACCACCAGTCCAGCAGCAGCACAGTATCAGAAAAAGTTGCCCACGAATGAGCATTGAGATTGGAGGTAGACGCGGAGGTAGCAAGCCGTTGAATGGTGGCACGGTTGAGTCGGTCGGTCGGATTGGTAACTTGCGGCACGCACGCTCCGGTTGCATTCTTTTGATCATAGCGATCATCAATAAATTACCGGATTCCTCAAAGTGTTTCACCGACATGGCATCCGTCAGTCCAATCATGATATAATTATTGTGTGTGCATGGACATCTCTTATTCTCTTGTGGCCTCTTTTCCTTGGTCGTCGTCGTTTCGTTGGTCGTCGCGTCGCGTCGGATGTTTGGTTTTTCTTCTCTCCTTTGTGGCGACTCTTCTGTTTTGTCCGAGGAGTTTTGTTTCTGTTCCTGACAGTGTACGTTTACTTCTGGTCATCAACAGGGGGCGCCATACTATAACTAATGTGTCGTGGTGATTCCACTCGAAATTACTGTAAACACAGACGCGTTTGTCACCGGGCGGAGAAGGAAGCACAACATTACAAACGTCTAATTATTTGCCGACAAACATGGCGGCACAAATAGCCGAGAAGGAGCGACTGCTGTCAGTAGTTAATAAGACAACTTCATACGCGCGAACGGTGCTGCGGCGCGACAGACAAGTAGTGTGCATAGTGTAGCGGTGTAATTACTCGCGCTATGGATGTGACAGCAAAGTGAAAGATCTCTCATTGATAGATATTTCAGAAATGTCTTGAATTCCCTCGGGAGGTTAACTGTGACGTTGACAGATAATGCGGGGTGTGGTGAAGATAAGTAAATGGGGCTTGTGGGTTGAGTTAATGGGAGTAAAAGTTGTGGCTGGAGTCTGCAAGTTGTTTTGCAGAGCTACTGGAAATTAGGGGACATTTTTCGATTTCGAAATTTGTTCTGTCAGAATTTCGCCCAATCGACAGATGACGTTTAATGAAAATTGGAGGATATTCTCGTGGAATTATGACTTTTTCCCATCCTGTAGGTATAAACTATTGCACTGAGTTGAAGAAATTAAGGCAAACGTTTCCCAAAGCAGGAAATACATAATACAATCGCATTCAATCGCAGATTGTGAAGGTCTGTAAACTATGATTTAGGAATCATCAAATACGGTCTTCTGTCGAAATTGGTGACACGAGCATTTCCTCTGTCATAGTCCTAGGTTAGGTTGAGTAACGTCAGATGGCTATTATGACATGGACACTCTTAGACAAGAGTTGGGTGCATTGTAATACCATAAGGCCAGAGTATTACCACAAGGCATATCGCCTATTACGGGTGAAATGTTAAAGGCGAGGAATGCAATTCGATATTTTGCTTTAGCGCTGATTATGGTACAATCGATAAAATAGGATCTATCGACTAGACATTTGACAGGCATTTGGCATAACTTGACTTGAGCTTGGTTTCGTCTGGTGTGCTTCACGCTACTATGACTACCTCAGGCTGCACCAAATCACATGAGGCTTGCCAAGGAGGTCACTGACCAAAATCGTTCACAGCCTGCATTCATCGACGTTGCTTGTCCGACTTTGACAAATAAAGCTTCGGAATACAGGTACATAATGATCGTGCTTTACCCCGAGATATGTGGTTTTGACATATTGATCATGCTCGTGAAATAAGGGAATTTGGACTAAACTAATTTCTGACCAAAGACCAAGTCCGCCTGGCAAACTTCCTCACTTGTAGGGTTTTTACACAGAACGTCATTTCCTCCTTTCGTAAGCCCTGCCCTCCACTCTTTCCTCATGATCAAGCTCCACTTGATTTCGCAAACGTTTTAAAAATCATTTGTAAGCCCCCAAATCTATTTAGTCGCCAACGTCAATAATTAGTCGCGTCGCCCATCATACAAAACCACTTAAGCACTCCAATTAAAATTTTAAGTCACACTACATCGCGCCAGATCCATTTGCGCCCCAGATTCCAATGTCAATCCTCCAGCCATCAACGTAATCTATGTGAATTATGCCAAAAACCTGTCAAGTCAATCAAAAACCACCTCCAAAACTAAAATACTCGCCCTCTCTTCATCAGCCAACGTCAAAGTGTCAGCCTCTAAATTGCACTTTACCCGCGCGACTATTTGCTGCCAACAAAACCTAACAAACACACACACACACACAGACACGCTTCAAAGAAGAAAAAGACCAAGTAGAAATGGCGGCACACCACCAATTAATTTCAGGTGACAATTTAATTTCCACACAACGACATGGTAAAATCCAACAAATTATGGTGTCCGCCGGCCGACATCCATAGATGGAACTCGGTCCTCTGCGGCACTCTCTGTTGAACCATCAAACGGACCCACAGAGCCAGTAGGCAGCCTAGCCAGCAACCAGCAGCCAGCAGCCCACAATCATATCTCGCCAAGTATTAGTTTTCCGTTTAAATCAATGCGAACGAGCGTTAAATCCGCCGCCGTGTGCCATGCCAGCCGGGGCCCGACCAGGGCCGATCGGGGCCGGCCGGGCGAAGGTAATTAAGAAATGTTTTTCCTTGGCGCTTTCCCCGGAGGTGACTCGGCTCCGCTCCGCGTACTCGTATCTCAGTTTTCCTTTTCCGTTCCCACAAAGCGCATTTGGCGCCTCACATCGCCTCAAACACTCGCTCGGTGCTGTGTGCAATCGATGATTATCTCCGGGAGAGTATTATTATGATTATTACCGCTCCGCGGGTCTTTGAGGCTGCCGCGCGTACTCCCCGCCTCTTTATTTGAGATCGTTTAAATATTTGTTTACTCAGCGCGGCGGGGACGCGCCGTGTCGATCGCGACGCCCCATCCACCAGCCACCAGTGATTATCATCGTCATGATCGGCACAGCGCTTCTTCGTCATAGAGAGTGTTGGTGCGTGCGTCATGTGTACGTCATTTTCTCGGTCACCATTCGCTCTGTTCATCTGTCATAAGTTTGTTTGTCATTTGTGTTCGAATTCGATGTTTTCATTGCTGCAGTTGAGACCAGGCACATTCACAGTCACACAAATGTCAACGCTTTACGATGGACACGTCTATCAGCGGTAGCCCCGAAGATTGATTGATGATTGGTCGTTCGCCGGCCTGAACGTGCGCGTGCTAGCGGTGTGTGTATGTAGATTTATTGCTTTTTAATAACCGTATTATAAGTGAGCGGGTCTTTTTGATTTCATTTTGTCCGATCCATATCGCCATTGTGAAACCGAAACTGAAGAGACCCTTGTGGACTTAGTTTTGAATAAATTTTCAAACCGACACATGACCAACGGTTGGAGTAGCATCCATTCCATGCACCTTTGGCAAGGAGAGATAACACCACCACCATCATCATCATCATCATCATCATCATCAGCACCAACATCATCATCATCATGGTCGTCATCAACATCATAGACATCCGCGGTAATAGCTCCACGCATATCTATCGAATGCGATTTAAAAAGCGGCGTCTAAAGGTATACAGCGCGTCGCTATTATTGGCGGCATGCGTTTGATCTTGAGATTGTGGCGTACATAAAAAATTGAGCTCGTTGTATTTGTCTCTGTTGCCCTCTCTGTCCCACTAACCGTACTATTTGACGAGGTATTCCCTCAGAGTTATTAATAGAGAAGAGGAAAAATTGGATACCTCTTCTAGTAATGGAAATGGGAGTGAATAAAAAGTGTGATCGAGACCAGGAAACGATCTTGCTGACACTTAAAATAACGGAAAATATCTCTTTCAAGAGTTGGAATTAATTTGTGAGTGTTGTAGGAATGTTGTCATCGTGGCATCTGAGTTTGCTTGGTCGCTTTAAACGTGAAAGAGGCAAAGAACTGTGATAAGTTGTTCTGCGATCCCCGCAATCATTCAAGAACCAACTTAGTCTCTGGAATATAATAATTTGGAACTTCACCGTGATGGAAAAACACTAAACTCCAGGTGGACTAGAGACAGCAGATTTTAAACAAATTTAAGCACAATGTCGAACTTGAACCCAACCACTTCTACGAAGGTCCTGAACAAACTCAATCCAAGCTTTGGCATTGATTTACCCTTCATGATCGGTGCGCTACCTAAAAGTTCAAGAATCAAGCAACAGCTGGATCGCTGAAGTTGGAATGACTGCTGACAGCGTTGCAAACTTGTTCCGCCGACGTGGCTGAGAAACAGCTGAGTTGGTTGTAGTAATTTTAGGGCTGTATTCTGCTTAGACTTAGAACTGTGCTGAGTAAGTGTGCTGGGCCCTCTTCTGCGACCACATCATCCAACCATTTGCCCAGGTTTTTTGTTCTTATGCGCGCATTTGTTTCATGTGGGCTAAAAAGCGTGAATGAGTGCTGTCTGTTCAGCTTAAGAAAGTCTTCTGCTTCAATCGATTTGGTGCCTCTGTGAGATGGAGCTTGATTGGAGTGCGCTCCAGCTTTTATTGGTCACATTTCGGAGGTCTGTGTCTATGCTTGGATTTAAAACTAAGACTGAGTACTCTGCCAGTGTATGCTTCAGTGCCGAACCTCTTCTAGCTTGTTCGTTAGCCCTCTCTTAAAACGCCTCTTTGTCCAGGGGTCCAACATAGTGTAGCGTTGAATCGTAAGCTGGGGAGGCTTAACTCATTGCAGTATCTCATTACTAGTTTTGAGTTTATCGCTGTGAAAGCGGTTGTCGATCAAAGAAAAGCTTGCCTGATGGCCTCATTCCTACGGGCCGTTACGGAGATGACGGATGATGGGGGAGAGACAGGCAAGCCATTCATTTGAAAAGTGGTATAGCCCCTAGTGGTCGCCGTGGCATAATGGTTAATGCTTTGGACTGCTGATCGAGCGGCGTGGATTCAAGCCCATATCCACCGAGCATTTTTCGCGGCACCACCTATCGTCGGGGAATGACAAGCCTCCGGAATTATAATCTGTCGTAAAAGAGCTTCTTAATTAACGGTTCGGAGTCGGCATTAAATTGTAGGTCCCTCCCATTCGTGCGAAAAATGTAACTCGCACAACATGAATGGTTGCGAGAAGCTAGGCCTTGGCTCATTCCGAGCACCAGCTATTTTTTTTTATAGCTACCAACCTAGCCACCCCTCTGTTCTTACTGTACAGAGCTTCACTTTTCAAAGCACTGACAGCAGCTTCAAAACCGAAAGCGGTGTCTTCTCTAAAGATCTCAATAAGGGCAACCCCTTTTGCCTCCCTGATCTTTATTGACTCGGCTTTCCTATTCTTTCGTGCAAGCGTACTGGTTCTTGATTTGTCCTATGTTAGTCAAGGCTGTCGCACTATCCATTTGCTTCCGATCGGCGCAGTGAGACGCTTCTTTATGACAAATTATTCTCTCGGCGGTTTTGTCTGCCTGTGTAGCTTGCAGCAGTGCTTTGTGACCTACGGCTACCACATAGGCGACCATGTACGATGCAACTATGCTTGGATTTCTTAGGTCGTCTGGCCAGGTGCCAGGCAGAGAAGATAACAATTTTATGCTAAGCTTTCAACTAAAAATATTCAGTTAGTAAGTTGTAAACAAAAATCTGAAGTCCCACAACCAACAGAGCATTCCTTTTCCAAAGGCTTGACGTAGTCGTTTCTCACGCGGCATCCTTGAACCTACTTCCATGGCTTCAAACTGTAAATAAAACACCACTACCTCACCGTCAAGCCGTGCCTACATCGCAGACGTGCGAAGTACGCCAAACACGTGGTAGAACTTCTTCCCTCGTGTGTTTGTTTGTGTGTTTACTATACGCAAGATGCGCTATCAGCCCACAAATGTTTGTAGTGCCGCCGCGCCGCACGCCGACTCCAACCAAAGAGGAACACAAAAACCACGTCACGACGATCAAATTTTCTTGGTGCAGAATCTTCAACATTCTCTCGCACTCTCTCCCGCATACACTGATGCCTTGATGCACTCGAAAAGATAGAGCGGAGCGCCATCCGTTTCCCAGAGTCTCTTCACTCTCTTTGGTTGCATTCCGCAACAATGCTGTTATCTGTTGATTGTATCGTCAAACCCAACCTCAAACATGCCGTGCGGTGGTCATCTGCGACCACGATCTCGTGCAGCAGACCAAGACCATGCAGACGGAGACGTCTTTTGATGCTTGAGCGACTCTACCCGGTTTTTGCCAGGTCGAGGACGGTTCTCGCTCTTTTCCTTTGTATCTCTTGCGCATTGCATCGCTCTGGTTGTGGTGGTGTATCTCGAACAACCATTGTCGTCATCATCATCATCATCATCATCATCATCATCAACATGATCGGTGTGTTGTCGGTGTTTGTTGTGATCTTGTTGTTGTTGTTTTTATTATTATTATTATTATTGTTGTTGTTGTTATACATGTGTGTGCGGTTGTGTTCGGTTTTTGTATCTGTTTCTGTGGCGGCGAATCCCTTTGATCTTATCGCAGAGCTCCTTGCTCGCATTCTGATCAAAGAGTTTCCGCCAAAACAGTGTGTTTACGTTCGTTTAAGACTTGAGGTAAGAAAAACTTCACAAAAAAAATTGCCGCACACACTCGCGCACCTTGTGTAAGAGATACTCTGGGGAGACACACAGATACAATGCGTATTTTGAAAGAAAAAAATATTAATTACAATTTAACATAATAACAATGCGCAATATACTTGGTAGGGTTCCCCGCGGGTGCCGCCGTGCTCCGCCGCCGCTACTCGCAGCGGATGCAGGCCATTTGAGGTGCAATTGTGGCATACATCTCGGGGAGATGCAGATTCATTCATGAACGACACGAAAGAGAGGAGCGAAAGAGAGCGGCTGAGATGCGCGTGCGTGTCGTATGGCTGCAGTGACCGCGCCGTGGACATCACCGCGCCGTCCTCGCCGTTTGTCGGCGCGTGAAGCCGGCGATCATTTGTTGCGAGATCGATCTTCCCATGATCTTCGGCAAATGACACTAAGTGAACAGTTTTATGTGGCACCGTATTAATTAATTGATACAATTAAGTGAGATTTGCTCTTAAGCATCTACCGACGCGGCGTGGAGGAGATCCCTCGGGGGGATGGCCGTGTGTGGATGGCGGAAACCTCGTTTAGCTGGTTCCATTCCCCATCACGGAGAGGTGATGCCTGTGTAATGACGCGGTGCTGGTGGCAGCGTTGTCGGCATCGGGGCTCAAATCAAAGCGATGGAATTTAGAATTATTGTATGAATGTCTGTCGCGCGGTACGTTGAGGTTTTTTTTTCTCTGTCTTGTGTGTGTGTTTGTTTGTTTCAAACACATCTCTTCAACCCAATTGATACCTCGATCTACGAGTATGTTTCTAATTTTCTTCGTGTTTTTTGCTATTTGATTCCCTTTATAGCGCCTGGCGGCGGCGGTGGCGATGACCGGTCGGTGTGTGCATGCGGCTGTACTCTCGGTTCTCTAATTCTGTGTGAAATTGCGGCTTGTTACCCGCGGCGGACTCTTTTGGTTGTTTGTCTGCTTCTTCTCCTTAGAGTCGAGCAAGCATATCAAATGAAAACGAAAAAAAATCAGAATTGTATCTAAGTATCTCTGATGAATGTTTTGATGTTGTTTTCCAGTTGTTACTACTAGATACGTTCATGGAGGGTAAAGTGGCAGAATGGTATTTCACGCTATAATTTGTTTCATTGGAAGAAAAAGAAGAAGAAGAAGAAGGAATGCATGGGTAAGGAATGCGCGTGTCACTGTTGAGGGAAAATAATTCACACGAGACTCAAGAGGGAATGGTATCTGTGTTATCTTTGATGGCATACTCAATCGGATCCATTTAGGAATTGACTGGTGTTGCTTTCTTACTTAGGCTGATGCTACTGTCGTGTTAGACCCGAGCTTCGACCACCACGGATCTTTAGCCGATCAGCTTGATCGTTAGCTAACTGTCTCTTGTACACTCTAAAGGGGTTGAGATTCGCTTCTTTCCTTGGGCGCCACCCTAGGTGGGGTCTTCCTCTACTGAGTCGAAGACTGTCCATTAACTCTTCCTTCTTCGTAGCCGTCTCAAACGTCTGATGCGTTCTTGGTTTTTTGTCAGATCCTTAGGATTGTCAGTTAATCAATTCATTATCAAATCTCCTCTTCTCTATGAACACAAAAAGGGAGAAAAGCGGAGAGTTTTTCGCAATTTCGTGTGAAAGCGAGAACAACGATTGAAGCGTTTCTGGTGACACGTTGGCATGGCAACATTGTCAACGTCTTTGGCAATTGATACTGGCGGCATAGGAGTTGTTGAGAGATCGCAGGATACCTACGGATTTGGCGAAATCGTTTTTGGTGACTTTGAAGACAGTTAGCCCAAGTCTTTGAAAAAAAGGGCTTAGCTCTACACCACTCACTCGCGGCAATGGTCCACATACCGCTAGGAACACCTCCAAAGGAGGGGGCTTACCTACTGCGCCATATCAAGAAAGATATGGCCGACCTACGACAAGATTAGAAGAAAAGATCTCCAAAACAGAATAACGGCGATAGGCACGGGGCATTGGCCAACTGGAGACCATGCAGCCAAAGTAGGTAGCAAATTCTCTCCCAGTTCCTCTGCAAATGTCCGTCACTAGTAAGAGCCAGACTGCGTGCACTAAATCAACCATTCTTCAGTGACCTCAAGGATATCTCTGATAAAGGGATACGAGATCTACATAATCCAACAACCAGGTCACACGTGTCGCGGGAACAAAGAGACACATCCTAGTGCTAATTGGCTTCTGTTGAACCACATCTCTACCCATCTAGCTCTCTACCTATCTATTAGGTTGTACCACATGAAATGTCGGTTTTTTACTCATTTGTCAATAAGAAGCTCTGAGTGAACATCTGTATCAGAAAGAGGATTTTTTTTCTCCCTAACGAGGGAAGAGAAATATGTAGAGTGCCGAGTCCAAAATAGGTTAAGGAACCCACTCGTTGTCCTAAGCGGCCTGCAAATAGTAATAAGACCACAGAGAAGCGACTGCTTTTCTCCGAAGGGACGACGCAATAGATGAAAACATCATCCAAGATGACGCGCAGAGCTAGTTGGTGAGGCTCGGGTTCATTCCGCACAGTAGTGCCACTCAAGTAAAGTGTACTTTCTTCACTATTTACCGATTTCCAGTGTCAGTTAATCTCAAAACATTGAAAAACCTTTACTCCACTTTCGTTTTCAATACTAACGCCCTCTTTCAATTGAAATTGTAATTTCTAACCACTTCTTTTCATTTCAGTTGCAAATATTCTCCACAACAACCACATGTGTGTGTCTAATATTATCTGTTATAATTGCAAACACAAACCATGTCGAATGCCGTGCATTGGCTACAGTTTCAAATACAACAACCACAAATATAACGAAACAAAGATTACTCATCGAAACGAATTCTATTCAACGGCAGGTGGAGGAAGTTCATGTTAGTAGTGATCAGAACCGTTCGTTGAAAAGAGTATTTCTGTCAAATCGTACGGTCACGTGTAATGATGGCTCCCAAGCTGGTTTTTATCTACGGAAATCAGCCGGTGCAAAGAAATGGGTTGTGTTCTTGGAAGGTGGTTGGCATTGCTACGATACAAAATCATGTCGAGCAAGATGGATGAAACTACGACATTTGATGACATCCGCTCAATGGCCGGAAACCAGAGATGGTAAGTGTCACAGTCATGACTTCAGTTTCCGTTCGAATGTCAATTTTTTGTTTTTTTTTTCCAGTTGGAGGCATACTATCGGGTCTGCAGGAGGAGAATCCTTATTGGTACAATGCGAATCACGTGCTAGTTCCATATTGCAGCAGTGATTCGTGGTCTGGTACCAAAGCACAAGCGGACACACGAGATGGTTGGCGTTTTATGGGATCCTCTATCATTCGTCAGGTTATTGCCGATCTAATCCCATTGGGTTTGGGTAGAGCTTCGGGGTCGGAACTCCTCTTGGTCGGTTCATCAGCCGGAGGATTGGGTGTGATGCTGAATCTGGATCGAATCAACCATTTCCTTCATCATGAGAAGAATTTGAAGGTTCTGGTTCGAGGTGTCAGTGATTCCGGGTGGTTTTTAGACAGGGAACCATACACCCCAGCTGCCATCGGTGCCAGTGAAGCTGTACGACTAGGTTGGAAAATGTGGGAAGGACAGTTGCCAGAGTCGTGTGTCAAGCAGCATACAGTGGAGCCGTGGAGGTGTTACTTTGGCTATCGACTCTATCCTACCATGGAATGTAAGTGATGATTTCAAGTTTTTCGAAGTTCGATGCTTTACTTTCTTTTCCTCTACTTGTAGCTCCCCTCTTCGTGTTTCAATGGCTGTTCGACGAAGCACAAATGAGAGCGGATAACGTTGGCGCACCTGTAACCCCTCAGCAATGGAACTACATCCATGAAATGGGAGGAGCCTTACGTTCGTCTTTAGAAAACGTGTCAGCTGTGTTTGCGCCGTCCTGCATTGGTCATGCGGTCCTTTCTAAGCGTGATTGGGTCAACATAAAGATCGACGACGTGTCCCTTCCCAAAGCACTTCGTTGCTGGGAACAATCAACCCGTCGAAAGCGGAACAACAAGCTACGTCGTGCGACAGAAACTAGCATAATCCCATCGGAGAAGCGAAAGAAACACAACCAAAGACATAAACATTCGGAAAAGCCTGATAAGCCAAGAAGGAATCATCGACTGACCAAAGAGGAGCGTGAACAACGCCGAAGACATAACCAACAAAAGAGGCGCAACCAAAACAACAACAAGAATCCACGACGGGCGAGGACCACCACACCGAATCCAAATCGATTTGGAAATATTCCCGAAAATGGAACCCATGCCAATCGGCCGCACAAGAATCGCCGACGGAACGACAAAGACAGTACAGAGCAGAGAAACAGTCTCAACAACAGCAACAACGGCACCAAGAAGCGACGACGCAAGCAACAGCTTCAAAAGGAACAGCCTGCTAGGCCAATTACAAAAAGTCAGAAATCGAATGACGATGGTCCACAACAGAAGTGTAATCTGAGGTATTTGGAGCGTTGCAGTTGGCCCCAGTGTAACCACTCTTGTCCGACACTAACAAATCCTCTAACGGGAGAGGAAATGCGATTCTTAGAGTTGTTAACCTCGTTTGGTCTGGATATAGAGACTGTGGCGACAGCTCTGGGAGTTGATATGCAAACTCTGAGTAACATGGATCGCACAGAACTTGTTAATCTACTGACGCAGCAGGTCAGCTGAAATTAGGAGGAATCTAGGAGTACAATAGGAATCACTTTTTGTAATGAATCTCTACAAGAGAATTGTCACACTGAATATGTGGGTCGAGATGTGTGAATGTTTTAGGAAGGAAATCGAAGCAATTGTCAGGTTGCCATTCAAGTGGAAGGTGGAAGCAACATTGTTCATGGAAATGCATTAATGTTTACTTTACTTTGAGGTAACTTTCACTGGACAAAAACATATTTAAGTCGGAAACTATAGATTGATGGAAGGTTAACCTTAAAGACAATCTGGCGTCACCAGTGTTCTTGTGAGTTTGATGGGAACACGATCAGACCCGACACAAGCTCTGTGTATTCTTTTATCGAACTTTGAGTTGAGTCACTTCTTTTGAAACCGTCATTCGGTACTCCTACACATCATTCTATGAAATTTCCAAATTTATCGTGTTCGTTTCTTTGGCATACAGTTCGGTGTTTTCTGACTCATCCCTGAAATGGTCGTTCCCCCTCAACTGTTCTGCGTTTCTTAGCCTAGGCTGGCCCACTCTTCTGCCAAATTTAGTAAGTGAATTTCATTGTGTGACATTTTTTGCAAAAGATTTTGATGTCACCGAAGGTTGTTAACCGATCTATTACAACTTCTGTCAATAAATTGTGATGTCTACGGGTCACAGGTCTGTTCTTCATTTGATTCCGCCTTCTGGCTTTTAGCTAGAGCGGGAACAATAATTACCGAAGAGTATTGTGGGTAGTCATGCTCCCAACACTAAATTCAAGCAGCAGTTCTGAAACTGTCGCAACTTGCTCTTTTTATTGAAAACTTTGACTTTTCTGGTGTTGTTGCGTTGGTCGTATTCAATTTTGCCACTTGGCAACACCACTATTCCCAAATAAATCAAGTTCCCCCTAGCGTCTATCTTGAACGGTAAAATTTGTGAGGTTAAGCGCTGACTTTGCGGGGTTCGTCCTTAATTATTGGTTCCATTCGGTGTAGGTCCATTAAACAATGCATGCAAATATCGTCAGCGTAGCTCAAATGTTTTAAGAATAATGTCAGCGTCTGTTTTGACTTGAACGTCGTGAAACGCTTAAGTTAAGGCCAGGGGCGCACATGCGTTTTCCGTCGCACGACTTTACAGTCGCGAAAAGTAGAACACATGTGAACAAGCGCACATGACACCTAGCAATCGCAACGTTTTAAAGTCTGTGATTTGTCCCATTTTTCTGGCGACGCGATTGTCTTAGACGTTGCACTTGGCTTCTTCGTATATCCATTATCTTCATCATAGCTGTAAACTTTTCGGGAAAACGATGTCGAAAACTACTAAGTGAAGCGGAGACCTTAAAAGGTGTTTGCCTGAGACTCCGAAGCCTTCTGTTCTCTTTAATCTCGGAAACACTGCTCCCAGCTCAGTCCTAGCTTTCTGGCATCTGCATTGGTTTCTGTTACGAAGGTTGAATCTTATCGATCCTGTGGGCTGTGATTCAAAGATCCCATAGGCTGAATTGTCGTTGTACAAGTGACGTTCTGCTTTCGCCATGACCTGATGGTGTTTTGTTTTTTTATAACTTGTTCAAGGCCAGCTTAGTTCAACTTATCTTCGTGAAAGCCTCTTCTCGTCTTAACGTTTTTTTTGTGAACATTGTGAACAGCTGGTATGGATGTAGGATCTTTGAAACGGAAGAGGGATTTGTCTCATTGTGAACATTTGGGGTCGATCTACCTGCTGAAGTCACACTAGTGTGTTGCAGAAAGGTTTGACACAATCACATCCCCTTGTCAACAATTTAACACGTGTCCTTAGATTCTATCCAGAATGTGCAAGACAGTTTTTGGTGCAACAGACCAGATATTTGGGCATCTGCCTTATAAATTGAGGCCAGATTGGAAGGAATTAAGTATTTCTGGGCAGTATGGAGAAACCTTAACGTTTCCCAGCATATTTGACGACTTGAAATTTAGTTGATTCTTCCACTTTCAATCCAATATTGGACAATGACCGCAACATGTACAGCAGTGTGACATTCCTCGATATTTTGCTTCTTTTTTATTCTCTCTTTTTTATTTTTTTATGATAATGTATTTATTTGTTATTATAAGCTCAACTTTTATATTATTTTCTCACGAACAATCCTAAACTGCCTATTGAAGTACAATCACCAATTTGTAATTACATAACTTTGTTGTAAATTTCTTGTAAAAAAAAAACACAAATGCATACATAAATTACCTTGTAAATATGTAAAATAATTCTGCTAGACGTAGATTTGTATATTAAAACAAGAAAGCACCCTACCCAGTTAACAACAAAAATATAATTTAAGTTGATTCGTGGAAATGTAAACACAAATTAAATTTTTAAAATTAAGAAAAAAACCAATTTCAATGCTGTTTTGCTATAAACATACCGACAATTGTTAGTCCGTCCTCATAAGCATCGTTCCAGCATCTCAACACACACCCAATAAATACTTAAATACTTATCAACGAAAAAGAAAACCACACAACCATACACAAATGCAACTACAAGACTGTTTTTAAATTATTTATTAAATTATTTTTTTTAAGTTTAGTACATAATTTAATAAACAATTTTATTTTTTATTTTTAAATAATTTATATGTTGATACAATAAATATTCTCTGCTCCGTGCCCTCCTCATTGATATTAATCGTCGTAGAATTTTATAATATAAAACAAAATGTTGTACTACCTCAGTAAAATAGCAAAAGAAAAACTTGACATCACTAAAAAAAAAAAATAACAATATAGAGTACCTGGATAAAAACTATATAAAAACAAAACATTCCGTCTTTAAACAAAACAAAAAAAAAATGTAATATTGTGGGAAGAGGAATAACCACTCGAATACTATATTACATCAAATGGAAACTTCCTAATTTAGAATTGTAAGGTCTGTACTGTAAATACTTAGTTATCTTTGTAAATAATTTTGTTTAAGTTTAGACAAATTCTGTACTTAGATGTAATATTTAATTTTTTATTTTTTTGTATGTTAATTGTTATTTTGTAGACGAAAAGAATAAATATTGATAAAAAGAAAAATTGTTCATTTCATTCCACGGAGTATTTTATAAAATTTTGATTTCAGGAAGCAGTGAATCGCAATTGTTTCTCACTTGGTGAGGCCTCGACTCGACCTCAAACTATGGTGACACCTCACAAGTTGTCTCACTTGAAGTTGCTGTAGGTTTCTGTCTTTTTCAGCGTCATAAGTATGTCTTTTGGATGTATCATCGTCATCAGCTCGGTGTCGTCCGTGTACTGCTTGGTTGGACTTAATCCAATGAGGACCCAGGTTGAGTTTTTTTTTTTACAAAAATTTGGCTTAGATTGAGTTAGAGTGTCTGCTTGTAAACATATAGACGTGAATGTCAGCTTAGTCATGTAGATCATTGAAGACGGGAGTTCCTAGTTGGAACAGTGCTTTTTTTTTGACAGGGACGGACAGGTTTTTACAGCTCCTGCAGAAGTCATTTGAAAACAGATCTAATCCTTTGATCTGTAGGGCTATTAGTCACTGTCTTGTTAGGGCACCAATAAAGAACCTGATTTCAGACCGCTTAAGCAAAACTATTCCATTGGATCTTGACTGATTTAGCAGAGTTCAGGTCTGTCTGTGGAGATGTGACACGTCATGCTTGTCTTTCATCTTCGATTGGTTTTGTTTTCAGCTTGTACGTTTCATGTTTCTCGCACCAATGTGAAGCCTGCAGTTCTTATTTCCGCTGTTATGCAGAAGCTTCTCAAGAGAGAGTAAATATACTCTAGGAGGATGCAAATGGACAAGACTTTATGTGGAAGATTTTTTCACCAGCTCTGGCACTTCTGTTTCTTCTGAATCTGGAGTTATTTCTTTACTTCAGAGGTAGTCAGGAAGCACTTTTTTCATCTTCGTCTTTTTTTTCTTCAGCTTTCCCCTTTGTAAGGCGTTTTCTCGTTAAACAAACTAACAAACCCCGTAAGTAAAAACACATCAGACATCATTAATCAGACGAGATAGAGGTCTTGATCATGTTGTAATCGACGCAAGGTAGTTCTCTTATACTTTGAATGTCCCGAGGTTCCAAAGAACCAACATCGACTCTAAAAAACGTATCCTAACCATAGCTTATGTGGATGACGTAGTCTTGCTGGTAACAGGCAAATTTCTCCCGAGCAAATCGGGGGGTCACTAAGGACCATAGGCACCTGGATGAGGAAATTTGATCTAATGATCAACCCTCAGAAAACTGAATTGGTTCTATACACGAACAAAAGGAAAATACCACAATTCGCTACACCTTCTATTGGGGGTACCCCTCTTAGAATTTCCGAAAGTACCTAATATCTAGGGCTCGTCCTTGATAAGAAACTCACTTGGAGACTGAACATTCATGAAAGAATTAAAAAAGCCGCATATTTGGTAGAACCTGGAGGCCGAACCCGAGAATTATCCCGTAGAGGTAAAACAAAATAGGTGGTGCGACAGCTCGGAATGAGCCAAGGCCTAGCTTCTCCCAATCAATCATGTTGTACGTGTTGTATTGTTTGCACGAATGGAAGGGACCTACAATTTATTGCCGACTCCGAACGGCGAAGTAAGAAGCTCTTTCATGACAGATTATACTCCCGGAGGCTTGTCATTCCCCGACGAGAGGTGGTGCCGCGAAAAATGTTAGGCGTTCCTGACTGGGACTTGAACCCACGCCGCTTGGTCAGCAGTCCAACGCACTAGCCACTGAGCCACGGCAACCACATCCTGTAGATGTACACTGCTATAATTAGACCCATACTGACTTACTGCAGCCTTGTATGACAGCAAACTGTAAGCAAAACCGCGAATCTGAAAGCCATCACGAAAGTACAAAGACTGGGGTGCATCGAAACCACCAGAGCAATGAGAACAACACCGACAGCAGGAATCGAGGCTATCCCCAATCTTCTCTCGGTGAACATCTTTGTACAAGCCTCTACAATCTTATAGAAATATCTAGGCAGTATATCTACAACCGATTATACCACACCGATGTGAAAGTCCATGAGGACACAACCCACTTCCTTTCCACTGACCAAGTCTCTATCATCTAAGAAATAAGTTCCTCGGATGGCACTTTTTCCAGGACATTATCCGATAGACAGGTGAACCAAGAAATGAAATTCATCAAATCCACGGGATGGTTTGTATCACAGACGTACTAAGTTGGTCATGTTCTGGACATTTCTCTTCCCCCAATGGGTATTACAATGGGTCTGAATTGACCTGAGTGTGGCGAAATGGATACTCCTTCCGTTCGCCTGCTCACTTACCTAACCTAACTAGATATCCTCCGTCGTTTCGAGCAAAAAGTTCTTCAAAAGATATTTGATCCCGTTTGCATTGTCGAGCATTGGAAGAGGAATCTCAAATTATACGAACTTTGCAGCGATATCCACCGACTCGAAGAAGTGCACATGGTGCGCTAGGATATGTAGAGCTATTGGACATCAACACTCCGATCCAGATTGGATCGTGAAAAATACTCAAGACTCTGTCGTATCATAAGTAAAAAATCAGACATCCATCATAGTACACCACGAGATGGATAAAAAGATGTTTCCATCTGACTGGACTACACAATCAAGAAGTGACGAACTTCGCAAGAAGACGATGGAAGAAAAAGAAGAAACTAAATTCTTAATGAGGAAATGACTCTATTAACGTGTGTCTCTATGGGCTTTCGGTCGTCTCGTGTCACAAAAGCTACCCCCAGTAGTGTGTCGCGAAACGTCTTCCCCGAGCGTTGTGCCACAACGAAATTATCACTCAGCCGCACTTGGACGCGACACAAATTAAATTTTTTTCTTTCCTTCCTCTCCGCCAAAGTCAACGATTCTCACTTTGTTCTTCGCCTCCCAAGACACACTACTAATCCGGAATATCAAGTTCACAGTCAACGAGGTGGAACCAAAATCAACGGAAAATCTCTTTTCTACCTCACAAATGTCCGTAATTAATCCTTTAAGATTCCTGCACAACACGCCAGCGACGATGACAACGACGATCCTGCTGCTTGCACTCATCGCCTCATTCGGCACACTTCAAGGTACGATTAATTGCATTTCTAATTAAAACCGAAACACAACAGCATTCCATCTGACTGCTGGCCGTGCTCTTTCTCCCGTATGTAGCGTGCCCGGTTTACCTGACCATCTCTCTAAATGGAAAGTCCCTCGAGGATTCTTTCGTGGAAATCAACTGGGGACCGGATTGCGGCAAGAAACCCGAATGGATTGGCCTATTCCCCGATGATCCCTCGGTGTCCAACACACAGCCACTGGCTAAGGTCGACGAATTGAAGAATTCCACCGGCAAGCACATAACAAATGTGAAAATTGGAAAATTGAAATTTCCAAAGGGATGGAACCACGACGACGTGAATACCCTGCCCGCCGAGTATCCCCGAGGAAAGTGTCTGGATTACTTCGTAGCCAGTTTCATTGGCATGGAACTGCTGGCTGTGGAGTGTCTGAAGATCCAGCCCAACTGGATGGCGAAACTGGACCACGTCGCCGCCATTCCACTGAAAAGCCTTTTCATTCCAGGTGAGAGCAACGCAAGTGCATTTTATTCCAGAAGATACAAACTTGAAACGCAACAAAGGAACTAGAAGCGATACATGGACTAACGACGCTTGGCAAATTTTCTCATGAAGTTGAAGTTCCTTCTTAAAAATAATTTCTGCTTCAATCCTTTACGAAAGAGGCTCACCCAGCTCCGTCTGTCGTTGGCGCATTTCTTCTTCTCCCTGGAACGTTTCTGCAAAGTTGTCATTAGTCTCGCATCGTGTTGAGATTCATGCTTCAATTACCTTTGGTACAAGCATACAAAATAGAGGAATTACTCAATTCAAAAATCGTTACAAAATGTCAGGGGGCAATTTTTTTTGTCAAAAACTTCCGAAAACATCAGAAAAATATTTTGATTCAATTTTGCAGAGTAGTTCTGCAAGCGAGTGGCTCACTGAAATACAGTTTTTGAAGAGGATTTGTCTGATTGTTTTGATTAGAGTCTGGAGTCGTCAGAAGTCAAGTCCAAGATCTAATGACTAGTTTTCTGATGCGATGATTAAAATATACGTAAGCTCGTATCTTCGTCACAAATACTTGGTGAATTGGGAGAAGCCTTCCAAGGACTTGAAGTCGGATATTTTGTCCCTCCGGATTAGATTTGAAGACTCTGACTCTGCAATCCGGAGCATTGGTGTACAATCGCTCAATATATCCTACCCATCTGAAACGTCGAAATTCTTGACTAAATCTCGCTGTAATGCTCATGTCAATGTTAAATCCCCTCCACCAAAGCTCTGAACAGGATATCTTCGTTCGCTTTCTATACAGCCAATGTTTCAGCGCTGGGATGAACTAAGTCTTCAATAGAGTTTTGTTAGAGGTTTGGGATAGGATCTCACTACTCAATTGTCTTCTTGGCTTGAAGAAACAGAGATTGGCAATCCTTTTAATCCTGATAAGATGTCGTTATCAGTTGTAATAGCAGAGCCATGGCAGACAAGTGCTCCCCGACTCTGTTTTGACTTTCAACAGCAGGACCTTGCTTTTTCTCTTTGGAAATATATTTTTGATGCAGTTCTTACCTAGGGTGTTTAATTTTTCCAGATACTCCCGCACCATTCTGACACTGATTACGAAATCAGAGTTTTTGTGAGAGCTTGACATGACCGCTGTGGCTTACTTGCAATGGCTGTCGTTGTTTCTGTCCAGGTTGTATAGAACACACCTTCGCATACACTTCCATTTGCAGGCAACTGGAGAACTTCCCCTATTACTCAGTAGCTAGTCCGGAATTTCTACCACGGTTCTAACATAATCTATGGGCTTCACTGGATTCACTGATTCATTTCTTCGGATTCAAGGTAAGGTAGGTGGGTAGGTAGGGTGGCTTTCCATGCGAAGCACAGATACACCTAGGCCAAGATAGGCCCTTTGTGATACCACTTGGATCTATACTCTAAAGTGTTACTTACTGTATTGAAACCATTTCAAGCCCTTAAGGAAACTGAGGACACTTTTAACTTCAGTAGGTGATAGTTCGCCTAAGCTTTCGAAGTGATAGGCTCTTAGATAGAGCTTCCTTCTCTTCGTCCGTGCAAAATCGTTTGACAAAAGGCCCATATTTCTGGATGGAAGGCTAATGAGACAATGGCTGGTAAGAACACCAATGACGGTGCTAATGAGCGACCTTTTAAGCAAGAGTGAGGTTTAGCATAGGTCAGATCTGTCTGGAGGTTCGTCATGCGATATCATTTCTTTGGTTTGCCTTGCTGGTCGCCTCTTACTCTAAGAATAATTTACATGTAGTGAGTGGAATATCCAGATTCCTCCGTTCTGGTAGGATGTCTAGGGTAGCGCCACCTTTGGCGAGTTCATCGGCCTTACAGTTTCTCTCGAATGTCCCTATGACCGGGTACCCAGCATTGGTAAATGTTAAAATGTTCTTCCATTTCCATGAGAGATGAGCGACAATCTGATGTAGCTCTTGATGTATATGTAACTGACTCCACAGATTTTATAGCAGCCTGATAAAGATTGCGATGTGCTTGAAGGATACCATATTGTGCCTGAGTTGGGATATGACTTCATTTATCACCAAAATGTCCACCTGTGGTCGGGTAGACGGAAGGAAATGCTCAGGTGAAGCATTTCGGAGAAATCACCACCTTCCACTCGGCACTCGGTTTTGAATCCGTTGGTATAGAAGTGAGGGGAGTGTTCGTCTCTGGCGTCATCACTCGCCCACTCTCTGGAAGGGACGGATGCCCGGAAGTTGAGGTTGAGATTCAACATAGACGGTGTGTAGTCGATGTTTTTCGAGATAAATGTTCCGGGATCTAAGGTAGAGGAGCGGCCAATATGGTTGTTTGACCATTGAGAGAAGGCCTTCAATCTGATGGCTGTGCTGCTGAATATTTGCCAAAAATATCTAAGCGAAGCAGATGTAGAAGTACGTCAATTGCTGCGAATGGGGTAGTTCTTAGTGCTCCCTTAATCAATATGCATGCTGATCTTTGTTTGGCTTCGTCTAAGGCCGCCCACCATATATAAGTAAAGGTCTGAAAACGGACACGTGATACGAGGTTGCAGGCTACACTTCTTACCAATGACTTTTTTGCAGCAGTATAGCGCTACAGTTCAAGAGTGTTGGCTTTCCAGTCTAATTTACTGTTTAGAAAGAGACCCAGAAATTTGACTTTGTTAGCAAAGCGCAGGCTTAACTTAAGGTGGCGCTGCAGACCGGGATGGTACTGGGCCTGGGCAAAGTGCAGGCGGGTGCCATTTAAAGAAGGAGGGTCTATTGAAGGAATTTTATACTTCCTGGTGAAGAGGACTGGGTCGGTCTTTTCGGGGTTAACCCTCAGACTGCTTTTAACTGTCCATCTTGAGAGGATTGATTTGTGGTAAAGTCTACTTCATCTCAGGAAGGCTTGTAAGTATTTTTCGGACAGAATCTTGAATTCTTGTTCCCACGTACTTCTCTCCTTTATTGGCGTCCTTGGTTTGATAAGTGAATGAGGGGGTATTAGGACGCCGCTGTGGAATATAGACCTTCTTCAGCTAGAACGTGAACGTTTTTCTTCTCTAAGATGCAGTTACCACCATGTGTGTATATGGAAATCGAGTCAGTACCCAAATCTCTGCTTACACTCTCTAATCCAGTAAGTTTCCAACCCAAATCATTTCTGAATCAAGGGGGCTAATCTAATGACAGTCAGTTAAATATTTGTTTGTTGGGATGGAAGGTACGATAATAACATTTCTTTATTAGCCTCTCTAGACTGGTTGTCGAGTTTGTGTCCTAAGTTCGAATCAAATCCAAATAACTTACTAAATTTCTTAAATTTAATTTCCAATTTTAACCATTTTTTGTAGGAACCCATGCATCGGGTGCTTTTAATTCAAATCAAAAGTCAAATCTAATCAAGGACTATGCGTTCTCTCAGCATATGGACGTTTGGTCGCAGCTAATCTTTGGAGTTCGCTTCCTCGACATCAGTGTTGGGTAATATCCTGTGAGTGTTCCGAATTTGTCTGTTTATATTCAAACTTTGATATTCTTTTACAGAGTCAATTTGAAAAAGAATCGAACGCCAGCGGAGACTGACAATTTCTGGATTGTCAACGAAAATATGCTGGTTGCAAAGCTGACACCGATCCTAAGAGATATAAGACGTTTCGTTGAGATTTCAAGGGAAGTGGTTATAATTGACTTTAGCTCATTTCCAATTGGTAAGTTTAAGAGGGTAGATGAGTCCACAAAATAATTTGTAGCTGATTAACTAAAAATAATTGGTTTTTCGTAAACTATGACTGCGAACTATTAAGCATAACACTTGTTCCTTCAGACGCCAACCCATGAAATATGCGTGTATGTTCTCAGTTTCCGGTACAAACACCGTCCACATGCAGCCTAATTTAATTTGGGAATTCCAAGTCTTTGTTTCAAAGATGCGTGTCTTTATTTTAATTGCTGGACGGGAGACACTCAAGCTGCTCGGACACTGCAGTTTAATAAAAAAAAAAATGCTGTGCCGTCATTGGGTTTACTGCAGCAATATTCTTACACGATATCGGGGTTATCAGGAAGTCATCACATTTACACAAATAATGAAGTTTCACTAGTAACTTAGGTTAAGTAGATGGGTTGGGTATAGACCCATTCTAATGCCCATATGGGGGAAAAGTACCCCTTGCTCATGGACCAATCCCTAAAGCATTCTCCTATTACCCCAAGATTTCGAACCAACCTGAAGTCTTAATGAACCTTCAGATGCCTTTGGTAAATACGCCACTTAGTTCTCCATTATTCTGGAAAAGTGTCTTTCGAAGGATTTTAGTCTGAATGCCAGAGGCCTGGACAGTGGCAGAGAAAGTGAGGTGTGTCCTCATTAACTTCCTCGTCTCCGCAGCCCCTGAAAAATGCATCCTCACTTATCTTCATCCTAGCCTTATCTTTTTCATGTGATAGCGCAGACTGTAATTATTCGAACCAAGATGGGAACATTTTCCTGTCCTTCTGTATGAGAGTATTAGTTTGTACCCTGGCCATTATGTTAGAAGAGTCCAAAGAGCTCCATCTTCTATTCGCTTTCTCCAGAGACCTGATCCCTGCTTCACGCTTAAGTTTACATGGCGGACCTTTAATTGAACGATTAGCTGTCTATGCTATGGATCTAGCTCAGATTCTTTCCTTGCCAATTCATCTTCTTTCTCATTCCATGTCCCCTTGATGCAATGACTTTGGCCAAGCTTGATCGATGTTACATACAGAAAGGCTCTTGAGGATTTGTGTGGAGCTTTCTAATCTCAACGCAGAAGGGTAATTAGTACTTCAGGTCGCCGTGACTCTGTGAAAAGTGCGTGGATTGCTGTGCGATTTTTGAGGCCAGCAATATCCACCGAACATTTTTCGTGGTTCCTTCCATTTGTGCGAAAAATTTTGTACGCACAACATGAATGGTTAGGGGAATTTAGGCCATGGACCATACCGGGCTATCGTGCCAGATATTTGTTTTTTTTTAATTTGAACTATAGACTCTACCGTTGATTTTTTCGCTTTAGTGAAAGTTTCCAAAAGCGTTAAGTTGAGGGATTAAGCACGCAACGTTCACCAGGTGAAAACAAGAATAGGAATCAAGACAGACAGACAGAGTTGAATTTTGGGATAACCTGTAGACGCTTGCGTCCTCTTGAAGACAGGTGTCTAGTCTTCTAGTTTAGCTATTCGACAACTAAATCGATAACGTGGTTATCGATATCAGGCAACCAGAATTATTAGCGAAAAACAAATGTTTGTTCCGAGCCACAATTAGAGTGCTTCTTCCTCTTTTTAAAATTATTTTTATTCACATTTGTTTCTTCATTCAAGGTTTCTACAAACGTCCCGACAGGCACAGTGACCTGCTCCGTTTAATCGAGAAGGAAATCGGTGAGCTCGCCTACAAACGGAACACCACATCAGTCGATCCAAACTTTAAGTGCTATGAGCTGTCAATGAATGACATTCGTAAAACAGGAAAGCAATTGCTGCTTGTTTACCCTGTTGAAGAGTTGCCATATCCCGATAGTGGTAAGTATGCCATCAATCTGTTTATACTACGTAAGATCGGACTCGCCCGCTTTTGAAGAGAATCCCTTACAGGTTATCTTAGTTTTTAATCAGTTTAGGTACTCTGTAGACAATTTCAATAATAGTAAGCTCACTCTGAAGCAGGCTACGTTGAACTATGCATAAAGAAGCAGTTCTCTCTCAGGTCAAACTACGCTACTAACCGTGGGACTTGTGGGAACTGAAGTCTTTTGAAGTCAAACGGTTATATTATGGTTCTAATGTTATTCATGCTGAAAAGACAGAGTCGCTTCAAGCAGAAACATCACAGTATTACTGGACCTTCAAGTTTGTGAATTGAGCGCATTCAGAAACAACTTTAACTTTAAGTCAACGAGTACCCAGGTCTTTACACCATACTTCAATAGAATCAAGAAGACTATTACGAAGTACGGCGATGCCACTCATTAATTTCTCTACATCGGGATAGATTTCGAGTGCGATAGCCATGACTTAGTACATATAAAGTATCTCCAAAAGTCCGATAGCTCTCCGAAACATTAGAGAATCTATTAGAGAGTTACCATCTCAACAGTCCCTCCTCTGACGGAATAGTGCCTCGCAGTTAATGATCAAATGATCTGGTGTTTCTTCTTTATAGTTGCAAAATCTACAGATTCCATCTTTTTCTACACCTAATTCGTTAAGGGGTTCCCTTGGCTTAGATTGTCCTTTTTTTCGCTCAAACCCTGTTACAACTGAGGAAAATTATGATCAAGATCGACTTCATGGAGGAACTTCAGAATTGTGCTTGCTGAAACCTGGTTGAGTGTTGCTGGGGAGGTGAATCCCCTGCCGAAGTATTTAAGTCTGCAATGAGTTATGGCGGGACAGTAACACTAAATATGCTCTGCAGTTTCTTGATATGCCAAGCAGAGTCGACACATGCCCAGTGAGGAAGTCCGTAAGGAGCTCAGTGTCACTTTTGTTTAATGCGAGAATTTCATGACTTTTTTTTGTTGTTAAATTCAATCGGAGAGCTTTTCTTGGAGCTCTCAAGAGTTGAGTTCCAACTTGATGTGGCTGGTGAGTAAATCACAGAAGAGAAAAGCGCCTATCGAGTATCGATGTAGATTGGACTTCTTGCCTGGGGAGCTCATCTGCGATCTCATTGTCCCTCTGTTTCCGGAAATCCAATATAAAGAGAGACAAATGCTTACAAGTGCGTAAGCAGCTTCAGGCAAGTTTTGAGTCAAAGTAAAAAGAGCTTATGGCTACACGCACAATGACGCGATAAAGCGATACAATTTTTCACATGAATTCTTATGTACGTGCACATAGTCAAGCGATAAGAATACATACATTTGGACAGTTTTATCGCACCCAAAAACTTCTCGCAAATCATCGTCTTATCGCGTCACTGTGTCCGTAGCCAAAGCTTTTATCGTTGGCTGACGTTCACAAAATATCAATACAAATCTGTTTTCTTCGAAGGTTGCACCTTATGGATTGCCTAGCGCAGACATAGAGCAACCAAGGGAGACTGGTAACCTGAAATACGGGCTATAGATGCCTGCACTGGCACCATGTTCGGTTTTTGATTGGCAGTTAATGGACTGGTCTGTCATTACTCCATACAGTGCGGTCAAGGATCATCATCATCATCATCATCTTCCAACAGCCCGCTTATCCACTATAAGGGTCGCGGGCTTAGGGAGCTTAAGTGGACCCTCCAGATTTGCCGATCTTCCGCCATCGACTCTAACTCATCAAGGATGATTGGATTGAACGGGAGCTTCTAACCTTCTTGTATAGAAGAAGGAGGTCTAAAAATGCTTCCAAGGCTGCGATCAGAGAGATACGAATGGCACTTGCGATGTCTGATCACGGTCACTTTGAGCCAAGGTTCGTCCCAATTTGTTTCACCATACAAGTGATGGCACGTAGGTTATTATGCGGACAATGAAGTGATAGGTCCAGAGTGTAATTTTTGGCCTTAAGCCCCCCTAAAGCCGTAAATAGTCCCACAAAACTGAGGAAGCTTGAATTTTAGGTCAGAGTATGGTGAGACCTGCGACCGGCAACCATGTTGGTCAAGCAGCTTGAGTCGTGAATGGGGGGACGTAAATTCCTTTGTCAACTAAAATTGCGGATAGTAAACGCTTACTCACAGTGAACAGGTAATTCCCTCTTTATCACATTTCCAAGAAGAAAAAAAAGTTAATAAGACTCATAAGACCAGCGGCGCCGTCAGTCTAATCTATACGAGTAGATAGGGTTGAACAAATTGACATATAGGCACGTAGAAGTGTGCGGTTGGTTCCACCATAATAAACAACAGTCTGAGTAAACAATTTAAAAAATTGAGAGATGCAGATACAATGACGATGCCTGAAGCGTGATTACAACTCAATTTAATATTTTCTTTCTCTTCTCTATGCACAGAATCCGAGATACTCTGCCCCACATGGAAGACATTCGCACTGGGTGACATGAATACGTCCGCATCATTGGACTTTATGAGGCTTTTGTTCGCGAAGAAAAGTGATTCGCCCGTCCAGGACGAGGGCTGGATATTCCATGCGGTACTTGGACTCGAGCAGGCACTGGTATGTACATACTTTCAGCGGTATTTCTCTTCTTCCTTTTATTTTTCTGTGTTTCAATTGTTAATTACTATTGTTGTTGTTGCTGATTGCGACGTTGGTGGTGGCAGTGCTACGGGGAGTGCTTTTGTCTGATTTGAAAGGCATTCGTCGAGTGCGCAAAAAACTTGACTTACCTGACAGAGAGTTGGCAAATAAATAATCAAGTCAATTTTTTCACCTTGAATTGCCACTCCAAACTACGTCATGCAGAAGGCTGCATCTAGCCCCATCGTCGTCGGGTGAAAGCACTGAACAACAATCAATTAAAGATACACATTGCATGGATGTATACCCACACAACTCATGGACGCGGTCTTTCTTTATCTCTTTTGCAGAACGCAAATAGCAAGGCACAGACAACCGAGGAACGGGCCAGCGTTATAAATGCAAAACTGTCCAGCTGGCTTGGTGGCCCCTGGAGTCTGACAGCAAATGTGGTTGCAGTTGATTTCTTCACGAACACGAATATCATCGATATAGCGATTTATGCCAACTTGCATAAGGCTTTCACCTTAGCGAA
Source organism: Matsumyia berberina (assembly GCA_917880715.2). Lineage (NCBI taxonomy): Eukaryota > Metazoa > Arthropoda > Insecta > Diptera > Syrphidae > Matsumyia > Matsumyia berberina. The sequence goes on from OU862870.1 coordinate 12,196,178, forward strand.
TAAGAATCTGACGCGCTTGGAGATCGCGAATTAAGGGCATTGGATCCGGGTCCCTATCCAAAGTAAGGCCTTTTGGGTATGTTAATTGCGATAAGTGTTATATTTAACGAGTGCTTGTGCTGATATAACAATTAAAAATACAAAAAAAATTTACAAGTATGTTGTTGATTTCATGTCCGTTTTGTTGACTATTTATTTTGTTATCTTCACATGGATTTATTTTGGTAAATTTTAGTAAACAAACGACGTATTCACATGTGCATATGGAAATGTGCACAAGGAGTTATGATATTGTTCATACGGCTCGAGTGCGGCGTAGTGTTGGTGTTGCCAATGCCTATAGTTCACGGTATTTTCCCTCAATCTCCTAAACTGTTCAAGCCATGATCCCGATACTGGCAGTGTTATGACTTCGCAGTAGAGTTGAAATTAGCAGATCAGGGGTTGAATACGGAACCTTTGCCGTGGTTATACCAAGCCATACCGATACCCTCATCGAATTGGGCTTGAGACCTGACCGGCGAAGCTCTCTGAAAATTAAAGTTGCTCCCACTTATCAGTAATTTAAGAAAATAAATAAATGAACCGATAAAGGATTACTTCAAATGCTGGCGATGGGATAGAAAAACAAATGCGACGAGCAAGGAACAACACTAATAGACATGTTGAACGAGATGAGTTTCAACAGAATTGGGACGTTGCCAAGCTGACGCTATAGCCTGTAATGGTACTTCTCCCTCAGGATTTTACTCTGGAACATAGTCCAAATTGGAATTTTAATGAAACTGGCCCCTTTCTTGCTAAGAATGGCTCAAATATGTACGTTGAATATTCTTATTTTTACATACTTTCTGCCAACAGTTACGCATTTGAAGTTGGTTAAGGTTAAGGAATACCTTGCCTAAGGTGGCGCACACGTGTCCCCTTCTACACGTATTCCTCGTTGTCCCTCTGAACTAAATTCGAAGACTCTGCAGTTTTAGGCTTGATCAATACATAAATCGTGGATGACTTTTCTCGTTCAAAGCCCGTCAATGTAATCGGGACCGAAAATCTTTCGAAATTCATACGCCTTTAATAGAGCCTAATGCTAAAACCGGAATCTGAACCTGGATCCAGGACTACCTGTAACACCGGAGAACCGAGGTATAACTCCAAGTCCCGCAGACGTAAAATTACATCGGCCGACTATGAGTGCGCACCGGTCATTGCAGACGCGATTTCGATGGATATTTTGGTGGAAGGTACACTCAAGAAGCACACTGAAAGCTGAGAAAAGTTAAATAGGTTACTGCGCAGACAGAAGTCTGTGGAATTGGCTTAATCTTTAAGTGAACTCTGAAAGGAGACGATGGCTCGAACTGACGAAAGAATTCTAATGGATCCAACAGAATTGTGGTTTTCACCTACCGGAACTGCTGCCCGGGTATAAGTGCTTCAATGCATATCGATTCAAGCATGAGAGTGAGACCAGACGAACCTCTTGCATGATTGAAGCCCTTCAAAGTCTAAGATCTTTTCTGCCGTTTAGAGGAAACTTCTAAAACCGTTCACCAACGACCGTATCAATCCGTTTTTAGACCAGAAAAGCCTATTATCGTCCAAATTCTCACACTTCCGCAGATTCTAAATAAGACCCTAACCCTAGAATGCCAAATCGATACTCAGCACCTGCTTAGCGATTTTAAAGCCACGTATGAAAGTGTGTAAACTGACGGGCCAATACTACTTTTGATATCCCTGCCAAATTCGACCGTCTGTGCAGGATTTAAAATGCTCACTGTCAGTAACGACCTCACTCATGTCAAAAAGTCTTTAGACATCGCTTGAGCTGCTTCAATGTCTTTAGCATGAATAATAGCAGTCGGGCAGTAAGAAGCCCCTTAGATTCTTACGTCATACAATCCTTTATCGGAATCTGCTGCGCAATATTTTTGCATTGCTGACGAATTCCCTGACACAATGCAAATATTGAATATGTTTGGCTGCATCATTTCTTTTTTATATCCAAATTAAAGCAAAGCGTAATAAAAATGTCAAAACTGGTTATAACCACTTTATTCCATGCACGTGTATTTCGGCTGTACGCCCAAAATAGTCCTTTTGTCATGCAAAGATGAGAAGGAAGTCTGAAAGGAATTTAATGTGGTATTTGGCTTCTGTCTTCGTTGTGAGTCACGGAGATGTGCACTTCGCTCAGGCATTTAAATCCAATTAAATCAAGTCACGTGTCAATTAAGTTTTTTTTTTTTTGCGGCAGACCTTGCATTCAGATCAATCACAAAGCTATTGTTGCTATCAAACACATTAAACGTTCGATAGTCTTATGTGACTTCTCACCACAGCGACTTCATAAAGTATTGACGCAAGTATGTATGTCTACTAAAGAAGGAAGGTTAGGTAATACGAAAAGCAATGACGCACAGAATATCTGAAACTACTCTGATACCTCGTTGATTTAAAGATAAGTGTCACGTTTACAAGAAACACGTTTGGTTTTCGAGACATTAATAGGTTTTTCCAAGCAGTTTTCGAGCTATGACTCGAGCAGGTTCTAGACGAAACGTTGCAATATACACAAACAGGAAGAGGCTTGTAATCACTGCTTCCAAATTGGTAAACTAATGTCAGAAGGGGCTTGCAAATCTGGGCGACCAGTCCTTAAGAACTCTAGTCTAAGTCCCAAGACAGGGGAAAAGTGGTAACGAAGAGGCTCATCAATCAGCCAGGAATAATTCATCTCTTGATAGCTCTCTCTCAGACTGATTTCACACTCCACTTGGATCTGTCAAGGGTAAACTATTCTTACATTTCTGAAAAACGGAAAATAAAAGATAAATAGCAGCGTCATTTCAAGGACAATGTGACCCACCTACAAACAAACTGGAACCAGGAACATCCCTCGCGCGCCTGTCAGACCCACGCTGGTCAGGATTCCTAGTTCCAACCATTTCAACCAAGAAAACAGCTGCTACTTCACTTTGAGGAGATAAATGGGCTTAAAACTATCAAGTCAGAAGTTCCTGCCAGTTCTGCTATATAACAGCAGAGCTTAACCACTTTCGAGATAAAAGTCCTTCCTCGAGAATTTAGTGCTGCATGCGAGAAGGACAAATGAATGAGAAGATGCAATCGTGAAGTCTATAAGTTGTATCAAGTGTTGATGCAAACCAAAAATCCAAATCACGTCGGTTACACTGGCTCAGTCACCTTGAGCGAATCGGTAATAATGCCAAGAGAATCTTCAAAACACAGCACCCAGATCTGAGACGACCAAGGACCAATATGTGACAAATGTCAGCGTGCCGAGGGTCGAAAAACATGGAAAGCTGCTGTGCCTCAAACAGAGTCCCTCCAGAAGTTGGATCAAAAACGTCAATTAGAACATTAACAGGTCATCGAACGAAACTGTGTTCATTAATTGCACACGCAACTCATTGACAAGCACGAAAAACTTACCGTCATTTCGCTGCAAAATTATATTTGTAATATATTACTACTCAACCTGTCAAATGACACAATTAGCACAACCAACGTCTTTGACTTTTCAATTTTCCAGATCAGATATCAGAAAACCATTAACAGCTGATTAAAAGTAAACCTGAAGCCATCAACCAGTCAGCTATGCCTGACTAGTTAAGGCAGACCGAGCTGTGTGAAGCATGCTCCCAGAGTGTTAAGTGTAAACCCTCTCTCGCACAGTGCAGTGAATGACAGTTCTTATTAGTGCGGGTATTCTACTGCATTTAATTACATCGTTTGCGGATCTGTGTTGGTCAGCCCGGTAATCAAGTCCAACTGGTTAAATTAATGCCAACACAACAGCATGGGCTTCGACTTCGAATGATTCATCGCGGTAAGATTTGCATTTTTTCATCTGACCTAACTGCTTGTATGCTGAAGTGCTGCCATTTGCTACCAAAGCAAGTGCAACTGGTTGGAATGAGATAATTTGTGTGATTTCAGATGCTGACTGCATAGAGCAGTCGCCAGTCTCGGTGAGTAATTTCACTTGAGACGTCCATGAAAAGAATGCGACCTTCAGATGTTTCGGCACGCACACATAGCTCAAGCGCGGCTCTGACGGACAGGAGAATAGAATTTCTGTGTGAATTGCACTAGAATGCTGACATTAGGATGGCGGAGCAAGCGAAAAATAATCGTTGAGTAAGAATTTTTGCTGACGTTAACACATTCGTGGCACATTGTGCTGGAATGTGCTGGGGATCGGCTTTAAAGAAAACAGTTTGTTTTTTTTCTGCAACATGAATAAGTTTATTGAAATGTCATTACTCACTCATACATAATGCATATGCATGCACTGCGAAATGTCAATATTGACAACAGATTAGCACAATCAGCGTTTCCTCCGATAAAGAAGGCGCTGGTGTAACAACGACTGTCTTGATAATTCCAATATTTGGTCACGCAATCTTGTGTCGAGTCTGAATAAATGTCATCTCAAGTGACACATAAATGCCATTAATGTGGAAAATTTTCACCGAAGGTCACAGAAGACGACATTTTAAATTTTCCAATGTGACAAATCAATTCTTAACCCAAAAAACGACATCGGTGCTTTGTACTTCGATCAATAATTCTGACATTAACATGGACTAATATTGGGCTCATAGATAATGCGAGGATGTGATGTTCCAGATGGAGATTCTTGGCATAAAATGTTGAAGATTGCAGTGTAAAACGACCTAAAGACTTGAAGAGTTTCTAATATCCAATAACTGTTGTTTTCTCGGCGGGTAATATTCGTTAGTTACGACGGAAAAACTGTTTTTTCTTGAAACTCCTCCTTACTGTCTATATCAAATATTTTACGAACTAAAGAGGATTAATCATATTCCAAGAAGTATTATGCAAACCCTGCTTCAAGGTCGTCATTATTTTTCTCCCAAAGAGGTTAATTCCACCTACGGATATTATTTAATTAATCAAAAGAAGCAACCACCTCCATTCAGTGATGCAACTCACTTTGATGTAAGGCGCGTCAACTTTTTATTCTTAAAAAAAATTCTAAATCATAAATTATACTGCATTTGAAACCTGTGCTACCAAATATGGTAGGTTGATGCATGTTGTGGCTGAAATAGCGGTGTAGGTTGTTTTTGGTGATAAACAAGTCAAAGAATCTGATTGACACACATGATGGCAATTTATGGTTCTATTGTAGAACTAGACATCTTGTTGGTGAGTGTCTATGATTTATGTATATGAAAGGAAATGAGTCAGCTTCAGAGAGAAGTAAAACTGTGTTCGAAAACTTAATACTTTTTGAACTTGACGTCTAATTTAACGGTCGCTATCATGTTCTTTGTAGGACACTTGGCTACAAGGTAAGGTTAAGTAAAGTTATGAAGCTACGTTGTCCTTACAATACTGAGCCCGAAATCATTTTAAACAATAACTCTGGTCAATTAATTTTTCTGTAGGTGGAAAAGGTAATTGAGAAGTGAGGCCGCATAACGAACCAGTAAAGAGACTCGATATAACACCCTTATCATCCCAGTGCTACCGTTTGGTCCGATGCATGCAATCTGCCGGAGGAGGGTGAAGATATTCTTTGTCGGTTTGAAAAAAACAAATCCTCGAAAGATATTAGGTCTGCTGGCTTTTTATTTTATCAATGTTTATATTTCGAAGGTTTAGAGATAAGTTAATTCAGTATCTAGTAATGCCAAATTAACTCAAATAATCTTTAAGCGTGTCAAGTTTTTATCAGTCTAAAACTCGACGCAGTCTTTATTTATGGAAAGAAAAACTACATACATACATATATATTTCCCAATTCCTTTTCAAATCTTATCATATTTTGACATCGATTAAAAGGAAACGCATTTCAAAAAACAAAAGCCCCGTGCAGAATAAAGGGACTTCAAAATATTTTTGGTACAGTTATTTGATTTCTTCTTTTATCGACCACACGTTTTATGATTGGCTCTTTGTTAGGCATTGTATTTGTTATCAACAATTTCTACGTTGCATTTATACTACTTTATTGTTTGGCAATCTTACCTTGTTTCTTTATCTCTTCCGGTAAGTAATTGGAGAATTGATGAATTAAACTTTTATCAAAACTGTTAGAGAAGAACACACCTAAATAATGTTTTTTTTTTAGGCCAAAAGAATGGACCCCGGCTTGTCTAAGAAGAAGGTCCCTTTCTGTCTTTCCCACAAATCTGTTATCCTGCCTGGTTGGGGGTTTTTGTTGGTTAGTAATGAGGTCCTATGTTAAGCGAAATTAGCTTTACGGGAGGTGCAAGTTTCTTCACCGGCTTAATTGTGGAAACACGCATACATAACCCTTCTTAGAACAATCTAAACAAATAGAAAACTCAAGCTCCAAGTATGACCTCAGACCAAATCAAACAACATGGATACCGAATAGACCAAAAGATACACTTAGAGGAGCATTAGAGACGTAGACACTGGGCGCGTTCAATATTCTAGGCAAATGGACTTATTTACAGCCAACAACAACAATTGACTAAATACTTAGTCACTTTTCAGGCTGTCAGCCAATCAAAACTCGTAAATATGTAAACAAATCCAATCACTGTCAATGCAGCGAAGTTTTATTCTGAGTCAAAATTCATTGACCTCTCCTCTTCGGCAGCAAACATGCCTACGGCAAGAAAAACATTCTGCTGATCCCCTTTATCCTGTTGATCATTTTATATCTCCGTGTCGTTATCGGCCAAAGTTGTTTTGGTTATTAAATTGTGTCTCGCAATTTAAACAACCGATTGAATTGTGCCACGATGTATATTCTTGATTATTTTTTTGCCAATGCTATCAATTAATAATAAAACGTTTCACAATTTTCTTGATAATTTATGCGATTGCTCAATTCTTTTATTGCGATACTCATGATTGTTTTCTTGGTTAAACCTTCGATTTGCGATTGGGGAAATTGGGCAAAACCGACAATTAATTGGGAAAGCGCAATGACTAATTTCGGTTTAAGGGCACCTCTCTAGAAGACCACTCCAAACCGAGACAATAGCGAGTTATTGATGGATTTCGTCTTGGTCGGCAAATGGACTTGAGTTAAGTTAGGTCTACTAACCATAATTTAGAATCATGTTTAAGGAATATAAAAATTCCCTTAACACACCCAAAGCTGCGCCAGTCTACTTACCATACTGAAGACACAGTGGTTAGAGCGCTGGATCGCTGTGCGAACTGCCGAACATTTTTCGCAGTGCCGTTTTTCGTGAGAGTGTCAAGCCTCCAAGAGTATCATTTTTCATGGAAAGCTACTTTAAATTGTAAATCGCTTCCGTAGGCGCTACATTCCAATTCAAACAAATAAATTAAAATAATTAATAAATCCTGGCTAATTTACTTATTTATAGGGCTACCCACCCGTGAAGAGTCTCTGCTTGAAACACCGCAGTTCCCCATCCTCTTCGATCCCGCGCTTGTTTTTGAGGTTCGGTCTTCCTGGTCGTCTCTAACCTGAGGGTGCGATTTGAAAATTCTCTTGACTGGAGGATTGTCTACCATTCGCCCGAAGTGTCTGAACCAATGTAGTCGACGAGATTTGCCCTTCCGAACTACACCTCCGTCTTGGTAAAGCTCATAGGATTCGGGGTTATATCTCCTCCTGCACTTGCACTCCTCGCAAATAGAACTGACAATCCGGCGAAGTATTTTTCTTTCGCTGATAGGGTTCGGGGTCATATCTCCTCCTCCACTTGCACTCCTCGCAAATAGAACTGACAATTCGACGAAGTATTTTTCTTTCAAAGGACCCCAGTATCTGCTCTACAGAAGCATTAAAGTCGTATAGAGTTTCACCTTAGTCCTTTGTGTAAGGAGCTTTGACCACAAGTGATTCGCTAAACCGAAGTAGCAGCTATTTCCTAGGGTTATTCTTCTCCGGATCTCCAGAAAGATATCATTCGTAGAGTTTTTGTTTATTCCGAGGTAGGTGAATTCCTTTGTCACCTCGAAGCTATAGCTGTCGATAGTGATGTTATACCCTGCGCGGTGGACAGATAGACGTTTATTTGTCGACAGATTATATTTTGTTTTGTTTTCGTTTATTTTAAGACCGACTTGTTTCGCCTTTTCTTTAATCAGCGCAAATGCTTCTACGACGGCTGTCATATGCCGCAACCTTCGCCTTACTTACTTACTTACTTAGGTGGCGCTACAGTTCGGGGTGAACCTCGGCCTCAACCAACAAGCCTCTCCAGTTAGCCCGGTCCTTAGCTAACTGCCTCCAGTTGCGCACGCCAAGTTGGTTGAGGTCCCCTTCTACTTGTGCGCGCCACCTTAGGCGAGGTCTTCCTCTACTGCGTTGTCCCTCCTTGTTGGATTCGAAGACTCTACGTGCCGGAGCGGTGGTGTCCATTCGCTCTACATGCCCCAGCCATCTTAGCCGATGGATACGTATCTTCTTGACCAGGGCGATGTCGCTGTACAGCTCGTATAGTTCGTGGTTAAATCTTCTCCTCCAAAGCCCGTCAACGCATACGGGACTGAATATCTTCCGAAGAATTTTTCGCTCGAAGCAACCAAGGATATTTTCATCCGCTTTCGACAATGTCCATGCTTCAGCGTCATAAAGCAGGACTGGGATGATTAAGGTCTTATACAGAGTCTCCTTAGTTCTTCGGGATAGGACCTTACTACTCAATTGCCTTCTTAGCCCGAAGAAACAGCGATTGGCAAGAGTTATTCTTCGTTTGATTTCCGACGTGGTGTCATTATCGGAGGTAATAGCAGAGCCAAGGTAGACAAAGTCCCTTACTACCTCGAAGTTATAGCTATCAACTGTGACGTTCTGTCCAATTCGTCGGTGTTGGGTGTCCCTTCTTGTTGACAGCAAATACTTAGTTTTGCCCTCGTTTACCGTTAAACCCATTTTGGCCGCTTCTGTCTCTATACTCGCGAAAGCACCGGTGACAGCTCGCTGCGTTCTGCCTATAATGTCAATATCGTCAGCGTACGCAAGCAGTTGAACAGATTTATGAAAGATTGTGCCTCCTTGCCTTATCCGTCGAAAAAGTTCTCCTTGCCAATTGTAGCATTGAAGTCGCCGAGTACGATTTCGACATTATTCTCTGAACCGGTTCCGTAGGCTCCGTTCAGGTCATAGAATTCCTCTTTAATAGCGTCGTAAGCTTATTCGGTAAAGGCCTAAGGACATATCAGGCTGATGTTAGTGGAATTCGCCTTGATGCGGATCATAGCCAGGCAATTACTTAAAGTCAATAAGTCTTGACTGACTTTTCACGAGTCCGCATCCTAACATGTGCTGGTTCTTGTAGTAGCCTATCGTGGTTAAGAAAAAAATGTAGCCAAGGCCTAGCTTCGTGTTACAATTTTCGAACGAATGGAAGGGACCTACAGTTTTTTGACAAGTCCGAACGGCGGATTGAAAAGCTATGTCAAATTATACTCCTACAGGTTACCATTTCCCGACGAAAAGTGATGCCTCGAAAAATGTTCGGTGGATATGGCTAGCGCTTGGACCCATGTAGCTCGCACAGCGACACACATCCTGGTTGACAACAGTAAAATAAAACATCAAGCAAGCTTCTCTCTGACTTGCAATTTTAATATAAAGCCAGTCTTCCATCATAATAATAATAAAACATCAATCAATTGTATGTGACATAATTTTTTTTTATTTTTTGTTATTGTAATTCTTAAAGTAAACACAGATTTTAATTTTATGAAAAATATACACGCGTTACATCTGTAAATGGTTTCCTACACACTGGACATTTGTCAACTGAAGACGCACACTTGGCACATGCCACTACATGGCCGCATGGTAAGAACGCCGTATTATATTCAGCAGCATAACAAATTTTACAAGCTTTCTCCTCTGCAATGATTTTCTTTTCCGAGTTGTTACTATCACTTCGCTGTAGCAAATCTTTTCCCACATGAGTTTCTGTTGCCGGCGTCAGCGTACTATTGTTTTGTTGCTGCCGACCTTCTGTTTGTGTTCCACATTCTTGAACTTCAACATCACTAGCAGCCATTAGAGCCTCTTCTATTTTTTCAGCTGCCAATTTATGTTTCGCTATCACTTCATCGATAAATGCCTGACCCTTCATTAGTTTCAAATAGCGACATTTACTTAACCACAGAGCATGTTGTTCCCATGGTTTGTCATCTATATCCCAGTCTTTAAGGCCACCGCCACAACTGAAGCAATTTACACGATCACCCTTTCCCGTATAGAAGAAACCCGCCTCGGCGAGATCTTTCGGCTTTTGACTCATTGTACGTGGCCACTCTGCAAATGATCTAAAGCGTGCTGGTTCAATCGCATACTCGGGATAATCCATTTGATACACCGGTGCTGAGCTCGGACCTGGTTCTGTAAGACTTCCTGATGATATCGAACCTTCAGGGTATGCCGCGTGACGCACTTCAATAGGTGCGTTACTGCCACAGATATCATAACTCGCAGGTGGAAGAATGCGGTCCAGCGCACTAGCATCTACCGGAATGTTGCTTGCCGTTCGTCGTCGCATCAGTGGGCAATTGGGCGACCATTTTATATGTTCACTTACTGGTTCATCAGTCTCCATCCACATACCGATTTCGACTCCACAAAAGTGACATTTCACTTTATCGCCCTCACCGAAGTAGACCATACCAGTTTGGGCCAATGTATTTTTATCAAGAAAATCGAGTGGCCATTGCTCGAATGTCTTCTGACGTTCAACCTCCGAACGATAAAGCTCGTTCATGGCGTATTTTGAAGAGAATGCGTAAGGCGAATCGCTGGTTTTATTGTCGGTCACATCCCTGAAGTCACGATTAAATATTATATGATCGACTAAATTTGCACAGACTTCAATATCCTTATTTTTAGATTGATGGCATATATTACTGCGCGCAACCCCATAATTGGGCAACGAATTCGCAGTGCAAAATGTCGCAGAAGCCATCTTTATTTTTAATTGACTGGATTTCTTTGTTGCCAATAAATGAATAGATCTTGCAGTTTGTGTTATGCAATGAATGGGAGTCGGCTCCTTCTAAATGTTTTATACAATAAATATTCTGTAAAGAGAAAGAAAAATAAAATTTCAATTAGTCAAGTATTTAATGGAGTGTGCTGTTATTTAATAATTATCACGACCACACGCAGCAGAGATTTTTGAAGACGATAAATAGAAATTTAAGGATCGGTGATTGATAAGTCTCTTAATGGAAACTGACAGTAACAGAAAGTAATGACTATGACTTACTGTCAGTCCATCAATTCTAAAGAGTGGTGTCTGTACATATATAAATACTTGTCAGCCATTTCTTGTTATCACCGCCAACAATTATAACTTTTATCGATAAGATTCAATTCACGCGAAATAATTCTAACCGACCGGATGACCACTCGAATTCTTTTGAAGCAGTGACCGGCAAGAAGGTCTTCACATCTATATAGGCAGGTTAAGCTATGGCAAATAACCCCAACATTATTACAGAAACATTAACAAATTCAAACTCAAACTGAAGACTCGCTTTGATGACAATATTTGGCTTAGAACGGATAATGATTTGAACTAAAAGGTAACCTGGTCCCATATGAAAAACCCAACAAACAAAATTGAATTTTTTTTAATATTCTCCGCGAGAAAGTTTTTAAGAAATCAAAAGAATGTTAACAAGTCAAATAAATGCATACAGACTTCACTATAAATCAACCGCTATCCACAATGATGTATGGGGTTGCCAAACCTCACCACCTGACTTTTAATCATCGACAATTTAAGTATGATTAATGTTTAAAAATTAATGGAACGCAAGCGTATGGTTTGCTTTACTAAGACTAAAAGCAAAAAGGTACCTCAAACCAAAAAAAAATTAACTTCCGAAACGAGTAGAAAACATCAAAATATACGGTTGTTCAACACAAAGTGTCATTTTAAATCAACAGCACTCAGTTCTCGGAAGTATGGCAGGCGTGGTCTGCTGGCTTCAATTCCTGTGTCAACTGAATCTTATAAGCAAGCAACTCAAGATTTTTATGCAAAATGCGGTGAAAAGCGGTTGCGGATAGGCCCAATTCCTGTGATCGTCTCGAAATGGACACACCTGGGATTTTAGTCGCACAGCTATGGCGGCGACATTTTGAGCACTTCACTTACCTATCCGAGACGTTCAATCCACAATAGCTCAACATGAATGGGCCTTGGCTAATTCCGAGCTGTCGCGCCAACTATTTATTTATTATTTAAAAAATTACAAAAAAAAAAAAACCGGCACCCATAAATAATTCAACATTTCAATCGAATGTAAACGACAAAAAAATTGAACCGCTCTACTTCACAGAAGAATGTGTGGTATGAAAACTTTTTACTTTAGGCACAAAAAGAGAACTTACTTGTTCTGTTCAATATACAATCACTGTGCCATTTTGCAGCATTTACTGAAGTGATCCAGACTTTTTATACTTCTACAACAAAAGTTATGACTCCTATTTTGATAAGCACTGATAAATGTTATCTTTTTAAGATTTGCTGGTTCTAAGAAAAACATAAATATAGAGACGACATCGGCAGTAAGTGCTGGCATGCCTACTAGGATGTTCGAAACTGCGAGTCAGGTCTTATTCCCTTGAGCTCTTCGGAACATTAACCGTCTGTATAATAAATCCGTACGTCTGCTGATAATTTCCGGGGATTTAACGTTAATGAAGGTCGAGTAATCGAAGAGTGTCTTAAGGGACCGAACTTTAAACAGCACTCGAGTCCCGGTCTATAACTCGTGCTTTTTAGAGAAAGAGTAGTCGATTGTTAAGCTGAGAACGGCCTAGAGAGTCGGTTTGTTACACCATTGCCGGATACCTTCATTAGTTGATTCGATTATTCTACTACGATCTGTTTGGGTTACGATTTTTAAGACTCCTCACTGTTAAATCTGCCAAAGGTCGAGTTTTTCTTTAATGACAATTTCAGAACAAAACTCTCTCTAGATTTTAAAAGTACTCCTCGACGACCTTACGTCTCTGTTGTCGAATATAAACCCAATCATCTACAAGTAGAAAATAACTCGTCTTGTTAAATTTGTCCATTCCTTGCGTGGAGTCTTATGCTCTGTCAAAGGTTCTCGTTCTCATTGCTTATCAAACAATTAAGATAAAAAAAACCCATTTGTGAACACATAGCGTAAATATTTATCTTCCGAAGATAAGAAATAAACAGAGAGAGAAGCTTTCCGTGTAAAAATCTAAAAATATAATCTCTCAACCTAATTACGCTTTTGACAGCAAGGTTTTCGTGTTTGTGTTCGGCCTTAATCAGTTTGTATCTCACGCTAGTACAACCTGGCCATATCTTGGCTATCTCTCGTGGATTAGTTAACCTCATACATACTTCATTGTAATTTTAAACAGCGTACTCGCTAGAGCACTTCTCCGTCTTGTTGTCTGTGTTATATAACTTATCGCTGAAATCCCTCATGATGCAGACAAAGTTCCTTGTAATTGTCTCATTCATCTCGATATTGATAGTGACAAAAGGTGACAGTGAATTTTTGGTGCCCAATTATGATAACAAGGAAAACCAATTGAAACAATACTCCATCAGACAACAACTAGTGCTCAGTTGTAACATAACCCAAGCGGGTGACTTTGAATTAACTTGGGAAAAAAATGGAACTGAAGTTTCACAAGTTGGGGCGCTCGAAGGTCGTTATAAGATAGTAAAACCTGAAGGCAAATTCATTATTGAGAAAACCGAAGCCCAAGATGCTGGCATGTATAGTTGCAGTGCGAATAATGTTAAGAAGGATATAAGAGTTGTGGCAAACGTTGTTGTACGAGTCCCATCCAATACTGGCGTTGTGGAGGGAGAGAAACTATCTATTCATTGTGTTGTCGTCGGAACTGAACCGAGATTGTACTGGGAAACTGGAAATCTTACAATCCACAATTCAACTGGAAGACACATTCTAAAGCCAGATGAGAATAATATTCGCAATGCCATCCTAACTGTGGAGAATGTTGGACTAGAGGATAGGGGAGAATACAAGTGTTTGGCACGTAATATTGCAACTGATTTAGATTTATCTGAAGCTGCCAGTGACTTTACATATGTTCGGGTGAAAGGAAAATTAGCTGCTTTGTGGCCGTTCTTGGGCATTTGTGCTGAAGTCTTGATTCTTTGCACGATTATATTAATCTACGAGAGACGCCGCAACAAGACTGAAATGGAGGAATCTGATTCTGATAGAAATAACGAGTAGGAAATCACAAATTGTATCAGCAATTTATAATTGTTTTTTTTTTAAGTAATAAACGAATTTTTAACTGTTAAACGTTGTCTTTTTGAAGGTGTGAAGAGACCATGCATTACTAACTCTGATTTTATTACGTTTAACGAAAGTATGGGCAACTCGAAAGCGCATGCACACAAAAAGGCTGTAGATTTGAATTTTTAGCCCAAAAGCGAGTGTTATCACAATCATGTGGCTCACTTCAGTTGTATTTGCCACACACTTCGCTTTGAAGTCCACAAGTCCCAGACTTTATCAAAACTTGGGATTACCACATACGTTTTTTTTTCGAGTCCGTTTTGTTGTTTCTTTGCATTCGTTATCAAGTAGACTTTGTGGGTTTAGATTACACTGGGAACTTATTTTTGTATCAACCTTTGTTCGTTCCTTTGTTAGGAGTTCGTTCGCCGCTTCCTTTTGCTCTTTGATCTACAAAAATACTTAAAATACGCCAGTAAACCTCGACAGTAAACCTCTAACTTTGCGTAATCATTGATCGATTGATTCAAAGGAATTTTTAATTTTAATTTTTTGCACGTGCCCAAGAAATGTCATGAGTGATTATTATCTACTCGTACATGACTTCTCTATCTTTTTGTAGAATTGGCACAAGGCTAGCTGTACATCTGTTGCCTACCAAATGTGTGATATAACTTATCACACTTAGCACTTCAAGAGCAACGGACTGGCGTTAAAAAAAGGTTTGTGTCACCTTCTACTCAAAAGCACTCTCGATTGCTACTATCTACTACCATTCCTGCTCCTCCAAAACTTCTTCTACTGCATTGAAAACACGTCTCCCTTAACCACGCTGGTGGTCAAAAACGGAGCCTCGTCTCTCGGCTCATTTTCTAAATGGAATTCCTGAAATAAAAATTCCCAGAACTAATAAGAATCTTTAAAGAAAATTTAGAAATAAAGAGGAAACGAAAAAAAAAAAAGAATCATCTGATATTCGACCTTAACATAATTCATAGACCCCGAGAATGAGAGCGTGTTCCCCTCTGTCTGGGCCGCCCGCACCAATGTGTCCCTACAACAATGCTCATTAATGGTCCAGCCGCCGGATTAGAGATGCCTATTTCAGATACAAAAAAAAAAAAAACCTACCGAACAGAACAGAACTACTCTCAAAGGCATTCCTAAGAACACACGAAGCAGCAGGAGAAGACGAAGGAAAAATCTTCAATTTTTTCCCAATCGATTGAACTTTGCCGATACACTATATGTAAGTCTATAGTCCCCCCGCCATGAACTGAAGTACTAGAATGGAATGCAATGCAATGGTGTTGGCACAGAGATAATAGGTTTTTCTCAGAAACAGACTCTCGTCTTTCATTGTTGGGCCGGTGGTGGTCATACTTATAGAATCTCGATCTCTATCGCGCCCGCATTCCATTCTCACAGTGCACACAAGAGAACCCGTCTTACAGCAAAAGAATGGGAAGAAATAAATGTTGAGAATCACGCCGCTGGTGAGGTTTTTCTTTTCCACCGGTTCTCAAGAGTGTACTTCTTGTACTTCTTTTGATGTTGAACCCACCACACGAAGTGGAGGAACTGCATTCCACAGTTTTTTTTCTTTTTATTTATTTTTCTCTTCTCATGTTCTTTTGTTGGTTGTATCTCTGTCTAGCGAATGGACTCTGGACCGAAATCTGTAGCATGCGAGCACAAGAAGCCCGTCGTCGTTTTTCTCAACCAATTCTGTATCCATTGATGGTTTTTTGTATCCCGTCGTCCTCTGTGGTTTAGCTGCTTGATTTGTGTTCTTTTTTTTTTTGCCCGTTCTCATGCAGCAGCAGCGGCAGTAGTTTGACTGCATTCCATTCTAACTTTCTCACAGTACGAACCGTGGTGGTTCGGTGGAATACGACGAGGAGGAAAATCCCCTCGGCAAGTCTCTCACGCTGGATTTGTGGATATAAATCGCGCCGCGAAGGGCCATGGCTATTCCGACTCTACATGTTGCTTGATGGTGGCTCCACAATTATTGTTCGCTTGCTCCTTCTATTCCCTGGCTTCATCAATGATACCAATCTAGTGTGTGCTGCGCTTGAACACGACTTCTTTTTCTGCCGACGACGGCCGAAAGGTATGCAGTCATGCAGCTTTGGTCGGAGAAAATCGTGAAAAAAAAAAACAACATACATATTAACAACTCCGAACTCCCCAAGAAGGAGCAGAGGAGACCACCGCAACTCACGAAGTTGTTTGTTGCAAAGGCAAATAGTCAGTCTCCGCAGTCGGAGGGTAAATCGAAGACGGCACACACAGCAATACACAAAAACGAGTACATTCAAAATGCCTTGTGAGGTCTTTTTTTCTTTTGCTTCTTCGGGAGGCATAGATATGGCAGCAGCATATACATAACTTGGGTACAATGTCCAATTCAATTGAACGCTTGAATGCGAATTCCACAGAATCAAAGAATTGCCAGCATGTAAGATGCAGTCTGGAAAAAAGATTTTTCTACATCAATAAGTTCAAGCTATGGAATTTTTTTAAGTGGGCGCTTAAAGTTACGTTATTTGACGCCATAAATATGCGACAAGACCAATGATAAGGGTAACAGGAAATTAGTTGTTGTCAACTGTGACTTGTAAAAACTGAATTCGATTGCTCAATTGCTTTGACAAACTAATCGTCACTTCAATTCGTTTTAACTGACGAAATACGGATTTTTTCCAGAAAATGTTTTTCATGACATCACATCGTTTAAGATAACAAGGGTTATTGAGAGCAGAGGAAGTTGATAAGTTCGTTACTGAGAGTATATCAAGTCCTCCTACGCTGAGTACAAACAATCAACAACACAGAACTGCATATCCTGCTATGAATCGACCATGGAAAAGGCTTTTGATGAGATGAGAAACTATAGGAAATATCACGCAAATGGAAGAGTATTAGAACTTGTCGTTCGCCGAGGCAGATCTGGCCCAGACTTCTGGGTGTCAAAAGACAATGTCCAAGCTCTATAGTAGTAACCCTTACGAGGCAATGCTTTATAGGTAGGCATGCTATAAGTACGGGCGTGATCTTCAACGATTTTGCAGAAGCTGCAGAGGAGGAAATAACAGTAACTCACCAGGGAGCAATCTCGTGGTGTATTTTCATGAACAAGATACCTAGTGAGTAGGAGTGATTCGGTACAAAGTTGGAACCAGAAAACTCGTTCATCATTTTCTGGGACTGGTAATCTAGTGCTCTGACGTACATTTAGGTCTAGATGGCAAGAGAAGAGAGAGAACCATCCGCGCCACACTCAGGTCACTAGACAACCATTGTGAAGACCTATAGGTCTGAGTTAGTCCTTATCTAGGCGGGGACATCCACCTAGCCTTACCTACTACTTCTATGATATTCAAAAAATACCAAATGTTCCACCCTCTGCCCTTTCTACATTTCTGAGCAAATCACAGTGGCTGCTAATCCAGCAAGCAAAAAATGAATGATATATGGTTCGAGGAAACCGAGGCTATCCCCTTAAACGGGCATTTCAATGAGCGCAGGAGAATCAAAGTCTGGTGAGTTTGAGTTATTTTCCTCTAACCAGCAATCTCACCTTACCCAGCCATGTATTTTCGTTAGTTTTTCGAACTTTTCTTAAAATTTAGACACGAACTAGAGAAAAATTTTACCAAAAACACGACCAAGTTGTCAGGAATACGAATATGACATCGTCTTTTGACTCATCCCTTTATTTTAGCAAGAAAGAACTAAAGGAAATGTAGATGCTTCTTGCCCAATCATCTCCAACACTCAAACTTAGCTCTTGAGAAGACGTACTAGGGGCAGCCACAGCCACTCCGAAAAGTAACAATTCCTAGATTTTCACACGGCAACGCTGACTACCACACAGCATGACATCGCCCTGAGTGTTTATTCTCCTCCATTCCCTTCTTCCTCTCGCAAGTGATGTGTTAATTGGAATTTGTTTTATCGAATTTCTTAATTTTTTAGAAACTCTACGGCAAGAGGATACAATTTCCTTGAGTATTCTCTTCTTCAACTCAGCATAAAACAAGTAACCAATTGACAAAACATTAAAATTAAACCTGACAACGTCGCAAATCTCTAATCGAATTGCTAGCTGTTGGAGTTTTTGGTCATGTCACACACTGAAACTCTCGTAAAAAAATAGTATACAGGCAGAAATTATATTGCTGTCAAAGTATATCTGTGTAGATGGTGGGAACGGGAAACACACGCAAACCCACTGAAGGACGGGTCAGACAGAGGGGGAGAACACAACCAAACGAAGCCATAAGCTAATTAGGGGAGAAATTTTCTCACACACAATGGCCAAATCGGCCATTAATCCAAAACCGCATTTCCTTTTCACTTTTCCTGTAGTTTTTTCAGATCCAATTTTGAAAATTTCCATCCAAACAACCATGGTTGCTCTCTCGAAAGAAAGAAAATCGCCACACTACCATGGCGAATATTGATTTTTTTCGTATTCCATGCCTGCTGCTTACAAACGGAATGGCAGCCATGTTTTTTACACTAAAAGACGGAACACAAACACATTCACTGCATACATATCTTATTATTGTCACACTCAATGGAAAATACAAATTTTCTTTATTTTCTTTTGTGCGCCATTACACGCCAATTTCTCTGCTTTTTGTGGGTTAAATTTGTTAAGAAAAAAAAAAACTTTTAAGCAATGCAAACCTACCTTAGGATTGGAAAGTTATTCAAAACGCGAGTTTTTATTCGTAGATTTTGTTTAAACTTAGGAGATTCATGTTGTAGCTGCACTGTAGGGAAGAGTTTTTGTTTTTTTTTTTCTCAGATTCGTGGGTTTACTTTATTCGATTAGATGCGTGTGATTGGGCACGTCACAAACTATGTAGATAAGATTATTTTTTCGTAACTGATTGTCAATAAATATTCAAAGATAGCACGAACACGGAGAACAACTATCTGAGAGAGTTACAAATTGAACTGAGAAGATATTTTCCACAAACTTGGCCATACTGCTGGGAAATCGGTTTCTGTCTACAGGCTGCGACCTCAGTAGGGTTGTGTTGGTGCTAGGTGTGTGTATGAGTTTGGTTGAATGAATTGATTCGAAATGTGACAGAGGGAGACGGGCTGCGCTGTCGTACGTAATCGTTCGAAACACGCATATGCTATACTACTGATATGCGCCGTTTACCTTGCTCTGCTCACAGTCACAATCCCCACAACCGAATAGAAATGAAAAAAGACAACCAGTATCAGAGAGAATCCGCGCAGTGGCGTGCGAACAAATCAATAATAAGGGTCTGAGAACAAAAATGAATATAGACAGCGACTTTTTTTTTGTAATGTGCTCTCTAACAGTACTTATTTCTTACATATTCGAATTCAATTGATTGGGAAAGGTTAGGTTCGGTTAAGAAAAAGACTAAGGCTTTCATTAAGTACAGTAAGCACCGTATAAGGCCTATTGTAATGCCTTGGGGAATCTTCAAATATATTGAAAAACCAATAATCTTTTCCCCAAAGAACTTGATTTCCCAGGAGAACTTGAATATTCGTTTATATGTACTTAATTTGTATATGATCATGTAGAATTGTCAGGTGCTAGTACAGCTTCTGTGCCCTTGTACTTGATGTAATACTCGATTTTGAGCATTTCCATTCTCTTTATAGTTAGTAGATCCGTTTGAATATTCGTTTATAGTTAGTAGATCCTCTGAGTTGCTAAGAGTAGCTGCTTAAATCTTCGCCGAATGCGGGCCCTGATATTTGCAGATCAGATGCACTTGTACTTCTTGTTTAGTTTTGAGAATTTCCCTAGTGTTCCTGTGGCCTAGTGTCGACCATAGGACCTTAGATGCCCTGTGTTTTACTCAGTAAGACTATGGTCTGTGGATGAATACGCTGTATCTTGCTATTGTAAGTTAGACCATCAATGGTCTACCTTCTGGCTTGTGATGATGCGCGATTATAGCATCTGGTCGGAGGTTTGAATACGATACGAGATCATTCCTTTGACGTTATCAGTTTCATCTTGATTAATTCTGAAGCTAGAACCTTGACTTAGCATAAGCTGTACATGTTCGAAAGTGAAGATATTTCAAGGTTTAGCTCCGCTGAGTGGACACCAGAGTCTATCACGTCTGTTGTAATTGCATGTTACAATTTTGTTTGTCGTATTAATGAGGGCACGTTGTATGACGTTTCAAAATCTTATGATAGATATTCGTTAAGAACTCTACATTGTTGTTTCTAAACAAGCATAAGTTGTTGAGCCTTAGCGCACTGTTACCTGCTTGGCATTTAATCTATAAACCAAGCGGTTGAGGATGGAGAAATGTGTCCATTCCAACTCCCACAGTAGTGAGTTGGACGTAAAGCACCCGTCATAGCGACACTGACAGTGAAAAATAATTTATACATTTCTCCCCTGAACTTTCCATTCACATCGCAGGATCTGTTTTCTCGAGTGATTTAATTCACTAAATGGTCGTCCTGATGATTGTAGTTGATGCATTGATCTTGGCCAGTGTGTTCGCCATTTAATTGACTATGTGGCCTTTTCTTTTTGCAGGGATCCAGTGTAGTATGACGACATTTCTCTTTCCTAGTTCTAGGCGTTCTTTGACTGTCTCCAGTGGTCCAATTCCGCAAGCGTAAGCAAGCTTAGGCATATGCCCTAATTGATGGCAAATAGAATTCCAACCTGAAGGTTGGTTGACTGTCGAATATTCAGATCCACAGTTAATTTTTTCCGTCTGTTGAAAGGATGAGTACCTAACAGCTTTGTTTGAAGCAGAAATTGTGAAGCATTTTGTCCAATGCCTTGCCAAATTTGCTGTTTAACCGTGAGGGAGATGAATGAATCTATGGATGCTAGGTTTTGCCTGCATTAGTACTGACAGCAAGTCGAGGATACCGAATGAGAAGGAAACCGCCTGTTACTGGCCCTGTGGATGTCCCGATCTAATCAACTTCGACCTGTCGATAGTTGTTTCTTTGACGAACTAGGGAAGCTTAGCAATTTTGCGTGTTACCATCCATCCATTTTTTTTCTTTTTTTATAAAAGCGGGAGCTGGACGGGGTATGGCTACCCTCACTAAGGCGCGAACACAAGGAAATTAGAAGAAGAATGAAGTTGTAGCAACAAACGACCCTAAGAAATGTGGCCAATTCTTCATTCTTCATTGAACATCTACCTAGTATTAGCCGCCCTAAAACAGCATCAGTGAGTGAACTCCTTTTACAGCGTGCTGTACACAGCAAGGCTTCATATCGGAGCAAGTCAAGCCATATTCGAAGCTAAGTCCTTCAAAGCACTCAGTCTTGATGGGATCTTGATGCTGAAGCTTAAAAAACTCGACTGGGATCTCTACTAAACTTCCGCAGTTCACAGGTATATGGAAAATTGTCCGAGGCGAATCCTACGCCCCCCTTTTCGTCTTTCTCACTGCTCCCTAGGACCCTGGAAGCGTAGCTCCTTTCTAATCCCAGCGCATCACCAGCTTAGCTTTTGGAAGAATGACGGGATTACCTTAAACAAAAAACAACCATACAACAGGTAGTCGCCATCGGCCTAGACCTATCTCAAGCATTTTACACGGTAGATCATACCACGCTGTTACATGTTACAAGGAGCCCCCATTATCCAACACACCACAAACGGGCGTTAGCCAACTGCCTATCCGCCTGCCAATCTTTTGCCGAAAAAGGAAAGGCCAATTATTAGCACCGGAGAGTCCAACAAGAAGTACCACAAAGGGGTGTTTTCTCGCCTTTTCTTTTAATCTTTTGCATGGATGGAATCAACAATGTTTCGTATGCTGACGATGGTACGATTCTCACCAAAGGTGCCAACATGCATGAATCATGCACAGCGCCGAGCTCCTACCTCCCTGCCCTTGAAGAGTTTCTCAGTGATCGTAACCTCTCTCTGTCGGCCTGAAACTCTTTATGTCCTAGTCAAAAAGGATAAAGTCAATTCTAGACGTAAGCATTCCAACTAACACACAAGCAGGGTTTCTTGCAGATAATGTTCTCGGCATTTGCACCAATTATCAGAAACTCCGTCGAAAGTTAAAAACTCCCTGGGTATTGATAAACAGACGATAAACCATGTTGACTCCTGGGCATCAAAACTAAGTGACTCACAGCCAACACCGCATGTCACTTAAAGATCACATCCACGAGGAAAAAGTTCATATCAGTAACGCAGCACTATACTCTATGAGAATTTCCTTCTAGCTTGCCACCTTCAAGACCACTCCAATCAGTCTTTGACAAGGGTATCAAAACCTCCTTGTACCATTCGAACCCAATTTACCATAACCTATTATCGCAGCGCCATGTGCTTAATGTGCAGTTCTATAAAGGCGCCCTAAAAAGCATACACCACATGACAGTGTCTCACAAAATGGAGAATGTTCGCCTGAAGTGCTTGGTCGCTCACCAGCCTTCACTGGTCCCGCATAAAACCGGGCCTCTCTAGCTCAAGTGCGTTCAAGATGACGACTCTCCTTAAACAGTTACATACCGACTCGAATCCTCAATTGAAGACAAGACGAGACAAAACTGACTGCAGTAATGGCCCACACAACACCAGACATCTGTTCATGGGGTACCCTGATATCGACTTATTGACGCGGATGGGATAATAGGGAATCTGCTCAGATAATCAAAGCAGCACTTAAAACTATCACAAATCCAACGTCCAGATCTTATTACATAGAGGAACGTTAAAACAAACCCAACTTGCTTGATAGCCATAATGGGTGCCAATCAGTCTGGGTGCCAATCAGTCTGGGTGCCGGAGAGTGAAAATGTCACGGGAAAGAGAAAGCTGACGAACTGATAAGAGAAGGGGCTGAAAATACAGCGGAAGTGGCACTAAGAATAATCAAAACAGCAACCAACGAGAAGGCGCAAAGGGATTTTGAAAATCACTGGGCAAACCTCTCGATATGCAATGGTGCGAGATCACCCGTAAAGAAACCAAGCAACCTTCTTACTATAAAGGTTCCAGGTTCAAGCAGAGCGCATTAGAGGCTGACGATGGGACTTATTAGTCCCAACAAACACATGCATAGACTGGGCCTCACCAAAGCAGAGACCTGCAGAAACGGCGAAGAATAAGAAGACGCCTCCTATGTCACCACCCAGCCCTAGTGAGAACGTGACAGGTGGACACCGAATGTGGTGATATCCTGGCCTTCACTTTTGATTTTTAAAAGAGAAGAACAAAACGGACCCCACTGAGACCTTCCGCTCACCCTTGTATAAAATACCAAACCGTATGGACGCGGTTCATTTCCTGGATCTAGAAACTAAACTTCTTAAATTGTCTCCCATTCTAAAACAGTTTATCAGAACCCGGTTTAAGGAGCTAAAACTCAACTTTTCGGCCAAGCACTTAGTTCAGAAACTATAGAGCAATATGGCCAATAGGACGCTCAGAAAACCAACCAACTAAAGAACCACGGCGTCTAAAAATGAGTTCAAACATTTTTAGCCCGGTTTAACACCCCCCTGTGAGGAAAATCGTCCTCCGCTACTGCTGAAAATCCCATCCCCTCTGCGAATACACATAATTTTTCATTCAACTCGAGTGGAACGTAAAAATGATTAAAGGCACGAAAAAAAAAATGAAAACTCCTCTCACCCACTACGTCCATCTTGCGTACGCATTCATTTATACCACGTCGAATCTACGTCGAATACGAATACTACTACACTACTACACAATTTTTTGTAGTATACACACACCAATGCCAGTGCAGGCTCTGCGCCAATACACACACCAATTGGTTGCGCCACAAAAGGATCCTCTCGGATGCACACACACAGTACGGCGGATATGCAATGCACCAGCGAGTGGCTTGTTGTGTGTGGGGGGGCCCTAATCGTCGTCTTCATCAGCGTAGTTGTTGTTGTTATTGCTGGAGGCAGCATACATAATTACACAGCGGTACGATGGCATCGGCCACAGTTTGGTATGATGATGGCGCATGCCAAACGGAACGCAGTCATTATGCTGGACATGATAACGTGGTGGTAGAAAGGAGAAAGGTGAAGAACCGGATGAGGGTTCGGGCACACGACGCATCAGGGGGATGATGACGATGACAATGACTACCGAATAAGTTGGCTGACATCACAGAAGGACGAACAACGAGGACGACAAAAGTACGTGGATGTGTGAATGTACATATCTATGTATTCTATGCAGGGATAGACAGTTTAAATGTTTTTCGATGCTGGTACATCGATTAGGTTGCACCGAAAGTAGAGCCTGTTGTTCCGTTTTTATTTTTATTTTTTTCATTTCTTTTGTTATCGTTTTCGGTTTCCGTCTCTTTGTGCATGTTCAGGCGACACCTGGAGCAGCTGTTTACCGCCTGACAGTCATTGTGTATTCGGAGACCGGGGAACGAAGGATGTCACGGAAATTGGAATATCGAGCGTAATTGCTGGTGAGGTCCTTTTATGGCGTTTCGAGAAGAACTCAAAAAGCAATCAGCCTCATTGGCACTAATTCTCTATTTGGTTAAAATGCAATAAAGAGTTTGTTGAACTTGTTGCCAAGAAGAGGAAGAAGACCACTGTGGAGGAGGACAGTGAAGAATGTAATCGGGTAAGGTGAATTTTGAGTGGTAGACCAATGGATGTAAAGCAGTTTTTCAGAGATGGACCATCACTCACGTCAACCTACAGTCGTGAAATCAAATAAAGTACATGCGATTAACTGGGGAAGATCTTAAGACAGATGGATGAGGACAGATCCTGAATTCATTTACGGAAAGTATATGGTATTTTGTAACAGCTCGATATTCATTAGTCAAGAGTCTGCCAACCAATGATAAACAGAAGACTCTTCTCTGATGAACTGGGAATACAAAAATTCAGAAAGTGATAACAGCATGAGAAGTAGCGTCCAGGAGCATCAACGAAAAGTACTACCTTCCAATAGACAGCTATGACTTTCGACTAGTTAACCTATTTACTTTGTTGTTCACTTTTTTCTATGAGTTTCCAGACTTCAGTAATTCAGTCATCACTAGCGATGGAGTGTATTCGGAAAGACTTGGGTAAAAGCAAACGAAAAATCAGACGTCCTAGCATAACAACGCAGGTGTCAACCTTGGGGTTTTGGCTGCCCCGTTAAGTGGCTTAGGCAGGGCATTGGCAACGCCTTGACTCAAAAAGGTAGGCAAGTAATAAAACTCCCCGCTGGCTGCATTAAGAAAAAAGTTCAAAAGCGAGGAACTCTACCCACTGCGCATGGACGTTTGAGAGGATATCTAATAAAAATGAGGCCGGTGAAAGGTAACAACTGCATTGCAGAAATCAATAGGCTACGTTAAATCTAAATCAACCATATGCTAGTGATGACACGAGAAATCCACATTAGGAAAGAACTGCGAAGAAATTCGGAGGGCATCTTGGATTAAGATTCTAAGTTGAAAACCAATGAAAAGTGTTCCAATTAAGATTCGATCTCTAAGTAAATATCTATATAAAATAGACGCACGCCAATCTTTACACTTTATTGAAGCTCTCCCTCATTGTTGCAAGGCTAGCTCGCGTGGCCCATGATAGCTAATCATTGCTATCACAATGGCAATGTACATACATCCATCTAAGGATGGCCGGGCTACATTCCCGAGATTTGTTCGCTACGCTTCTGCAAATTACAAGAGCTCGACTAGCCTTGCTGGTTCTCTGTCCGCGTTTTTTCAAAATGAGCCAAAAATAGTCCCGGATACTTTACTTCTTTGACTGATGTCAGTGTCTTATCTGAGAGCCTGGTCGGATTCAGTAGTTAAAGTGTGTAGCAACATTCTGGACTAATTTTCAATCCCCTGTGCTTGATGTCGTAGAGGGTTTCCTCGAACGTTTGTCTAACAGTCAGTACTTTGTCATCAGTGCAGGCTTGTCCGTAACTAGGTTTTACATTAAAAAAAAAATAGTACTTCCCCTTGTGTACACATCCTTTTCCTGTTTTGACTCTGCGATGATTAAGTTTTTGCTGATGTTGGGCTGAACATGGCTGACTCATATTTTGCATGGCTTCACACAGGAAGTCACACAGTACTATCGCTTCAGCTTTAAATGTGCCTTGAACAATTTTTATCAACTGATATAGAGCAGTCTCGGGCGATTTGACCGCTCTGTTTATTTGTTTGTGCTTTCCGTCTTAAACACAGTATACAGTTTTTAAATTCGGTTTCCTTTCCAAGATAAGATTGAAGTATTTCAGTTTTAATTCCAAGACAAGACTGGTGCCATTTATAGAACGTAAAGAATTTCATATTTTCGATTAAAGAGCACCACTTTAGTAGTTTTGTGAGGACTTACATCGGGGACAGTACCAACTACATGGCATTTTGGAAAGCAGAAGAGCATGTTGGAAGATGTGTCTGCATAGCCATATCATATGTATAGACAATCATAGTTAACATCCTACTTGTTCCAAATCGACGATTAACTCGTTGACTTGTAAATATTGGAACAAAGGCAACACAGGACGCCACCTTGAGGTGTACAGCAATTAAAAAACCAACGAGCGAGTGCTAGTTGTGTCGAGATGTTTCGAAAGTTTGAATTTTGGAACTTGGACTTTTTTCTGGTCATAGACTGAAGAGCTGATTAATTCATTGCCGCCGTATTTGATCTATTGAAAGGGTAAATTTAATCTCAAAACAATGCTACCAAATCACGACGACATTTTTTTTTAAAGTCGTTAAACTGACAAATCGCTTTAACGATGATTTCATGGAGTAACCCAACGCCTGTAGCAATCGAAAGTACACTCTACCAGCCCAGCAACTCATGGGAATTTTATTGCTCACCAATTCTCAGTACCTTTTGCCTTTGAAGCTATGAGTGACTTAATACTTCCGTTTCTTGTTTCTTTTTTACTCAACATTTCGTTATCCGACACGGGAAGTACATATCGTTTACAGTGTCAATAAATGATGAAAATCCAAAATAAACAATGACGCTAACCGATTTCTGTTAGATCGTTTTCGAAACTCCGATGAATGGAATTCATTAGAACTAAACTTCGAGGCACGCCTTCTGCGGTGTATGAAATCAACTTCAACACGCTTAGGTTTCGTGGTCACAAAACTTATCTCTCCTAGAATGGTGATAATGTCGACAAATTTAATGTTTTGGATTATCGTAAAAAGATGCAATTTGTAAGGCCAATTTTGATAACGACTTTAACGACTGAGATAAGTTATATTTTTCTTGGAAAGAAAAGATATCTGCACCGAAAATAAACTTTTTCAGAGGTGTCAATGTAGACTTTATGGGTTGCCTGATTGATACTGTTCTGCGTTCCCATTCTTCGCTATTCGAATAGAAGTTTGAGAAGCGTCTTACGTACAATGTTGTATAGGCAGTATTTGCTGCATTTCTTATCCGACTGGCTGATTCTAAAGCCGCTTGTATCCGTCGAATTTCGCATGAAAGGGTCTAGGTGAATTAGGTTGAGGATAGCCTTACTCTTTGAAGATTGGGAGATGTGGAGAGTCCACTTAAGCACTCTCAACGCGCGACCCTAATAGTGAAAAAGCGGGCCATTGTGAAATGAAGAAATGATGATGTCAACAAACAATGCCACAGGACAACTATAACTTCGAGTTGGTTAAGCAGTTCACCTACCTTCGAGAAAACATCAACCGACGAGACGCATCGACAACACTGGCTTGACTATATCGAGTGAATGGATAATAATGCTCTAGCTAAGAGAATCTTCGAATGGCAGCCCTTAGGTTCGAAAAGATAAGAAAGATTCAATGTACCAGCAGATACCTTCAGAGACCTTCCACGGATCAGGAGCTTGTCAAGTACGCAAGTAGTCGTCCGGTTAGTTCACACACAGTTCGACAACAGAATTTGTCATAAAATAACCACTCATTCGGAGTTGGCAATAAAATTGTTTTCGTTTGTGTGAAAAATATCGCACGCCTAACATGAATGGTTCTGAGAAGCTTGGCCCCACTCGAGCTCGTATTGTTTTTTTTGGGAAAAAACATGGTCATAGTTTTTGTGGGATCTGTGCTTAGCTCTTTAGGTCAGAGGACCAAGTGATCGCGGATGCCAGAAGGCTTGGATTAAAGATCAAGCTCCGACTTTTCTATTCCGATGTTGAATCCGTTCTGTTATGTGGGTGCAGCACTTGAGGAACCTACCACGCGAAAGCTATAAGCGTTTATTGCTCAGAAATCATCTTAAGAGTTTTCTGGCCTAACCATGCCTTCAACAAACATCTTGTTGCATTCAAAGACCAATGAGGCAGTAGATTGTTTTTAAAAATGCGATGTATAGATCATGTATGTGACAATTTCCGGAAACCGAAGATGGCACAAGATTGAGTCGACTTGGAATTACATGGCCCAGAAGAGTTGAGGAGAGCCAGAAACCAGCCAGTACACAATATTTGCCGGCATAGTAGAGACCCTATGATCCAACAGGACAGAAGCATAGAAGGCTCGGAGATAACTGTGAATAGCATGACCGGGAGTGAGGATTAGTTACAGTATCTAAGCCAGGACCTTTAAGGGTCTGGAGCCAAATAATATCTAATGTATGTTGCAAGTGAGGTGTAAGGTATTCACTTATTCATGGGAAAATTATTTCAAAATCTAGAATAATCATTATTTTACGAAATGAACAGAATTATGAAGGCTTATCGAATTCAGTTTCTAACCTTGGGAACTTGTTCCTTAAACGATTTTGCTGTCAATAATTCCAATAGAATATGTAAAATGCTTCTTGTCAGTTACTGCATACATTTTTCCAAAGTCTTCAAAAAAGTTACAACAGCTCGATAGCAGGATATATTGAAATACGCTTTATGAGGCGTTTATTTTCGTCAGTTGTATCCAAAGAATTTTTTCGACATCTTTTCGGTCAAATGAGTAAAATCTAGCTGATGTCTACAACTTCAACTACGCATTAGGCGTAATTAGGCAGAGACAATCAGTGGTAACGCGTTTACGTTTTATTTGCTCAACGACTACTGTGAGCTTCTAATCGACTTGATGTTGATATCTATCCGAAAAAGTTTAAACTAAAAAACTGCACATCATAGAGGGACAGTTCTGAGAAAAAGTGTTCCGTCATCATTGTTTTGTCCAACTTTGGCATCATCTAACTGAACAAGAGACTAATGAAATCACTTCACACAAAACAACTTCCTGTTGTCTTCATTATTATCTCTCTCTGACTTAAGCTGACTCATTCTATTTTGCTCTCGCGACCTCGAGATCTAAAGTTCCATTTGGGAACGAAAATGATTTCATGCGAACAAAACTCAAACTTGACTGACGTCATTTCTAGATTTAAACAAATTGAACAAATTGAAACTTTTCGAATAAATGCATCGAGGCTACACGTACTGAAGTACTCACCAAAGTATTCACGAATGATGGCACCAACAAGCACACGCGAGCTACATTTGTTTTCACACGTATTCTTTGTTTTTTTTTTAAATTATTTTGATCTTCACACAGCGTAATTTAATTAAACGAACATTCCTCTGCGTGTGGAAATTATTAATAATAATAATTTTAATTAAAATTAAAAAAAAAAAAAACACGAATACAAAATCCGATGGAATTTTATTTTTCCACTACTTTCGTTAGAAAGAAAATTGTTTGTATACAAAATAAGACATCAACATTCGAATGAAAACAACGTACTGAAAGTGGAACTGGGCAAATGCTACGCTAATATTTCTTGAAATGCTCGACTGTAGGAGTAATGTATGCTGTGTGGTATTCCCATTTGAAAGGCGGTTTCGCGATAACACCAAGTTGTATCCAGCTGTAGGAAAAGTACTTACAATTTTTTATCTGCAGATCTTTCAAACTCGAATGGCCAAACAAAACAAAATAATTTTGCTTATGACGAACGAAGTGAAAATACAACGTGGTAATATGCAAAACAATCGATTATCAGTCACAGTCATGGCTGTGTACAAAGTGTGATTCAGATGTTATTTCAATAAAGTGAACGATAGCGACGCGCCTGACACATGAAAACAATAATTAGCTGGGGCGACAGTCTGAGATATGGGAATGCCTAGCTTCCACGTTGTATGGTAATTTTTTACCAACTCCGAACGGCGAATTGAGAAGCTTTTCATGACAAATTGTGCTCCCGAAGGTTCGTCATTCTCACACGAGAGGTGGTGCCGCAAAAAGATGTTTGGTAGGGTTTGAGCCAACGTTTAATCCACTGCGACCTGTAAGGTCTTTTGTGATAGCCCAGTGGTTAACCAGAGTCCAAGTTGTGTCTCTCGATAAACCTCAACCAGACCACAGCCAGCGTTCCAATTTCCAAGTGGAGTATTTTTTTCTTTGCGACCCCTGTCTCGTTTTTGTTCACCGCAGAGTTAGTATACATATGTTCATATGTACGTCTGTATCTGACAGTTTCATTCTATATAGATGGTATCTGAATGGACAGCGTTCTCTAAAGTAACTCGTTAAGGTCCTTGGACGATACTGCGTGCCATCTCAAAACAGGGTTCAGGGCCAACCCTGGGCACCAAGCATCTCTTCTCGCCAGAGAGTCTGCCCATTTACTTTCTTCGAAACCTTTGTCTACAGAAGCAAGGCCTTCGATAAGATTGAGACAGTGACAGAGAAGCTTCGCCTCAACTGTGTAGGATTTAAGAGCCTCAAGTGGCGCTGTCTGACCCTCAGAAGAGACCATAATGCATGTTTCCTGAATTTTTCTCCGCAGGTATGCCTGTGCACATATGTAGTCCAATGGCGTGAATCACGGGTTGAAAAATGCGTACTTGGTGACTTTTTAAATGCTGCCGGAT
Source organism: Matsumyia berberina (assembly GCA_917880715.2). Lineage (NCBI taxonomy): Eukaryota > Metazoa > Arthropoda > Insecta > Diptera > Syrphidae > Matsumyia > Matsumyia berberina. Next base: position 12,227,257 of record OU862870.1, read on the forward strand.
GCTGGAATTTGTGCCCATGGAACCCAGCTCCAGTCCTGCAATTTTGGAGCGCCTGTGTAACAAATTTGTCAGTTTGGTAAGGTAACAAGACCTTCATTTTTCCATTCATGGTGGTTTCAAGCCAATCACTCAGGCCAAACCGAAAAAACCGAAGACTCTTCAAGCGTAGCAGAATTGACGGGAACTCGCTTTAAAGGCTTGCAAATTTCTGCGAGATCACAAAGTGAGACAAACACAAACCGCAATCCCTTTCCCTTACCTTCTCACTGGACGAAAACTGATGGTAACAGACAAGGCAAAATGTTCATACCAAACGTCACCCATACCAGAGCGAAACATTTCCTAGGGCTAACCAGGAGTCAGATTTGGATAGTCATAGGAGTTCTTACTGTACACTGTCGAGTTAAAAAACACCTCATGACTATGGGAATAGCCCAAGACAACACACGCAGAATATGCAACAAGGACGAAGAATCAGCAGAACATATTCTGTGTCACAACTGTTCAAGCAACGGACGTCATTGTCATTTAGGTAAATTCTATCTTGAGGCAGAGCAAATAGCTGCTAGTTCAATCAAAGACATCTTTGGATTTATCACGAATCCAGATTTCATGGGCGAGCTCTAATTGGAGGAAACCACAAGAGGCTCATCTGTGGCCGCAGTTATAAGGTGATACGGCCCCACCTCTACTTTTCCTTATGGGTCCTAGGGCTTCTACTACACCTATGCCCCATCGTGTGCCTTTTCTGGCAATATGCCTCAGTTTTCTCCAACTCTTCCCCAATTGTTGAGACTCCTCCTCAACTGTTCTGCGCCATGTATTTCTCGGTCGACCCACTTTTCTGTCATCTTGAGTAAGCGGATTCAATTACGTAACGTAGTTAACTTTGGAGCTGTCACCTTTTCGCAATGTGTGACCAATCCACTGCCACTTTCTCGTTGGATGGTTATGCCTATCGGTTCCTGACCCGTTCTCTAGAGATACGGTTAGGACATAAAATCCTCAGAATGTTTCATAGGCCCTCATTTTCACTGAAGCACTTAGTACCTTCATTATTCATACAAAGTTAAAGGCCAAATGGCTTTCAAACATGTTTAGCCAACAGTTAGGAAGAGTCCTGAACTGATAGCCGGAGAGATTCCCAGTACGGAGGCCTAACATTTTTTTTGAATATTTTTGTCTTACAAAGATGTTCGAATGTTTGCGCGGATTGTTTGCATAAACCCTGCCCTTCAAAGAGCCCAGAAGGATTTAAACGGTCTCATTAGGACAAGAAGCTACTGTGGGAGACCATGTGCACATTTAACTAATTTTGTCATGTGCTGCGTGGAATGTTGCTGGAACTGGAACCTCTTGTGGGAACCGCATATTGTCGAACTCCACTCCACCTAATTGAGGCAGTACAACGGTTCCTTAAGTTTTCTTTCATAACCTTTGGAATTTTGATGACAAGATGTGACTTTTATTAGTGATTACAATGTCATAGTAATTTTGCAACTTTTTCAAGACATTGGTAAAGTGTGAATTGCTTCATAATAGATTGCCTAACTTTCTAGGTTAAAACAGTTGAGAAAAAAAGTAGTAGAATTCCGTGGAACGAATTCAACGTAAAATGAAAATCCTACATCTATTATTGAATTGCTCTTAAATTTTCCATAACTTCGAAATCTCATGCATTCACCAAACCACTACTTACCCTTTAGATCGATGAACAACAAAAGACAACGCAGATAGCAATAAAATTCAAGCAATTGCGAGACGCTAGAGACGCGAGAGACGCGACCCAATGCAAACACCGACATGTTAATTGTGTTGTTCCTTCACAACACATCGCTGGGGGAGACAAGTAATTCTTTTACTTCGATGGCGTATGTCTGTATTCATATTGTTGTGCATAAAGTTATGCATAACCGAAAATAAACCCGCAGCCAACAAACACAAAGATGGTAAGCAAAGTGCTAAGCGTCACTGCATGTGCCTAAGCGCACGCTTACACTTCAGTTAGAATGTCAAAGTGACAGCGGAGGGTAGGGTAGTGGTGTGGTAACAGGAATAGTAATTGAACGACCTTGCAAGGCCTATATGGCAAACACCTGCCATTCACAACCGAACAACGGAAAATACAATCTAAAGATCGAGTTTTGGGAGGGGAGCTTTGGCATCATAAAGCACTTCATCGGGCATCAGCCCCTGGTGCACTGGTGATGGTGGTGAGTTGGATTTTTCTTTGTTTCAAAATAAATTGAATGTTGATGGAAGGAAGTGTAATTAAAAATACTTCAAGTAGGGTAGGTCACTACACGATATCCGAGCGGGTGTCTGACTGATAAGAAAAAGAGTCTTGACCGATTGAAATGCCGTGTGTCGTCACTTTGTCTTGTTTGGTTTTCAGGACCGCGCGAGACGTCTGTTCTGGGCGGAGGTAATTGAACACGAGCTGGCGTGACGCATGGTGGATGTCGCTTTAGTAGGCTGGTAATTCTAAGTGGTTGGGCAATATCTTGATTACAGATTGGGTCATTGTACTTAGAAAAGTAATTAGTGACAGGTGCTGATGAAAAAAATATATCGTATGCGTATCCGATAGTATTTGACTGTTGCGTCAGCTGTCATTGGAAAACAGTGGACAAAGAAGCATGTGCTTCTTTTATCGACTTTTAATGGAGTTGGACACTTATTTTTTTAATACGACGAGGAAATTAATATATAATCGTCGAAAAAGGCTCTCTGTGCATTGTGGTACACGACGAGCGATTAAAGCGAAATCACTGCAGGAGCTAGAAGCTATTTCAGACCTTTATGTGAATATCTGTGACGATGTGAAAAGAGTTATCATCGCACTCCAAGCACAGTCTGCAGATAGGGCCTGGAGACAGGCCAAGCTTGTGTAGATGTCGTTTTAGTCGGCAGTGGCCACTTAGGTTGCCGGTTAGAATTCTAAGCTGGTTCCTGCTCAGATTTAAAAGAAACTTAGATTTCTTTTGCGATACATTGGGAAAGAAGTGTTTGGTACATTTCTGTCCTACACTCTCCATCCAAATTGTGTTAGATTTGAGCAGGGATTGCTCCCTCGTGAAGTTTTTAAAATTGAGTTTATTCACTCCGCTTCAGGACCAGTGAGTGAGGGTGGTTGCACCTATCTTGGCCAGTGAGTCCGTTGTTTCATTGCCGGTGTGGCCTTTGTGAGCAGGGATCCAGTGTAGTATGACCGAGTTGTTTTTCCCAATTCTAGAAGCAATTTGATTGTCTCTAGGACTAGTTTTGATTTTATCGTGGCTGAGTTCACTGGTTTTAAGGCAGCTTGACTGTCAGAGAAGATAAAGATGGCTTTGTCACGGAAATCAAAAAGCAAGTTTGAGCTTGTGCAGTGATTTATGGCAAAAATGTCTGCCTTGAAGATCGATGAGTATGCGCCTAGACTGATCGATATGTTAGTGCTGGGCGACTCTCCGAATATTCCAGCCCCAGATCCACTGTCCATTTTAGAGCCGTCCTTATACTATACTTGGTCTTGCACTTGTTTCATTTTGAAGCAGTTCCTTGGGAGAGTGTCATCCAACGACATGGTGAACTCGCTGATTTGGAGTAGGGGGCAAAGATGTTAAGGTGACCGTCTGGGGGATGTTCGAAACTGATGTTGTTTAGGTGGAAAAGCCTTAGCAGTCTGAGTTTTGCCTGCGTTTCTACATGGACTCAAATGTTGGTTGATGTCGATATCGCTGTCGGTGTATTCTGTAGAGTCCCCACGACGACGGTGGAATTCGAAGTTAACTCTGAGTTAATGTTTGCCAAGCAAGCAATGCAGTGCCTAGAAACAAGGCAACAAATAAAGCTCACATTGCGGAAGTAAATAACCAGATAAAAGCAGCAATCGAGAGAGCCACAAAGGTCACCGCATCATTGATCAGACTAATGGCAAACATAGGATGTCCTGTCGTCACATGGGCACTCAGACAGAAACAGTACAGAAAATGAAGGACCCTGGTGTAGAAAAGAAGAGCACTTTGGATAGAGCAAGTGTCTACTGAGCAGGATTGGGTCGTGTTGTAGTCGCGGGAGTGACCGCTATTGATCTGTTAGAAGCAGACGATTTCGAGAGGAAAGCTAAAGTGGGCAAAGAAATAAAGAAATAACAACAGGAAAAGCTAAAGAACTTACCAGGCATAGCTGGCAGTCACATTTGAGAACAGGAACCACAGGAAGATAGACCGAGAGGCTAATCTCAAACATTACAGATTGATCGGAAGAAGCCTTCATGAGCTTAATAGTGGCACCACACTTCGACTATGCAACAAATGGTTCCAGTATGTGCAGATGACTCAAGAGGAGCAACATTTCGTCGGTGGGAGACTGACAGCCCGATGAGTGAGGGCCACCTTCCCGATGATACGTAGTGCATGCTATCCTCTGAATAAAAGTCGGTAAAAGTGATCCCAGATAAGGGTCTTGACTGCAATTCTCACATTAAGTCCGTTAAACAGGGTGCTTCAAGTGCCTTGTGGGTTTGTCGAACCTTGTACAGCTTGAGGCTTTAATACGAAAATCATCTACTAGTTGAATAATATGATGGTTAGTCCTCTGCAAAGAAACTGGGGAAGTTTAAAAAAATTACATGCCTCTGTCTAACGAAAGCTAGGAAGGTTGTCGTTGATCTTCGATCAGTTTTCAGCTGTAAAAAGCGTCTTGAAGCTTTAGCTAGAGTATAAGTATAAATCTAAGGCGTCTGACAATACTCCCTTCAGTTCTCAAAAGGATCTGTTCCTAATACAAAGATATGTATGTATGTATTATTACCCGCGAGTTTTTTACTGGTCCTCTGGTGGACGATCACTGGATCCCAGAAGCCTGGTATGGTATTCCGATGTCTTAAGAATCGACTGTGAAAGTAGTGCTGACTTCTATGGAACGGAAACTGTAGAGGCTTAAGGGAACCTGTCCCAGGGTATTTCATTCTGAAATCCTTATCACTGAGATATGGTACAGGATGAACATCAAAGTCCCGATCTGTCCAATTAAGTTTCAATTTTATAGATTCACAAATGATTAAGTGCTCATTCGACCGACGCTTGCCAGGCACAACAGAGTAAAACTTCAGTGAGCGCATGGACATAGTAGATGTACTGAGATTGATCAAGCCTTATTCCAACTGCAGAAAACCTTCCAAATCAATAAGGATGCTATTAGGAGACTTCCTCCTCTATGTCTTAACAAAGAAAACGTGTTAACTTAGACCGTGTGCTGACTCTGTTGAAAAGAGAAACGTCCGAACATATTTTTGGTTAAGGGTCCGGACGCATTTTTCATAGACTAGTTCTTAAATCCGAAGATGTCCGAAATGTATTTTCTAAGGACATTTTTATAAGGAAAGTCGGTTGTCTTACGGGTTAAATGGCCGCTCCATGGCACAATCAGTATTACAGGTCGCAGTGTCTGCAAATGGCCAGCAGTCACAGTAAAATCCTAGTGCGGCAGTTTGGTCTGAATTGTTGTGAATTTTTGACTGACGAACATTTATTTTCCTCAAATGTTCCCTTATATCCTTTTTGGAAACATCATACACTGTCCTTCACAACATTATACCAAATTACCACGTCCAACTGGCTATGCCAGTTTCACATTCCTCAACCTTTTCCGATTCAAGGAATTTCATCGGCAGATACCCAAAAGCAACATAATCACCTGCGGCAGCTGCTTCAATGCTTCTAACCATCAAAATTTAATCCCAAAGATTCAATCGAAAGGAATTCGAGAAACAAAAAAAAATGCACCTCCTCCCAATTTAAAGAATCGAACGAAGAACATGTGCGCCAGCACGAACCTGTGGCACAAGGCTACACCTCATGAAGCAGATGTTCCCAGAATTCCAAAAAAAAACCTACAATGCCAAAAAAAAAACAGAATCGAAGATAACAATGAAGGATCTTCCCTGAATTCCTCTTTGTATTCCGTCGTTCTTTCCTCGAATGAATCATTATCATGTTTAAGGGGTATGTGAAGTGTGCCGCCAGCTGTTAATGTTGATGTCATACCAAATTGAATTTCTTTATCCTTTTCGAAGGACGACGAGGACCGGGATAAATGCGAAAATAGAACATACTTGACATGCGTGCATTTTTTTCAATTTAACACTAGCGACATCAAGTGGTTTGTCTACAAAGTTTAATTTTCACTTTATCGTTTGTGTGTGTGTCTTGGGTAAGTGGCAACTAGCGAGCACTTCAACCAAAGTAAAGAAACAGAATATCGAAATGGGAAAATTACGAATCGGAGTTGCCGTTGGTGTGCAGATTTGTTAAATGTTTCATGAGGAGAATCTAAAAGGTGAAATGGGGGAAAAAGATGCTCAGACATGCACTTTAGGGATGGACCAGAGAGAACATATTAAGGAGAGGATGCTTCTGCTAAATGAGCTCATTATCGCTGTTTCCTCCTGCGTTATCGTAACACTTAACACTTGTGGAAATAAATGATGATGATGGTGAATAAACACCCTCTGCTGTGTCCCATCGTTTGATGCAATCTGTTCATGATAAACATGGAGCAGATGACCAGAAAAGAGGAAGAAGAAGAGATAGATGACTGAGATGCCCGAAAGCTTAGAGCGAAGCTAGTGGGTAGCTTCGAATTTGAAGGAGTTATTCCGCACATTTTGGGTTATAAAGGGTAGACATGTACATTCATAAATTTAATTTAAACCAACTTCTGTCTAATAACTTCTGCTCTCACCTCCACGTGGTGAAACTTCGGTGCCTAATAGGATACTGTTGGGAGTAGGTAACGAAAAGGGAAGAAATTTTTCCACTAACGCAATCTTCGTTGGATCCGGACGGCAGTGGAAAACTCTCCAAATGAAATCAGACTGGTAAAATGGAGTACCTAACCGCCCAACAATAACGGTCCATGAAGTACGATACGATGGCTGTGGCAAAAAAGGATGAAAACCTGTGACATTTACTATGGAAATTCCTACAGAAAGCTGAAGTAGCACTTATACGGAAGGGGATTGGTTGTACGCCGCAGTGACTTCGACAACAAGTCTTAAGCTGCTGACACGTAAGCGAGCATCTTAAGAAAATTTACTAGCATCGGCCTTATAGGCAATTGTGATCTGGAATGCCGGTAACTAGGTAGCACAACTCCATCGTCTGCGTAGGCAACGAACCATATCTCTCCATGCCACAGGCCTATTCACATTTCGTTAGCGACCAGTAGCCATAGTAATGGTGACAGGATCTTTCCTTGTGGGGTTTCCCTTGAAGCCAATGCATATAAGTACTTGACTGCCTCAACATGTCTCATTTCCCATATTTTGTTGTTTCATTTGTACTAATCAATTACATATTTATTTAAGACTTCGCATGCTATGCGGTAACTGTTTGTATAGGAGGAGTTTGCAATAATTTGCATTTATGCTTACAAATAAGGCATCAAGTTGTAAATGGATCGAAGTGACTTTGCGGCTCTGTTTTTGACTACCTACTATCGTAACGCTGAGGTGCAATTTAAATAGCAAAGCGATTGTATCACTTTACCTTCACCGTGTGCTGTTGTAATTGAATAAAATTCATAATAAATTTTATTAGCGACAGATGGTAAATTGAAAATCAGTAAATGGAATTTCTAATTAGTCAGCTGGAAAAAGTTCTTCAGAGACTCACTTACATGGGACTCTGACTTTTCTACAGAATTTCAGATTTCGTATTCAGAACAAACAGATCGGAAAGCTAGGAAAAGGAACATGTTCTGTTGAGACAACACCAAGGAGCTCAGACGACCGAAGAAATGTCAATAGATATGAGTGCCCTGTGACATGTGTCATTGGCTCATTTGGGTCACAACTCTGCCTGCCTACACAGGCTGAGATTGATCTAAGTACGAAAACTCGCCATAGCTGGTATACTGCATCGGCCGTGGTAAGAGACGAGGAAATCAAATATGCCGATGGATGCCAATCGCCTGGCATCGATGGAGTATACCCGGCCTTGGGGCAACAAGGTATAAACCAATAGCTTCCAACTTTGAAGAGAATCTTCACTGCGGGTTTAGCACTAGCATACATTTCTGCATTCTGGCGAACGGTCAGATTGACCTTCATACTTAAAATTGGTAAAGAGGACTACACTCTTGCAAAGAGTTTCAGACCTATAAGCCTGTCTTCCTTCCTGTTGAAAAGCTTGGAGAGGCTTGTCGAGATTTAAGTGCGCAGGGTTGCTTTGAGGGTGCATGATCTATCGGGGATGCAGCATGCATACCAGCGAGGAAAATCCTGCAAGACTGCGCTTCAGAATATAGTTGCTAGAATTGAATGCGCGCTTGATAGGAAAGAATACACCATAGGCATTTTCATCGACATAGAGGGTGCTTTCGATAATGCGACCTTTAAACTGCATGTGTGACTCTTCTAGACAACACGGGGTGGATGAAACCCTGGTATTGTGAATCCGAGCAATGTTGATGAATAGAACTTTGGTTGTAGATGCGGACTGTGGGTGTGCTATGTTTAGGTATTATTATTATTAGTGGGGAGCGGTTTGTCCCCACTAGCACTGCGGTCTGATAAAGAAACCCACTGCGCTGTGAAGGGTTTAGGTAAACAGAGGCTGTCCGCAAGGCGGCATTCTGTCTCCACTGTTTTGATGCATGGTTGTTGATTCTCTGTTGCATACTCTCAATTCTTCTAACGTCTACGCTCAGGCATAGGCGGATGATGTTGCCATACTTTCTGTTGGGTCATGTCTGTGCTAAGACGTAGGCGGCTTGAAAAGTGCACCAGGAGTGGTCAATCCTCTGAAGACTGAGGTTGTCGTCTTTACGAGAAGAAAGATTGTGACCGATCTGACTCAGTCAGTGCTGATGGCCGTCACTATCCAGATCTCAGAGGAAAGCATGCCAAGTCAAAGACATCCAAGGCGCTCTCAGTATTCTGGCAGTGTAAGGGTGCTTTTGGTAAGACATGGAGTTTATCACCGAAAAAGGTCCTTTGGATTTATACGGCTATGATAAGGCCGTTTCTAGATTATGCGCCGGTTGTTTGGTAGAGGGGGCTTTCGCGTAATATATGACGGCTTACTGCACTAAATTTCAAAGAATGGCTTGTCTCGGCTGCACGGGAGGTTTTTGGAGTACGCCTAGCGCTGCCCTAGATGCTCTGCTTGATCTACCACCCCTTGATACTTAGATCATGGGCTGTACTATCAATGCAATCTATCGTCTGAGACGAAGGGCTTTTGGTGTCATCCATACTCGAGTTTTGATGATCTTGCAGTAAGTTCCTTCTAGGCTTTCCCCGAAAGTCGAGGAAATTCCAGTAAAATGGGTAAATACTGGGTCCTGCTTTCTGGTAGTGCAACGGACCAATTGGATCTGAGTGCTCTAGTATAACGTTCCCAAACGAGACAAAAAAAACATTGTTTCTTTCAGATTTGAAAAAATGCAATCACAGAGGAGATTTGCACCTTCTGTGGTACAATAGATCTTTTGATTCGTATTTCCCTCGCTAATGGACTATGCCGATGCTCTTAAGAATCCTTTTTGTTGCAACACTCTGTAGAAAGATATTGGGGCTAAAAAATGTTCAGTTTTTGGGAAACATTATTAGATGGGTCTACATACGCATGAAGGCATGATTCCAAGGTCATTGAAAGTTCACCCAACTTTATCCTGGTTTCAATCCTTGACTCAGGCTGTATAAATCTTAGATTTTGATATTCAAAGCATGGAGAAGTGCATAAAAGTAAAGGTCAGCACTTAACCTTCTGAAGACTGTTGTGCATGTTAGACTTTCACCAGCGATCTATGTTTTTTGATGCCGAATTCGAATGTTGGATTGGGACTATTCCAATGGAAAGTTGTATTCACGGAGGTTTTTCGTTTGTCTAAAGGGGGCCAGCACTTTTTTGGCTCTTATGCATGGTCAGGATGCATATTGTTATTAGTAGCTGAATTTGAAAAAAACTTACCATTTGGACGAGGAACAGGGAGACGCCATCATGAAACATTTTTGTCACCTTATTCTGGTTTAGGACGTAAAATAATTCGTTAAGACCCGTTGTTAGGAGCACTAAGAATTTATACAGCTTTTAGGGGTCCACGATAAGTCGGATTAAACCCCATTACGTACTTAAGACTTTAATCTAAACGAAACTCTATGGAATTAATTAAAACAGAAAAACAACAGTATGTACACTCGCAGACTAGAGCTTAAAGACTGTCAACACACTCCAACTAATGGAGTGTCGGTCTTGTCGATAATTTGTGCAAACAAATTTTTATCTGTGACAATAAACGCCCCGAATAGTTACGCAATATGTAATTGTTATCGCGTTGCTTAAGGTACCTGACCACCTTATAAATTTCAAATAATCGATTTTTTGTTTTTTGCATTTTCTTAATCCTTATACTTTTCAAAATCACCTCCAAACATTTTTTTTTTTTTAAATTCGAATTCTAACAGTGTGAAACAAGTGAAACTGCTGTTCCCTGTGCTTGTTCGAGTAGTAGAGAGTAAAAACTTTAAACGCGTTTTTCTCGAAACCGCTTTTTTTCAAATGGCGGACAGATTATCTCCGAAACTACCCTGCCGATTTGAGGGTGACCATGGTGCAGTGGTTAGTATCATCGCTTGTCACGCTGAAAGTCCGGGTTCAACTCCTGATGTCGGAAAAACATTTATTTCTTAAAAATAAATAAAATCCAACAACTGTGAAAGCTGATGGCGACTCTACTGCGAAGGCATAACACTGGCAGTAGAGTGTCTTGGCTTGAAGAGTTGATTGAGCGAACACTGAGTATGACATCAGGGGATTCGAAAAAATTCCTGTGAGTTAAGCAATGACAAAAGAAAAACACCACAAATGTCCCCAGCTAGCCTGGACACCACCCTTGGACGCCAATGAAAAACTTAACGAAACCTGATTTTCAAACCACTGTACCTCGCTCGCGGTGTGTATATAACATTATAAGGGTATTCATATCCCCTTGATCCGTGCGTTGATTATAAAAAAAAAAGCTGATTTCAATGAATTTGGTCTTGTTTTCTTCGTTAAGATGTTTTGTATGCCAATTTACCACATTTTGATAAAAAAAAAATTATTTATAACATTTGTTTTTTAACAAAGAATAGTGAAAAACAGGGGTATTTTTTCAACTTTTTTTTCAAACATCCGCCATTTTTTTTGAGACTTGTCAAAATGTGGTAAATTGTCACGTAAGGGACCTTTTTTTTGAAGACGCCGTTTTTTGTTTTAGTTTACCGTCCTCCATGGGACACCATTTTTTTTAAAGCCTCGGCTTTGGCGCCTCCTGGATAGGTGTTAAAAAATTAAATTAAAAAAAAATCCAATTCGTTTTGTATTCTATAAGCTTCAAATAAAACTTAAAAACAAAAATCATTGTAATATCTTATACAGGGCCAGAGAAAAAAATTCTTGAAAATGTAGTATTTTTTAGCCTCCTAAGGTGGTCAGGTACCTTAATTGAATTGCCAAAAGAATTGTTTTCATTGTAAGAAACATTGTACAGCCATTGTACTGCGTCATGTTTTCTGGCGCACTGCGTTCTTAAATAAAAATCGATGTGATCACCGATTTCGAGAATGCACATGATATGTGTAATTGCGGAGTACTTTTACATTGCATCCACGATAAGGAAAATCCCAGAATCTATTTCGCAGTTTCATGCAATATCCCAGAGGGATGACGATATCTTTCTCAGCTTCCGCAATAAAAAATTATTGAGGGGGAACATGGGATGAACACGAGTAAACACATCACTATGGCTGAAGGGGTGGAAAACTTCCAAAGCGGAAAACACACGAGGGGACTTAAGCATTTTTTCAAAAAAACACATGGTTGGCATGTCAACATTCTGTTTTATTTATAAATTCCCGGAAGTCAACCTCTGATGCAATGTATCACTAATTAATGGCGTAGTTTCGCCTTACATATTTATATTACAGTCCGTTAATTACCCGTGGACTTGTGAAATGGTTCAACCTTGGCGAAGTCATTTAAATGAGGTTACGCGCATTTTATGGAACATGGAAAGTGGTTTTTAATTTACATTTTAAAGACGATCAAGTGGAAGCCTGAACTCAAAGTTCATGCTTTTTTTTAAGCAGAGAACGATAGAGAAGATAGATTGCTACGATGAACTCGATTAAACTACAATTCACACCGATGGTGTTGAACTTGGAAGATAATATCAAAAGTGTGCACAGGTCCAGACTTATAATTTTGTGGCTCCTCAGGCGAGCCGTGAGTTTTTATAACCCTCTATACATTGTATTAGGGGTGCCATATTATAGTTTGAGCGCTTGTGACGCTCCTTCGAATCCTGATGTCGGAAAACATAATCATCATTATCATCATTTTCCAATGGCCCGCTTATCCACTATGAGGGTCGCGGGTTTAGGGAGTTTAAGTGAACTCTCCATATTTCCCGATCGTCCGCCATCAACTCTAATTTATCAGGGGCTATCCCCATACGGGTAAAGGTGAGATTCGGACTTGGTCCAGCCATCTCATCCTGGGCCTACCCAGAGGACGCCTGGCACGGATTCGATAGCACGTCTTGGAAACAGAGTTGAGGTCATGCGTTTAACGTGTCCAAACCATCGAAGTATGGACCTCTCCGTACGAAGAAGTAGCTGCTCGACATTGAGTGCCTCGTGTACTCTGGTGTTCCTTACCCGATCTCGGCGAGTCACCCCAGCAATGCAACGAAGAAATCTCATTTCGGCAGCTTGTATCCGCGATCTTATTCTTTCGATTATTACCCAAACCTCATGGCCATAGGTGAGGGATAACTCAGTATTGCTCCTTCCATCACTCGTGAATAGGACCGCGAGATACTTAAACTTCTCCACCTGTTACAGTGGGACTTCACTAGCATGCCATTACCTCTGTAAGGTGATGTAAACTCTACTGCGAGGGCATAACACTGGCAGGAAGGTGTCATGTTTGAAATTGAAGAGTTGATTGAGCTTGAGATTATGACATTAGGAGATTCGAAAAATTCTCGTGAATTATAGCAATGGCAAACAACACAAATGTCATCAGCTAGTCTGGACACCACCCTCAAGCGTCGCAGAAACGTCATAGATATTACCTGAGTTTCGAAGCCCTTGAAGTGCATCGTCGACTTTTTGCTCCTTTGGATCAAGTTCTCAAGCCCGTTCAAAGTTTTCATCCCGAAGCACTCTGCATGGAATGATGAAGGTCCAATTGGCAACAACTCATAATCAGTGTGACAAACTGACGAATCAAAAACATAACAGAGCTTGCGTTCTTCGAGCAGAGGTCTGTGCACAGAGATCAGTAAGTATCAGTATGATCTCTGTCTGTGCAACTGATCTGTGTATCAGAGAGTCCAACAGAGCAGACATAACTTCTGCAGAAAACAGATTATCACTCTCTCATGTGGATGTGATTGACCATCTACTTAATAGTCTGCATGATAGACCTCTCCCATGTTTTACCTCCTCCCAGGGTGTAAAGAAATGCAGGGTCATCAATGCGAGAATCATTTTTTTAAGGATTTCCTTAGCTCTTGCATTGCTAAGATCTGCGGGAAGGTTTTATGCTCAAACGTAAGGAAATTCTTAGGAAACTGAGAGCCCGTATTTGGTTACCGTGTATGCAGTTAGACCTGGAGAAGCTATTCCGATGTCTGAAACTCCATAATCCAGGGATCTATATGGATAACTTATTATTCATCAATGCGAAAGATATTTAAAAAAAAAAAGCGTTTATCTTACTTCAGTCCATTAGTACATGGAAATGTTTGATGGACCTGAAGAAGGCAAACATAAAGGTGATGTTTTGGCAGGAAGCATGCACCAAATTATCAACAAAGTTTGGGTGGACGAAAGCATGGCGATTCCATGTCTCCCGACGACTATGTATATCCCTGCATATGTGATCCTGTCCAGCGTACTGTGTAAATGCCTGAAGCCTTTTTGCCCCACACTTACCGGCAGTAGTGTGGTTTCCAGACCGGCAAATCAACTATAGAATGGAAAACAATGCTCCAGCCAAGAGAATCTTCGAATGTCAGCCCTCAGGTTCGAGACGAACCGAGAGACCGAACGTCCGGTATAAGAACCAAGACATCGAAGAAAGTGGACACTGCGGCATTTATGGATGGAGATCCAGGAACTTAGGCAGAGATTCTTCACGGGTTGAGAGCCCGTTGAGTAAGAAAGAAGGCAAATAGCAAGTAGAGATTTGGCGTCAAGCTCGTCGCACTCAAAATCGTGTAGTCCTCTAACCCAGACAACGATTCGGACAAAGTCGACGTCACCCACAAGACGTTGAAAGGTATGAAAATTATCCTAAAAAACCACCTACCAAAGCTCATCCAGATAAATCATTCCAAATGGGCGTCTGATTATCTGGTTACCTCTCTTAGAGACAAAGACATGGATATTGGCATCATACAAGAGTCACGAGTAGGTAGGTTAGGTTCTAGATGGTTTGGCAAGTTGAGAAGAAACCATGTGCGCCGCACTAACTTCGTTGTGGTGCCCACTAGGGGGAAAGTATCTGTTGCTCGTGAAGAAAATCCGAAAGCACTCTCCTTTTGCCCTTAGGTTTCGTATAACCTTAAAGCCTTGATGAACCTACAGATGTCCTTGATGGGTATGCCGCTTAGTTCTTTGATATCCTGGAAGAAGTGTCTTCCAAAGAATTTATGTCTGACATGGTTGAAGCTTGGACAGTGGCAGAGAAGGTGGGGTTACGTCCTCGTCTCCCTGCCAAGATCATCCTCAATTCGCCTGAAGGTTTCCATGTGGTACCGCAAAATATTTTGCTCTGTAGTCACTCTTATGTGAGTGGAAATGATTTGACCTATTCTGGGTAAAAGACTCAATAAATATGAAAAATGCTTGAGTAGGAGCATAGAGCCTCGAAATATGATAATTGAGACGCCATATCAAGTGCTGATCCCTGTTTTGTAGTCATCAATGTGGTAGCCTGGCTTAGCCACTTCTGGTAGTAGCTTTTGTCAAGAACAGGTGGAAGCAGCTCCGCAAAACCCTCGGCTAGGAGTCTAGACAGTTCAGGGCCCAAATCTCGTCAAGTAAAATCGAGCATTCTGGGGCCAAATCGTCTCGTTTTTACGTGACGAGTTATACGATCACGGAAGAAATGATTAGGCAGCAGACCTTATGAGGCCGACACTGTCTCAAATTAGAATGAATTTTTCAATGGAACACAGAAATTGCAACAGCGTTCAAAACCTTTAAAAAGGGCAAAGCGTTGAATATTGGTGACTTTTTTGTGAAGCCCTCTCCCAATGGATTGGTCGTCAAACCGAGGCTTACAGAGAAAAATGCGGCGAAACCAAAAGCCTTAAGCCTTTCGACTGAAATCGTCAACGAAAGATTGCTGGAGAGGAAAAGACAGTCGACGGATTTCCTTATTTTGTAAGTATGGTCTCGGCTGACAATGGCGACGAACTCCTTGTGAGTAGCAGAATCGGCGAAGCAAAAACTGCCCTCAGAATATTTTCAAAAATCTGGAGAAATAATGTTTTCATCAATGAAACGACTGTTTTTCGCTCCGACGTTGAGTCAGTACTTCTATTTGGGTGTAGTGCTTGAAAAGTGACCACTGCTGTCACTCTTAAGCATCAAACAGTAGGTGTCTTCATATTATACTAAGAATTTTCTGATAACGTACAGATCCCAGAGATTAAGGTCAGGTTCCGGAGAATATAAGAGGGCTGCTACTTAATTTCTTGACTTTTTCAGCAACAGCTTCCATCATTGTTTTTATGGTCCCATCTGTAGCTATTTTTTCAACATTTTTTGAATTCCTCCAGGGTGTTGACAGCTTTTTGGTAGCCCGTAACTCTCTTTTGACCAGGGCCCAATATCTTTCAATTGGCCTAAGTTCTGGCGAATTCGGAGGATTGGCCTCTTTGGGTACCACCGAAACGTTGTTTAGCTCATACCAATCCATCGCTTTCTTTCCATAGTGAAGTGACGCAAGATCAGGCCAAAACAAGGGGAGCTCTCGATGATTGTTGTTAAATGGCCTAAAGCGTTTCTGCAGGCACTAATTTACATAAATTTCGCCAGTAGTGATGAAAGTTTGGCTTCTGAGCCCGCAAGAACAAATTGCTTGCCAAACAAAGAATTTTTTTTGTAAATTTCGCTTTAGGTTGGGTTCGAATCTTTACTTCAACATTTCCTCTACCTTTGGCTGTCCATTATGATGCATGAAAATTTGGTCAAACAATTTTATTGCAAAAGTTTTGCCCGTTGTTTCGCATTCAAATTTTTTTTTGCGTTCCGATCTGGAACCTTTTGGACTTTATATGTTTTCAATCCCGTAAATTCACTTTATGAACTAAAATATTTGAAAATTTTGCTTTTTTTGCCAAATTTCGTTCAGAAATGTTGGGATTTTTTTCAAGAAGGCTCAAAATCTTAGTGACCTTTCTTGGGTTCATAAAACCGGATTTTCGACCAGATCCCTCTTTTCTTTCAACTAATTCTTAATAGCAGTAGGAACTGTTTTCCTATTAACTTTAAGTTTTTTTTTCCGATTTTTATATACGTCCACCCTGAGTGTTCTAAGTGACACTTAATAATATTTTTTCTTACATCCAATTCAGATTGCATGTTGACTACGTTAAGTAGCAAACAGAAATAACTTAAAAATTAAAAATAATAGAAACATTTCCAGCATTACAAAAAAGAAGCATTTAATTGATTTGTCGGTAATTTTTGGAAGTAAATTCAAAATGAGAGTGGGTAAATTTTTTCGATGGCACTCCTTAATAGTCATAGATCATAAATCCACTTTTTTCTTATCGACTTCAAGACATCGTTTGTTGCCTTCTCAAAAAGACTCTCTCAAAAAACAGTGATTCGTATATAAAATTTGATGTGACGTGGCGGTTATGTACCAATAAATGCGCCACGCTAACTGTGAGCTTGACTATGGAAAGACAATTCGGGATGAATCAGAAATTCCGAAATGTATTGCCTAAGCCTAGGATTCCCACTATCAACTTAATCCTTGAACTTATCACGCCACAAATCATCCCTTGTTGTCTTGCCAAGACCTTGTCTGATGACTCAAGTTGTTCTCTGTGTTGCAAGCACTCTACGCCGTCAGTTCATCCCCTAAAAATAAATTTCACAAAAGTTCGCAATAGTACCGAGCAACTCCTACCCCACAACGATTACGCAACAGGGGTTGTGTCATCCATCCATACCGCACGATGCATACAAATTTAACTTACGTGCAATTAGTGACAATCCGACGTAATTACAATTCATGTTTTCCTTTCCATTTACTTTCTTTCTTTCGTTTTTTTTTTTTTTGCAATTTTTCAGCGAACTAAGAATGAAAATGCTCACTGCGATGGCACCCCCAGTGGAAAAGTGAAGGAAATTTCCCGAAAGTTCCAGGAACAGAACAGCCCATGGGAAAAAAAAAACATGTTTCCCCTGTCTACTCTTCTATCTCTTAGTCATTCTAAAGGATCCTCTTCTCAATGAAAAACGACCACCCTTCCCCCGTGCGAGGCAAAAAAATGCACATTTGGTGCTCCTTGAAGAGTGTGCAGAAAAGTATCTCATCTCCGTCGGAGAAGTCCTTACAAATACCCCGAGTACGTGTATGGGTTGTAGCTGTATAGAAAAGTCGGATATAATGAACGTCGCCATCGTCTGCAAAGGAAGGATATGGGTGCACTTAAGGAGCAGCAAAAGAACGATTTTTCTTTTCCTCCTTCAAAATTCATTGCACCGCTGTGGGTTTCGATGGTGATGCAGGTTCCGAAGGATTTTCCCATGAGAACTACACCCGGGCCCAGGCCTAATGCATATTTATTTGCCTCACCAATACCGAGCAAGGGATTGAACGTACCTGTGCTCTCGTGAGAAAAGCCATCGGCGAAGGGTGAGCCTGCGATTACGCTATATTACATTCAGGATTTATTTTTTCCCTGGAATCCAGAGACAAGGCGTCATGACAAAGGACAAAGCCAAACACAGAGAGAGAGTGAGTTAAAGAGAGAGAGGAATGAAAAGGACATGTGTGTGGTGCTGGTGATGAATCCCTTTGCTGTCTTCCTGGTTCTATGATTGTTGTTCTCTGATGGATGAACGCTCCTGGGTTGAAGTAAAAAAAAAAAGTTGAAAGCAGGCACGGAGGCCCGCTCCTGTAACTGTGGGAACGAACTATGAATGCCTACGAAGCGCCGCGCAGAAATGTGAATGAACTGTTGACGCGCTGCTTCAAAGGACTGCCTTCATTTCAACAAGTATAGTATTTTTATTTTTTGCCTCCACTTAGTCGGCCGTCCTGCTTCGGCTTAGCACGACGATGGGAACGCCATCTCAGTCGCGGCGCAGGCTTCAGCTCTCCTTCGGGAGGGTAGTAAAATTTTATTTTTTACAACTTACCATTTTGATTGTAACGTGTAAATATCCATGCAGACGAAGTAAGGGATGACGTTGCCACACAGGGATTAGCGCGTAATTTTTTTTGTCAATGAAAAAGAAAGGATTTTTCGGAAAATCTACACAAAATTGTTCACAATATTTGGAAAGGGATTCGAACCGCACACTGTAGTGTCACTGTCACTCGGATGCACGACCAGATAAAGTATCTGCACTTGAAATGTTTGATAGTTTATTTGAGTTAATTCGTCCCGCTCTCCCAGCCTCGGCTATAAGTCGACTAATAGTTCCGCCGTTGTGTAGTAGACTGATGATAGTGTTGGAACAGCCCGACCAGGTCATTCAGCTGAGTCTGTGTCTAGCGGTGGGGATGGGTGCTGGGAAATGTGTGAGAAAAAATGAGAAAATGAAAACAAACAATTTTCCATATAGACCGACCGACCGTAGGTTGTGTGTTTTTTTTTTTTCGTGCTGGTGGTGGTGAGGAGAAGATTTGGATGAAGCTGGGTAGTGGGTAATGGGTAGCCCACCTTGACGGCACATGTGTGTGCGAAAAACTATAGTGAAACAATGCTGTAGCTGCGGTTTACTTTGGGAAGTAGAGCGTAGTGTGTGCATAGTGGGCATATGTGCACTGCTCACAGCTGAGGGGTGTGGGGATGGGCTATGGGAGCTTTTCAATTTGGCCTTTATGGGCTTCTACGAGATGTGCTAGAGAAGCTGTGTTTAGTCACATGAGTTACATGTATTTCATTGTGGAAAAGAATGCGGTAACCGAGAATTGTAACGTGAGTGCAGGGATGGAGGTGGAGGTGGACAGATTTATCGTGGTTTGTAAGTTGTTTACTGAGATTCTGCAAGTTTTATGAATTCGCATTGAAGTTTTAAAGAAAAGAGATTACATTCTGGTTGTTTACATTACCAGGCATGAGGTGCTTTATTCTTCAGAGAAAGGCTGTTCTCTACAAAGATACATAGTTGTCATTGTTTTCCGGTTTCATTTTAGTTTTGTCAACTTGGTCAATGAACTCCTAGTTATTCCGCTGTAGTGGTCTCCGATATTATCTGATTTTTTACTCAGTCGCTCATTCTTGCAAGCTTGGGACATTGCTGTTTATGTCATTACTTTGACCGAATTTAATTCTTTCGTGAATATGGGCGCGTTCAATATTCTAGGCAAATGGATTTATTTGCGGTCAAACAACAACAATTGACTAAATCCTTAGTCAATTTTCAGGCTGTCAGCCAATCAAAACTCGTAAATATGTATGTAAACAAATTGTTTTGCCCGGAATATTGAACGCGACCTATATCTTCCTTTCGCCCAACAGACCATACAACTAAACTGTCAACGTCATCTACTTAGGCAACAAATTTCCAGGGTCAGTCGCTGTCAAAACTTGCCTGGAATTCAATTTATGATGTTAACATTACGTTTCAACCTTGGAGTTATTGTGGGTTGTATCTTGTATCTGTAGACATTAAATGCCCCTTATGCGTCTTAAAATTCGCTGAAAAGATAGCTTTAGCTTTTAGCTTTTTTTAATATTCTCCAGCGTCGTAGTGTGACGAATTAATTCATTTTCTATCCAAGTGGGACACTGCTGATTGGAGAAAAGCATCTTTAGAAGTTGACAGCAAGTTGAGTAGTACTTTTGAAGTTTGAATCTACGTTTTCAGTGACCAAAATTTGAGTAAAATTGTTCAATCAAAATGTTCTACTAGGTATTCGCTTTGAAATTCAGAATTTATGCATATGCTGTGCCAATTGTCTTGCAGTTAGTAGTTGTCTCCTATATTGACTTCAACGTAAGGTACAAGACTCGGATTCCTAGCAGAAGCTCTTGGGAATCTGGTACAGTTTTGAATGATTCCGCTCTAGAAATATTCACAGATGGATTCAAGACAGCGGGTGGTACGGGGCCTGGAGTCTTCTGCAATGCACCTGGCTTAGCCATCACCACGTGACTGCCGGATCACTGTAGTGTGTTTCAAGCGGAAATTACGGCAGTCTGCGAAGCTGCGACTTGGCTTTCAATTAATGCGATAGATTGTAGCGCTATTGTAATATATATAGATAGTCAGGCAGCTATTAAAGCCTTGGAATGGCCGACAATACGATCAAGGTCTTAACGAAATTGCAGATAGGTGCGACGTAACCCTGTGCTGGGTCTCAGGACACAGGGACGTTCCAGGCAACTGCAGAGCGGACGAGCTGGCAAAAGAGGGTGGAGGACGGCATCTCCCCGAAAACCTAGGGGGAACCCCTGCGTCTATCGAATCGATCAAGTTCCTCCTTGACACAGGTGCCAAGAAACTGGCAAGCCACAGGTGGAGCAACATCAGCAGTTGTTTCCTGTCAAAACAAATCTGGCCTAATCTGGATTTAAAGAAGACGAAGAGACTTTTATCTACAAACTGGAAAAATCTAGGTTCACTGATAAGGGTTCTTACCGGAAATTGCTTGATAGGCAGGCATGCACTTAGCCTGGGGGACGAGAAGGAAGACGAAACCACGATCCTCCTACTATGTATATGTCCTGCTCTTGCGACGCTTAGAATACCTCGAGGAATACTTCTATGATGATCTTAACGATCTAGCTGAACTCGACGTCCAGAAGATAAGAAACTTCATCTCTGGGACGAAATGGTTCAAATCTTAGGGGACAGCCACCTAACCTAGCCTAACAGTTGGATACAGGGAGATCGAGAGTAACGAAAAAGCGGACGGACTGGATCGGCAAGGATCCGCTTTAGAAAGCGACCACACCCATCGATAAACATTTCTATCGGTGTAGTAAAGGGCAACGTCAATTCTAAGATGAGAGAAGTAATCAACACGTCTTGGTCCGCCAGAGGCGACCGCATATATATATGCATATCCCGCAGCTTATGGCGGAGAATCGGCCAGAGTTAGACAAAATGTCTCCTGGCTATGAACCAAAAAGGTACTCGCATCCTAATAGGTGTACTGACGGAACATTGTGCCATAAGTACTATAGCCACCAGACTCAGCATCAACACGTCAGACTACTGCAGGAGCTGTCCTTATCTCCAAAACTGCCGACTCCGACACATGGGAAAAAGGCTATTTGGAGAACTAGGAATCCTAACAGAAGTACCAACAACGAACATACTCGATTATTAAGGGTTTTGTGATAGACCAGCCAACTAGAATCCAAGGTTGGAATAAGGACCACAACCCAAAGGGGAACACAATGGACCAGTAGGCCCTCGTGAGCGCACAGTCATCGACTGGGCACTTTCCCTATAATGTAACTTAACCTTCCCTAGCAGTTTGTCAACTCGAAAACACCTTCCAACAAGTTAAGCAAATCATTTTCCGATCTTCACCAACAATGCACTTTATTCTTCTTTATTCTTTCACTGACATAAGCAGATGGATGATGTACATACACGCTGTAAGGTAGAGTGATACACACGCTGGTGAAATCGCGGCCCTTACAACTGCTGCATCCCCTTAGGTTAGGTTGGGTTAGCGGGCCGATAAGGACGATGAGACCCTCTTCATATCACTTAGGTCTATGTAGACCCATTGCGGCCCCCACGTAGTTTACCTGCTACTTCATACCGCGTGGTTCTATCTACCTGATGACAGCCAACTGGTTGTCCTTAAGAACTTGAGCAGATCCGGATAGGTCCACCATAGTATCCAAGAGGAATCTGCCCAAAGTTGTATTTCTAATATTGCAAAGGCTTGGACAATGACAAAGAAAGTGGGTTGTGTCCTCACGTACTTCTTCATCAACGTATCCTCTGCATAGATCGTCTTTGGTCAGGTGCAGCCTTTTTTGTATGAGCTTATTGTAGTTTGTAATTAATCCTACCAGTAATGACAGGAATATCCTGCCCATATGTAGGAGCTTGGCTTCTGAGTCGTGGTTCAGTGGTTAATGCGTTGGACTGTTGCGTAAGCTGCATGGGTTTAAGTAAAAGCCATCTTCACTGAACATTTTTCGCGGCACCACCGCTCGTCGGGACATGCCTCTGAGAGTATGATTTGTCGTCAAAAAGCTTCTTAATTTGGCGTTCGGAGTCCGCGATAAATTGTAGGTCCCTCCCATTCTTGCGAAAAGTGTAACACGCGCTACATGAATGGTTCCGAGAAGGCCTTGTTTTGGCCTCGGCTCATTCTGAGCTGTCGCGCCAGCCATTTATTTTCTATATAGAAGCTTGATGGTTCTAGCCTTGTTAAATTCTGGGCATATCCTTCTGGAAATTTCGCAGGTGGTTAGTGTTTTCCACTTGTTATTCGTTTCAGTTAAGGATCTTAGCATTACTGTTTCTTTCAAATGATGAATTGGAGGTTTAATAGTACCGTCCATTAGCTCTGGTTCTGGGGCTAATCCCTTCCTGGCTAGTTCATCAGCAGTCTTGTTTCCTGGCACACCACCCAGCCACCTAGCAGAGTTTTACATTACGCTGCGCCCCAAGAATTTTCAGCTCTTCGCGACAGCACTTTACAAGTTTGGTTGTGATTTGAGTACCAGCTTTGCTTTTATATCCGTCTGGCTGACTATGAAGATCGTGTTATCCTTCCATGATCTCTTTAAGGCGAAGTTCTTTCATTCTTCATCTGATTTCTCTACTCTCTAAATAACCTAGCGATTGAGACCATTAGTTATGTAGATGACATAGCAGTTATCCCCAGCAGCAAACATGCTCTATTATAAAGAAGATGCTCCCAGAAAAACCTTCCAGTGAACTCTAAAAAAAGCAACGTCGTACTTTTTACGAGAGGAAAAACTCGCGGCTTCTTATTTAAAAAATAAATAAAAAGCTGACGCGACAGCTCGGGATGAGCCAAGGCCTACCTTCTCGCTACCATTTATGTTATGCGTGTTTGTATTGTTCGCACGAATGGAAGGGACCTACAATTTATTGCCGACTCCGAACGGCGAATTGAGAAGCTCTTTCCTGGCAGATTATACTCCCTGAGGCTTGTCATTCCCCGACGAGAGGTGACGCCGCGAAAAAAGTTCGGTGTTCCTGGTTGGGGCTTGAACCCACGCCGGTCGGTCAGCAGTCCAACGCACTAACCACTGATCCACGGCGACCACTCCTTCATATTTGCCACTCCATTTAGAGCTACACAGGCCCTTTGGATCTGTCGCCTAAATTACTCTGCTTCGCACCGATAAGGTATTGTGCAGCTACTGATAATTATCACCAAAAGCTGTACGGGAGACAGTACACATAGTTGTCGGACAACGTTTTGAATTTCGAATTTATCTCACATATTTCCGTGTAGCTTGTAACTCTGGAATACCACTCTTGCACAAAGCACGCCAGATAAAGAAATATTCCTCTCAGGAAAATCTGATATTGACAACGGCGAGATGCGTGCAGAGGAAGTGTGCAGTAGACCCTTCCTCCTCTGCAGCTCTTGTCGAATTCGTTACATGCTATACCTCGGTGTTGAGGTTGGCCAGATCAGCCTGCCATTGTTGCAATAATCGAAGTGTTGCCATCCACTATTTGCTACGACAGAGCGTCGATGTAAATCAGGTCACCAAGCCATTTTGACACAATTAAGTCTTACAACAGCTAGTCCATAATTTTCGGCTGTAGGACCTATCTGGTACCTTCTGCTTTTTTTCATGGGTACAGTGCTACCAGAGATTTCCTGGCGCGTTCGGCAATATTACCTCAGAGAAGCCTTCTGTCTAAAATGAGTCCTAGATATTTACTGTTTTCTGAAAAGCTCAAAGGACTACCGTTGAGCCTGGATAGGATTATTTTTGATTTTCCTAGTAAAAACGACCAGCTCCGTTTTAAATGGGTTGCCACATAGGCCACAGCTGTAGTGAACTTGTTAAGAGCACGTTGAAGAATGACTACCAGTCTTTGAGACTATTTGCCGGTCGCAGAAATGGCGACATTGTCTGCATATACCACCATGCCATATCCTGCATTCAAAAGTAGTTCATTAAGCACAGATTCCATAGACGAGGAGATAGCACACCCCCTTGGAATGCGTCCCGGTGTGGCTTCTTCCTTTTCTGAGCTGTGTCAGGCCTAGTAAAGGGATTTCAATTTGTCAAAGCCATTGGATTGGAGAATAGACTTTCAGTCAAACATCCATTGACCAGAACGCCCGGAAATGGGAGTCGCAATAAGTCTATCTTGGTCGCTGTGCTACTTACACCTCTCAAGCACTGCATGAAAGAGGAAATATTTAGAATTATGAAAGATTTTGAATAATAATTCTGTGACAAGAATGTTGCTGGGAATAGTTTTTGTACGGGAATATGTAAAATAAAACTCTCTTCACAAGCATTCAAAAATAACCCTCCAAACTTCAGTTCCGACGAGACCACCGCCATCTATCAAGCCAATAACGAACTACATCATTCGCATTTTATTCCTCATCGTTGCCACTCCTGCACTTGCCTTCCACAATCCACACAAATGGATTCACCCGTGTGGATGAAAAATCCGCACAAAGCAAACACGCCGAATTCGGGTAAAAAATTATATTTTGATGGTAAATCGAGGAATGTGAGGAGAACTTTGACAACGTACTCTCTCTCCTTTTCAGTGTGTGTGCTGAGTATAATATGGAAAAACGAATTCGCGTTCTCGTTGGAAATTCAATTTGAAAAAAACCTCCAAACTAAAAACTTCATTTCCAATTGCAATCCGCGCGACAAAAACGCATAAACATTTCACAAAAAAAAAAAAAAAAACGAACAAATCCCTCGGGAAAAAGTTTTCCCCGCGACAGAAAGAGTGACCGCTCCCCAAAACTCCCAGAGTTCTACATTTCTTTTCGTTTTTCCCGGATAAAAGAAATGAAAATAAAATTTCTGCAACAATATGTGAGGTGAAGCAAGCAAAAAAAAAAAGGGAAAAATAAGGAGAATTTCCAAAACGAAGAAAATAGTGTACCAGTGTGTAGTTATGTGATGCACTCTCGGTGTGTGCGAGTTGGAAAATTCATTAAAAGCAAAAAGAATTCAACAAAACCAAAACCAAAACGAAACGAAGAAAAAAAAGTTTTCTAAAAATATATGTGTGGAAGAAGAATCATTTCTTCCCGAGAGTGGAAAGTGCAAAGGAAATCCAATGAGCGTGTGCAGTGTGTGCGTAAAGTGGCATAAAGTGTCGTAAGATTCAACTGCAACCAATTTCTTCTCGCAACGAAAGTCTGTTTTTCGCATATTACCCAGCGCCGAGTGCGTGAGCGCTGCCAAACGCTCCACGAAAATGTTGTGTAACTTCGCTTGAAGGATCCTCGGCATTTATTTTGCGCGGCTGTTGAATTTATGTCAAAAGAAATAAAATCAAAAAAAATCCTCTTTTCGTGAGGGCAGCAAAAAGAAAAAAAAAAAAAAAAAAGGCGAAAGAAAAACGCAAAGAAGGCAAGAAATAGAAACGAAATAAGAAGAAAAACTACGACAAATCTCGGAACGCGAGCGGGACAACCGGTGCGGCGAGGAGCTATACTCATCCCACTCGGCCGTGTGCAACAAGAGGGAAATTCACCCGAGCAAAGCTAAACGTTCGTGTAGAGGAATTCCTTTCTTTCGTAGCGTTGTCTCACTTGCCCCGTTTCGGTTGTGTTCGCAGTTGATGGCAATTATTTCCGTCGGGTCCATATTTACCCGCAAAAAACGTTGAAAATTCGCACGATATTCGTTTGTAATCTTGACAAGTGACATCTGACATGAAAGCTATTTATTCGGATTGAACCGCGACCTAGAAGGACGAACACTGACGCGCGACGGCGGGATTGTAGATGTCCAAAGAAGTAGGTTTTTCTTCTCGCTTCCTCGGCTGTGTCAGTGCGTGTGTGTGAGTGTGTAAAACTCGGTTCTGTCCAACAAGTGCGTGAAACATAAATAAAAAGAAAAAAAAAAATCACAGAAAAGTCGTAAAGTAAACCAAAAAAAAAAAAATGTCGTTCGATACGCGAAACAATTCGGCAATGATGAAACGGGCCGAACAGCTCAAACGCTGGGAGGAATCCGAAACGAATCGCGAGCCATCGGTACCGAAGAGTGAGAAAGGTCGTAAAATCAAATTTTCATCGGGATGCGTGTTCCTGGCCGCCTGTTTGGCCGGCGACAAGGAAGAAGTTGTTAAGTTGCTGGAGAATGGCGCCGATATTAATACAGCGAATGTGGATGGATTGACAGCATTGCATCAAGTGGGTATTTTTTTTTCAAATTGATAAATTTACATTTGGTGCTGAAACGCCTGTTGATGGTATTCCTTGTCACAGAACTTGGATAAAAATGGTCTTATGCAGATAGGTGGTACAATAAGAATTTTGAATTCCCGGTAACATCTGGCATTCACAGAAATGGAATAAAATAAGTTGTGTACGAGATATCGCTTGGTTCTTATGTTTGAGCAAATCGGACCACTAGGGGCTAGATTCCATCTTAAGTAACAGTCTCTAACAGGCTTAATGAGCCCCACGGTTTTAATCTGTGACACCCTTAAAGGAAATCCGATTTTGGATGACTCACATTAAGAGGACACATGTGAAAGGGCTAACGTCATGATGAGGATGACGTTGGGCCTTAGCTCTCCAATTGTTCTTGGTTTATGGGAAGAGTCGAGCGGGTCTAGATAACTTCACAAGAAGTAGGCTCAGTTATGACGGCTGCGGTGGACCTTAAGCTTAACAAACAAGCGTCTCCGCACAGCCTAATGATTAGCTACGTTGATGTCGTCAGTTTTATGTTTTGCAGGTCAAGTAGAAGTTAAGTTCCACTTGCGGGTGCCACCTGACTCGCGGACTGTTTATACTTATTGCGCTGTTCTCCAGGATAAACTCGAAGTTTCTCCGGGTTGTAAGCCATCATATTGTTGTTTATCTTATGGTGCCGGATATGAATCGCATGATATTGTTGAGCTGGGTGTTTACCTTGTGCACATAGGCACTAGTCAGCCAGCCTGAAGGGCGGTATTCTGTTATGGAACATACAAATGGAGGTACTGCAGTACAAAACGTTGATCCAATTGAACCACAGGTTGATCCAGATTTTTTGTTTGGACGATTCTGATGCGGGTTTGAATTTTTCCTCCACATTTGTCAGGTGCTTCTTGTATATGAGTTACGCTTAGGTACTTAGGATCTCGGCTGTGGTTTAGTGAGTGCTTTTGAATTGCACCTTCCGCCTATAATTTTCCAGTTGGCTGGCTAAGTAGAAAACCGCAGACTTACTAGGAAACAGTCTCCATTCTAAGACTTATGAGTCGAAAGTGCCCTGTCATCCGCATATGCAGCCTAGTAATGCCGGCTGCCGACTTTGATGGTGAGAAGACCTGTCGCCCTGCGTTCCTCACTTCGCTCTCCTCAGCGACCATTGGAACATTGGGTAACCCCAAGCCATGTTTGTGCTTCAAATCACTTGGTGCAGAGACGACAGTGCGACAGCTCTCAATAGTCGAATTGGCCTACTTTTCCCCCTCGATCCCTTCGCATTCGCCTGGTGAAGGAGAGTCTGGTACACGTACCTCGCTCGATGGGCAACGGCGTTGTCGCATCCCATGCCTTCCTCCGCCGTCCGTGTGGTTCCCTCATCACCAGCCAAGATTGTACAAGTAGGAGACCTGCTGCTATTCCTGACTGGCGACTTCGGCAACCTCACGGTTGGGTCCTGCTCGCCCTTACTATGCTCCTTACCCTTGTTACCCCCCTCCTTCACAGTTGCCGATGCGATCATCCCTTGCCTCGATTGGCTACGGTCAGTCACAGGCTTAGGCGGTCCCATCAGCACCTTTATGTCCGCCCCTTACTCAGATGCTGTGTCTTTAGAGCAGCTGGCAATGGGCCTGCTGTTTTTTGAGGACAACTCCAGCAGGAAAGCTCGGACATTGTGAAGCCTCTTCCTATCCCTCTCCGTCATACTCCCTAGTCTTTTGACTGTCCGCTTGCTATTTGATATTCTCCTGCGGTTTGATGCAGTGGACAGCGTAGAGAGATTGAACGAGCTAGCAATCGAGCGAGTGTCATCGTCATCAAGAAGGAGTTTCTCCAAGTCGATGTCAATCGCCCCACTACTCTCTTTCTTTCACTGTAGAAAGCCGATTTTCGGTACTGAAGTGGTCCTGCTAGATAATTTGCTGGCATCCAACCATAGCAGATGTTCAACTTTTCGATTACCTCTGGAGTCTGGAGTAAGGAACAAACTAGTCTAGAATCTCTAAGAAATGCACAAAAGAATTCAGAAGAAACCACAGTGCCTTAGCTAATAAAGGCTCTCCCGCATCCATTCTTAGCTTCAGTGGCAGACAGACAGCAATGGGTTTTGGACTTGACTCTGTTTTTTGGCAAAAAAAATTGACGATACTGTCAATGTTACAGATGGGTCCTTGTCGCTAAAGAAGTAGCCCAGAACACTATAAGTCCACACAATTGTGCTTGAAGCTTATCGACGAAGGCATTGCGCGATGTAACGACAGCTTTGAAGATATGAGGCATTGTTTCCCTTATTCAGACAGAAAGCTCATTAGGTCTGCTGTGGAACGGTGTTGCGTAACCACGTTGACGTTCATTTCTTTCGATTTAATCCACGAGTTAGTGGTTGACAATGTTTTCAAAGACCTTAGAGAACACGGACGTTGTTATCGCTCGTGTTTTTTTGGAATTTGCTGAATTACGCCTGTTTTTACCTCCATCTGGAGAGGGGTTTTCAACTAACTTACTTACTTGGTCAATTTGCAGCTAAGATGGACCGCCGAAATATGAGCGCCTTAGATCAATGTCTCCTAAGCACTTGCCAGTACTTGTCGCATTCTGAACGCCAAATGAATAATCCAAGAGCAGAAAACAACCCCAACAATTGGCAACGAGTGAGTTGACCTCACTTGTTTTGCAGTAGCTCGAATCTCCCATGGACATTGTCGTATTATCAGACGAAAGCACTAGTGCATTCATGGCACTGCGCATTGTTTGTCCCTTAACCTTTCTGCTATATCTGCAGATTAGAGTCTCTGCCATCCAATTCTCTGTTTTTCTTTCCTCCTTTGGTTGCTGCTCTGGTGCTGATCTCGTTTAGTTTCGCAAGTGCGTTCGCAAAAGTTCAGTGGCTCGTTTTGTTTTCGTTTTTTCTCTGCTCGGAACAATGTACGTGAACGCACGTCCACGAGAGATTATAAGTCAGCTGTGACATTGCTACGAGAGGGTATGATATTCCCTTTCAGTAGTCGTATTAGGTAGGTTCTTCGGATCACAGATAGATTTCTGTGAAGCACCCCTTTCAAAGCCGAAGACGACAACGAAGCGTGCGCGCGTTACACACATCTCATATTCGAATGCTATTTCTGTCTCCTGGCATCAATTAGTCAAACTCTAGGTCGAGATGCTGCCAGTTAGTTTTAGATACTATTTTGTTGTTATCCTTGTCTTTTTCGATTGTGGCTGTCGGTCCACCACGCATTCTATTTGCGTGCGCATTTTCGTGCGAATCGAAATCCGAATGTCGATGACTTTTCAGTTTCAGTTTCGCTTTTTTCTTTATATTTTCTCTTTTTCAGTTCAATTCAACTTCATGAATCGCAATTAAATGGAGGAAATTAATATTTATAAGCGCGTACTAGCTCGGCTATTGCTTTTCGATCCTGTGGCTCTCGCTGATCCCCGCGGTCACATTATCTCGTCTATAATTAGAGATCAAAGTGAATTCAATTTATATTTTCCATTTTGTATTATTATTTCGCTCATCGCTCGTTTGTATTCCTTGATGTATCGTGTGATGTTTGTAATTTGTTTCGACACTCGAACTAATTTTCCGATGTCAAAAGTGATTACAAATGCTCGTGTTTGGCGGCTTTTTATTGCAGAAAAAAAAAGAGAGATGCCGCGTAACATTGTCGCATTTATGCAATTATTTTAATTGATTGACTGGACATTATGTTCTCAGATCGGTTGTATTGAATTTTAAAACATTTGTTGCTGCCTTTTTGCTATGCATCGGCGAGTACAACCCTGGTGTATGTTCTCATAGTTTGACAGCTCTGTTTTTTCGTTCATAGATGTGTCACTCTTTCTGATGTTTGTTTACGTAACGTTTTGTGTTTCGCAATGTCATCAATTTTGCGAAGCGATAAACATTTTTTCTTTTCGTTTTAATACATATTTTCTGTAGATAAGTGGAAAATGTGGTAAAAACTGAGGCCACACGCTGCAGTTGCTCGGCTCAATTGAGATGTGTACAACCCCCTCTTGCAAAGCAAATCTTTGGTCTACTGTGAGGGGTTAGAATAACCCCCTACCTGATAGTGCTAAACACTTGAATGAAGGTGGGAATGTCAGGTGCCCGAACTGCTTTGATCTTCTTGGCAGACTGTGCTGATGAAGTTTGATCAAGAGGCAGCTTTGGCTAGACTAGAGCAACAGCACTTTCTCTAGTTTCGTCGCTGTGAACGCGAGTTTAGTTTGATAAGTCAACTTTATTGGATCCGAATTTTCACAATTGAAGGGCACCAAGTTTGCTAAAGGTGTCGACAAGTGTGGGTGTATGCATTTGGCACATGAAAAAGTGCGAATGGGATCCATTTGCGAACGGCTTCACCACTTCTAGGAGGGTTCTGCTGCATCTGTCCGTGACGATTTATTATTCAAAATTTTTGACCAATGTGTCACTGGGAAAGGAGCCAACCCATAACAGTCCGATATGCCACAAGACGGCTCAATTTAAACCGAAGTTCCCCAAAGTATCCAGAGTCGGCGTTAAAGAAAACGTCGTTTCCCCTCTCACCCAATGGAAACTGTCAAAATGACAGTTTATGCGATTTTGTAACTGATCGCAATCAGTCTTAGCCAAAACCACTAGACATAACCTTGAATCTATAAATACGCTCCTATGAATTACGAAAACAGACGAGAACAAAATAAAATTATTAAAATATTTTCAATGTTCCAAAAAAATAAATAAATTTAAATAACCACGCAGCCATTATGAGAAAACAAAGACAATAAATCAAGCAGACATCCTCCCAAGACATTAAGAACGTGAACACAAACATTTATCCTTGGGACACGAATCCACTTTGGTCATGTCATTGTGTGGGGTCAGTGTTTTTGACAAGGCAAATTTTTGATCGCGAAATACTTACTTGCACTCTCAAGTCTGTTAATTCGTTTTCATTTTCAATAAGGAAGAATTTTCAGAAAACTCACACCGATTTGACTTGAAAGGGGATTCAAATATTTCATCCGTCTAATTTTAATCCTTGGGGCTTCCAGATGATGGACATGTTTTCCTTATGATCTTTCACATTTGCTAAAATATGGAGATTAATTTTTGGTAATTGTTTTAATGGATTTTCACATACACACGCGAGAGGGATTTTTCCAGAATTTCGAACAAAAACATTTTCAGAACATGTTTACATTTGAAAAATCCGTTTATTTTGGAAATACTGGGAATGGAGGAGTTAATAATCCATTTTTATGGATGGCAATCCATGTGAATGTACTCCCGAGATTTATTTTTATGAATACCCAGAGTTTCGTTGAAGAACGGCCCGATTCCAAAAGGAGTTGTCTTTCACTGTAGATTGACATTCGATTGTTATACTGGGTGATATACTCCCTGTTCTGTGGAGATTTAGATGCAGAGATATGCTTTGCACTCTTTATTGGTTAGAGCGCCATCTGGGAGGTGTTTTCGTGCCACTTGGATCTGGTCTGCCGTTGTGATTCTCTCCATTTTATCTGTCAATTTAGTTATATTCTGCATATTTTTTAATTGATTTTGTATTTTTGCCTATGGTCTCAAGAGAAGGTAAGGAAATGTGCCCAGCATGATGTAGTAAAGTCGTTGAGGTCTTGCGTAACAACCCTGGATTAGCGGCCAGTTTTAAGGTCGTTGGCTTTAGGCCACGTACGCTACAGGCTTGCTGTCCCGCGGTCTACAGAAGTAAGTTACGTAAATCTCCCTACCGCGGCGAGGCGACTGCAACGGATAAACGTAAACCTAGACAAGGCTTGGGTGAAGCTTTTGTCATTTTAAACCTCTTTGGCTCATTTTCGGAGATCGTGTTACCTTCTTGCCCTTTTTCAGCGATTGTGTGACTTTCGGGTGACTCTTGTTTGTTTGAATTGTGGTCGCCGTGGTTCAGTGGTAAGTGCGTTGGACTGTAATGCGAGCGGCATGGGTTCAAACCCCAGCTATGTCCAGCGAACATTTTTCACGGCACCACCTCTTGTCGGGGAATGACAAGCTCCGGAGGCTATAATTTGGCATAAAAGAGCTTCTCAATTCGCCGTTCGGAGTCGGCAATAAATTCTAGGTCCCTTCCATTTGTGTGAAAAATCTAACACGCAACATGAATGTTTGCGAGAAGCTAGGCCTTGGCTCATCCCGAGCTGTCGCGCTAGCTATTCATTTATTTTTTAAGACAAATTGTGGAAAGCTGCCCACCAAACGCTCTCATAGGGATGACCAGTCGCATTTTGAAGGCACGATGAGACATAGTAGACATAGACTGGGTTTGGAGCTAATAGAATTTAATTTAGCACATCAACAGCGAAACGTCATTTTCTTTTTGTTTTAATTCGGAGATGGCGCTTGTGAAACGAACTATCGAAAACAACAAAATTTCTTAGAGCACAATTCAATGGGGTGATATAGAGGTCACCACTGTCTGCTTTTGATTGTGGTTCACGCGCTCCGCGAATGGTTTCCTTCATAATTGAATGATGAAATTACGCAGATAAACTATAGAATTTTGCAGTCTTACTGTCAAAGTTGAAGGCCTGAGTATAAACAACAGAAGTGAAGTTATTCTGCGTCACGTTAGTAGGTTTTTTCGATCGAAAACAAGTATCTATTCGAACATAATGGAAACATTTGCTGCAATCAAATTCTATAGATGACAAGTTTGCACTAGGATAATATTTGTCGTACCTATTTGTATTATGTGGAAGAGTGTTTAACACTCTGTACCAAATGAAATTCTTAAATTCGGAGGTTGGAAGCAAATTACTGCGCGTGTACCCGAGATGAGAGAGCAAGAAGCTGAAAGTGTCAAATGGCTGATAATATTGGCAGATCGGCTGAGATGGTTCAGGAACAGGAAGAATAGAGTAGAATAGCCGTTTTCACCGTTCCCGCATCCTTTGAATAACTCATCCGACTCAACTATCTATCTGATTATGTTGTACATAGTCTTTGGGGGAATAAAAGCTCTACTATGGATCTTACCATTATTGGATATGTTATTTGTGAGAAACTACAGCTTTGTCTTCACGGTTTTGTATGTTATTCCAGCAGAATATGTCATTTGGGATTGTTGCCCAGACATTGAAGTTGCCGTCTATAACCTCTAGACCGACCACAAAATTGTCTAACATTACCTGGTTTTCGCTAGTCATTCAACTGGCTCGTCCAAAACAGCTGTAGAAGTTGATGAAATTTATTTTTGTACCTACACCTGTTTATTGAGATCATAGAAGGCTCGTCTTCCGCATATCCATGTTGCAAACATTTTTATTTTATCACAGATCCAAATGTTTCTGGCCGCGTTCAGAATGTTAGGCACTAATATTTTAGTCAAAATCTAACTTATTGAACGGTAAATGACTGCAAATGCAGTTGACATTTCAGTTGTCATAATTTAAGATTTGTTTGCGAATTGCTTTTGCTTGTGAAATTCACTGGGAATAAATTGTATCGTTACAAAATAAATAAAATATATTAAAGAAAAATGCAGACATGTGCTACGAAAGTGAACTATTTACATTATAGGTGGAGCTTCTTATCCAAACTGGAGACCGAAAAATGATATCCCTTATTTTGCATTTGCTGCCGAATCTGCAGGAACACCGACCGTCTTTTCATCTTCGGTAACAAATAAAACTACCGCAGAGAAACTGTAAAGCAGAACTTTTTGCTAAACATCTTCCAGCCAAATCAGCTGATTTTTGACATTCCTTCTACTGAGGGAAATTTAAGGGAGAATTTTTTGACTAAAAATCCAGTCCACTACCTCATGAAAAGTCAACTTGTTTTCTAGTCAATTTTCAGCCTCTCGACCAATCAGAGTCGGTTGACTTGTTAAGAGTTTTCTTTAGCTCGCTGATTAAGATGATGGTCGCCCCTACATCTTAAGCTGTTTGTTCAAGGATGTTTTGAGCTGTGATTTAGTATGATCTGACCTTCATGTTTTTTTTTTGTTAGTAAATGCCTTCCTAAGGATTATCCTCGCGAAAACAAAACTGGAAAATGGTGATTCTTTCTATAAAACATGCTTGACGGCTTTTTATCGCAGTCCTTTGTAATATTTCCTTTGATTATCCACTCGCGCTGAAGGGGTTATGAATATCCTTATGATGTTATTCCCACAGCGCGAGCGAGGTGCAATGGTTTGGAACACAGGTAGTATTAGTTTTCATTGGTGTCCGTGGGTTGTGTCCAGACTAAATTGACTTCACGAAAGTCCTCTATGAACTCTTCAAGCCATAATACTCTTCTGTTCGACATCTATTACATACTTTCGAGCGGTCTTCTCCGTTTTTACAGATCTTGGCTAGAATTTTCTGAGCAGTGTGGACCTTCTTCACAGTTTTTTGAGGTGATAAAATGTCTGCTGGGTGGTACTTCGACTCCAAATTGGATTTTAATTGCTTCGCATATATTTTTTTCGGTGATAGGACAATTCGTCAAAAGTATTTTCGGCTTCATCAAGAGCTCCAAATGGTTCCAATGAAGTGGCGCGGTTCAGGGCATTGATCCATGTGGTACCACAAAGGGCCTTCTTGGCCTACGTGTGTCTGTGCTTCGAACAGACGGCCACGCCACCTACCTATCTACCTAGAACAATGCCCTTTCCTGATGTTTCGCGTCTGATACTTTTTTAAGCAGTTAACGCATTAAAAGATCTCCTTTTTGGGCCTTTCTGTCCCTGGATAACTATTTCTAGTATGGGATCCGCCTTTAAGATATCTAGTTCTTTCGCATAGGATACATCTTTCAGGTTAAGACTTCGATAGCGTCAGGCTTAGCTGCTTCTTGGCGGAATTCTGGTCGCTGGCCTTCTTTTCGTTGCCTTTAGACCATTCACCTTATCCTGCCTCTTGCCTGCAGGGTGTCAACGCCAGATTTGCATCCGTCTTCTTAGTTTTCCTACCGTTTTTGCTGTCTTTTCCCAGGTCTCACGGTACAATGAAGGCTTAGGACAAACGATGCACTTTAAATTTATCTCTTACGTGACATAGTTGTTAAGGATCTAGATCTTACGAATAGCAAGATAAGGCATTTTGATATGTCTATGGACGGAAGGGAAGAGGTCAGGGTGACCGAAAGGTACCAATGAACTGATATCGGGGATGGGCGGTTTCCGGGTAAAGTGGACAGATATCTTTTCGAAAGATCTAGATCTGGCTTGGTTTTCCAGTCCGGGGACAACAACCTCAGTATTCTAACCCAGCGTCTTCACAGGCAATATTTGTGGCAATTTATTGCAGTTTTCATTACCAACGTCCAAGTTTTTGCTAAGCCGATATGTCGGCACAGCTTTATACGTTCGACTATTTCCTTGAGGGTCAGATGTGAAGTAGAAACATCTTAATCGCATTGGACGACATAACAGTGATTAGGCGCATGGAGCCAGCGGATATCAATACATCTGTGTGTGACTGTGACCTGAGTTTGACTTGGATAAGAGAAAACGCAGATATCGACTGAAAAGAAAAGGTGAAGAGCCTAGTGAAGCAGAGGTCAACCTCCAAGTTTCTGATCGACAAGTGGGCCAGGAAATGAAATCGGTGAACAATTTTAAATAGGAAGTATCATTGTCCATTGGACATGGAAACTCTAGATTCTTTCTAGAAGAGGATGCCTATAGCTTGTGTCCAGAAGACCAGGCGACAGCTGCTCATTTTTTTTATAATCCACGCGAGCGAGGTACAGTGGTTTGAAACTCAGGTTTTCGTTAAGTTTCATTGGCGTCCAAGGGTGGTATCCAGGCTAACTGGGGACTTTTGTGGTATTTGTCATTGCTACAAGTCACAGGAATTTTTTCGAATCACATGATGTCATAATCAGTGTCAGCTCAATCAACTCATCAAGTCAAAACACTCTACTGCCAATGTTATGCCTTCGCAGAGTAAAGCCCCCATCAGCTTTCACAGTTGATCGATTTTTATTTATTTAAGAAATAAATGTTTTTTTTCCGACATCAGGAGTTGAACCCAGACTTTCAGCGTGACAAGCGATGGTGCTAACCACAGCACCATGGCCACCCCCACGGCAACAAAGAACGGTGCAGAAATCCGGAGGGGACCTCTGATGTGACGACTCGTGTAAGAGAGAGAGAGAGGGGAAAGGGGAGGAATCCCCTTTAGAGGCCGAAAAGGTTCTCGAATTGGAAGTGAAGGAAGAACAGGAAGATTTAAGTGAGAAAAGAGCAGTATCTACCTACTTGATATCTTTATCTCTGTCAAAGACATGTGGTTATTTTCCAAACTCTCTGGTACTGTGAAAATATCGACCTAAATCCACCTAAATCTTTGGGATCTTAAATTTTGACGAAGCGCTAATTAGCGGGTATAGCTTCCAATGCTATAGAACCAGCAGTCAAAGACCTTATGCACTGTCGGTTTAATCAAGTTTACAGAGCACGTTTTGTTTAAAATTTCTACTGCTGCACTAATCCCCTTTTATATTCTTCTTTACCTCGTTAGGGGAACATACGTTCCACAACGCTACCGCCTTCCATTGTCTTGTATCATGCGTGGCTTCTTTGTGGCCAATGAACTAAAATAGAAAAAAACCCTTTATCTCCAGCGACGATTACTCAGCGTATCCTTCCCTGTACTCCACTTAAGATGTCTTCGCCCTACTTTCTGCATACAAATAAACTCCACATCTAATAAGCCACTTCCACCAAACTGTATGTATTGCAGTTTGTACATCCCAATTATATAAGAAATATTCGTCTTCCTTTCATTGTTGGGAAAGGTCATTCGACCTCTTTCCTTCGTTTGGTTGTTCTTTTATTTTTTTCTCGCTGACTGGCAATCTTTAGAAATCTATTATCTTCATCGCCTCACATCCTCCATTGGCCTAGTTACGAGCGTCATTTCCTGTTCTTCTTTTTCCATTATTTCATGGATTTTTCTTTTACACTTTCGAGAGCAGTTTTTCCAATTTTTCACACACGAAAAAAAAGAGGTCAACCTTGAGATAAATGTAAATGGCTTGAAGAGAGAAAAACTATTTAAATAAATAAATGTCCATTGACATGTGCCATCGCAGTCTCATGTTGAAATTTACTTTTTTTTTTCTTTTTTTTTATTTAAAATAAGAAAAAGTCGTTTCGTTTCGAATGGCGTCTGTGGAAATTCCAAAAAGATTAACGAAAAGGAAATGTTTGGAGGGTGACAGTGTTGGAGAACAGAACCATTTTATTGTTAATAAAATAAATTTTATTTTAAAGTTAAAGCCACTTGAACCGAAAACTACAACTGATGATAACTATCACAGGCAGGTCCATTTTTTTTTTGCAAGAACTTGTACTCCATGGAAGACTAGTAAACTTTTTAGTTGTACAGGTATCTTTTTGACAAAGTAGCTGAAGAAGCTGTACAGCTCGCATAGTTCATGATTACATTTTTTTCCTCAACACAGATAGGATTACAGAAAATTCACTTACGCTGTCATCCGATTTTGACAAAGTCGTTGTTTCTGCACTATACAGCAGGGCTGGGAGGTTAAAGAGTCTTGTAAACAGCGATTAGCGAGTGCTATTCTACCTTGTATCTCGGATGTCATTGAAAGAATTGATAGCAAGTAGACGAATTCCCTGAATAGCAAAGCCTTGCCTCGAAGGACTAAAGTGGCTATTTAAAAGGCCCTAATCATCCCAGTTCTGCTCTACGGCGCAGAGGCTTGTACCTTGTCAAATGGATGAGGTCAGTCTTGGTTGTTTTGGAAGGAAGATTCTTTGGGTGATTTTCGATCCCGTCTGCATAGACTGAGTTGAGGAGGTACAACGACGAACTGCACGGTCTCTACAGCGACTTAACCAGAAGAGTTAAAGTCCAACTGCTTATGTGGGTGGGTTATGTAGAGCGAATGGACACCAATGTTCCGGCCCGGAAAATCTTCGAATCCATACCCGAGGGTCGGCGCAGTAAAGGAAGACCGCGACTCAGGTGGCATGCGCAAGTAGAAGGGAACCTCAACCAACTTGGCGCGCGAAATTGGATGCAGCTAGCTAAAGATCGAGCTAGCTGGAGCCGCTTGTTGGTTGAGGCCCAGATTCACCCGGACTATAGCGCCACCTTGAGTATGTAAGTAACATGAATTCCCTCACTCACCTCAAAGTAGGTTGTGGCAGAGATGTCGCTGTTGTTTCTGTCTCTGTAGACAGTCTCGTTACAACAAGACCACCAATTCTGATTCAATGTTCGCGAAAGCACCCTTGATTGCTCCCTTCGTTCTACCGATGTTGACAATGTCTGATTTGGGAAAAATAGTGCCTGATGTGTTGAACTGTTTGCTCCGATACCAGGCTGGTGAAACTGCATGACAGTGCGTGACTCTGTATAAATGGTTTAGTGGCATTGAAGGTTTCTCCCTAGATCCCTCCCAACAAAAGTCACAAGCCAAAACTATCCATGCAGTTTCAAAGATTGAAGGAGGGAAACACAACGGGCCCGACAGAGGCCTAAGTGAAGAGCCTTCCGCTTACCCTCATATACCATACTATACCATACCAAACCATTGAAGGTCTCGATTCAGACTTTTCCGATCTTGACGGGCCAGCGAGCTTGGAATGAGTGTTGTAGGGAGGCGACATTTAGACATGATGCAAAGTAGCGCATCTCACATATGGTGGGTGCGTATCGATTTGGAATTCTTGAGTCTTCTCCAGGACTTGAGGTAAAGTGAAGATTTGGTCAATCGTCGATTTTCAGGCCTAAAACCTGACTGGTAATTCCCCACCTGTTCGTCGACTTAAGTTCGTTAAACGTTTGTTCGTGTTTTCAGTTTGTTAGCTCGACGCGGTTTGTTTAGGGGGCAAATATCAGATCAGATCCTTGTCGTCAACAGTTAAATTAGTCGTTCTATGCAACTAATCGTGGCCGACAAGTGACGCCAATGCACGGACTGAGTTGGATCTTTAAACGGTTTTTCGTGGGAGCTTTTTTGCTTAGTTCCCTGTTTCTTAATAAAATAATTCAGGTGACATGCTTGTTGGAGCCACATGAGTCCAATGCTCGTCGTTCGTTCATATCCATTGGCACTCGTCAGTTCAAATCCTCCTAAGTGAAAGTTGGTATTTCCAATTGTTAATCAACGCTGCTAACAAAAAAAAAATAGTTGGCGCGACCGATAGGGATGAGCCATGGCCTATCTTCTCGCAGCAATTCATGCTTTGCGTGTTACGTTTTTCCTACGAATGGAAGGGACCTACCCGACTCCGAAAGGGGAATTAAGAAGCTTTTTCTTGACAAATTATACTCCCGGAGGCTTGTCATTCCCCAACAAAAGGTGGCGTGGGGCTTGAACCCACGCCGCTCGCTCATCAGTCCGACGCACTAACCACTGAGTTTAATTGACGCCACAGGAAGGTTCTGATGCTTAGAATGCGGAAGCAGAATCGGCTCTAGACAGCTCATCCGCAGATTTATTGTTAAGAATTTCTTGTTGGCTAGGTACCCAACCAAGTTGGACCTTCTTGTGCCTGGCACGGTATTAAGAGGCATCGTAGCAGCACTTGACTGACTTAGATAGGTGCGAATGATGCTGGCGATGTTTGCATTGGTCAATTGGAGACCATGCGGCCAATCTAGGCGTTTCATACAGCCATTACTGCGGCAGCTGCGAAAAAGGAAATGAGAAGGAAATTCTCTGCCACTTCCTCTGAAAATGTCCGGCACTAGCAAGAGCCAGATTGTGTGCACTTAACCAACCAGTCTTCCACTGGTTGAGGTAATGACATCTCGGGTGAAGGGACACGTTTCCGTTTTCTAAATTCGATACACTGGATCTAGGCATTTCTGGATGTCTCACCCACCTTTAAAAACACACCTCATCAACCAATTCACACGTGGTGACAAAAGGGCACATCTTAGTGCTAATTGGGTTCCATGAACCGCCACCTCTACCTACCTACCCTGGCGATGCTTGACTAACTGAAAGGATATGCATTCTAGTGCCGTACCTTTGTCGAAGTTTATTTTAGCGCAGAAGTCTATAAAGACTTTTGGCCAATAGGTGATTCTTGTTGTAAAATGCGATTTTCATGATCCTGAAAGGGATCCTGCATTCCCGTTTGGGTCTACATTGGTCTAAGTGTAATGAGGGGAGAATTTCTTCCAATGTCAACTAATCTAATCTACCCCATGCGGTAGTAATCGAAATGTGAAGTACTTCTGTGATGGATCTGTACATCGCCTAGGCAGTTTATGCCACGAGCCTAGAAAATGAATTTGAATTATGAGCTCCTTTTCACATCTTTTCATCAAATTGGAGGATGGGGATGTTAGTCGCCGCCTCACTCGGATCTTTAAGGATCCATTGTTTTCCCCGTTGTGGGACCTACATTCATGTACCTGATAGGAAAAGATTGATCGTGATTAGCTCCCCTAAGCCACACTGAATTCAGTATACGTTTTAGGATAGCCTTCGGTGGCATAGTTGAGAGTTGGCTTGGGTCATTAAAGAAGTAAGCACCAAGGGTCTTCTTTCTGGATTTGCTGAGGCTTGAGAAAGTGCGTCGTGTTCTTCTCTGCGCCTCTTCAGAGGTCAGTTGTGCTTAGATGGGCCACCAGTAGGTTGTGGCTTCTGATGATTCTGATCACTAGAGCTAAATGCGATCCGTTTAGCGTAAGTATCTTCCTTGATATGCTCATCGGCAAGCCTCCAGAAGTCCACGCGTAACTCTTCCATTATAACGTCTATAGAGGTCAGAACCGCGTGATCGATCGTTATTTGTTTCAGTTCCGATTCTTTTTTTTTGCCAGTTCATCGGCGTTTTCATTGCATTTGATGCCTCGGTGCCCCGGGACCCAAAGAGTGATACATTAAGTCTTGAGCCTAGGATCTTAAGCTGGCTTCGACAACTCTTTACTACAAGTTGTTTGAGTATTGTGGATGAAACGGCTTTGATGGCGGCCTGGCTATTGATGAATATCTCAACATTTCTTCTCTAAGTTACCGATGATAGTTCTCTTGCGGCCTTGGTTATCGCTAGAACTTCAGCTTGGAATACTCTGGCAACACCCTTTGGAAGTTTTATCGACCGGGCAATTGCGAGTTCTTCCGGAGTCGATCCCTTCATCCATTTTTGAGTCGTCGGTGAAAATGGATGTATTGCCGGGTTTAATGACACTTCCTTCGTCCTACCTTTCCAAAGAGAGTTTGGAAATTGAGTTCGAAGTCAAGGTATGGAGTCGATGTTAGGCTTCACTGTCACTAAAAACAGCTGTTTTGTTGGAGTGTTTGTGTTAAATGTAGACTGTGTGGATTGTCAGGAAAACTTGGAACCGATTTTTTTCTTAAGAAATCGCCCAATTTTCGTTGCTCATCCTCACAGGTCATCGTTCTACAAAGTGTTTCATACATTTTCTTATATTAGGAATTCGAGTCAAACCCTGTCAAGAAGACACGTCATTTTATTTGTATTACAGATTTTATTTGTCGTTAAATAAACCAAGTATTGACAGACAGAGAGTCAACAAACAAATATAGAATTTCTATTATGAGTACCCCTACTCATGTGATTAACACCACCCCCAGAATAGTCGTTGAAAGGCATGCGGTCATCGCTTCGTCTGAATTTTTTTATACTCGTAATCACAATTGTAAAGCAGAGAAATGCATAAAAGAAAAATAACAAGCAGAAAACAATTTCGAAACAGCTCAGGCGGGCATTTCTAAAAAGTTTCAATAACACAACTTCGTTTGAAAAACGATATCGCTGGCAGAGTCCAGCGCTCCGTTGCCTTTCGAAACGAAAACTTCTCGTGTCAGAACAAAGCCTCGTTTACAGTATTCACTCAGCTGACATCTGTTTTGTTGTTCCCAGTACCGTCCATTGTAATTTTTTTTCGAAAAAATGTTTATAACTTTCCCAGCCGGCTCAAACTTTCTCAAGCTGCACTGCTGATCAAACTGTAATGCATTGTGTCTGCTTTTTTGATGACAAACTTTTGGATTTAAGCCAAACGTCAAACATAATCTATCGTGAAATCGATACGTATCAATAACTTTAATTGTTGTTGGTGCAACGAAACTAAAAAAAAAAAAACAAAAACACGTAGAAAAGCGAAAAGGAAAACAAGCACCAACAGCAACAAAAAAAAAAACGCTTTTTTGTGGCCCGTATCTAGGGCAACTTTTACTGCCGCGCACATTATACGGTTCCTCGTCAAAAGTACTGGAAAAGCGATTAAGCAAGACATTAATTTCGGAAATGAAATTCTAAAGCCAGAGCGAGCTGCTACTCATCCAGCCAACAACAGCCCCTCGGTGAACGGGTGTGGGCTTATTTTGTACGCAAAACGAACGTGCGCGCTGATCTTTCATATTCTTGCTTTACAGCGACATTAGCGAAGAATAGCGAGCTGTAGCAAATCGGCTAGAAACACGAGGGAAATTCTGAGTTCTTTTCTCTACGAAAATAGAAATCTTTCATTGCGCGGAGAACCCAAAATAGCCACCACCACACCAAGAAGAATTTTTGACGTTTAATTTTTTGCTTTGTTGTTGTTTTATACGTCGTTTTTCTTTTTGGGTTGCGCGTTGTTTTTTTTTTTTTTTTTGATTTTTTGAATAATTCGCGGGGTTGAACACACGAGTGATTGTTAATTAAAGACGCGTTTGTTTTGTGGGGGATGGATTGATTGTTGTTTTCAGCATTTGGAAGGGGGTGGGAGAGGCAGGAAGGTGCGCGTGCGAGCTTTCAATTTAATTGATTTGTTTAAATTGATTTGGTCTGTCTGCACAAATGCAGTAGAGGAGGAAAGTATTCAATCGGTCACATGAAGCGCCACAGCGTTTGACTGTATGTACGTAGATGTTACCCTTATACTATTCAGATATTCAAACGTAACAAGGAGGTAGGATTTTACATAGGCTAGGGCTTTTCCGTAACCCTGAAGTTATGTACCGAACTTCGCCAGAGTTTGTAGGTGGATGTTTGCGAAACACTGACTGGCAGCCAAGCAGCCGTCAAGGTCCTTGGTCCGACAGGTACTTTCTCGAAACCTAAGAAACAGTAGGCGTGTTTTTTTGAAACCTAGCTAGCCAGTCGTTCATTTAGAGATTATACGATTCCCAACCAGCCAAATCCAGTCGATTTTTTAAAACGTCAAGTTGGTGCGTGTGATTTCGTTCCTATGACATCGGCTGTCAAACTGTCAAAGTATTCGGCATTAAACCAAATAGTTTTTTTGAATTTTTTGTGAAAACCATAATTTAGAGTAATTCAATGGATAATTTACAAAAAGAGGTATGAAATCATAACATCTTCCATCTGCGTACTCAGACGCCGGTCAAATGTCAAGAGAACAGAACAATTTGGCAGTGATACCAACGCTATAAATGAAAAACATCGCTTTCGGCGCCCCCTAGCCATGGGATATCGTAAAATTCCTAGCCAGTTCCTTTTGACTGGGGATAAA
The DNA here is from genome assembly GCA_917880715.2 of Matsumyia berberina. Taxonomy (NCBI): domain Eukaryota; kingdom Metazoa; phylum Arthropoda; class Insecta; order Diptera; family Syrphidae; genus Matsumyia; species Matsumyia berberina. Next base: position 12,271,299 of record OU862870.1, read on the forward strand.
ATCAAGAGTTGTAGCCAGCTGGTTGTTGTATTTCTTTTACGTATAAAATTTGACTTTGCTAGCTGGCTGGCTAGGTTTCAAAAAAACACGCCTAGTATCGAAACAAGCTTGCAACGTTAGGAAGTCGTTTCACAGTCTTCTTGCTCTGAGTCCTAAATTATAAGGGCATAGATGACAAACTGCTGTCCATCGACCATTTTTCGTCGTCGTCGAGGAATGACAAATCTCCGGGAGTATAATTTTTCGTGAAAAAGTTTCCCAATTCGCCGTTCGAAGTCGGCAATAAATTGTAAGTCACTTCCATTAGTGCAAAAAATAGCTCATCCCGAACCGTCGCGACAGCTATTTTTTCCTGGTGATGATCGGCTGTCACCGTTCTTGTGGAGAGTATCTATGCTCCACTCAGAGCTGTAAAGAGAGGTATCGTTTTCCTATCAAAATCTAAGGGAAGGTAGAGCGGGTAGACAGCTGCGTTATCTTCGGCACACGAACTTAAATCCACGGGCCAGAAGTTGTGGTAATAAACGGGCGAAATCTAGTGCTTGAGTGAAGTCTCCAGAGACGACCATTTAAACCAACCTACAAGCTGGGAAACCTTACGAAAAACGTAGGTTAGGTGGTTGCTCCAGTTCCGACAGGGACACACTTAGACCAGTTTGGCCGATTGTGATTCCACGGTGAAGAGCTCGCTTACCGGCACCAGGAACCAGAGTACCTTACACAACCAAAGACGTAAATCATTACAAAATGCAGTCGTGCGGCGTAGGATGTTATGGGTAGGGGGTGTGTATGCACCCGCGATCCCGTGTCAGTCCGTTCTCGACTGTTGGATCCAATAATAGAAGTTCAGTTTCTATTAGCTGATATACACACAAATGTGCTGTATTTGTTGAATCATTTGTGGACCGGTCTCCTCGGTGTTGCTGCAGCTGCCATCCACCTGAACATCCAGTTTCCTGAGCTGTTCTTTGACCCTAATATGGCCGCTAAGGAAGAATGCGTAGCTGATTTTTATTGATGCTAAAGCAGGCCTTGTATAGGAAGTTCCTGAAAATTGCTTTCACCTCTTGAGTGCGGTCTGAGCACACGGAATGGTTTCCTTCCTTACTAGAACATCGAGTACCTCATTTTCCTTTTCCTCGACAATATCTGGCCCATGACCAGTAGGCGAAGACCTTGTTGTTCTAGATAGGTCTGTTTTTCTTCTTTAGATACCAGTTCGTGCCTGATTTAATACGAGTCTAATGCCTTGACAAAAGTCAAACCATCAAATAGTATCGTTATGTTCGGCTAATTCTTCCATTCCAGGTACGAGGTGATGCGTACACTTTTTTCCCGGTATCAAACTCGTTCGATATTGTCTTATTAAGGGGAGAATCAAAAAGTTTTCTACAACAGAAGCCAGAACTTAAAATTGTGACATTCACGCGAAATCGAGAATCCGAAATGGTTTTACACGACAAACGTTTTTGGAAGCCGTGTCTCTTATAATACAACAAACACATGAACTAAAGTAGTACAACAGTCTACACAAGAGGTACTCCACGGTCTCAACTGAGTCTTAGGTGAAGAGCTAAAATATGCTCACTGGAAAGGCCTTTGGTTCAAGTATGGATGACACATCAACCTCAACAAACAGATGTATGGACTGGGTCTCGCTGACCCAGAGACATGTACGAACTGCGAGGAAGAAGGAGATCTCGTTCACTTCTTGTGCCACTGCCCAGCCCTAGCGAAAAAGCGATAGAAGATGTGGATACCGAACCTGAAGCTTTTCAAGGACAAAGGCATCGGCATCGCTAGACCACACGTACACTAGCTTCAACTTCATAATTGGTTCCACCTTCTTCCCTCCCAACATACGTACGTCCCAAACCATACCTACCCCTACAGTTCCAACGATTAAAAGAGGGGACACAATGGGCCTGAGTCCTTCCGCTCGCTCTCATATACCATACCGTACTATACTATAGGTGAAGAGCTACAGTTCCAACCATCCCCAGGAACAAAGATAATTGATGTGGAAAAATGTAGCCTTTAGAACCCCAGCTCAAACGAACCTCAAGTTGATTCACACTGTGGACGGACGAAGTAGGTAAGAGTGTGGCTATATGATCTTGTACCTGGGGCCGTATTACCGCAATCGATAACAAGTGAGTGAATGGAACTCGTGATCGAATGACCGATTAAGTTCATAGGGAGCGGTAATGCCAAATCCTCACATTTCGATGACAAGATGGTTAGGTTAGGTTAGGTTAATGGGTGCCTTGTGACATTGTCACTGCTCACTTAGACCAGCAAAGGGTACATTGTGCCCATCTTCCAATTTGACTCCGGGAACCTGTAAAGAGAAAAGGGGTTGAAACCGCTGATTTAAAACCACCAAGATAAAGAAATGAATCTCAGGAGGTCCCCCAGGTCGATGTCACCCAAGTCTTCCAGTGCCGTGAAGAAGTAACTACCAAGAGTCCTCATTCTTCTACTGGCGACGGAAGGACATTCACACAGCACGTGTCGGACAGATTCGATCTCCTCCTCATCCCTGCAGCTTCTGCAATAGTCGTTGTGATGTATACCGAGGCGTTCCGCATGAATACCAATTGCACAGTGCCCCGTAATGATGCCAGAGACTATCCTCGCCTCACGACGACTTAGTTTGACCAGAGACAGAGATCTCTTCTTATTATTACTTGTCCATAAGTTCCTAGCCGTTGCACATGTATCTAGCTGGATCCACCGTGCATTGGCTCGACTTATGGCCTCGTCATCAATATACCTTTTTAACAAGCTTATTGGAATTCTGGCAAAGGGGAGAGCCTGTGAGGCATGCACCGCTGCCCCCCTTCATGCCAATTCATCAGCTCTTTCATTACCTGGGATAGCCATATGCCCTGGTACCCAACATAGGGTCACCGTACTGGCTCTCGATATCTCATCTAAATGCTCTTTACAGATTTTTACAAGCCTAGACCTAGTTATCGCGGACTCCAGAGCCTTAACGGCTGCCTGGCTGTCGATATAGATTGTGACTGTCCTCGCGGTGATGCCCTATCTCGGACAGTTTCGAGGTCTCGATGATGGCTGTGATTTCGGCTTGTAAGACACTGCAGTCGTCGTTTATCGATGACAAGATACTTGTTTACGAGTGTGGTAATTCGGTCCCTGTTCTTACTTCGATCATCTCTTTGAATCTCTTAGTTTGGCAGGAAACTTCTAGTGTGTCAGGCAACTGGAAGACGGTTATCACTCGAAGAAGACAAGAAGGAACACAAGAAAGGGAAAAATATGTCCTAACAGAGAAGAAGGACCACAATTTTGTAGAAAGGCAGAGAAGTTAGTTAATGTGACCAAATCGAAGTCTGAAGCGAGGAGGATTGCTAAAATATTCTTAGAGACATACATGGTTGGTTGCCCATCTTTTGTCTATTTTAGAAGTCTTTTAGACAGTCCTCCTCATAACTTTGGCAATAAACATGCCTGAATCGCTGATCACCACCCGTACGGTTTCCGGTGGACGCACATGGATGGCTCGCTTCTCATTACATATGTATAACTTTTTTAATATCGCCTCGTGTGAATTTTTGGCAGAGAGGATTTATCAGTTCAAAGCAAAAAAAGAAAAAAAAAACTCAGGTTCCAATATTTTACGATTCTTAATCATGAGGTGATAGACATCCGTTCTATTTTGGTCCCTAGACACCTTATTCTGAGTAGGCAGACCTTCTATGCTGACTAAGAATCTAATTTCAAGTCCGGCCACCTTAATATTTCTTTCAAAGTCCGTGGTCATCACTTGACGCAAATCCATTGCAATCCGGTGGGCGACCATATGCGCGTTAAAAATCACGCGTCATCGACCCAGTTCGTCGTCTTCCCACTTTTGAAATGTTTTGCACAACACATAAAACCATATCCCGATGGTTTCACGTCATCAAATATTCACTTCCAAATTCTAGACACGAACAAATAATAACTCAGTGTCAACAGAATTTTCAAAAAAATTCACCTCGCACAGTCATAAACGATGAAAAAGATCTGACGAAACTAATCCACGCTCGTATTCTTCTTGCCTAACTCGCATGGCGCTACGATGATAAATTTCATTTTTTTTATCTTCATCCCCAAAATTAAGTAGGGGGCGGAGTACTTTTCTTCGCCCCGACACCACCCACAGCACAGTCACAAAATGTAAAAATATAAATATTCTCAGCGAAATTATTTGAATAACATTTTGTAAACATAAAAAAAAAAAAAAAAATGTTTTTGAACATTTCATTCACCGCCCAGCAAAGCCCCACTTGCCAACAGAGTCCAATTCGAACAACCATTCATCCACATTTTTTTTTTTTTTTTGCAATTTATCTATTCCGCTGATAAATCGAAACTCATTCAATCGGCAAAAAGGCAACTATACGACCGCAAACACGACGCGGTGGGACGAAGGGCTAAAGTTAGAAAACCGCTTACAACAAAGTCAGCATTTTAGAAAATAATATTCTTATCGAAAAAATGTTTGCATGCCTGCGGACGACGAGTGAAATCGTTCAGCCGCCCTTGTCCGATGGCGCTACATCGCTAGTAGGGGCGGTTCTCGGGCGAGGGACGCACACAGCATTTTGTGTGTTTGTTAAAAATAATCTATTAACTCATGCGGCGGCAGGCAGTAATCGCAAGGAGGAATTGTGTTGAAATTTAAATCGAAATAGAAAATAGCGAATTTTTGGGTGAAATAATGGCATTCCACTCGAGAAGATAGTTTCGGGCTGGCAAAGCAGGCGCTGCCATCATTTTGTGGGATGAATTCTTATTTTCTGAAACGGAAATCAGTGGATCTTGTTATAATTGACACAAATTTGTGGACAATAAAAGCTGACGTTAGTGGACACTTTAGGAGTGTTCTCGTTGACAGATTGTCATTGGTTTTCGGAATGGTCCAGATTAAAAGATGGAACTGTCAAAATTTGTAGGTTGTGGTGGGGTATCATTAGTTGGGCGTGTTCAAGAATCTGTTGAATCTGTAAAGTTTTCTAGTTTCGCCCTTTCTAATTAGCTTAACAGATTTTTGAGAGAGGAAGGTGTGTCCTTATCATTTTTGTCATTTTTGATGATCAACGGTTGATGGATCTACGGTAGGGAATGGTCAATTGATTGTCAGCACTCCTACACGTATGCGTCATCGTTTGAGATGCACGTGTTTTGTCTCTTACTCTTATTTGACAGTTTTGCGTTTTTGTAACCGAGCAGGCTGTATGCATTTATCACTGCAGAGTAACACACATCCTAGAACTCTCGTGATGTTGTCAGGAAGGAACATCTAGCTCCGATGAATCGGTCAGAACTGATAGGGATTTCAACAGAACTGATGAAATAATGGAGCAACAAATACCAAATTAAACAACAGCCAATGAAGTGGTATAGAGACAGAACCAAAACGGACTCAGAATAAAGTACTCGAAATCTTTGAGAATATTTTCCCTAGCTGAGCAGAGATTCACGCTGTCAAAATGTGCGTTCGACTCAAACTTGGCGGGATCTATCTCGGGAAAGATATCGCTTTGCTGTCTAACTAGCAAACGGCTATTAAGACACTGAACGAGATCAGACATAACCAAACAAAGTGGGCCAAACCAATAAAGTTATTTTCTGCTGAATATCAGGACATCTAGCAGTTGAGGAACACGAAGCTGCTGACGCATTAACGAAACGGTTCGGAACCCTCTTAGGGCCAGATCCATTCTGTGGATTAGGACGGCAAAAAATGCGAGAAGATCTAAAGAAAGAGGAATTGAACAAATCAACTAAAAATTGGCGTGAAATCTCCCATTTGAAACAGGCGAAGGAAGTTCTGGGTAAATACAACCAGAAGAGATGCAAAACTTGCCTAAGATCTTTACAAAAATCATATTTGTATATTTACGTTAGAAAACAGAGTATACAAATCTCATAAATTGTATGCTAAAGCTTTCACTCACAAAAGGTCATTGACAAACTCATAGCACTATTAGCTGAATCCGGTTTCAGAGTACAAGGATATGCGGGTAATGTCGTGTTGCAAATAAATTCATCGACAACATATCGTATATGATGCAGTGTTAACCTGACTTCAAATTGGTGCAGGCCGAAGGGTCTGACCATAATCCCGTGTAAAACAGTCCTTGTACAATTTTCCATGAAGGGAGAGCACGATCTTAAGCAAATCTCACTGGAAAACATCCCCATTAACCTATCTAGGGAAGCAATGTATCTCGGAGTAATCTTCTACAAAACGCTTAATTGGAATTTTCGGCGATTAGGCCAATGGTCATGTGGCAGCGCCTATACGGTAAAATATAGGGATTAAAACCCAAGATGATTTACTATAGAGTGCAATCATTTGTGTGGAATTTTGTGCAAACAGCTGATAAATTTGAGAATGTCAATTCAACGCATCTGTGAACAAATTCCAACGTAACGAAAGAACGTTAGCACCAACGCAATATTGTGTTTTAGGCATAATTCGACTGCATTGCCTGCACTCCGGGTACAATGAAAACGTGCCCGACGGCAGCCATCGGAGCAGTTCTTAGCCTCACAGCGCTGCATTTCATTGTGCAAAAAGAAACTATGCTGAGTGCTCTCCGAACTTCAAAGCCAGTGGCCTAACAGGCCATCTGAGGATCCTGGAACACATCCAAAATGATCCAAATTTCAAAATTACAGATAAAATGAAACAAAGTTCGAGGTGGTCATAGGTGACCGCCACGAATGGGAAAGTAAAGATCTTGTTACCTTGCCAAATTCGCTAATCTCTTACACAGATGGTATCAAACTGCAAAATGACAATACTGAAGCTGGGGTATGGTCCCAAATTTCAGCATTGAGTGGTACTGCTAGTTCTGAGTTATGGTACAGTGTTTGCATGCTGTTTATAAGCTTCTGCTTTCTCTCGTGCGCTCCAAATCGCCTGACGGTATCGAAAGCTTTTTACACAACTTTCTGGAGAATCCTGCCTCTTGCTGTATTGGATGTGGTTTTGTGTTATCCAGGCGATGACTTTGTATAAAAAGTTTTATTCTTGTAAAGGGTCTTTCATTAAGCGCTTCCTATCTTTAAATTTAAATAAAACAAAGTGTGTGTGAGATATCATCGAAATTGGGAAGGACGACCACGTAAACCGTAAAATGGGCGAAGCGCGCGGAACGTTGCCCGAACAGAACACCCATTTTGATAAAAAAAATTTATTATTTGCACGTGTTGTTGAACGCTATATCCGTCCATGGTAATTGGCACAACAGACTGAATAAATGACAGCCAATTTGACAGATGTAGCTTCAATAATATGGCCGCTATCAACTGTCAAAGTTCGGAAGTCCCTCTTCGAAGACCCAAACCTTTCGTGTGATGGTTGGTTGCGAGAATGAGACGACACATTAATTACGGCTGTAGATTTTCCTTATTTTTAGTCTAGTCCAACGTTTGTCCAATAACTAGCTTCAAACAGATTCGAAATATTTTACATTGGCCTAAATTTTAACAAATATTGTTTGTGTCGCAATACTTGCCACCTTCAGTGTTAATGATAATTTTCTTTTCGGATGATTTGGAAATCATTCCATTGGCAAAAATCATCGCTTGCTCCACATGAAGCACCATTATCGCCGTCACCACAAGCACCACCACCTTCGACTCCCAACTGCTACACCCTAGCACTCTAGCACTCAAATTGACGCCCCATATTACAAGTTGTTAATACGTACGTGTGTGTGTTGTTCCAAACTTTGTCTGTTTCACGAAGCCGAATCCGTTCGTAATGGCTTTCTGGATGAGTATAATTTTTTTTTTGTGCTTTGGTTAGAATAAATGCAACTCGATGGGATTGCCACCCTTTTTTCGTACCCTGTTCTCTTGTTGCCCCATTTTTGAATGTATTGCTGAGTTTTTCTTGTTTGGAGTTTTTCCCTAGGGGTTTTCGTAGTCAAGTTTCTTCTCTTTTCCACGTACGGCATGAGTATTTGGCCAGACGCAATTCCACTGCTGCGTTACAAATTCGTGGGGTTGTTTTTGTTTTTTTTTTTTATTGCATCGTTGAAAGCTTCACCGAACTGTGCATTCTACTGTAGTCTGCTGTGTATATTTTGTATACAAAAATTAAATAAATAAATTGAATGAATTCTGAGTTTCGAGTACAATTCAAAATGGGAATGGACGGGAGGTATTTTGTTTTTCAATTAATTTCTTCCAGAGATTGTGTGTTCACCGGGGATACATACTCGTACGTGAATAAACATTTAATTATACAAATTATAATTATGAAATTGGGTTGTCTTTATTCAGGGTTCGGTGTTGATGTTTCAAAGTGATGACGATGATTGTGGTCGTTGAGTGCCTTAATTCAGTGAATGATTTTAAATTAAAAGAATTTTCTCAGCTTTAAGAGGACACGTGCAAGCGACTAATTAGGGAAAACTTATAATGCAGACATCACTTGTATCTTGTATGCAATACCTGTGATGGGGTGTGCAAAACAAAAAAGGAATCAGAATGGCCTATTGGGAGGTCTAGACAGAGCAAAAATTCGCGTCCATCGGTGTAATTGGCGTCACACCATTTACGAGAGTGCTTTGAAAGAAGTTCGAGATTCAAAGTGGAGTCCCATAAGGTTGCATTCTTTTTAGAGATATATTTTTCATTGGGAACTGGAAACGTTCTTTGTCGACTTGTAATGGGGGACATGGCGGACTGTTAGGTAGATGTTGGGCTCTCAGCCACAGATGTCTGCAGATACTGCAACGACCTATGCGCCGCTGAGGACATCAGGGAATTGCCAGGACTCGCATGAAAGTTCTTGGCAACTATTCTTTTAGTAATCTAGAGGCGCTAGGCTATATCAGCTACAGGAACATGGTAAAACTTTGCAGGGAAATCAAGAGCTTTCAGGAAAAGGTTTAGGTTCTGCATTTTTGGTTTTGCAGGGATCGCGATGGGCCCACTATGGTACCTGGTGTTTTATGCAAGCGCTGGCTGTAAACCCTACTCTACCTAATCTAACCTAACTTAGGTAGATGTTATCTTAAACACATTTGATCTATACTCATAACATTTGCTCTTATAGTCATCGAACAGGGACCTCCAGAAAATTGACTTCTCTGTAAGGTAAACGAACGATACGTAGCGAGTATTGCCTCGACCAAGGTCGAATCGAACGAAATGTCAAAGTTTTGAGTGCTGCCAAATATCTAGCGAAGCGCTATAACTTATTTTTAAACACTAAGCTACGACTGTGGTCGCCGTGGGTCGGTGGTTAGTGCGTTGGACTGCTGACCGAGCGGCGTGGGTTCAAGCCCCAGCCAGGAAAACACCAAACATTTTTCGCGGCACCACCTCTCGTCGGGGAATGACAAGCCTCCGGGAGTATAATCTGTCATGAAAAAGCTTCTCACCTCGCCGTTCGGAGTCGGCAATTAATTGTAGGTCCCTTCCATTCGTGCAAACAATACAACACGCACAACATGAATGGTTGCGAGAAGCTAGGCCTTGGCTCATTCCGAGCTGTCGCGCCAGCTATTTATTTTTTTATTTTAAGCTACGACTATTCTGGTCCAACGCCGAGTTCTATCTTCAGCTATCTGAAAAAAGCTGTTAACGCATGTAAAGGCACCGTTATCAAACTGAAGGCCGCTGGATTGTCTGCAGAACTTTTTTAATCAACTAGGCATGATTTAGTAGGACACATTGTACATTGTATACCAACTCATCATTAAAATATTGTCGGACATGGGTTTACCCGTGCGTTGTTTGTCATAGGTTTTTGGTACCCTGTTGATTTTTTGTAAAGCTGCAGCAGTTTGATTTGATACATTTGATGGTAAACTGACAGTAGTTACTATCACTTGGTTAGTTAGGGTGGTTCTCCAAGAGAGAACTTAAACTTAAACTTAAACCAAAAAGAAAGCAGGTCCATTGTGAGACCACTGCGAAATATGAGCTTGATCCCGGCTTACTCCTAAAACTATAAAGTTTTTTTAACGTAGCTGTTTAGATCGACCGTGCTGGCAGAGTTCAGATTAACGAAATATTGGCCTAAGGGCAAGGCAACGCAATGGGCGGCAAGTGGTAGAGCGACAGAGAATGATGTTCAGAAATGACGCTTGTCGGTCAACGACTGCGTGGCCACAACCAAACGATTTCATATGTTTCAATTTTGCCGCTTGCGGCTCATTGCGTGGCAGCGGTCTAAAGTGGTTTTCCTGATGTCCTGTGAGGACGCTGGTTAGTTTTGAAAGTTGTCTTTTAAATCGTAATAAAACTTTTGATCTTTTCAGATCCATGACTGGCCAGATCGGCCTGGCATTGTTGTAATTATCGAGGTGTTGCCATCTACTTTTTGCTTTCGATAGAGCGTTGGTGTAAGTCAGGTGTTCAACATACGACATAGATGGTTTGAAATGGTCGAGCCTCATGCCATCTGTACATAGAGAGCCTAGTCCAGCTTATTCGTGAGCTGCGCAGTTCCCTTGAATGTCACAGTGACCAGGGATCCAACAGTGTTTGACGTTGTACTGGTTAGTGATCTCGTTTAGAAACACGCAGCAGTTCTTCACAGGCCTAGATTTTATTGTGTTGGGTACGAGGGGTCTGATTGCAGCCTGGCGGTCGATGTAGATCGCAATATCTGTGCGTGATATTGGGTTAGCTTTCACCCAAGCAGCGGCTTGATTGATAGCTGTGATTTCGGCTTGGAAGACGCTACATCAATTGGGGAGACTGAAGGAGAGGTAGATGTCCAGGTCTCCTGAAAAGACACCGGCACCAACCCCTTTAGTTGTCCGTAAAGGTAGAGATAGACTCACTAAAGAGGTATTTCGCGCTGACTCCAGGCGCTTCTATCGTACATTTTGTGCTTATAGCCTGTGTTGAAGTCATTTTCGGTGGGCAGCGTGTTTGTTGATTTAGAAAGGCAGGATTCTGGCATTTCTCACACCATGCATGAGGTTCTTCAAGTCTTAAGGGCGTGTTCGTGGCATGCTGCGAGCCAGGGCAGTAAGTGACTCATGGTTTGAAGCGCAGCTAAAGGAGAAGTTTTTAGCTCACCTGTGGTGCTGACGCAAGTCACACGTTGGACTTTCTCGAAAACTTTATGTGGTTGTGCGGTCGAAAACTTGTGTTTACAGCCCAGTGGTAGGACCTAGTAATGCCATCTCAGCGATAAAATCCTAATACAGTGTATTTTCTCATAAGCGGACACCGGCGGTTCCGAGAAAACTGTCCAGTTATGAGGGGTGTTCGCTTATAAGACGTGCCCGTAAGGAGAAAGTACACTGTATTCAATTTACTCTATAAAATGCAACCATAAATTGTCCAAACTTCTTTACAATGCTTAACTTTAAAACTGTTGAAGATGATTTGCTACGCTGCATAGCACATAGCTCTACAAAGATTTAATCCGAGTTTAACTTGGAATTTTAATATCTAAATCTCACGCGTCGTATGCATCGCTTACTTTGATTTAACTAAGGCACAAAAGGCCTAAGCCTACATAAACATAACCATAGCCATCGTTAGGCATCCCCAACGTTTTCTTTATGCTTCAGTTGCTCGCATGCCTTAATAAATATTTATAAACAACGGTCATCATGTGCAGTCTAATTATTGCTAATCAGCAATTTTCGCGTGAATGTGCAAATTCCACTAAACATGCCTGTAATTGGATTACTCGTGTAGGAGCCGCCGTCTACACGAACAGCCGCCAGTGTACTAATAACAAATTTAAATGGATCTTCCTTCCTTTCGGTGCAAATCACAGCGCGATTACCTAATACTCATAAAAGTTATTTTTGCCAATAAAAACATTAATCCGGGGCGAAACGGTTCTCTCGAACGGCCACCATGTTACGGCCAGCCAGAGATTTATCGCTCCGATTCGATGGAAATTAAATTCATGTAAAAAGTTCTATAAATATCTCCATGTCAATAAACAGACGAGCGCAAATTTCACATAATCCGCGCGCCAACGCCGCTCTGCCGCCGTGCCGCGGCCTTCCCCGATAATTCGGCTGCAAAAGCGAGTACAGCGCCTATTGGGGCCGCTGCGAAGGATCGCCAACAGTAGCAGAGTGGCAGATATGTACGTTTGTATCTTTTCTGCCTGTCTGAACTGGGGAGCTATTAGCAGATCAACGATCGATTTGTATGCGATGTGTACGCGGTGGCGAGTGGTGTACTACACCTCATTCCGCACAAGTTACGACGACCGCCCGAGTGAGCGCTCCTCGTCCTCGGCGGTACGCTATGTGCAACATATCTGAACTGCTGATGACGTCGCGTCCTCCCATCACTTTCTTTCTACACCGATGGCTGCCCATAGTGTTCCGCTTTCTATTTTTAGATTTTTTTATTTTCTTCTTTCATATTTTTCATTTAAGCCGTTTTGTGTAATACGGTTCTATACGGTTCTATACAGTGTGTGCCTCCCAATGTAATGAGTTCGGTCTAAAAGAGAACTATGATGAAATAGCGATTTCAATTCTGTGCCTATGTAGATGCGCGCGGCCATGTGCAAAATTTTGGTTTTCGCTTTAATTGTTGTTCCTTAGTTGTGTGCCATGAGCGAGCATAACTGTTTGAATTGAATGGGTTTCTATGGGGATCTCAGGATGGGGCTGTCTTAATTGGACTGTTCGATGAGTTGAAAAGATAGTTTTGTGGTCAGAGGTATTAAGACGGTTTTTTCATTGACAAAAGATACAGGGTGTCTGACTCAGTTGTTGAATGAATCTTTTGAAGCGCACGTGTAATTCATTGAATTTGAGGGACTCTTCACTGATTGAAATAAACTTCCTCCTATGCAATTATATGACCATCTTTCATTTCCATCGATTTCAAAATTGGAGACTTGGATTCGAAGAATCGACTCGATACAATAAAAGCATGGGGTTTGTTTGGGTCACATTCACATCTGGGAAGAGAGCTCGCGGTCTTTTCACACATATTCACTTTCCGCACACAAGGCCAAATAACCAATGAGCGATATTTCATTCGAAGAAGCCTTGTATTGGCTTTAGGTTAGGTCTGCTCCTGCTTGCAGGATTGACAGCGGCTCACCAAGACCATAATCTTGGGAACCTGAAATTTTACAACCGCTAGTTAAACTAGTCAGATAAATTAATGAATCTCGGGAATTTACTAAACTCAATTATTTGGAAGTCCTCTAGTCTTAAAAAGAAGCTATTGCCAAGGGCTCTGTTCCTTTTAAGGGCTAGTGTGGGATTTGATTTCTTCCTCGTCCCTACAACTTCTTCAGTAGTCATTTTATGGGAGACCTACTGAGCAGTGCCAAGTTACAATGCCAATGATGGTTCGAACTTCTCTGCGGCTGAATTTTACTAGACTGATAGACCTCTTCTTGTCGAAGGCAGGCAATAGCCAATTGATACCAGCGTTTGTTAGCTTTTCCGACGGACTTTATGCCTATTTCCCTGCATAATGTGCTGACGGGTGTGTTAACCGAGACAAGATGTGAATAGTCTATACTAGACCCATTTCTGGCCAGTATGTCCGCCTTTTCGTTACCTAAGACATAAATATGTCCCGACACTCAGCCAGAATTGGCTTTTCTTTCCAACTTATCGTCCAGCACTGTGCATCGGGTCACTAATCTGTGAAACATCAATTCTGTCTTTTGAGCGTTGAAAATGGTTGTTTTGCTGAATCAACTCATGCTGGGAAACTCATCGTTCTTTACCAGATTGTTGACAAATTTTACATTATCCTGTATTTGGTCTCCAGTCACAGTTTTTTTTTTTTCTACGTTGGTTAGTTTCTAGCTAGCAACCATCCGCTCATCCGTCCAAAGTTGGGTAGATCTGAGAGTGGCATCACACAGTTCTTCGATGTGATCAAAGAAGTCAGTCGTGAACCATCTCGATAGATGTATTGCAGTCACTACAACGATTGCTATGTCATCGACGAAGCCTCGGAATTCAAAGTCTGAGGGATGACATCATACATAAGGTACCGCAGTAGGGCACCCAAGCGGGAGCCTTGGGGAACACCGCCTGTAACGTTATACTGCTTCGTCGCCGTCGTTATTTGTGATGTACACCTCTTATGTTTCTACCCAGCACTAAAACTAGACGACCTCCTCTGTATAGTGACAGATAATCCTGCTTATACTAGCTCTAGATAGAGAGTCAACTCAACTCCAGGTATACCAGGACTCTCATACCCATTTTTTTATCCGTAGACATTCTCAGGTTAGTCCGGTATTCTCACCTGATCTAGGCCTTCTGGCCTGTCGTTCCAGGGCCTTATTCTACTTAGTATCTCCACCAGAGACAGATGGCAAAACTCTTTTTAAATTTGTATGCCCCATATGGCTAAAATTAACTTCTGTTTCTCTACATTGTTTGCTTTATAGGGGTTTGCACGTTCCGGAAGAGTCCGAAGCTCATATTCCCTAATCTCTTTCAGCTACCTTCCTTCTTTTTTCTTTATGACGCCTTTGCCAATGTTCAAGGTCAAGAGATAAGTCAGACATTTTAGATAATTTTCGCTTTTCATTTTAATGCGATACCACATCTAGTGGTGGAGATACCGTGTCACAGGTACAGCATTTCAAACACCCCGCGTAATCCAATATTCCGTTTCAACTTAAGTCATGTTAAACGTCAGCGTAAACCGCAAACTGTATGTCATAATCAATCACAAACGCAATTACCCTTAATACTCTTTTTTTTTTTTTTTATCAAATTTCCAAGAATATTAGGTGGCGTATACGTAACATTTTTCTCCATATTTGGATTTTGTTCTTCTTACTTCTTTTTGTTTGCTGACGCGAATTAGTTTATGGTCACAAAGTCGCTTCTACATTATGTGCGAATTTATTTGAATTAAATTCTTATGCATATTTACATACATATGGCGCAAATATCAACGACAATTTTCACTTGAAAAGAAATCAATGCAAAAAAAAAAAAAAATATTTCTACTCACGTCATTGACACGACATTCCGAGACCGAATTTTTCTTTTTTTTTTTTTTGATTGAGCCGTTTGCAGACTTGTGAGAGTGTATACAGTGAATTGTTGGGTAGAAAATTATAATTTCTATTTGCCAATGCTTGCGGCTGTCGCGTGTGCCGCCGGGGAAGAGATATTTATTCTATTGTGTCATGGTATTCATTGAGAAAGAAAGGAATTCGGAAATGCCGTGAATAATTTTTCAGTTTTGATCACATGCTGAGGATAGTTAAATTTGTATTTGCATGACGATGTTCTTTCTTAAGCCACAAAACTCATAAATGTCAAGTCTTTTATTGTTTGGTCTATTGCTTCTTACTTATTTAATTAGATGGCGCTACAGTCCGGGATGGATTTAGGCGTCTAGTACCAATCAGCTCGTTAGCGTTTGTGGTAGATTTTTTTTAAGCTCGTGGAAATTTAAGCTAGAACGATCAATATTACTTGATTGAGTCATGTTTCAAGTAACATTGATCGTGTGTACGGCGCTTAAGTTTGATAAAACGTCATCTTATTTGAATCGTTTTAAGAAATTAAAGGTTTAGTGAGTCAGTACCACTATTGGAGCACCAGCGGGCCTTTTTCACAGTCATTCGTCGACTTTTAAGTCGACAAATAGGTGATGGGTATCAATTGGATTGTAGAATGTTTTAATCAATGCGTCACTTTTGAAGTAAAGGGTCATCCATTTTGTGGTTCCGAAAGTAAATTTAAATAAAACACATTTCTGATTTAGATTTCCATCAAATTTTAATTTTAATATATTGTTTAGATCCTGCTATCATGAATGAAATATAATGTCATTCAAATGACTTCTTGCAGGACTCGATTCTGGCAAGGTAATTTTCGATTACTTTTCGACACATATCGGGCAATAACTCGATCATAACTTGACGAATATTTGTTTTCAACACTTTGACTAACGGCAGCTATATTTTCTGTAGACCGTGCATTTTGGTGATAGATAGGCGTTAAGAAATCTGTAGCAGAGCCAGTCTCTTCGAATTTTTTTTTAAAGTCTTGTCTATAGTACGCTCAGATGGACGTAATGCGCGAAACCTAGCTACTAAACAATCACTTTTTTTTTTTCACAATTTTAACAAGTTCTGCAATTGTTAAACGATGCATATTGTAAAATGGCAAACCTTAAACTAAACATATACAGTCTCGGGTGACAGTTCGGTTTGAAACAGAGATGTCAAATCCGGACCACGAATTGGACGACCCTGTATTTAACTATCTCGACGTTGATGACTCTATCACTTTCGTTAATATGGTCAGTAAAGCTATGGGACACTAATTTTTACGCAATCATTTCCTTCTCTCATAGGAATCGGTTGAACGTGTTTCGTTTTTCTGCAAGAGAGGAAAGCCTTTTGCGTGAACAAGGAAAATAGAGAACAGTTTACAAGGAACTGGTGATAGTTCTGGTGCACAATTTTTTGAGGACTGGTTGGTATTCCGCCTGGTTGGGTTGCTTTCTTAAGCTACGATCAGACGATTTGCAGATGTGCGCAAAATTGACTAAATACAAATTTGCAGAAATGTCATTTGCAGGCCGATCACACGATTTACGAAGTTTGTCACAAAGAGGACCTCCAGACCGAAGAGGACGATGAAAGCGAATTGCCGACGAAGCATCGAACACGTTCGAGAAATGCAAGAAGAAGAGCCCACATTGTATCAGAGCATTTGCGGAAAGGATACGAACCACTAAGGGCCTTTGATGAGTTTGTTTGGTGATTCTATCTTTGAAATGTCTTTTAGCATCGCATACTCACGAAACGAGGTCTGCAGGAAAGTGCCAAACAAAGTCACATTAAGAAGGATCGTAGAGCTGTATACTTCATTAGGAAAACAGGACAACAGTAGTAGTTGTAGTAGATTGGCAAAGGCTTTTCTTTGCGTTTGCATTTTGCAGTCGTTCGACGTTAAATTTTGGTATTTTGGTATTTGTACCTTAGTTACAACAACGACGTGGTTTGAGTCGATGTGGGCTGTCTGTACAATTGGGGCATCCAAAACACTAAAGGATGGCCTCCTCGCCGCTATGTTATCAATCAAGTTGAATGTTGATTGACTAGAAATCTTTACATAATATTATGTGCGTCAAATGGTTCTGTTTGTAGGACCTGGAAAACCTTCCTTTGGTGGTGTACATCTGAACGATGTTGGTTTACGTAGGGTGTGACCTCATCATGTTTACTCGGAGACCTGGAGATCCACCGTGAGTAGTCTTTTAATGTTGTGGGCATAGTAATTTGGTTTCCGGAACAACCTAAGGACCTATCCTATTGTTGGCTGTTTTGTGAACCAGTTAGTGCTCTTTATTAATCTGAGTAGGTCTGTTAACTGTAAGTCTGTGTTACCTTTGTTATACTTGCAAATAACCTTGATCCTAGTGCGCGTAGACTTCGTTCTTGCAGGATGGTGCAGTGACACAGTAGATGTTGGATTGATTCTACTTCTTCTTTATCTCCGCAACTGAAAAAAAGTAACAATCAGCTCCTTTGGCTCAGAATATTGATTGTATAGCTGGGGATCTACATAGCAGTTCAGTCCTTATTTGTCGGTTTTATTGGGAAATACTTCACGAAGATTTTTTTCCTGATTAAAAATAGCTTTTGCTTTGGACCCAGGGCATTCTTCTAAACCTTTTCTGTTCTCAAGTAGGCCCATCAATTATGAGGTCCTGAGAATAGGTCTTTTGATACACTGTCAACTACTGTTACTACCTTGCTAATCTTCTTAAAGACCGAGGTTGTTCAGCTTCAAAAGGCAGAGTAGTTTACTCCTCCTGAACTTGTGTGCGACGATATGTTGTTGCATCATTGCCTTCCCATGTTCTCTACGTTTTCTGCCTTTTTTTGACTCATTGTCCAACGGGTGTAGAACATTCAGGCATTGTGCCATGATTTAATGGAATATATCAACAACTGCCTTTAGAAACCGGAAGAAGACTAGTGTAAGCAATGTTCGACATAATAACATGAAGATGCATTCAGTTCTTCTCAAGTGGAAATAAATTACAAGTTCCTTTGACTCTGTCATTACCTTTCATTCACTGATTCTACGATCGAAATTCTCAGATTTATTCCGAAAGCCAATCCACTTGTTGTTCGGTCCAATGAAATTAAATGAAAACGCTTTTCAAATTGTGTTTACTTTGCGTATTCTAAATGGATTCAACCACGTAACTTTGTATTTTTCTACTCGAGTAATTGATGCTGATTCAGGAGGAGGTCACCATGAATAGAGAAAAAAATTACCAACAGCCATGCTTAATTAATTAATTGGCGGGCTTCCAGATTATTTTTGTGTGCCGAGAGCACTTTATTTTGCTCAATTACACGATTCTGTTTTGAAAATGGCGATAACACACGGCTAATAATTTATTACGAAAAAGAAAATTTCACGCTCATAAATTAGAATTATTACCACTCGGCATGTAAGGAGTATAAATGCCAGCGCACCAGTGTAGCCTTTTAACAAGTCTGCTGACCTTGCTCCACAAAAATATCAACCGCAACAAATTGATGGTACACATGCCACAATGACCGGAGGAAGGATGTTCCATTGCCATTTGCAGTCGTTTGGAGATCAAAGGGATTTTCGTTTTGTGGAATCCGACTGCAGTGCTATTTCTTATCAACGAGATTGAAAGTCCCCTTGTCCCAGATGGAGTTGGTTACATTTGAATGGCCCCGGGGTATTTCACCCTTGTTTACAAAGAAGCACTGCCAAGAGGAGACTATGAGCATCGACAATACGATTGCTGCAATGACTCAGTGGAACTGAGGGCTAAAAAGTGAATCTGTCTTTAGACATGCGAAAGGAGAGGGTAGTACTTAAGAATAACAAGAGAATAATCGTCTCTGTCGAGTGACGATAAACGCTGGGCAATGTTTGTTGTTTACACTGCGCCTCGCATGAGTCATTATTCGGAAGCTTTGGCTGCTACTCGTATTCCACTTCACTATCATCGTTGCTCCGCTGTATGGTTTCAAATTGCAACGAGATGAAGATACATGTGTGCGAGCAACGGCGGTGGTGGTGGACTCTCTGACATCGGCTTGTAATGGCAATACGAGGGTATAAACATTTTGTTGTAATCAGCGTTTTATTATTCACAGTCTCCGGCGAGAGTCTGCCGGGGTTAATGAGTATAAAATGTTGTTGGGCGCATTGTGTAAGTAGGATCTAAATATGGAGTACAATGCAAATTTATTGATTGTTGTTGATCTCGCGGCAGCTAGTTGAATGTTATCGCTGACCAAGAATAAAGAATAATCGATTGAATAGCCAGCCAAGTCTTTAAATAGATATTCTCATTGAATTGATTAAATGGTTCATCGGACAACAACAGTTGGTTCAATGGAAATAGGTTTCAATGTATTTTGAGATTCGTTGCTATTAATGTTACATTTGCGAGACGGACGACTTGAATGTATAATAACAGCTCAATTGAGTTGTCATCAATGAAATGAACAACTAAATCTGCCATTACCAGCTATATTGCACCGGCGCCAGATGGTCTTACTTTTGAGGAATTCTAGAAGGTTCGTCCTCTACTGTTTAAATATAAACAAAGTTCTAATTTCTCCATTCCAAAGAAGTTTATTTGGAGTGTTCCTATCTGCGAGTGCCTAATTGTAGGTTAATTACCATCAGCAGTTTCTTCACTATTTCTCTAGAACTAGTTCTTCAGATCTCGCTATCCCGCCGGCTTTGGCGCCTTTATTCTACTTCTAGAATCTATTATGTTGCTCACTCACTGCTCACTCGAAAAGGAAGAGAACAAAAGGAGAGGTAGTAACAAGCCGCCTGCGAAACCTTCCTTAATTAACCCCATCGTAGAAGCCAATGCAGGTCATACACTACGTGCGCAAAGCATCAATTTCTAATTCAACGTCTTGGTCATTTTTTGTGCTAGATGTTAGATGTTAGAAATCGGTGTGTGTGTGCGTGCACTGCGACCTGTTTAGATCTATTGTGCTCCCCCGTACTCATATTGGCCGATACGTCTCGACCTAGAGAACTTCTTCCAATCCAATCTGGGTTGGGTCCAACGATGGGAGATCCATTTCAAGGAAAGTGTACGCTCCTAGGTCTTCTCTTCTTTTGTGGATCAATGCTCCACAGTCCATAAGGAGGTGTGACGGAGTCTCCTCGGCATCGCTGCAGAATCTGCAGTTGCCATTTGCTTCTATTCCCATTTTCCTGAGATGCTCCCTTAGTCTGCAATGGCCCGTTAGGAAGCCCGTCAGAATTCGAAGCTGGTCTTTGCTGGTACCTAGGCAGGTCTTGCTCCTCCTTCGGTCGTAGTTCCCGAGGAGTTCCTTAGTCCTGGAAGTGTTTCCCATAGCATCCTTCTTTTGCATTCTTCCTCTTTTCTCAGTTCCGCTAGGATTCGGTGCGGTCCCAGCCCGCAGAATGGCTTGGGTCCAACGAATGGTGTTTCTGACCCTTTCCTTGCCAGTTTCCCTCTATCCCTACATGACTTGGCACTCAGTGGAGGGTGACTTTATTGTTCCGGCCAAGTCTGTTTATCTTTTCCAGACACTCGTAGACCAGTTTGGATCTGATTTCGTAGGAACTCAGTGCCTAAATGGCAGTGTGGCTGTCGGATAGTATCGCTCGTGATATTTTCTATTGAGGCTTATTTGTACACATCTTGCGATCGCATATACCTCTGCTTGAAAAATACTGGGCGACGTTCCCATTGGCTCCGAGAACTTGGTTCGGGGACCGTATACTCCCGCCCCGCCCCGCTCCGTCGTTCCATTCTCTTTTACTGCTCAGTTTTGTGTTATTTTTTGTGTTAAGATATTCTTCCTTAGATGATTATTTAACTCCACTGTTCAACTAAACGAATAGATTCTATCCGTCACCTGATGTGTGGATTCGATTAGGTTAGGTCCTGAAGGGTGTGTTGTAGTAAAACTCGTCTTTTCCACTCGGAGAACCTAGGGTCCATTGTGAATCTTTTTATGTTTGAACCTTTTCCTCTTTTTCAACTTTGTGCATCTAATAAATTTTAAAAGATCCGATATCTTTAAGTTACTCATACCTAGCTTTACTGTGTTATTGAAAAATCTGTGACCCAGTGCTTGGTGTCGTCGTTCTTGTAGAGCGTGGCAGTGACATAGGAGATTTTAGATTGATTTCGTTTTCTGTTTCTCGTCGCTTTCTTTATTACAAGCATTCCTGCATAGAAACCCCTAATTTCCGTTTGTTGAAGGCTTCTAAGTTGAAACCGGCTCCTGTACCGGGACTCATTTTGAGCCATAAGTGAAGAAAAAGTGGCCTTATGATCACGGGTCACATTGTTTTACTGTTGGTCTTTTTTGATGTGAACGGAATCGGTTTATATAAGTTATAATGATAATGGGGACTTATGTAGTCTGAAGTTGTTCTAAGACCTTAAGGGTTACATATCCTTTTCATGTTCAGAATCGCTCCTTATATTCGTGTGTCCCTACTTCGTCTATGTCGACAAAGCGGACTCTTAATCTGAGAGCGTCCTCTATTGCTGAGCCTTTAACGAACATGTCAAGGGCTTGATAGCAAAGAATCCTGTCCATACTTGCCTGCAGTGTACTTCTCATTGCCCTTGTGGTAGCAAGTACTGCGAAATATCACGCAGAGGGAACTGGGATTCATACGTACTAAAGGGTTTTCCAATAGGGACGGGAAGATGTTAAAATTGAATAAAACAAATTGTATGTGAGATATCAACGAATTTTTTGTTTTATTTGAAAGGCCTATCAATCGGTGCCATGGGGAAGTCGTCTTCTGGGTAGACCTAGGATGAGATGACAGGACCAAGTCCGAAATTTCACTTCTACCCGTATGGGGATAGGTCCTGATTTAGAGTCGATGGCGGAAGATCGGGATAAGCGGGTCATTGAAAATGATGATGATGATGATCATCAATGACATTATGTGTGGAGTATGAGATCGTTCGAATGGGCGCCGCGGTTTCGCTGGATGGCAATCCAATTCTCGATGACTCCGGCGCATAGTCAGGCTGAATTTGAGCGATAGGTTATGTTGAATTTGAGGGCACTGGTCGTTTGCGGGTTATTGGCATAGACCTGCGACTTAAGGAAACTACAAGAAAAACTCTAACGGGGCCAAATCGCACGACCTCGGTGGCCAGTTTACGTCGCCTCTCTGTAAGATAACCATGCCCTCAAATCGCTCGTGCAGAATGTAAATTGTTGCATCAGCTGTGTGTAACGTAGCGCCGTCCTGTTGGAACCATACGTCGTTCACATGCATATCATCCAATTTGAGCCGAAAGAAATTGGTTATCATCGATCGGTAGCGCTCATCGTTGATGGTGATGGCAATGCCATCGGCGTTTTGGAAGAAGTTCGGACCGATGATGCCGCCGGCCCATAATCCACACCAAACAGTGACTTTCTGCGGATGCATTGCCACGTGGCGGACCTCGTGTGGGTTGGCATCGTAACTGTAAACTGTAACGGTAAACAGATAAAACAACATGGCCGCCATGAACTGTCAAAATCTATCCGTTCCTATTGGAAAACCCTTTACATACGTATATTTCCAAGGATATAGTTTGCAGACTTAGTTTTAAGTTTCCATGGCGTGCCTTAACTGCGCGTTGTTGATCGATAACTTAACAAGTCATTTACGTAGCCTCCTTTCGTTTGTTCGACTAAAATACATTAAAGAATCGTATATGCGTCCTTCAGAAACCTCATTCCTTTGTAGTTAGAGCAAATCGAAGCATTTTTTTTTTTTTTTCTTAATCGAATCAATTTGAATTTAATCACTCAAGCGCTGAGCAGTCCACCGCCAATCCCCATGATATTGTGTTGTTTACTTTATTTTATCTTCTCTTCCTATCAAGGTTGTTTTTCAAGTTGCTCCATGTGCGCTATCTAATGCCTTCATATGTCTCTATACGTTATACGTCCACACCTTGTATTGATTTTTTGATTTCCGCTTGTCAAAGATTAACCCAGATACGAATAGTCTCTGAAACAAAGCTAAGGGTAAAGCCTTCCATTCAACAAGAACAATTTTTCCCCCCTTGAAACATTAACGCAACCCTGCGTATTTTATTTCGTACGTTGTAAATTCCGTAAATACACAAAACGCTAAGATTAAATTGGGAACTTGTGTATTTATAATCGCACTTCGCTCCGCAATTGCCGAGCGTCAGAAAGGAGATCAACAACCTGACACTTTGGCAGGAAAGAGATTGAGCTTCACAGTGCCTTGTGCACTGCCCCACTGATTATGAGCTTTACATCGTTCTCTTTTCTCTCCAATTTTGTTTGTTTATTTGTTCTGTTTATTACACAATCTTAGATGTTGAATTCAAATAGAAAGAGAGAAGAAAAAACCACACACTCCCTTATCGAATTGAATTTATTATCTGACTCTACGTGCCTTATGCGCTAAACAGTGCTGTGCTCTAGATAATGCCCACTATGACGATGATATCATCAACGGAAATCCAGCACCAGTGGTTTTATGTTTACAATGAGAATATCTATTTTTTTCGAATGTGTTTACATTGAAATCGATTTTCAGAGGAAACTAATTTTTTTTCTATTTCACAGGCCTGTATTGATGATAACTTGGATATGGTTGAATTCCTGACGGACCATGGAGCCGATATTAACCGACAGGACAACGAAGGTTGGACGCCGTTACATGCGACAGCATCATGCGGGTTAGTTGGGAGGACATTTAACTTTACTTGGACTTGCTAATCTTTGTTTCTTTTGCTAGCTTTGTAAGCATAGCTAGGTATTTAGTTGAGCATGGCGCTGATATCTCTGCAGTCAATAGTGATGGTGAATTAGCTGTAGATTTAGCCGTAGATATAGCCCATCTGAGCCCGATGATAGAGTATATGCAGAAGCTGGTGGCCGAACATAACATCGATTGTGATAAAGCACGTCGTGCCGAAGAGGAAATGATGCTGAGTGATGCCAAACGATGGTTGCGCAGTGACGCCTCTGAGGCAGATAATCCACATCCTAAGACAGGTGCCACAGCGTTACATGTTGCCGCAGCGAAGGGATACAAAAAGGTTTCATTGTTAACTGATTTACTTTTGGTTTTTACTTAAGAAATTGTTTTTTTGTTTTGTTTTAAGGTTTTAGGTCTACTCTTAGCAGGTCGTGTGAATGTGGATAAACAGGATAACGATGGATGGACACCATTGCATGCGGCAGCACATTGGGGCCAAAAGGAATCGGCCGAAATGTTGGTGGATGCAATGGCGGATATGGATGTTCGAAATTATGCCGGACAGACATGTATAGACGTGGCCGAACGGAAAATGGTGAAATTCCTTGAAGATTTGCGTGCGAATAACAAGAGAATGAAACGAAGACCTTCTAGTCAAATCAGGTAAAATCCTCCATCCATTGCTTTCTTTTCTCTCACTAATTTTTCATTTAAAATTGCAGTAGAATCTCAGACACAATTGAAAACCACATCGAGAACACACCCACGAAGTTTATTCGCGTCGAAGTGAAACCTGATACGAAGGATCTTGTCAATGGTAAGCTATTTCAACTCAGCTCCCTTGTATGGTTTAATTTATGAAATTTTTATTTTGTTACACAACCGGTCAGGTTCTCATTCGCGTTAAATTCATATTTTTCGTTTATTTGTAAAAAAAAAAAAAACAAAACAAAAATTAACTAAAAACAAACAAAATTCTTCTTAACACTTCCTTACTCCTGGATTATTTCCCTATCGATTGTGCACATATTCCCCATCCCCCAATGAATTGTTTAACACAAAAATTAAAACCCTTGCCTCCTGCCCACAACCAACCACCAACAATAATTCTTTTAGAGCATATCGAAGAGGATGGTTTAAGCAATTTAGAAAGGATAACAGAATCGGACGAAACCGATTCTGAGCTAACCGATTCCACAGAGAGTTCCCACTCGACAAGTATATCAGAGGCTGAAGGTACTAGAAGATTTGATAGTGTAAACTTTACGTTATGTTAGTTCTGTTTTGAGTTTAAATGATTTTTCAAGATGTCTCTCGTTTTGTTTTTTTTTTTTTTCCTTTCTTTTGTTTAGATTGTCTGATTGTTGGTGTTATTCTTTTATTTCCTAGCACTTACTGCTCTGTTTTGTTACTGTTACAAGTTTGAGATTGAGTTTTTTACTTTTTGTTATATGTTATTTTGTTAGTTTTCTGATTTTTTTTTTAGTTATTTTCCTTTGTTACTGTGGTATTTCTTACATTAATCAACATGTTCGATATTAGATGAATTATTAGAGTTCGAGGAGGAATCAATAATGTAACTCACTTCAGCAGGGAGGTAACTGGTAGGCATTCATTTATTTTTCCGTTTCCCCAGTAATTTCAAAGGCGTTTTCAGGACAACGTACACTGCGTGAGGGTTTCAATGTTCCTATCTTTTTCCATGTTTTCTCTGGCCTTTTGACCACTCTCTTGTTTAGGCTTCCAAATCGAATGTTGTGCATCGATATCGCGAAGAGCTACGGGTTCTTGGCGCACTTGCCGAGCATCAGAAAGGGCTATGTAAAACTATGCTGGACACCCGGAGATGTGTCAGGCAAAGAAAAGGCTGATGAACTAGCTTAGGCACAGACCTCGCCGACAGGCGATGAGAAAGTGCATGAGGATAATCCACACTTTCTCTGCCACTGCCCAAAATCTAAGGTTTAAAATCCTGGGAAGACATTTCTTTCAGGATCTCAAAGATAGGTCCTTAAATGACCTATATATAGATTTATTAACGCCTAAAAATGGCTTGAAAACACATAGGTTCATAATAGTGATAAAACTCATAAGTTCACAAAGTATGGGAGTTAGACCCTCATGGGCATCGCAATGGATCTACATTGATGTATGTAAGTGTGACGAAGTAAGTTCCCCTTTCTTTTGTCAACCCAATATGCTAACCTAGGCTTCCAAATCGCTTTGAAGAATTTACGCGATGTGTGTGCTGTTTGGAAACTAAAAGTACAAACATTTTACAAAGGGTCTGGTCTAAACACCTGTATTGTTTCTAATATAATTGAAAAAAAAATTGATCCAGCGGATTAACGTGAGATCAATATGTGGGTCACTTTTGCATTGAGTTAAATGCTTTCGTGAGGAAATTGTTAATACACTGAATCACACAAATTATAATTCTGTTTTTGCGCGATTCCCTTGACATATGTAAGTACATACACGGTGCTTATATGCTGTTTGTGTCGACCTAAACATAAAACTAAAACATGAAGTATTTGTCCGCACTCCGCAGATTGTTAGTTGTTGTGCCTTTCAATTGTTCTCATGGAAGCACATGCCGCTGAGATATCAGTTTAAACACTGATGAAGCTTGAAGTAGAAAAGGACGACACTTATGCAGAATAAGAAACTGACGATCTGAGCCTTAAAACTTGAAGAAATAAATGAGGGTGTTGATACTACAGAATCCATAAAATCGAACTGGGAAAAGAATTGAACTTTCACAACAGGATTGCTTAGGTCGGTTGCTTCCTATAGGTTTGGTGAAAACAAATAAGAGCTTTAAACCGGGAGTCCTTAAGTTTTTCTGAATGCTTTTCTAATTGTTCATATATTTTCTAGTCTCAACGTATGCGAATTCGACATTCACAGTATTTTTATTTTTAACTCATCCGTCATTTTGTTGATATTGCTTTGCTAAGTTTTGTGGTTACGGCCATGGACTGATTCAGAATCGTTTGTGGTCACGGTATCAATACCAATGTTGGTCTCTTTTTTTTTGTTGATGTCAATGCTCTGGTTTGAACGAAGAACCCATTTTCTCTCAGTTCATTTTAGAGACCGATTTCGAACATACAGAGCGGTACGTCGACGATGAGTGGTCTACAAATCATAAATGTTGATTCTAATCGTTTTCTGATCAGATTTTACGCGATATAACACGATGATCTGCTGTTTCCTTCGATTTATAGTTCTTTATAGACTACATATAATGGTGTTTTACTTACTGTGAATCTGTTAAAAATTATCTCGTTAAAGAAGTCTACATGGGAGTTAGTTTTATAATGCTCAAGATGAGCCTAGCGATTAGGGGTAGGAAATTGAATGGATCTGTTGCATTTGTATAGACAAGGCTTTGTAATTTGCAGTCTTGGCTTGTGCAGATTTCTGTACCTTAGATCTGTATAGTTGTGTAGTGTAATACATGTATATATTAGAAGAGAAACTGGTATTGTAATTGCTTGTAGTTCTGTGAATAAACTACGATGTAGTTAGCTCATAAATTCCTTTTTACACATTACTACTGTTTTCACTTTCATTAGTCTGTTGAAATTTGGAAAAATAAGTTAATTTCTACTAAAGTTTATTATTTGAATAGTAGACCAGTTTAAAAGCGATGTTCACCGGCTTCGATGAAATTAGTCTTTACTATAAAATGAAAGGGTAGCGCACAGAGAGGAGCGTCGTTCGAAAATCGAGCAAAGCGTCGAAGAGAGAGCAAAGCGGCGAACCATCTGGACCGAACTACAGCGAACGCTTGATAGCTTCGTAGAGTTAGTAGAGTCCTATCGAAATCGGTTGAGAAGTTTAAGTATTTCACGAGTGATGGAAGGAGCAGCACTGAGTTATCCTGTAGGATTGGTCAGGCTGGAAAAATGTTTGTGTGTTTGATCCGACCCTCACATATTGTCATGAGATTTGGGAAATGACCGAAAGAACAAACTGCCGAAATGAGACCGCTAGTATACACATATATGTCACTCTGGCTAGCCTTCATCCTTGCTCTCCTCTCGTACTCTTTGCACTTTGCTCGGGGGGTTTCGCAGCTTTGCTCTCCGCTCCACTCTGTTTGTACACTTAGTCGTTCATTAAATGAATTCACTGCTCAGTTACCTCATTATGTGTAGAGATCAATTCTGAAGTTCTATGTTTCTTTCTGCGCTTTTTAAGTATTCCTCCACTTTCGCTAATTTTGTCTCTGACACTTAACTCCGACATTTCAGTTAAGTCAATGTCAATCAGCATCGGGAAAGTGTATCAGCAAGTTTATGTGTCGAGTTTTTGGGTGGATTTTTATGTTGTCTTAACGAAAGATCATTAGGTGCTATATTGACAACATAAGGCAGTGTCTTTTTATATGATTATTTAGTTAGTACATATGTGCATCCAAAGCATATCTAGAACTTTTCCAAACATTGAGTATTTTATTTCTTTTCTCTTTTTGGTACTTCTTCCACTTTTATAACTTATTTTTCAGAGTTTCTTTCACAATTTAGTTTTATATATCTTTCCCTTATTTTGAATTGGTTCCTTAAATGTGTATATGTTAAAAAAATTCGGTTTACGAGTAATATGTATGATTAGTGCTGAATAATTTATATTTCTTGTGTTAACGTTTGTCCTTTTGCTTTTCGTTTCTGTATTTAGATGAAAAACCAAAACTCGTGTCAGAATCGAATAAGATGCATTCAGAAACCGCCATAGATGAGGATGCACCATGGCGACGTGGTAGTGCGGCGAGAATACGTAATCAACCAGAGAGTCCACCTAAAAATCGTAAGTCATTTGTTTATTTTGCGGCAGAATGACTTGTATCCTGGTAGTCATCGATCTAAGAAAGGTCAATTTATTGGTTGTACGTGTGAAATGTAGATTTTCTGTTGCAGAGACAATTATTGGTGTTTCAATTCAGTAAATGTCTGAACATATAACAGATTGATGCTTGCAAATACCTTGAAATGCAATGGAAGTTCTATTGTAAATAGTAGAATATAGCACCCTAGGTTAGGTTAGGTTAGAAGGGTGTGTAATGGATCGGACTCATCACTTCCACTCGGAGACCTGGAGGTCCATTGCGAGTACCCTTTTAATTTGTGGGAATAGCGGTGCGGTTCTCGGGACAGCTTAAGGACCTATCCTATTGTTGGCTGCTTTGTGAACCAGTTAATACTCTTTAAGAATCGGAGTAGGTCCGTTAACTATAGGTCTGTTACCTCTGTTATGCTTGCAAAGAACCTTGATCCTAAAGCGCGTAGTCGTCGTTCTTGCAGGGCGGGGCAGTGGCACAGCAGATGTTGGATTGATTCTACCTCCTCTTCATCTCCGCAGCTTCTGCATAATTCGTTGGACTCGATTCTCCACTTGTGGAGCATGACTCCGATGGCGCAGTGTCCTGTGATAACTCCAGTGAGCATGCGGATAGAGGATTTGTCCAGTGTCAGAAGGCACCTTGTTCTAGTTCTATTTAGTTTCGGCCATAGCGTCCGAGAGGTGGCGCAATCCTCTCTGGCTAGCCAGAAGGAGTTGGCTTCTTTCTCTATTATTCTATCTATTATCCCATGCAATCTCCCTATCGGTGGCATTGCAGATGTGTCTGCTTCGCTAATGTTCATAGCCGACCCCAATCTGGCCAATTCGTCGGCCTTTTCGTTCCCTTCTATATCCTTATGTCGAGGAACCCAGCATAGTTTGACAGTATGGTGCCTTATGGTGATCAGCGTGTCTCGACATTTCTTGACTGCCTTTGATTTGATTATATTGGATTTTATCGATTTTAAAGCTGCCTGACTGTCAACGAAGATGGTGAACTCCGATGGGGGAAGGTGACAATCCCTTATGCAGCCTGCAGCTTTTTCTATTGCCAGGATCTCGCCTTGGAAGACGCTACAGGTTTCCGGCATCTAAAAGATTCCTGTTTTTGTAGGGTTTCCGAGTAAAATCTGGCTCCGGTTCCTGTTTTCAGTGTAAATCGCGATTTCGTGGTCTTTGATTACATTGTTTAACTCCCAGTCCTCTCGGGTTGGGAATAGAATAGGAAAATCATTATAGTGGATTAGGTAGTCCGGTGTGGCTGTGAGGCTTTCGGAGTTATATTTCTCGAGTTATATACAGCACCCTAAGTGAATCAGCAATTAAATATGAGTAGAGGAATGTAATGAAACGTAATGCTGAAACCTGAGGGGATCCCATTTACGATACCAACGACATAGTGACCGCATTTATATGAAGTATCATAGGTTACAACTTAATGTGTCCTCTTTAGATTTATTGCTTATTTTTTCACTCACTCTTGAAATCTTAACCGGATGACTAATGTTTAAAACACCTTTCGCATTCCGTAACTGACTAGAACAGAGTCAATGAGAATCCGATAAGGATTGTAAATCCTAAAGTCTGTGAGACCAATGAAAAAGTCCATTTTTTAAGAGGCTTAATAAAAAGACTGTCATTTATTTGTTAAATACAATAACTAATATAAAGCTGTTTTATTTCGTTAAAAATATATCACTCTACTGATTAAAACAAATTTCATAAAAATATTCGAAGTAGAAGAGAAACTACGGGCTCTTGAGTTTCTGTTCTAGAGACCGTGCGCGGGTATACGTGTTATTTTTTTTTGACGCGGGTATAGGAAGGTTAATGAAATATGTACACCAATGCGATTTACAAGACTTCTGTGCTCTATTTAGATAATTTACTTACACGATTATTAACTCTCTTATTTATTTTCGCAGAAGTTCCTGACAAAGAGGTCAAATCGACAGAATCCGATGTTATCCTCAGACGCACCCAGAGCTTTGAGAATGACGAAAAGTATGTAACCACACTCAGATCAAACTTTTTAATCATTTTTCGTTCATGCATTAATTTTTGAAAAAATTTTATATCATTTTTGTGAGCGAAACGCCTGATATATTGTCTAATTTATTTTGTCTACTAAATCGTTACTTTATTTCATTTTTAATTTACTGCTCGAGCACATTTCAATTTGAGAGCTTTGACACATTCGTATGATGATCGAATAAGAAGTATTTACAAATTCAGCAGAATGGAGAAAACCAATCTATACTCGACTGATTAGATTAGAAAATCAGAAAAATTTATTAAAAAAAATATCGATAACTAATTGTGTTAGTCATCATCAGAGCAATGGTAATGGAATGGAAATAATTGTATACTCACCACAAACGGTGTTGAGCATTAAACTCATCTACGAGTGCGCGGGGTTTTAGTGTAATTTAATTGGATTTTGTAAAATTGAAATGTGCTCTGTATTTTACTTTGCTGCCGCCAAAATAATCATGCACATATTGAGAGAATAATTGAGAGCAAAACACGGAACAATTAAACAAATTTGCGCACAAAATAATCAATCAATCAGGTGGAAATGAAAAACAAACAAAAAGAAAAAATCGAAAATTATGCTTGAGCTTGATTAAATACAAAAAAGAACAAAGATATTTTTTTACCTTTTTTTTTAT
Source organism: Matsumyia berberina (assembly GCA_917880715.2). Taxonomy (NCBI): domain Eukaryota; kingdom Metazoa; phylum Arthropoda; class Insecta; order Diptera; family Syrphidae; genus Matsumyia; species Matsumyia berberina. The sequence continues at coordinate 12,302,551 of OU862870.1, forward strand.
TTATTTATTTAATGTTGACTAATTGTGTTCTTTGATGTTTGCAAATACTCATTCTATTCACCACATACGTATTCATAAATCAAGATTCTATCAAAAATACAATGAACTACGGGCTAGAATAAAAGCCAATTCGTGTCCCATATTACCGGCAACACAAAATCCAAATGTACTAGGAACAGTTAACACGCCCATTCAAAATTATTCAGTACAAAGATCGGCCTCACTCAAAGATCATAGATACTTCAGGTTTGTTTTTTTTTTTTGTTTAAATACACATGTTATTATTTTGTTTTCTTATTTCACTTGTACATAGTATTAATGATTGCTTAACTAACAATTGGAAGTAAAATCAGTGCTGTAGTACTAACATAAAACAATCACAACATTTTTTTCGGAATTGCATGTAATCTTCATTGTCCTAGATATTAATTAAATTTTTATTTCCTTAAAATTTTCCTGTAGATGAATATGTAGGAAATCTATCGAATTGTGTTTTAAAAATTAGCTGAAACATGTTTTAATGCGGTTTAATTGAATTTTTTTTAGGAAGCCTGTTACGTCGCCACCGGCCAGTCCAAATATACCAGTTGCAACACCAAATACCACCACTCCAACGACTCCTACGACTCCAAATACGACACCAATTCGAAGGTAAGTTTTAAATTACTGTAATTACTCGATCAGCCTTACAAATATTTCGGTTTCCAAACGAGAATTTGACAAATATACGATTTTTTTTTGCAAGTTTTTGACGTTTAGAAGTTGACAGCTAGTTGCATACATGATTAGAAGCGATTGTTAATGTGAACAAAGCAGGACAGGTCTCTTTAGACTTCTCGTTTATACAGCTTCTTCAGAAATCGTTAGTACTTTCCCAGTTTTCTTGAATGTCGACCTATCAGATAGTATGGAGATGTTAAGAACAATATCGTCTGTCTTACTTTTTGAATAAACAGTTCTTACACCAGCCAGCTGTTGTGATTTCCTTAGTCGTAATGGTGCGTTTGCAGTTAAGCATTTCCCAAAGATATCAACGAGAAGAAAGTGGATCAACATTTCAAGTGCAATGATTGGGGTTTGTTCTCAGTCCACCCTTACAGATGCTGGCCAACCTCTTTATTCGCTTCAGAACGCGATGTAACATTTCTGTTCACCGAATCATACCCGCTTATATAATATTAGATTGGATCCCACTCTTGCTGTATACAGGTTAGGTTAGGTTGGGTTAGTAGGACTGAAGCAAGTATGAACAATATGCCATGGGCCCATTGTGATTGTCCTTTAAGTACATTGCAGGATATAGATCTAATTAAATCATATTTTGAAGTCTGTTGTTGGTAATATTTCCAAGTTGATCAAGCTTTTTAAGAACCTGATTCCCTTACAAGTTAGTCGTCGTTCTTAAAGAGCTGGACAATTCCTTAAGAGATGTCCTACAAACACTATTTCTTATTCATGAAGTTTGGTAAAAAGGGACGCCTGTAACCACGTACCACGCACTGGCTTTACATGTCCGATATCAGACCTATACTCCCGTATGGTGTGATCATCATTTACACCGTAAATTATTGGAAAAAGTGGAAAGATCAGCATGCATATACATTAGCGGAGCACTAGAAACTACCCTATCAACGGAACTTGATCTAGATAGTTTTGGTAAGCAGTCAGCTGCTCTCCTGTCAATGATGAAACAAATACATTGGCCACTCCTCGATCTTATTCCGCAAAACACCGACTACACACCGTCTAAGTTGAACTTCAGCCTCAGTTTCCGGACATCAATACCTTCCAGCGAGTGGGAGAGTGATGACGCCAAGCGGAGCAGGCGGTAGTGTTTTGTGCGAATTGCTTAACCTGAGCATCTCCTTCCGCCTACCCGATTACTAGCGTTTGTCAGGCGGAAATATAGGCGATCAACGAAGCCTTATCCTGGCTTAGGCACAATTTGCTATCTTTCAAGGACGTCACAATCTTTGCTATAAAATCTTTGGAATCAGTAACATATACCCATCAAAAGCTACTCCAGATGGTCGCTTATCTTTCATGGAGATGGCAGAATATTTTAACATTCACCTAAGCTGGGTACTCGGTCATACAGACATTCTAGGGAATTATGCGGCCGATGAACATGTCAAACGTGGCACTACTGTAAAGATCATATCAGCACGAAGGAATCCGGGTATTCCACTCGCTACATATAAATTAATCTTAGAGTACGACGCGATCAGCAAGATAAAACAAAGATGGAGCAATGGAACCACATGCCGTGCCTCCAGAGAGATCTGAATTAAGTTAAACCTCACTCTAAAAATCTGATATTGCTTACAAGGCCGCTCATCACTAGTCATTGTCCCATCGGCTTGCATGCCAAAAGGATGAGCCTTTTCTCAAATGACTTTTGCAGGAGTTGCAGGGACGAAGAGGAGGATGATACTTCATATCCTCTATACCTGTCCTGCCCTATCGCAAAGAAAAAAGTTCTATCTAGAAGCTTATCACTTTGACGACTTGGACTTCATTAAGATCTCCAAATGTTTTCAAAAATGGATTAGTACTTTGGGTATAGGTCGTAGTGGTATCATGAAGGGTCTACTTTGTCCTACGTGTGTCTGTGCCTCGCATGGAAACCCGCTCTACTTACCTACCTAATCTTCTACCTATGCTTCTTATAGCAGAGTGCCTGGTTATTGCACCGACGAGAACACGGAAGAGACCATTTGGCCGCTGTTCATGGCGGGTATTTTCTGCCTGCCAGTCGGCATCATATCCATGTCCGAACCTCTCGTGGCCAGTTCATTTGCTTCTTCATTACTTTTATCTCCATCGTATCCATGAATCTAGTAGAATTGTGTGGTGTCCCAGCTTGCAAATCAAAGATGGAATGGCCTGTCCAGCTGCGTCATCTCAAGAAAGACCTGGCCCAATTACAATAAAACTAAGTCAAGAGAGCTACTTGGCAAATCAAGACTAGATATTGCCAGAATCGTAGCCATTATTACGGGCTATTGGCCAGTCGAAGACCATGCGGTCAAGCTTGGTATTCCTCATAACAACTTCTGCAGAAGCTGCAAGGACCTTAATGAGAAAGAATCTCTACTTCACTTTCTCTGCAGGTGTCCGGCCCTGGCGATGTGCCATTGATGTCTATGCTAAATAAATATAAATAAATGTAGGGTGTAGATTCCTATTATAACATTTCCTACAGAAAACAAAACCAAACGAAAGGATTAAATGCATATATTTGTCAAATTCTCTTTTTTTTTGGAAACAATTTTATCACAATCATAATGTAAATCATAAAACAACACGTACCATTGAAAAACATTTATAGCACGCCAAATCCTCCAACAAAGCAAATTCAAATCAACTCAAATAATAATAACAACGGTGAAGTGCACAATAAAAGTGACACAAAACAGAAAATGTCGCCAGGAACAATTTTCAAAAATTTCTTCAAGTAAATGCCGATTTCTTCTAAGTGTTGCTTTTGTTTTAGTGTGTGTCACCATTGAAGATTTTAAACTTAAAACAAACACAATTTTTAGTTTTTTTTTTTTTAACTATTACAGAAAAACCAATTTAATTTTTTTTTTCTTAAAAACAAAAATTAAATAAATCCTGCTGATAAGTTTGCTATAACAAATCTAATATCATGTTCTGTGTGAAATTATAATTAAATCGACGTTAATCTCTGTAACCTCTGATTAAAATTAACTCCAAGCTATACAGGACAATGTCAGGAACGCTCATGTGTATTTTTCAAAACGTATATTATTCAAGAAGTCATTCAACGATCCTATGCGTTTTTCTTTAGGTGAAACTCTGAGCAGATTGCCAACAGTAGATAATCACCAATAAGCCTTGCGAAACAGTGGCGATAGTAGGTGCGATTATGGTTGCAATATAAACTAGGACATGCATATACCCTTACGGCAGAAAAGACAAAAGAATAATTGAGGAAACCATGATCAGGGCTTATACGCGATGGTGTCACATGGACACAATAATCAGATCACTATGGCCAGCCTTCGATAAGAAGACTCCCAAAAATATCGCATAACTTAGTCGAAGGGAAATACGAATCATTTCCGGTGTACTAACAGGACATTGCGGAATAGAAATCCATGCGTCTTGGATTACCCTACAATGACTAGCGCAGAAGCTGCAAGGGGCGAAGAGGAAATAAAATCAATCCAGCACCTGCTATGGGAATGTCCCGCACTCGCCACCAGAAGACTGCGTACTCTTGGTAGTAGCTTCTTCCATGGCCTTGAAAACCTTCATATCGTTGATTTTAGGAAATTCCTGAGATTTGTATCCCTTTCTGGGTGGTTTCCAGATTAGTCAACCCTATCCCTGGTTTTGACTCCCATGAGTATACTTTGTATGGGTACAGTGGACCCGCTTGAGGTTTAAGTGAGCATTTAGGACACAAATAAGACCAACCAACCATGGTTGCGATATCGATTAAATATGCAGCTTTAATTAGATAAAAAGGACGAAAGAAGAGACAACTTCGCTTCCACTGTGACTTGTTCTCATAGACCCGTGACTTCAAAAACACCAAAGAAAGAAGTGCAAATCGCCAAAACGAGACATTAGGCGACCCGAAAACGCATTCTTCAAAATGTCGTGCGAGCTGTGTGTATGGTTGCACCGTCCTGTTGGAACCACATGTCCTACAATCCTAATTCATCAATTTGCGGCAATTAAAACTCGTTGACCAATGTTCTGTACAGCTCTGGTATGGTCTGGTCGACGTTGACTGCTTATCCGCGACGTCTTTAGCCACAGCGGCGATATTCTCGTTCGAATGAGCGTTCCAGCGCCTCATTTCTTACGTTTTGTTCCAGTCTTAGTGTTTGACAAGTTGGCGTAGGACACCGAAATTCACCTTGCGCCAAAATCACTGACGAATTATTCCGTAAAATAATGTTCACGAGTATTCTGCGATCTTGAGGGGTATAGCCTTCCATGACGTGTATTCTGCATTGTTTTTACTTCCCAAATTTCAAAACAAAACTGACAGTTGCCGCCATTTACAAAGATTATAGTATCTTTCGATGGGGTGATTCATTTTGGGCCACCTTGTATAAACATGGAAAGCAAAGCATGTCGTAGTCCCTGCCCACATTGGTGCAGGTATGAAAGAGTATCCGAGAGAGAAAGGACGATTTTCATTGAGTGAGAAAGAGAAGGTTTGATTGCACCGAAAATCCATTCTGACAATAATTTTCGGCCTGGGCATGAATGTTCCTTTATCATTGCGTTCCGTTTTCGTCAGAAATTTTCATTTGGTAGCTGTGCGTTGAGCAGTGCGCAACTCCAGTGGCTACCTGTGTGCAGAAAATGTATGGAGAAAATTTCCTCCGTACGAACCTTCTGCTTCGACGACATTTGTTTTAAATTTCAGCATTCCCTTCTTGTCAAATTGCTTTCATTCCAATGAAGTCTTTTTCTGTGTGTAGCCACGGCGTTCATGGGAACCACTTTCATTCCTCCACCAATGTGGACAGGCACATAAACATGCAGTTTTCTAGTCTCCGTTGTACAAGAGCTTCCGCTGTCCTTTATAGCTTGGAGGAAAATCCAACCTACACCTCTGAAAACACCAGCTGCGTTCCCTAATCTACTTTGAAAACCTATTAACATTCGTTTTAATTACAAGCAAGCAATAGTAAATCTAAGCTTTAACACAAATGACTACAACGATCCTAAAGAGAAACTTGTTTCGCCTAAGAATCTTGAAGTCTTTTACTATTGCTCTAATCGCCTCATAAAAGTCCGTTTTTTTTAACTTAACCAACTACTCCATCCCCATAGACCATCACAATTACTAATAAATTTATTTTCTTATTACGCAGATCCTTTGTACCACCAGTACGAGACGAAGAGAGTGAAACTCAACGTAAAGCACACGCCAAACGAGTACGTGAAACACGTCGCTCGACTCAAGGTGTAACCCTAGATGAAATCAAGAGTGCCGAAGAGCTCGTCAAAAAGAAGAACTCAACAATGAACAATAATAATAATACTAGTGTAAGTACACCCAACGCAGATAGTGAGTTGTTTACATTATTAACGAAATCACTTAATAATAATTTGTTTAACCATCCATATACGGACAAGAAAAAAGAAAGATTTATATTATCAAATCCCGCCACCACCCCCCACACAAGATTCGCTTGGGAGGAGGTTTTCATTTTATTTTTTGTTAAATATTTTAACCAAAAAACAAATATGGAAAAAGGTCTCATACACCTTAGCGACACACTTATTTTTTTTTTTATTTTGGGTGGTTTTATTTTTAATTTTTCAGTTAAGTTTGTTTTATTTTTTTTTTATTTAGTTTTGAGTTTTTTTTTTTTTTTTTCAAACGAAGCAGATATTAATGAAATTCACAAAAGACTAAGATGCATTTTGATGAGAGGTGGTTTTATTGATTGTACTAATAGGAGAATCGAAGCGATTGTTTCTTTTTATGCAAAAGCGTAACTAATGCTGAGTATGCGCAACTAAACGCTAAGGAATCATTGAAAGCAATTAAACTTAGGTTAGATACTTATCATGTAACTTCCATCCATCACATGTATGTATGTCTTATACTAGGAATGCTTTTAGGACTTTAGTAGGTTTTTTCAAATTTTTGACACTCGGGGTGAGTTCTCAAGGGTCGTTTGCACAACAGTTCAAGGAAGTTCCAATTGCCATCAACAAACTTTTAAGTTTGTTTTCCTGAAATGCAGTGGAAAGCTCTGTAGACTGTTCATTTTTTTTTTTTATTATTTTTCGCCAGACCGCTTATCCACTTTGAGGGTCGAGATTTTATGGTGCTCAAGCCGACCTCTCGATCTTCCATCGTCGATTCTAAAACATCAGGAGCTATCCCCATACGAGTAGAGAAGACAGTTTGAACTTGGTCCAGCCATCTTATTCTCAGTCTACACCGGGGACGCCTAACTTCAGCCTATATGATTACAAAATTTCAATCGCTTTTTAAGGCGCTCTCTGGAGGAATTTTACTATTCAGCCCATTTGTCCAAAGAGAAAACGTGCTAAAACACATAACTGTCAGTTGATTGCAATATTTGCTTCGAAAGGCTACTCGTTTAATTGGAATAAGTGAGTTGATGTAGTTTTGAGTAGTATAGATGGATATGAAAATTGAGGTTGAAGAAAACTCACTTGAGTTGAGTTCCTGCCGCCTTTAAGCTTTAGGTCAAGCCCCGATGCTTTTCTGTATTTTGAGTGAACTGATCGAAGCAACAATCGCATTCCTACTCGGTGGTAGGTGGTAGCTCGTTTGAGGCCAATTTATCCCCTTTCCTCTGCTGAGCTCTACTTAAAACCAGTAGAGAGCAATCTAAACTCTTCACCAGATGTTGATATTGCTCTGAGCTCAACAGCGTCTTGGTGATTCTGTAAACATTTCTGCTGTTGCACGTATTTGGAGCTCGGCTTATTCAGTCACGAAGTTTACGTATTTACTGAATTAATTTCTCTTAATAATTCATTTGTGACAGTCTGGTAGAAAAAAAGGGGGGATTTTTCCAAAGAAATAAAAATTTGCTGTTCCCGGCTGAGTTTTTCACCTAATGCACAAGTGGCAAGCCCTAAATTACAAGGCTTGACATTTTCAAAATGGTGCGCATCGCCTTACTTATTTGTGAAGGTTCTAGGTTCTAGTTCGTGGCGTACTTGAGGCTAACGTTGGTGGACATTGGCTCGACATATCCTGGGCCTTACGAACGTCCAATGGGCAATTTTACGACTTGATTAATGTCACTGTAGAGATGACTGTTCAGACTTAGGGAATTTAGATGCATAGACTTCGTCGTGCACATTCCATGGAACAACGTGGAGGTCACATAAAACTACGACGCAATGAAAATATCGAGATCATATAGACTCACGGACCTCGCCAGTGCCTTTCAGGCTGAAATACTTGTATCCACGAGGTGTGTCGCGCGCTTAACGAAGAAACCACCCTTGTTCGACCATCTAGCAAGTCTATCCCCCTATCTCTCGTATGAGTCTAAGGTCACAGAGGCACCGAACAGATAAAAATGGCTGATGAGCTTTACTTGACCGCTCACTTTGCAAAAAAAGTTCCCTTTCTAGGAGCTGTCAAGTGAAGAATCAACCTATACTACATTTCAGTAACCAAACGCAACCTTACTAGCTGCGCCATATCCATGAAGACTTGGCTAACATACAACCAAATGAAAACATACGATCTCCTTATCAGAACCCAAACAGATATCGCGCGCATAGTCGCTATCTATATGGGTCATGGGGCAGTAGATACCCATGCAGCCAAGCTCGACAACCCTTTTAACCCTTACTGCCTTGGCTGCAAAGACACAAATGAGACGAAAACCCTAGAAACCCTGGCCCGGCACTTGCCAAAGCAACTTTTCGGGCGTTGGGAAAACTCTTCCTCGAGAACCTTGACGAACTATCTGAGAAGAATATCCCTAACATTCTACTCTCCTTAGCTCCACAGGTTGGGTTAGATGGTTGGACCAATACCTGTCCACACTCATCTAACAAACCGGTCTGTGGTGACAATTTGCTGAGTTCTGCCGATTAAAATAACACATTAGGCGTGTTTTTTTTTGAAACCTAGCTAGCCAGTCGTTCATTTAGACGATTCGCAGCCAGCCAAACCCAGTCGATTTTTATACCATCAAGTTGGTACGTGTGATTTCGTTCTTATGACATGTGACGGTCAACTGTCAAAAAGCAGAACAATTTGGCAATGATACCAACGCTATAAATGAAAAACATCGCTTTCGGCACCCCCTGGCCATGGGATATCGTAAGATTCTTAGCCAGTTGCTTTTGACTGGGGATAAAACCAAGAGTTGTTGCCAGTTGGTTGTTGTATTTGTTTTACGTATAAAATTTGACTTTGCTAGCAACTACTGGCTGGCTAGGTTTCAAAAAAACACGCCTATTTTAAGTCTTAGGCCATGGTCACCAGTCTCGGTTTAATGGGAGTCCCTTACTGATTCAGAAAGTACCGATTAGCTGTCTTTTTTTTCCCACTCAAGGAATTTATCAATGTCTGATAATTGTCCGACTGGTTATTGTCCTACATAGAATCGTTAACAGAACCAGCATATTTTTAATAGGTTCTCTAAGGCTTCTGTTTATTATAGAGTTTGGTTGCGATATTTAACATTTTTAGTTTATTACAACAAATTTTTATACAAGACATACACTATAGTAAACAGTTAAGGTTGCAGAGGGTTCTTCGAAGAACACACCAGCCCTGTGTTTCCCAAAAAAAGCGAAAAAATACAATAAGCACACAAAACATGTAATACAAAAACGAAAAATAAAAATGATAGGGCATGCTAAAACTCTAAATATTCGCTGTGTGTTACAAAAAGTCTTTTGTTTTTTTAAACATAAGTATTGTTCTTTGTTTTAATGTCTATATGTACGATTATTTGAAGTAGCACGTTGTGTTTTATTTTTTTACAATTGATATATATTTTGATGAATAATCAGCGACTATGTATATGTATTATTCTGCTAAAACAATGGTATATTCAGGTAAATACCGAGAACAAAACGAAAGTTTCTATATTTGCCGCATGCATACTTCAATGTAGCCTTAAAGCGAATGGCGGATCATTACACGTATCTGTTTAGTTCTGTTGTTTTCTTTTATTTATTTTTGTTCTGTTTTAGTTTCTTAACATATGTCCATACTTAGTCTATTGTGAATTGAATTTTATATGTATTAATTTACTTTCTGTTACCAAAATTGAAACAAACAAAAAAAGAAGCAAGCAATACATCAGGATTTACCCAAGAATATAAACAAACAAACAAACAAAAAAATTTCTTTGTTAACTAATAAATTTAACAGACTGAATCCCAAAATACACCATCCTCTACAACAACACCATCATCACCACAACAACAGCTACCACCACCGCCACCACCAACAACAACATCATCACCATCATCACCACCGTCAGCTACTTCTGCCATAGTAATACCAACACTAGCGACAATTGCATCTTTCAATGCAACACCATTCGATTCGACGACAATAACAACAACACCAACATCTCCAATATCGCCGATAAATGATCGAGTACCCTCGACGACGGTGGATTACGAGTCGGAACTTGTACCTTCTCAGACAACTGCAATACAGTCGTCGAATGACGATGATGAGGAAGAGATTAGTGCCACATTTACTCTATCGTTTAATAGAACGAAACCGTCTGATAAGATTGTTGAACAAATTCATTCGTGGTCACCGACGCCGCCTTCGACGCCACCGCCACCACCGATAAAATCGCCAACAAATACGCAACCCCCACCCGCAATAACAATCGAGGAGCACAAAGATGTCGAAGAAGATGAAAATGGTGATGAGGACGAGGACGAGCCAGAAGTTGAAGTTGAAGAAGAAGACGAAGAGGATGAAGAAGTTGAAGAACTGAAAAAGCAGAAAGAAGAGGAGAAACCAACATCACCGGTAACCGAACTGCCAGAGAGTCCGAAGAAGGACACTAAGGTGGAAGAAGTTACAGTTGTTAACGATGAAGAAGTGGTGGACGAAGACGAAGCCGTCGAAAAAGACGACGATGACGAAGAATCGAGTGCAGAAGAGGAGGAGGAAGAACAAGAAGTAATAGTGCAAGAATCAACGATAGTGACAGTGCCTAGTTCACCAACAAAACCACCATCAACAAATATCAACGAAAAGACTGAAGAATCTCAGCAGGTGACAACAGATGATGAAACAACAACTGCAACAGCAACAGTGATTATCAATGAAAAGCCAGAAGAAATTCAAAATTCTCAAGAACAAGTAGCATCACCAATGCACTCACCAAGAATGAGGGCTACGGCAACTTCGCCGACCGACTCTCCGACGAGATTACGCGAGAAACGTTCTCTCTTCGATATCGACAATGCAAATTCACTTTCACTGGCCGAAAAACTTCGCAATGAGGCAAACAAGTACACCAATGAGGAGATGTTAGAAATTGGAGAATTAACTAAATCCTTCAACCCTATACTAACGGTTCTACCCACCAGCGCCCCACGACCAGCATCATCATCTCACGACAGTGACAACAGCGATCGCGACAGTGTTGTTATGCGCAAAAGCGAATCGACACCATCTTCGCCGCTGCATATGAGTTCAGCGGCCGATCGTCGACCATCGTGGCGTTTAAAATTCGATAGTGGATGCAAGGTAGGCCGCCAATAATAAAAAAAAAACAACAAACCAAACTCAATATAAAAGATTTCAACAACACTACTACACCTACTACTTTTAATATTTCTTTTTTTTTTACAATTTTTTTTTTCTCTATATGCATCAAAATTAATTTAATTTATGGTAAATCTTTTTTTTATTTCATAAACAAAATAAAAAAAACGAACACAGTGTATAAAACAAAATGCATTTTCGTTGCCTGCCTCTTTTATATGCCTTGGCATGTCTGCCTAATTAGAAAAAAGAGAGAAAGAGAGCTAGAGAATGTGCGCGCTATTTGCAAGACTGTATATTATTTTTTATATTTTTTATTTTTAACATTAACACAAAATGGCATAAATGGTGTTTTAATTTTTTTTTTCTTTGGTTTATATAATCCACAACATTTATTGTAAATACATTAATAAAAATAATAAATATAATTTTTAACAAAGGGTTATTTTTTGTTTTAATACTAATTTCGTGTAAATAAATTGTTTAATCTAACTTGGGCTTACAAAGCTTGAAGTAGCTAATGTAGTTGAGTTTATTTGGGTTTGTAGCTTATCATGCATGCAATTGTAGTTAGTTGTTGTAGTAGAATTATAGTGTACATACATATAAAATTTTGTTTTTTAGGTTAAAAGTAAGTTGCAATCCTTAAAGGGTCGAGCACCTTTGTTTAAATTGTAAATACATTTTTCATAATTGATTTTCTTATGGACTCATACGTGTATAATTGAAACCTGTCAAGACTAAGTCGGAATTCCAACAATTAAAATTACTAATGTGGTCGCGGTGGCTCAGTGGTTAGTGGGTTCAAGCCCTAGCCATGTCCATCGAACGTTTTCCGCGGCATCAGTGCGCGCTGAAGTTCGGTCTGGGTACACGTAAGGATGACCAAGTCATCAGCGAAAAACAGATGACTTATCCTTATGTCTCCCAATTCGAACCGTTCCTCACCAAGGCTGCGCTGTAACATCCAATCCATATACACTATGAAAAGGAGAGGTGACAGAACGCACCCCTGGCGAAGTTCAACGCCCACAGCGCAAGGTGTCGACTTAAAGCCGTTCACCCGAACACAGCTCTTACAGTTAGTGTGCATCAATGGCCCTCAGAAGAGAACCGTCAATCCCGTATTCCTGCAATACACTCCAGAGTTTACCTCGAGGGACCCGATCATATGCTTTCTCCAAATCCACAAAACAACTGTAGATAGGTTTGGCATACTCCCAGGCCTTCTCAAGTACCATTCTGAGAGTGAACAGCTGGTCGTTTGTGCTTCTACCTGGACGAAAGCCGCACTGCTCATCGCTCAACCGGGACTCGAGCACAGCTCTGGAACGCATTCGCAACACCTTTGCAAAGACTTTTCCGGGGAGACTTAAAAGAGATATACCCCTATAATTGGAGCAATCCCTCTTATCCTCTTTCTTAAAAAGAGGAACAATCACCCCAGTTTGCCAATCGCTAGGTGTTTCACCGTATTCCCAGGCCACTTTAATGACACGAAAGAGCCATTCCACTCCCTTTTTACCCAAAGCCTTGAGCATTTCTGGCCGGATTTCATCCACACCAGAGGCAGATTTGCCGACTTTTAGCGTTTTAATCGCCAAAGTCACCTCCTCTACAGTGGGATTATTCTCCGCCCTACTCAGAACCATGGGTCTGCCATCCTCAGTGCCCTGTTCGGGATTGAGCAGCTCCGAAAAGTGCTCGCTCCATCTGCGCAAGATGTCCTTCTCATCGGAAAGAAGTACACCATCTTTGGATTTGACTCCTTCGATGATATATAAACTTCTTTCCTCTGAGACGGCGGATGGTCTGCCAGAACACCTTGTTTGCAGATCTGTGATCACAGTCCAATTTCTCACCGAACTCGTTCCAAGACTGCTGCTTAGTTGCTTTAACAGCCAGCTTGCAAGTTCTTCGCGCATCCATGTACCGGTTTCGAGAAGTTGAATCCCCCAACTGTATCCACACCTTGAAGGCTTTCTTCTTCTTTCTGATGGCTTCTTGAACTCCGGGTGTTTTAAACCACGCAGTTCTTCTCTCACCACCAGCCGCCACACCGAGCCGCTTCACTCCGCAAACACCTCCTGCAGAGGCAATGACTGCTGTTGAAAACAACCACCATTCTTCCTCTACATTTGTCGGAACAATTGGAATTTGTTCAAACCTTCTTTATTTATTTGTTTCCTAATGTCTTGTTTGCCCTTGTGGGTGCAACGACCTGAATGTCTCAGCTCCCTCCGTGGATCTTCCTCAACTGTTCTGCATCATGTATTTGTCACTCTTCTACCATCTTGAGTTCAGCGGATTCCATATGATAGCGAAGTTAGCAACGGAGCTGTCGCCGTTGGCATTTTGTGCCTATTGGTTCCTTGCACGTTCTCTTGAAAAGATGTTCGTAAGAAATACGAGATGTTTCGTAGGCTTGATGTTGCATTTCATTGCCTCGCCATGTTTTGGACAGCATTCCAAAAACAGACTTTGCTCTTCAAATTCGTCTGACAATAATTTAGCTGGGTTTCAACATCTGTCGACACAATACTCCCAAGACATTGGAAGCTCTCTACTTTCTCTACCGGTTGCGCAGCGATGCTTAGAGTTGCTGAACCCCTCTCTTTCAACCATTTGGTGGACGTTCATAGTCCTTTGTGATAGTAGGCATACGTGAGCAGCGCAGTTGAGAGTTCTCTTCAATTTCCCGTCGACAAGGTAGAGGAAAATAACAATATTGAGGAAATAATTCAGCTTTACCGCAAACCACTTTCGATCCTGAAGTCTTTTGACGGCCTTCATATGTGCAGAACGTGAGGCCTTGACCCATTATAAGTTGTCTATAACGTATGTAGCTATTAATTTATAGGCGAAAGCTCTCTTGGACAAAGTCAACCAGATAAATTTTTTTGTTGAAACTAAAAATCGATGAACAGCAGATTAAGTAACGAACGGAATTCAACGAACTTCTTAATGATGATCCGTAGGAGATTTTGCGACACAGGAGGTTTTTCCTTGTTCGGCAGTGAGTCTGTTTCCTAGTTGTTTCTTTATTGGCTTAAGAACTACTTTAGCTTTTAACTTGGCCACTTCAGGCAGCAGGCAAAAACCTCTTCACTTTTCGCACTGCAAGCTTCTTAGGGAGTTTGACAACCATTCCTTTCTTCTGCTTTGGTATCCCAGTTTTTCTGTATAAGTGAGTTTGACGTTGCTCCTGTACGTTTTGCAGGTATACTGTCAAGTTATACCGCCTTCTTGTTTTCCTTTTCTACAATTGGGTGCAGAAGCTCGGGCAATGCTGTTGTCAAGCCCTACTGTCTAATTGCTTTTAAGTCCTTTGATCTCCTCTTTACTGGGAGTATTGTGATACATAAGTATTATTTCGGACTGCTCAACCTGATTTCAGAGCAAATCGCTCGGGAACACACGATTCAGAACTGCAGCAAAATACTTAGTCCTCAATCGAGACTATTACAAAAGCATTTAGACCTCTTACTGAATGTTGGTTGGAGTCTTGACCATCTGAAAGCTTTTTAGTGATTCTGTAGATAGTTCGTCTATTTGCTGATTGAGTACCAATATGAGCTTCTCCAGGTATCTTCCGAAATCCACGCGCTATGCCTTCCCTCCGAGCGACCAATACTTCTTTTAGCGTCAGATTTGAAAACATTTTTCACAGCATGCATATGGTTTTCGATGGTGACGGGCATTGAGTTGCCGATTATTTGTACTCCCTCTGTGGTAATCCGACTGAGGGATTCTTTAGTCCCTTGAAATAATACCCAGGCATTCTGGTATTGGTGTTGGATCGTCGACCTGCTGACGATATCATAAGATTTTGATCTCTACTTTACTACTTTTAGAACACCGGCCGATGGCAAAATTATAAATAAACTTGGAGCTTGCTTGCTTTTTGATTGAAACCCAGATGTCTCTGGAAAGTCTTGTGCTAAAACATGGTGCCATATATATTAAGGCAATAACGACCTATAAATCGTTAAGAAGAAACCTATAGTCGTTGTCGGACGAGATGAGTCTGCATGATGATGAGGCGTCGTACTGTAGTCCAGAATCTGGCCCTCGAAATCCTGCCGCAGTGTGGATGTCAGAAAATGAGTCCTACTTCAGATTTCCGAGGATTTTCGGATTCTTGACAAGTTGGGCATCGGTACTCTTCCGCATCGTCATTTCGCATAGCACCAAAATATCCAACCTATGTCGCATAAATTCCTACTCAAGTTGTACAATTCTGATACGATACGATGTAAGATCTATTGTACTGGTCACGAATCTCATGCTTTGAGGTTCCTCGCTCCCTGAGTCGAGAAGCGTCCTTGTTCCGGGTACAATAACTAAAAGTCGTTAACGTGTGATCACTTCTTAACCGAGGCGCCGTGTCGGTTTTGTTAGTGTCATGCATCGGTAACGCTAAATCTTAATCCATGTTATTCTACTCTAGAACATAGAATCGCGTTAAAGTAGGATCAAGAGGTAATGAATACCCTTATGATGTTACTTACACAGCACGAGTGATGTGTAGTGATTTAAAACTAAGGTTTCAATGGCGTTATCTCCAATTCAGTCCCTTGGACCATTCTTCAGACCAAAAAGCTTGTAGAAGCTATCGCAAAACCAATTGGTCTCTTTACAGAAACGTGCTGAACTGCAAGCTTCCTCCATCTCTACTGGGCAGTCCTAGGAGCACTGTAGAACTCGATTCTATCTTTGAAACCCTTACCGGGGCCCTCAACAGCGCAATGTCGGTCGCCTGCCCACTACGCAAACCACGTGGCAAGAAAAAACCACCCTGGTGGAATGCGTCGCTTAGTGCCCTAAGGAAAAACTGCAGACAAAATATCAATAAAGCCAAAAGCTCCATAAGTATAGTTGACTGGGACTGCAACAAAGAATCTTTTGCACTATACAAAAAATCATTGAGGAAGGAACAGCGTGCCTCGTGGAAAGTTTTCTGTAGCAACATAGGCAACACCTCGGAAGCCTCGCGACTCCGAAAAATCCTCTCCTCCAACCCCCCTATATCTAGCTACTTAAAGAATTCAAAAGGAAAGTAGACATCCCCTAGTAAGGAGACAGTCGACTTACTTCTAGACACTCACTTCCCTGGTAGCTCACGGTACGGCATGAGCCGGGACGCCTAACGAGCAGCCCGTCATGCAAAGACACTATAATTACACACAGCAAGATCCGGTGGGCCATAGGATGCTTCAAGCCATTCAAGTCTCCAGGATCGGACGGCATTTTTCCCGCTGAAATTCAGCAATCTTTGGATGTAATCCTCTCCTGGCTAGACATCATCCTGTACCTTGTCCACATTTCCAGGATGTGAACTGAATCTGAAGTCGCCTTCATATCCAAGGCAGGCAAGACCTCACATGTTAACCCTAAGGATCTGCGTCCCATTAGTCTGTCATCCTTCCTACTAAAAACACTGGAAAGGCTGTTAGACTCCCACCTATGCTGCAGCATAGATACCAAACTCCAGTCAGCGTCCCAACATGCTTATTGTAAAGGCAGATCTGTTGAAACTGCTTTGCACTCATTGGTATATACCATCGAAAAATCACTTAGCGTCTTTTTTTGGATATCGAAGGCGCCTTCAATAACATCAAACCAGAAGCGATCACCGACGCACTCATGGACTTGGGGGTCGATGCCTCGCTCAGACTTTTAATTGGAAAACTGCTCACAGGCAGAACAATTAATACTAAGCTGGGCAGTCGCTCGACCCGCAGATCCGTAAGCTGCGGTACGCCACAAGGTGGTGTTCTGTCCCCCTTTCTCTGGATTGTAGCGGTCAATAGGCTGCTGCTCCACCTGGAACGGGCTGGATGCGTGGTGATTGCCTATGCAGATGATGTTGCGATAGTTGTCTCCGGCAAATTCCCTAGCACTCTTAGTGAACTTCTTCAAAACGCCCTCTCTACCTACCTAAACTCGAAAAGACCGAACTAGTCCTTTTCACCAGGAAGTACAAGATTCCTCCAATAGACCCTCCTTCTGTAAACGGCAACCGCCTGTGCTTTACAAACAAAGCCAAATTTCTGGGTCTCATTCTGGACAGTAAATTAGACTGGAAAGCCAACACTATTGACCGCGTTAAAAAAGCCACCGTAGCGCTTTACTGCTGCAAAAAACGATTGGTAAGAAGTGGGGTTTGCAACCTTATACCACGCACTGGCTTTACGTTTCCGTTGTCAGACAGCCACCCCACCTACCTACCTGCCTTCAATGGCTTTCGAGTCAATTTGCAATTTGAGTCTGCACGTAAGTATAAGAATTCATACGTGTAGTTACTGGAGACCGCCATAAAGCAAAGACTTAATAATGAAGTTGTTTCTTGCGCTGCTGGCTCAAACCAAGTTGTTAGTACTTAAGCATTTTTCGTGTTGGTGGTATTATTTGGGCGACAAGATCCTGTGGTTTGACACCCTTACATGTTTCCCTTCGGAGCTATTTGTAAAATAAGATTTACACTAACGTGTATAGACCTCCAAGACGAGTATGTAGTGCAGATATAGAGCTACAATTACGCCAAAAGGGGATGACAAACTTCCATATGTATATTGTTTTCTCTTTACAATTTTGATAAAGCTATATCTACCAATCGATCTTCCCTCGGATGGCACATTCTGAATGCCAATTTTTTAAAATGTAACCTCATCCTTGTTAAAATTTGTTAACCCACACGTAAAAGTAATCCACTTGGATAAACATGTAAATAATACGCATGTCAACAATCCCCTATTCCCCTTTTATTATTTATGGTTCACGGTTAGAATGAAAATATTTTTATTTCTTAAAATGTATGCTTCTGGTAGTTACATATTTGAGTAAGTAAACTCCAATTGCTTTGGAGCTCTGCACATCCTTTCATTTAACAATTCTTTGATTTAATAACAAAGCAAAACACACGAAATCTCTTGTAATCCAGAAATAGATTATATTATTTTATTTTAATTTTTTTCCATTATTCATTTGTGCTCTCTGGGTAAAGGTTTAACATAGCATGATACATATATTTATAGTTCAAATTGGAGGACGCCACTAGTGGGACCACATTTCCGCCCAATAATAGTACAATTATACCAAGTGCACCAGCGGTAATAGCTGCCGCCAATTTGTCATCATCTATCGCACAACGAAGGATCAATACAACTAATGCAAGTAAGTGGGCATCAGAGGGTGTGTGTTTAGTATTGTTTTTGTTTATAACAATTGTTATGTTTTAGTGAACACATCGAATCAACAACAACCATCAATTACGAGGTCATTAGCTGGTTCTGTGGTTAGCTCGAATTCAATCACTCCAAATGAATCCAATGATCGGAGCAGAGATTCCACCACAAACAATAGTGAGAATACAATTTTATCGAGAAGGACTAATAATGGTGAAGATAAAGGTAAAATGTGGAACATTTTTGCATTTGTAGAGATTTTAATGTGCTTTTTGTAGAAAATGACAAGGAGAACGATAATAGAAGTGCCCTCGCAACACAAGCGGTTATCCAGAGGAGGAGAAAACCAAAGCGAAGGTCAACTGGTGTCGTTCACATTGATATGGATGTAAGTTTGAAAAAATCTATAAGCATAACAAACATTGCAAAGCAATCATAGCCACTTCATTGTTCCTCATTCTCCCCAATCGCATTCAAACTCTAGGCGAAGGATTTAGATTCCGAACATGTTCGACAATTGCTTACTCTCCAACTAAACGTCAAGTAATATTAGGTATCATATTTCGGAGTTGTCTTGAACAAAAGATTAAATTGAAATTATTGAGAGTGCTAGTGGTGCTGGTACTGGTTGTACATTATGATAGTCAGAACGTTTCCAGCGTTCAATCAGACTCATTTGGTCATGGGGTCAGCTCCCTGAAAGATGTAAATATTGTCGAGACTCTGCAGTCATATTCCTACCTTCAAATCCAAAGTGGTTCAGATCAACAGCCGCGTAGGCTGGCCAGAAGGTATAAATTAAACAGTTGAGTCTCTTACCTTCAAACTTAAAACCTTTAGGTCGTGGCATCATAGGCTGTCTTGGTATCACATCTGTTATGCTCACCTGCCCCACTCTAGCACAAGATACTGTCATCGGATTTTTACCCCTCACTGCAGCTAGGTCACAAGTATAAACCAGTCGTGTGTGAAACTTTGAAATATTTAACTTAATTCCATGTTTTGTATTATCCCTGAGATGTGCTATGGTCAGGATGGCATGACCTGCGCTAGGATAAACCTTGATATGGTCTCTTTGATACACATCTTTACAGAAGGGACGTTAAGCGCTCAGTTAAATCAAAGCCAGTAAATTTGTTGCTACAATGTCTAACAATCACTTGCCAGGCAGAAGAAGGTTGCACTTAATTGGCCGTCAAGGAATTGCAGGCGATGAATCTGCAAATAAACTGGCTAGTACTGACACAACTTCGCAGCTCGTTGCACTGGGACCCTTATTTGGCATCAGTGGGGCTACTGCCACAGCGGTGATTAGCAGTTGCGAACATCAACTTCGCCTAGCCCATTGAAGAAACATTTCCAAGTTTAGGCAATGGGAAACACTAATCAATTCCTGTTCCACCACAGTTTTCTCAAAGGACAAACGTATGCCAGGGCCTCCACCAAAAACTTTTTCTAACCAGCTGTCTCCAGTTGCGTACTCAAAGTTGGTTGAGGCCACCCTCACCTTGCGCGCGCCATCGTAGATGAGGTCGTCCCCACCTGCATAGTTCTTTGACTACTCAGCCAAGGAAATGTGATGTAGTGAGGCTCTGCAAGAGTAATTCTAACCAAATCTACAGCTGAGGTTTAACATAAACATCTATGATTTACCATATAGAGGTGAGATTACACAACCACACTTTGCGTAGAAGCTTACTTTTTCGTGTATTTCACATCTTGGAACGATATGCGAATCACTTTAGTTTGCAGATTATCCTGTGCATATATCCACTCACGATGTCTGCAGAATTTATGTTTAGTCATCATCATCATCTTTTCCCGATCCGCTTGTCGGCTATGAGGATCGACTATGAGGTTTGAGGTACTTAAGTGGACCCTCCATAACTCTCGATTTACTTCTTTTCCATAACCATAACTTCTGATTTGTTCATGTTTACTCTCAGTCCAGCGTCAACGAACCCGTCAACATGTTTAGTTTTCAATCCAAAGGATCTTAAGCTGACCTAATGAGCAGCCCCATTTACTTGTGTTGACCAAGTTAATTATGGGGACAAATAGATTAAAAAATAATCGACTGTCTCTCAGTGTATTCGTTTCCAAAGTATAAATATAAAAATTATTCTGAACTACGCGTGAGACTTGTATGATTCTGTAATTTTTTTTTTTTTTTGTTTTTCAGGACCTTGATCCAGAACGACAAGATTCAGCCGGTGACAACGAAGAAAAGGAGGTGAGTGTCGATATCTTTTTCGTTTTCCTTCAAAAACTAGGTTACCTACGCCAAAACCGAAACAAACCAAAAAAAATTGCAAATTCCCAACACGAAAAACAGCCAAACGTCATCATTAGAAGGATCATCATTTGGCTAGTTTTCAAAAAAACCAGCTTCTTTTCCTCAAAATCTACTCCGCCTGTCATTTCCACTTAGACCGAGACGATAGATTGACGTACCACAGAAATTAAGCCAACAGCTACGAAGAACTGACCCGAAAAATTTGGCCGCACAAACATTTGTGTGTTCTCAACACCTTCAATTGCAGGATTTGTTTTATTTGGATTTTCATCGCCTGTCTTGAGAGCAGAAAAGCAAAAGAAAACGATCGTGTGCATAAATATTAATTAATCCAAAAGAGAATTAATGCAGCAATCGCACCACGCGGGGCGTGAACACGCACGCCAAGGTTAAGGCGATGATTTATAATTTGCAAAATTGTTTGTATTGTGCTACACAAACGGGAGTGGGTTTTGAATTAATTGGGAGAACAATAAACTACGTGCAACTACAGCGGTGACTGCTATGATGAATTGCAGCCACATGGCGAGAAGTGTTAAAGCACTATATTGGCCTAAATCACACTCTCCGCAGAGACATTGTTGTTAGCAGTCCCGCTGCTAATTTTAGTCATGACGAGCATTGTTTGAATAATTTTGGCAGTTAACAAATGTAATACATTTGGGACCAAATGTGTTGACCATACATCTCAAAGAGTATCCGCTCGAAGGACGAAACAAGAGTAATTTTCGGTCACACATGGATGATTGACGATAGCAGATGTGAATTATGAATATAATGAACCCTCTGGTCTGTTGAGTGGAACGTAAACGATTTTTCATCTTTGAATTGGTCAATTAATTTTTGTGGATTTATTTTTGGGGAATCTCTCGATTTTAATGAACAATTTAGAGGTTGTCACCTTGTAAGGAACCACTGCTAACAGGGTGGTGCACAAATAATTCACATGATGACAGATTTAAAATGTTTGAAACGGAAATGGTTTTTTTTATATTTAAAGAACAAAAGGTTTAAATTGTTGCTTGAAAAGCGGGCCATAGAAATCAATAAATGGGTATATCTACGCGTAACTCGTGTAAGTTTTTCTTTTTCTAATAAACGGCTTCTACTTCACAGTTGTGGCGTCTGATTTGTTATAGTTTTACAGAACTCCTAGAGCTTGCTTCTCTTACAGTTCGTACCTTCGCTTGGATCCATTTCACAAGACTTACTTAGACCTCAGACGGGTCCATTGTGTGCATCAACATTTACTCATGGGAATCTGGTCAAGGGTATAGTCGCTTAATTTAGATACCATCCTGAAGGCAAAAGGAATATCAGGAGTCTCCTGAAATTAGCACATAAAGGTTCTCCAGCCTACAGTAAAGGCCTCTTTCAACTGTACTCAGTCTTCTTGTGGCTAGAGCGGGACATTTGCAAAGCAGGTGTGAGACGGACGCTATTTCCCTTGCTGCAACTTCTGCTGTAGTCTTTGTAGGGTAGCCCAGATTGTTCCGTGTGAATTCCTAATGCGGAATGTCCTGTAAGGATAAAAGATTCTTTTCCCCGTCAATTAAGTTTTACAAGATTTTTGAATTTCTTCTTATTGAAGACTGCAATCATAACTCACATGACTTGAATGTTTGTGTTTATACAGAAAACCTAAGAGAAGGGGGCGGAGGTTCTTACATCCATCCTATGGCATTAAGGAAACTGATCAAACCCTTAATCTAATTCTTCGAGATTTCTCTAAGGTTTTCGAAAAAGGATTTGCCTAGTGTATGATATCTGATCCTGCTTGGAGCCGAATAACCGCAGAGGAGATGAAACACTGTTTTCTTCTCATTTTCATTGTTGCAGCTGCGACAATGTGCGTTGAATGGAATGTCCAATTTGTACGCATGTGTTCCTATGGGCCAGTAACATGTATTGATACATCTCTGTGCTGTTTTGTAGATCTTGTGTTTTGGACTAATTGTAGTTGGGCCACATTTGCCATGATATGAAACAATTCCGCAGTCCGTTTCACCTGACGTTATTCTCTTATAGAAAGTGTTAGAGGATATTTCCGTTGACGGCTCCCAACGCGATGTGAACAGAGTTCTCGAGAGATCTATCAAGGGTTGAATCTCGCCTCGTCAGCTCATCGGGCCCTCTATGTTCCTCTGCCTCGCGGCCCAGAGAATACTGGGCCCGAATTACCACACTCGTTAACGAGTAATTCGTCATCAAAATGTGAGGATTTGGCATTACCGCTCCCAAGGAAGTTATTCGATCACGAGTTCCACTCACTCACTCTTTATCGTTTGGGGTAATTCGGACCCTGATCTTGTAACGATACCCGAATGAACCGAATTTCTCCTTGCACTCTTCCACCAGCCTAGAGGATGTCGTGTTCGATGCTAGGGCTTCGATAGCAGCCTGGCTAACAACAAAGATGGCAATGTTTTGGAAGGATGTAGGTTTGGTTTGCAATAGACGTACCGACCATCGATTTGTCGTTGAGAATTTGTCTGCAAAGCTTTACAAGCTTTGTCAATGTTGACTGTACAGTCTTGATGGACGAATGGCTGTCAACATAAATAGATGGCCATAGGTTAGGTTAGGCTAGGTTAGGTGACTGTCCCCGTTCAGGCAGGGACACACTTAGACCAAAGTGGGCGCATTGTGATACCACAGCGAAAAAAACCGCCTTACCGGCACCAGGGAACCAGAATATGTAGCATAAGTACAACGAGGGTGGGCAACCTTAGCGGTGTTAACCCTAAAATTGGAACCATTTCGTCCAAGAGATGAAGTTTCTTATCTTGTGGATGTCGATGAATGGTCATAGTTCCCCTAATAATTTTCTATTAGTTTTGCGACCTGTAAAATGGCAATTATTTTGGTTTGAAAAATGCTGACATTTCCGATTTTAAAAGAATTGATTTACGCTTCTGGCTTCACAAAAGATGTCGGCTGCAGTGTATGCGACGGCGGAGAAAGCTAGCTCTTCCTCGGTTCAAACTATACTTTCATCTTAATTCACTTTTCTTGATATTTTGATATAAAGCCTGTGGTAGAAATGATCAAGTCAGTATCTGATCCTTCGTGGTAGTCTATCAAATAAAAATGGAGGCCTGGATGACGTTTTTGCCGCTTTATTACTACAATGAATGTCTTCTGGATGGCCAAGCGGAAAGTGGCAAGGCGCCAAAGAGGCGGCTCAATGACTGCGTCGCCACAACTATACAATTTCATGTTTTAATTTTTTTGCCGCTTGCCGCTCATTGCGTGAGCTTGGCCGAACTAGGTTTACCATTGTTTTCAGTTGTCCACTGTCACGTTCTGCCCGATTTGACGGGGTTCGGGGTCCTTTCTTGTTGACAGCAAATACTTAGTTTTGACCTATGACTAGTGTCTATTGCTATGATTTCAGGAATAAAATACTTTACAGATTTGGGACCGATTTTCCTTGTGTCCCGGACTGAATTTCACTTGTCTTGTACCAAAGGAAATGAGATCTCCGATCAGTTTCATGAGAACTTTTTCGAGTCCGAATCTACATTGGATTGGTTTGCATGTTCATTTATTAATTCCATTGACGTTTGGGTTTTTTTGAAAATATTAAACAACTCAGACGTTAGTATGCAGACTAAAGCTACGATTACACGCACAAAAGACACACAATACACCAACTAAATCGACAAGAATGTCAATGCAGTGAACAACAACATTACCAGGGCGAAAAGTTATCAACGCAAACTACGTTGACGGGGCACAAAATTCTGCCGTGTCAACGTTGGGGCATGGTTAACGCGTTGACGAGCAGTCTGAAAAAGTCCGTCAACGCGTTTCAACATCGTTGACAAGGTGATTACACAGTCAACGAAAGTAGTCAACGCGTGGACCTTAAAACTCCCGTCAATTATGGTGTCAACGCAGGCGTCAGCGCGTTGAAAGCGTTTTATATTGACGATTACACGAGTTGACCACTTTGAGACAAATTCTGACGTCAGAGAGTCAACTTTTTTCGTTGACCGTGTAATCGTAGCTTAACCGAATACTTTTTGACGATGCTTTTAAAAACTTGGCGGAAGTTTTTCTGTCTCTCGCTAGACAATACTGCAGACAACTTATTTGCGTTCTAACGAGTCACTCGTTTTTTGCCAAAGACCGCAAAGTAAAGGTGGAAAGGACTGCATTATATACGATGCAGCTTAACAGAGGATTTTGAGGAGATAATATTTGAATCCTTTTATTGTTGGTCCTTTGAGTCGAACGTACACGCTTGGGACCGAAACGGAAACCTACCTTTGCCCAGTTTTCCAGCATTTACACAACGCAAAACGTCTATTTCTAGAAAAAGAATAAGGAAATGTAATGGTTACATTGTTTTGATTTATATCCTTTTATATTTTATTTGCGAATGTTGCAACTACTGCCGCCGGTCCTCTCTACGCACACGGCCCATATGCATTGGTAATAATGCACAGCGGATCATTCTATTAAATTCTCGAGGCACACACTTTTGCTGACGGCAATCGCACACTGGTTTCTTGGTTTAAAATTAAAAATAAAACAAAAAATAAATAAATTCGAAATAATGGCCTATTTACCCTGCACAACGAAGCTCTTTACCTTGCACCTCACAGCGAGCAGACACGTGATATAATTACCAGTACACCAGCATCACCTCTGGTGGTATTCCTTTGTAAAAATAAAACTCTCTAGATACTTAATCTTATTTTTACTCCGTTGGTTCCCCGAAATGAAATGAATGAACTCGTTATGAGTCTTGGCCCGATGATTCCATAGAGGCGCGTTCTAAAGTTTGTATCAAGAAACGCACTAGTGGTACACACTAGTACCCATAATGTATGGCATTTGTAGAATTTTTTTATTTTAGTTTTCCTCCTCGCGATTTGTTTATGTTCGGCTTTTTAAAAATATCTTATGCTACGAATGTGAATAGGTAGCGGGTGAGGTGGAGCAAGTTGACGTTGAAGCGGCCGATATTTTTATTCTCACATTCATACTTCCTGACTTGAGAACGTGTTGGTTTTGGTATACCTTTGAAGAGGCGTTGACCTATTCAACTTTTGTTCTGCATCATCATTGAGAGGCGTATGCGCTATTAGGATGCTATTTGGGTGAGATCACATTCCGGCGGCGACGCTTTCGTTGAAGATTGGGGATACGGCTGCGAATAGAATAGAGTGGATTGGAATGTGCAGTAAATGTGTGCTCAGTTTTTTAACGGAGGGCAGAGGCTACTGCTTAGGAAACTCTTAAGAAGTACACTAAGCTGTGAGGGGAGATGTATGGATTGAAAAAAACCTGCAATCAAACAGGAGAAGCAGATGGTATAGGACTTCAACCTAAAGTTTGTTGTGTGACCTTTTGGATTGGTTTATGTAGGATGTACTCCCTTCAGGATTTAGGTCAGAATAAAACAAATAAATTTGTCACGACATTTCGTCCATGCCTATGGACATCATAGGACATTCTGATGCACATTATGCATTTTTAAAATATTGAACGACTGAAGGCTTTGCAGACAAGTCTGTAGGAGGAAAACCCGTTTGCATCTCTTAAGTCTAAGAGAGAGAGAGAGAGTGGAGACTAAGGCAAATCTAATCAAAGTGGAATCTTGCGTTTACATACATATGAGTATGTCCAGCGTTAACATTCTCACTCTTGTCACTGTTTGGTAGGCTGGGTTGACCATACCATGTAACATTATTCAAAGAGTTGCAACCATAGGCACTTCTAGCGCTTTGAGTTTCTGCCCGACGAATGCAGCATCTTCACCTCGATCTACACGCAAAATTCATGGCAAAATGCAGTACTTAGCAGCGAATCTGGCCATGCTACATGGCCAGGCCTTATAGTCACAGCAATATGTTCAACTCAATACCCCAAGAAGTGGTTATAAGCTAAATTGACAACCTCATCCAACAATTAAATGTTTGGAAGACCGTACCTTTTCCAACTAAAGTGGAATGGAACAGCGGAGGTGTGATGCAGAACTTTGTTACCTCAATTTTCACGGACGGTTCGAAGATAGACTTTGGGGTCGGGAAGTGCATTTACTCTGAAACTTTGATGATACCAACTTCGCTCAGGTTAGTCCCCATTTTGATAGCTTGGGGGTCCTCGAGCCCAAGGATTTAACGAAACGGAGCAATAACTAAACACGGGCTGTCCAGCGGTCATTAAGATATAGTTTCTATAACCGCATCCTCCAAACTAGTAGACCAATATCGTAAGGAAGTCACAAATCCGAGTAAACGCTTCGTCTTCTGTGTTCCCGTCCTGCTCTATCAAGACTGAGAAGGACAACTCTAGAGAAATACTTCTACGAAGATCTCAGCGACCCCGCCAAACTCGATAATCACAAAATAAAGAATCGGGTCTCCTGATCTAAGTGGTTCTGCCGATAGTGTGGAGCATAAAGAGGTTGACACCGGTGAGTTTACAGATGAAATCGTTCCCTTTGAATGGAAGGGACTCATTGTAAAAGGTTTCTGGGGCTGGTAATCCAGTGGTCTACAACGGACCTTTATTTTGTCTTAGTGTGTTCTTGCCTGGCCAGCCACCTAACCTTACCTGCCTGCTGATCGCATTAGTTGGCATGCTGTTGAACATCAGCAACAAAGCTCTATCCACATATGTATATATGTATGTCAATTTGCTCTTTTGTTTTTAATGGGGTTTCTGAAGTTCACACGCTTTTCTCTGAACTCCATCTCTTATAGTTCTTTTTATTTTGCCAATACGTCTTGTGTTACTTCTTGCACTTCCATTTCGCTTAGTGATAGACTCACAGCAGTTTTATCTGACTATAAGTCCTCAAGTTAGCCTGATGCAGCTATTTCGAACAACCCGTCCAAAGGTCTAGATGATCTCGACCGAATTGCAATTCAGGTCAGGGTTAATTAATTTCAAGTTTGACCCTGAAGCTCTTAAAGAGTCGTTGCGCTAAATATTTAGTTCATTTTTAATAGCTCGCCTTTCAGAATAAAATTATAATGGGCAGCCACAAATTATAAAGAACCAAACACATTAGGTGACTCCCCCATCTAAAAGGCGATGATAAATAGCAGCCCAGATTCATTGCCTTCGATAGATTACAAACAAATCTAAATCACATTTGTGAAACTTAAACTCGGCAAAATGCCAATGGAATGGCCGATGTCCACGTAGTAGAAAGTACACACACCTATTTCGCAATTTATCGCCCCCATTCACATTTCACCTGGTGCCAGATGCGGCAAATACCGCTAGTTTTAGCAAATGTTCTCTAAAACATCAACAAAATAATACCTTTCGAATGAAAAGTATTTTTGGCAATAACTTTAAATTTTCGTAGAAAAGTTTGATTGCTTTTCCTTCCACCGAACACGGCGGTAAGGTTGCGTACTAAAGTTTTTCCTAAAAATAAGTTTGTATCTCACATGGCTTCCTAATGAAAGAAAAACGTTTTTTTTTCTAAAAGATTTTTATTTGACATAAAATTGCCTCGCATCTTTCTACTTTGTAGTTGATGTCCCTCTACGTAAGACGCGGAATCACCAAAGTTCAAACCATAATAATATTTTTACTTATTTCCCAAATAAACAACAGCGATATAAATTATTCAACACAAAGATTAATTATGGGGAAAGGAAGAGTAAAAGACAGCAGACAGCAAGACTCTTGTCTTCAAATCGGTTAACATCGGTTCATGAGATGTACGAGTATGTGTACAGCTGTGTTCAAAATGATACGAGCGATGATGAAAAGAAGGCGATTTTTTAGAAAATATAAATTATTTTACATCCAAAATACGAAAAACATGTTCAAACGATGACTTTCGTTTCACCATGCTCAATGGTTTTTAGCGTGTACTGAGGCAAATATTTTGTGTTGTGTGGACCTAGGAATAGGACTATTTTACTTTTGTCCGTCTTTTCAACACCCATCTACAACATTGCTATCTTGGCCGCTATCAAAGCTATCTATTTGGCCACTACATCCTCAAAACTAGTAGAGCAATGCCAGAAAGAATTGAACCAATTAGGCTTGGTACTAGGGTCCATCTAACATAAGCCTTAAATAAAATAAATAAATAGCTGGCGCGACAGCTCGGAATGAGCCAAGGCCTAGCTTCTCGCAACCATTCATGTTGTGCGTGTTTTATTGTTTGCACGAATGGAAGGGACCTACAATTTATTGCCGACTCCGAACGGCGAAGTGAGAAGCTCTTTCATGACAGATTATACTTCCGGAGGCTTGTCATTCCCCGACGAGAGGTGGTGCCGCGAAAAAATGTTTGGTGTTCCTGGCTGGGGCTTGAACCCACGCCGCTCGGTCAGCAGTCCAACGCACTAACCACTGAGTCACGGCGACAACAACACAACATAAGCCTTAGGACCCTGCAAAATCAAGGAGAGAGTTGACGAACCGACGAGAAGAAAGAGTCAAAATATCGCTAGGAGCTGTTAATTGCAACGTTCTCCATCATTTTTTATCCTTGGCCAACCAAGGGTGGAATAAGCTTAGGTTAGAGGCGTGATAGCTTGGTGTTACGCGCAGCCTTGATCTGATCTTTATGAACCCATTGTGTGTTCCCCGTTGTGTGATTATGCATCCGAGTGCCTGTTGGGAACTGAGAAGAGGTTGATTATTGGGTATTGTTTACCTCCCTAAACCACCTCAAAGTCCAGTATCAGTTTTGAGAAGGCATTCAGTGACATGGTTGACAGTTCGCCTGGGGCGCTAACAAAGTAAACCCCTAAGGTCGTTTTTCTAGTTCTGGGCTTGAGGCAGTCGCAAAGAACAAGTTAACTAACTACGTTTCTTAAGAAATACTACAAGAAGATCAAGGTATTACAAGATTCGTAGCCACTAGCGATTGACCGATAGGAAGCCACGCAACCAAGCTGAGCATCTTTCACAACACGTTCTGCCGTAGGCGAAACGGAATCCCTGTTTCTATTTCTGTACGAACGTCCAGTCCTAGCAAGGGTCATACAACGCTAACTCTTCCAATTCTTTTTCTCAACTGCACAGGTTGGGTTCAAATATCTTCGTTTACCACCCATCAGTATCTGCAAATAACCAGGTTACATGAGTTGTGGTTTCAAACGTCACATCTTAGGGCTACTAACCTGCCTCTGCTACTTATTGTTCCTGCCTACGTTTGTGCCTTCGTCCTTCCAAAGTATATTGCGTCATTTCGTCGCATGCCAATTCGTATAACTTAGCAAATTTGACGCGAGCTTGCAGATGTTCTTTCTGCCCGGAGGGGGACCTTGCGTTGGCTCCGAGTAAAAAGTTTATTTTCTAGAAGTCATCTGCGAATCGTAACAACAGTAACAGGAGGTTGAACCTCATTTCGTATGACCTTGGAAGATGGTTTGTTATATCAGGGTGAGCGGGAGGCTCTTCACTTAGGCCTCAGTCGGGCCCGTAGTACTGCCCTCTTTCAATCGTCGGAACTGCAGGGATAGGTTTGGTTTGGGACGTATGTTGGGGGGGATATAGGGAAGGTGGAAACAATTATGGAGCTGACACTAGTGTTTCTTTGGTGAAGGCCAGGATCTTGGAAGATGCCGCTGGCTTGTTTTTTGCAAATCGTGTTATCAACGTGACATTAGCTTTGAAGATTTTGCATTTTCCTCCTGGTATAATGCGCTTTTCGGTATATTTCAAGGCATTAGCTATTGTTCGGACACCACATCAAAGAGTTTCTTGAATTTGTTTCCCATTTGACAGAGTTCATAAATGAATGCTCGCTTTTTCTGATTGGTAAGCTTTCCTCCCTCCACTACGATAATTTTTTAAACGAAGTTGAGTAAAAAACGTGAAAGAATATGTTAACAACAGGTTAGGTAAGGTGACTGTCGTGGTAGAGTCAGGACACACTTAGACCGTAGATTGGTCCTTTGTGATATCACTTCTGATTGGATTGATTGAGTCAATCGAGCCCTAGTGTGAGACTATCCAATTTGGAGCTAGCATTATCTATTTATGTCCCGCCAATAACAATTCAGGGGGTAATCATGTAATTTAACCTCTGGCTGAGTTCAGGCTAGTAGTCGGGTGATTGATGGGTGGTCTGACTTGGATGGTTGTGAGTATATGGAATTCTTCTTGCGGAGTTCTTAGTTGGGTGGAGGGGAAGATCCATGGTTGAAGTTTGAGGTGCCTGTGGGTAGAAGGGCGGTGGGAATTCACTCTATGATGACTAAGATATACGCCCCTAGAAGTTATATATTTTGGCTTAAACCCATACTTCAATGGTTTGGGCACATTAAATGCATGCCTCCAACTCAACGTCCGAGACGTACCATGGAATCCGTGCCATCAGGCAGGCGTCCCTGGGTAGGCTCAGGATGAGATGGTCGGACCAAATCCAAAATCTCACCTCTACCCGAATGGAGATAGGCTCTGATGATTTAAAGCCGATGGCGGAAGATCGGGAGAGGTGGAGGATCCCCTTAAGAACTCTAAACCCGCGAATCTCGTAGTGGATAGGCGGGTCATTGAAAAATTATGAATAATGATGATGAATGATCAGTTTTTGATAGATCGAAATGTTTACCAAGGCCAAGGACCTTACGGGTGTAACCTAGTTTGTTTCTCGTCTTTGCAGCTTCTGCAGAAGTCATTGGATGAAACTCTAGCTCGAGTGGCAAGCCTGGCTAGGTTAGGTTAGGTTACGAAGGGTGTGTGATGGATACGTCTCATCACTTTTACTCGGATACCCTTTTGTTGAAGTAGGAATAGCAGTATGGTTCCCGGGACACGCTAAGACCTATCCTATTATTGGCTGTTTTGTGAACCAGTTCGTACTCTTTAAGAATGCTTGCAAATAACCTTGATCCTAATGCGCGTAGACGTCGTTCTTGCAGGACCGGGCAGTGGTACAGCATTGGATTGATTCTACCTCTTCTTCATCTTCGCAGCTTCTGCATAGATCGTTGGACTCGATCCTCCACTTGCGGAGCATGACTTCGATGGTACAGTGTGCTGTGATATCTCCAGTGAGCATGCGGATAGATGATCTGTCCAGTTCCAGACTAACAAGCAGTGGCAATTTATTGCTTCCATGATGCTATTCTAACAACAAAAGCTGTTGGTTTTCTCACTTTTTAATTGGCTTCTTGGAAAATATTCCACAAACTTGTGAACACAACTTTTCCACTCGCAGTAACTTCCTTGAATTACTAGTAAACCCTCGACCATGTTACCGCAACTGTACATTTTTTATTGATTATGCTTTTTATACCATTAAAAAAAAAAACATTATACCATTAGAATATTTAATATTCACCCATTATCCAATTGTCTGCAAATTTTCGGCGAAAAGTTTTCGCCAGGGAAGGACTTAAAATAATTTCAACAAAGTGCTCCTATTATTTTAAACACAACTGTCTATGTTTTAAGAGAAATCATCCTACCACTCATTTCGATCAAAGAGAAGGAAATTCTGTTTCAAAAACAAAATTAATTTTTTGAACGTAAAGATGAAAACGCTCTGCATCTTCTCCCATTTGCGAGGGTAGAGCCGCTTTTAGTCTCACACAAAAATAAAAGAAAATAAAAACTTCTGCTCCCTCATCCTAGAGTATAAATAAAATTCAGTTCACCAAAAGTGTACGATCGTTCAAGTCAATTCTGCTTCAACTCGACAAGAGTGGGATTCAAGTGCTTTTCGCTAGTTTTTTGGTGTGTCGGACTGTTATTACCTTTTTGAGAAGGAAAAATCGATTATAGTCATCGTGTTTTTATTTATTAATCAATTTTTTTTTGTTTAAACGAAATAAACGTTGTTGTGCATTCGCATTCAATGCTGTTGTTCCTTTTTTGGTAGTTACAAGTTTTTTTCTCGATTTAATTTATTCTTTCTGACGAGAGTGAGTTACTGAGTCAGAGGGTTGAATAAGAAAGAAAACTTTAAATTCTCGTTAGAAGAAGTATATGATGAGATGGAGGATACTTTTCAAGTTTTTAGTGATGTAATGTATTTTGTGGTGAACTGTGTTCGATTTTAATTGTGTTACGAGTTTTATTGTCGGATTTTACTTTTGACAAAGTTTTACTGCTTCGGATTGAGGTGGAATTTTTATTTCGAAAACATCATGTTGTCGGGTGTCAACAATTTAGTAGTTTCTTTGAGTTATAGCATTTTTATAGTATATTTAGGAAGTAATCAAACTGGGGCCCCTGCAACGAAAATTAAATGAAATTTATATTTAAAGTTTATACCTTGGAGGTGTTTAACGCCCATTAAGCGGTTGGCTTTTGCCAAAGATTTATCGTTGTTTTCCTTGGTTTGCGTTGGCAATCATTTACGTAAAGATTTTGCGCAGATGGTTTGCTAGTAAGAAGATTCGAAGAGTCTTCACAGTTTTTATTGTTCTTCTTACACGATTTGTAAAGTATAAGTCAGTATAAGAACGATCAACGACTACATTAAAGTGACCAGGTTTGTCTTACTTGGGATGGCGGTACAGTTCGAGGTGCACCAGGAACTCAACCAACAAGCCACCCCAGCTATCACGATGTTAGCTAGCAGTCTACAGTTGCGTACACAGAGTTAGTTGCGGCCTTTATCTACCTGGTACCTAGAAGATGAGATCGTTTGGTTCTATGTTGCCTTTAAGGATAGGATTCGAAAACTATTCTTGCTGGAGCATCATACGGTTTACATAATTTAACTCCTAAGGTAAGAGTAGGTTCCTGTAACACTCTGACATCAGTCTGTCCGTTTTGATATCTGCTCTTAGTGCTGAATGGTTAAAAGCAACTGGAGGTTCTTCTTACAGACGTTTGTATTAGCTAAGTCGCCTGAATCTTCGAAGAAGAGAGCTCCTAGATAGAGTAGTGTTCTTTTTGACAGGGTGGGACAGACGCCAAGGAAATGGAAAATAGTTTCGTCCTCCGTTTCTACTGCTCCTGCAGAAGTCGTTTGAAAAGAGACATAATCTTCCGGCGTGTGGACCTATTAGACAGTCTCCAGAACACCGATAACGGAGTTGAATCCGGACCGCTTAACCAATACATGACTGATTTAACCAAATTTATCGTCATTGTACACATTATTTTTCGAACCCATTCGATATTGCTGTACAGCTTGTATAGTTCGTGGTTAAATCTTTTCTTCCATATATTGTCAACGGAAGTAAAACTTTTCTCTTGGAAATTTCAAGTGAATTTTTATTGGCGTTCGTATTTCTTCACAATTTAGGGTGATGGGGATGACGAAGATCTTGTAACCGTATCCGTTGTTGCTCTCGGGGGCCTTGCTATGTCCTCAGATTAAAGTTGGAGCAATTGGAGAGTATTATGGGCGTAGAGATCCTACGCTGATGTCGTTGTCTAAATTGATGCCAAAACCTAGTTTTAATATTCGTGACCGGTAGTCTCACAGATCATCCAAGACACTGAAGAAGATTCTCCCGTCGATCTGAGGTAGATAGGGTGTCTTAATTTTAGCATCTCCTTTTGTCTTCTAGATTGTTGTTGCGTGTTCCAGGCGGAAATAATGGCGCCAAAGAAGAAGGAGAGACCTAGCCTAAGCTAGATTACAAACGCACCAAGGGATGGATAATGCTAAAACCGATTGCGAATCGTCTTTGCCATCAGTGTCCGCACGGAGCATTATCATACATGTGTACATACATATGTAAATATTTGTTCATAGGCTAGACCTACAGAGACGAACGCTGTCCAGCCCTGTCAAAGGAAAGATTTTCTCCGACGATCTCAGCTATCTGGCGGTTATTGATGACAGTAACATCCTCGACTTTATAAGCTGACCTGCTCGGCTTCGCTGTCCCTCTTTCTGCTACTTAGACCTCGAATTTCAAAATATATACCAAAACTTAACCAGAGAAACTAAGACCAAAAGCATGTAAACTGGACTAACCGACAAATAGACAAAGAGACTTTTCATTTTGTAATACTTAAGGAAAATGTATTTAGTTTGCCTGCAAGTCGGTAAAACAGCGAAAACCCAATAGTGTCGCAATAGATCTCCAGTGTCGGTATTTTAGTACAGGCAGCCTATGTACTTCGGCCCTCCGTCCTTAGAGCATCTACACACGTCGACTATTCTCCATTCTGAAGAAGTACTCGTACTCTCTTTTTCTTTGTATCTTTTCTTCGACAGTCCTGCGCTTTTTTTCTTGGGCGACTCAGTCTTCTTCTATCTAGGATAAGGATGTTCAATTGCATGGCTAAGATAACTATGTAAGTTTCGTCTTTTCAATGCGTGGCGAGTTCCTGTTCCAACGTATATTTTTTTTATATTCGCGAGGGTTTCTTAGATCATCTGAATCTTCTAGATGGACGATACAATGATAAGTTGCATCACTTTACGCATGTCCATACAGAGCCACATGCAATTTTTCTGCCAGTAAGACCCAATTTCCTTTGTTTCTGTTTCATAACGCTCTATCCGTAATGTTGTTGCTTGTGTTGTAGTCCTTGTTTATTTATCCCATCCGTCATAGATCAATCAAAATCCGATGCTTCCGTAGTACGTTTTCTTAACTAAAATCTTGTAGTGTTCACGCAAATGTTAAAATCAATCTCCCGCTGAACATGTCTACCCAAATGTATTAAAAATGTCAGAACAAAGCAAAACACTGGCAGAACCAAAGACAAGACACCGCACAGTTAACGAGAACAACTGAACCTGTCACCAACTGATTGACAAATAATTCATTTTTTATTTGAGCAACCACCCGCTAATTGACGTAGTTCTCCCCCTCAGAAAAAATGGCGAAATAAATAAATAAATAAAAAGATTTCCATTGCGATGTCTGAGGCCATCTGCCCGCGCGCTCAGTCAATCTTGTATTGTTTGGTTCTGCGCAAAAAAGATATATTAAACATTTTCAAATTTATGCATTGACTCTGGCGCGGGGGCGTTATCACCGATGCCCGTTCCGTTCCGGGACAGTAAATAATAGAATAAAAGCTACACAGATACTGTTTCCTATTTAAAATAAAACTCATTTAAATCAGTGTTATTTATATTCTTGTGAGATATTTATTACATTCGAGTGCCAATACACTAATTGACGAGTGGAGCCATGTCCATGTCTACGTCATGTAAAAGTTTGTCTCTCACGTGTAAAGCGCCGCGCGTCTTACGCCAGCGAACGCAAATGCATGCTCGAAATAAATGATGATCAAAGTGAAATGTGTTCCTCTATAAAGCTGAGAATCCTGCAGCCGGGGTAGAACGCTGCGCTGCGTAGTTTCGAGGTGAATGCATCCAAACAAGCCTCTTTCCGTCTCTGATGAGGAAGAATAATAAACTCAAATTTACGAGTATTATTTTCATTATTGCGGTGCGTGCATTATTTTGGTGCCTCCTCCTACTGGACGGTGGATGGAATTGTCTATAAATAGGACACTAGGAAGTTTAAAATGATCATTGGATGGATGAGATGGTGCTCATGTGATTCCATTTTGTTGATGGCTTGTTTCTAATTAGTGCGGCCATTTACAGAAATTTCAATTAATTTTGGAAAAAAAAATCAGTATTTCTTGGTTGTGCATGCATCGAGGAGCACAGAAATAAATTTGGAAATTATGGCTTACGGCTTTACAGAGCCAAGAGTACGTCCAATTAATTATCCTCTTTGACAGGGATGCATATGTCACAGGGAAGATAATGAGTATCTCGCGTAGTAGAATTCATTACAGAGTCTTTCTGGCAGTTATGTCTGCATTATGGCAACCTAAAGCCTCTGTTAATTGTTTGATCGCACGACTATTAAAGGTCTACGTGCAGAATTGAAGATTTTTGTCTTATATCGCGTGCAAAAGTCGACATCAATGCCTCTCAAGTAGCCCATACAAGGGGTAGTAATTCTACCTAACTGAAACCGACTACAAGGAAACACTCTTTCCCACTTCTTCCGCTCTTCCCTCAACAACCTTTCAAAGGGCTTAAAACCTAATATTAGGTTGATGTACTATCCAACATCCATCACTTGGAGGTGGTCTACTGTATAGTCCTCGACCTCTCTAGTTCGTGACCTCTATTTGCGCGGCGTTTTTCTTTACCATTATTCCATAAGTGAGGTTCAAATTCAAATCACTACTCGATTAGAGAAAATATTTAAAAATTTCTCAGGCATCTATACGTAACTTGTCAAAAGTAAAATCTACTTATGTATTTTCGTACCAAATTTCCATTTATAGACAAAATTGAAAACTAAGAACTTTTAAAGAAAAAAAAAAAATTCAAAACTAAGACAAAATGTCATTTCGTTCACGCTCACGGTCGACACAACCGGTTCCATCACACCGGCGGTCGTTATCGAGTTCACGCGTACCGTCGAGCCCAGTAAGCTCTTTATATTCATACAATGGCAATTCTGCCGGGGTGCCATCAAACTATTCATCGTCTTCGAGACCCCTAAGCACAGGCTACTACCAAAATGCATCCAGTGCATACCAGAGTCCCTATGCGAACATCTACAGTTCCAGAGATAATCTATACAACAATTCCTCTTCATCCAATCGAAATGGTGGCTACTACACAAACGGTAATCAAGGGCTATCAAGACAAAACTCAGCAAATAAATCATACGCAAGCAATTATAATAATAATTCTTTGAAATCATCTCAAAAACCCATATCATCAGGTGGAAATGGAGGTTATGAATCCAGATACTCATCAAATCCCTATAATTCCGATCGTTACATAAGTCCATATTCGAGTTATGACAATGGGGTCACTACAGCCGGATTAAACCTGTCGATGCCCGGTGGTAGAAACTATCAGAGCCCTCCCAAATCAAAGAACACTTGTAATGCGTACACCAGCACAACCCCATCGCGGTCTTCGGCAATGTTGAAAACAAAGTCGTTGTCGTCATCGAATAACAGTTTAAACTCGTATCCAATAAGTTCTCACATCAGTTCATCGGCAAACGCATTAAATAGTATCTCATCATCGGCGAGTGCTGCTGTTGCTGCGGGGATTGTACCTCGAAGTAATTCACTGAGAGAACAGGAACGCAAAAGTCGAAATCGCAGCCGATCGAGGAGCATAGCACAGAGATCACTGAGTGCATCTTCAGAGAAAAGTGAAGGCTATGAAGTAAGAAGGGAGTTTGCAAAGACGGGTTTCACATTATTGCTTTTAGCTTTGACAAGAAAATTCATTTGGTTTTCTTTCTATTTGCAGAGTGGCAACGAAAGATCATCACGCTCCAGACTTGGCAGTGCAGTTAGCGTGGCAACGGACACAGATATTGGTGATACTAAGAATAATTCTAAAGATAGGACGGAAAATGGGGAACTCATCGACTACAAAGCCCTTTGGGAAGCTGTGAAGTATGACTTAGACTTGACTAATCTTTACGCAGTGTGAATTTTAATGTGACTAATTCTTTTAGGTTAGAAAATGAGAAACTAAAACAACAACTAAAGAGAAAGGACGATGAGATTATCCAAGCCCGTGCAACAGTTGAACGTTTTACCAACGCAGTAAGTGCCAATCATTTGTCTATAATTCGTTCTATTAGCAAACCTTCACCAAAAAACCAAACCAAGATATTCCACCTTAAAACACTTGAAACTCAAACTAATAAACGTAGCAAGCGCAAATTATACATTTGCTCTTAAAAAAAAAAAACAAATATACTCATTCTTGACATAGTCTTACGCGTATACACTGTACAATTAAGCAATGATAAACCGTTTCCACTTAATAATAAATTAAAACGGCACATTATCTAACAAATAAATATATTTTAACGTAAAGTAAGGCCTCTGTATCGAAAGCAAACAAAAAAAAAAAGAAAAAGAAAAAAAAAAAAACAAAACAAATATCTGTTCTTCCAGACTACTAAAAATTCACTCTCAGAGATTGAAAAACGTGAAAGAAGAGCAATGGAACGTAAACTTTCCGAAATGGAAGAAGAGTTGAAGGTAAATTATACAAAACAAAAAAAAAACATACGCCAAAAACCAAAATGTTTGTTTGCTGCAATCCGCATAAAAAGAAATTAAAGAAACCAAATAATTTTTTTTTGTTTAATTCGTACAAAAAACAAAACATTTAACTCCTGCTCAAGCATATCTTATTTTGTGCCACATAACTAAACATTTATTTTTTTTTTCATTTTCGTTTCTTTCTACTTATACCCAAAACGCAATCACAAAACTTTGCAACCAACCTACAAAAACAAAGAAAATCCAGCTTTTTGACCTTTTTTCATATTTTACTTTGTCAAATGATAAATACTGTCCACTTAACAACAAATCATCTTTGCCCAAGAAGGAATTAGGATTGTCCAAAATTAACAAAGCTTTTTTTTTTTTTGTTTTTCAAAGCCTCTTTGAATCTTTTTATTAGTTTTGGACAATTAAAAAACCTTTAAGTGGACATAATAATCATTGCTATTATTTTATTTTTGTTAATTTTTGAGAGAATATTACAATACACTGCAACGGAAACAAATGTTGAATAAAACAAAAGCCAAACTTTTTTGCACACATTTTTTGATTATTGTAACTCTATTGACTGTGAAAATTTATCTATTTATTTATTTTTTTTTTCCTCTCTCTTACCTTCTTTGAACTTGAACACTGCAATATTTACATTCTGTCCCTTTTTACCATTTTTATGTTGTTATGATAAATGTCACACAAATTAACATTTTTATTTTGTAAAAAAAAATTAAAAGAAAATTATCGAAATGTCATCATCACCAACAGCCATCAGTCGCAGCATTATCATGATCATTGTCATTGTTTTTGTTTTTGTTTAAGTCATGCTTCAAAAAAGAAATTTCCTTTTAATTCGTTTTTTTTTTTATTTGGAACTGTGTAACTGTTTTACTTTGATATTGTTTAAAAGGGGGTGGTTGTCGTGACTCGGTGGTTACACCCCGTCTCCACGAGAAAGATTTCCGTCTAACTACAAATCAGACTACATGTCCGACTTTTTTTTTTTCCTTTGCCGGGCAATCTCTGTCAAGAATCGTCATTCTGAAAATGCCATTGAGAAGGAAACAGCGCGCAATTCTTGCATTAAAGCCTTTAAAAGCATTGGCAGAAATAGAGAAATTAATTGAAAAAAAGCGAAAACATAGTTTCTGAGTAAATCAATTTTTGCCGAAAAGAGAATGGCATAATTTGGAAGAGCATCTGCTAAGCGATATTCGACAATCCGCCATGCTCACTCAATGAAAACCAACAAACGAATGAAATCTGGAATTTACCCGTCTCCACGAGCAGTGTTTCCTTCCAGTTTCGCTTCTTGTCTGAAATTCCGACTCGTGAAGACGGCACGTTAGAGCTGACTGACATAGTGCCGGTCTACATTGGCGCAGGAAGGAAAGACTGTCGGAGAGAGAAACGATGATTTTTATTGAGTGGGAAGGAGAATGGTTGTGAACCAAAAATTAATTCCCAAGTTAAATTTCGGCGTGGCCACATATGTTGCTTTGTCAATGCGTTCCGATTTTGTCAGAAATCTTCATTTGGTGGTTGAGCGCCGAGTAGTGCGCAATTCCAGTGGCTACTTGCCTGCAGAAAATGTATGGGGAAAGTTTTCTCTGTACGAATCTTCTGCGTCGACGACATGTTGTGTTTTAAATTTCAACATTCTCTTTTTGTCAAATTGCTTTCATTCCAATGAAGCCTTTTTGTGTATAGCCATGGCGTTCATGGGAACCGCTTTCATTCCTGCTCCAATGTGGACAGGTACATAGGCTTGCATTTTAGTAAAATAATCAAATGTTTTTCTGCGTCGCACCCTTTTACAGGCAGCGACAAACCTAAGAAAGTGTAATTTAGCGGATAACTTTCTCAGTGCGTTGTTCAGAGTCAACATTTGTGTAAAATATGTAGTAGTAGCCCGTTCTATATTATACATGATTCGCAATCCCGTGTGCTCGTTGACAGGAATGAACCTACGTACTAATCCACATCTAGCACACTTCGACCACTCTATCCGTGGGACTGCCGCTGGGTATTACTTGACGGGGCGGTTAGCAACCCTGTTTACGTCTGCTGTTTTGTCCCTTCGTATTCTTTCCAGTCTTCTCAATTCATTCTGCACGCTTTTTATGAAGGAATAGAAATCAAACAAGTCGTCATCTGACCTTATCATTTGGCTTAATAGAAGCTGCAGGCTGGACAGGTTTAGGTTAAGTTAGATAGATGGATTGGCGAGGGGAGAGAAGCCCTCTGCGACACACTCAGGTCAGTAGAGTCCCATTATGATACCCATTTTTGGGGGGGAAGGTTACCCCCAAAATGGAGCAATACCCAATGCACTCTCCTATTGCCCCAGGGTTTCGAACCATTTTGAAGCCTTAATGAACCTCTAGATGTCCCTGATAGGTACGTCCCTGTTGTGTACGACGCAAATGTGAAGTTGACACGTCCGTGGTTAGTACAACAATGCGCTTTATTCTGTACAAGCTGATACCCGCGACTACGTCGGCGTGAAAACACGTCACATTATACCCTATATCCTTCCTAGGGTTTCAAGCCATTGATAAGTAGGTATAGACTTTCAATTCCTCATATTAATTCTTTAAGGCGTCCCTGTAAACAACATTCCTGGGTTTTCTTTCTGGCTCCGGCATAACCAGGCTGTCAGGTGAATTGACTCTGAGCGCGCTATGGGAGAAACAGTCCCTCTTCAGATCTACATTGTCGGCTTATTTTAAGAGTCAGGAATGTTTGTAGAGTAAATGAATACCTACACGTTTGCTTAAGTAAGTTTTTTCGTTTTTCGAAAAATGGGCGTGGCAGTGGGAGGATTTTGAAAATGTTTAGCCTATGTTCATAACCTAGGCTTAAGCTATCTCCGTACCAAATTTCATTAAAATCGGTTCAGCGGTGTAGCCGTGAAAACGTAGCAGACAGAGACACTTTCGCATTTATAATAAAGGGTGATTAAATTTAAAGGGCCAATGTTGATTTTGAATAAAACACAAATTATTTAGGAAAATATTGTCATTTCTTTTTATTATGATAATATTGGTATGGTTCAATTATGTATGGAACAAAATATCGGCCAAATGGCCGCCGCGACCTCGGCGGCACACCTCCATCCGATGGTCCAAATTTTCGATGACGCTGAGGCATAATTGAGGTTCTATGCCGTTAATGTGCCGAATTATCTCATCCCTTAGCTCTTGATTTGTTGCTGGCTTATCGACGTACACGTTTTCTTTCATATAACCCCAAAGAAAAAAATCCAACGGTGTCAAATCACATGATCTTGGCGGCCAATTGACATCGCCACCACGTGAGATAACACGGCCATTGAATTTCGCGCGCAAAAGAGCCATTGTTTCGTTAGCTGTGTGGCAAGTGGCACCGTCCTGTTGAAACCACATATCATCCACATTCATATCTTCCAATTCGGGCCATAAAAAGTTCGTTATCATTTCACGATAGCGAACACCATTCACAGTAACTGCCTGACCGGCTTCATTTTGGAAAAAATACGGCCCGATGATGCCGCCAGCCCATAAACCGCACCAAACAGTCACTCTTTGTGGGTGCATTGGTTTTTCGACAATCACTCTTGGATTATCATTCGCCCAAATGCGGCAATTCTGCTTATTGATGAATCCACTGAGGTGAAAATGTGCCTCATCACTGAAGATGATTTTCTTCGAAAATTGATCATCCACTGTTGCCATTTCTTGCCACCATTCTGACCATTGACGACGCTTGAAATGGTCAAGAGGCTTTAGTTCTTGAGTCAATTGGACCTTGTAAGCGTGTAAATGCAAGTCTTTATGCATAATGTTCATCAACGACGAGCGTGAGAGGTGCAATTGTTGGGCACGACGACGAGTTGAGGTGGACGGCTCTTCAGCCACACTATCTGCAGTACGAGCTGTACGAGCATGCACTGGTGTTTTCACATCTCCTATAGACCCGGTTTGCTCAAATTTTTGCATGATTTTTCCGATTGTACGCACATTTTCACGATTAAATTGACCGAAAAAATCACGAAGTGCACGATATGCATTTTGATTTGAACGCCCATTTTCATAATAAGCCTGAATAACTTTAACGCGTTGCTCGATTGTGTATCTTTCCATGGTTCAAATTGAGTTAGTCTGAAATTGAGAAATGACAAATGAAATGCAGAAAAAAACTTGACGTTTAGGTGTGGTTCACATTCAACATCGGCCTTTAAAATTTAACCACCCTTTATTAGTATGGAAGTATGGATTGACAGTTCTATTGAGAATCACACATATCCATGTATATAACGAGTATAGTACATAGTGAGGCAGGCGTGCACAACATATTACAGTCCCTTAGTTCTTCGGTATACTGGAAAAAGTGCCTTCCAAAGGATCTATGTCTGAGGTGGCAGAGACCTGTGCAGTGGCAGAGGAATTGGGTTGTGTCCTCATTGACTTCCTCGTCTCCGCAACCCTTGCAAAGATCGTCCTCACTTAGCCTTCGCTTTTTCATGTGATAACGCAGAGTATTATGACCTGTAATTATTCCTACAAGGATGGAGAGGGTTTTCCTGTCCTGCATGAGAGTATTAGTTCTGGCACCGCTGTACCTTGGTCAAAGTTTTCTAGTTATTTTACAGGAGTCCAAAGAGCTCCATCTTTCATTCGCTTCCGCTAGAATCCTAATTCATGCTTCATGTTTGAGCTTACATGGCGGGACTTTCACTGACTGATCAGCCTGCTCTACGTTTAGCGCAGATCCTTTCTTTGCCAGTACCTCAGCCTCCTCATAGACCCAGCATAGTTTTACCTCATGCTGTGTCCCAAGAGCACTAAGTTCTTTGCGACAGCCTTCACAAGCTTCTATTTTATATCTATACTAGAAGTTTCTTTTAGCGCTGCCTGGCTTTCGATGAAAAAGGTGATATCATAGCCAGCAACTTTCACTGCTAGGACTTCCGCATGGAAAACGCTGCAATGATCCGGCATTCTAACTTATTTAAGTTTGTCTGAAAATATACCTGCACCCACGACAATGTCCATTTTGGACTCATCGGTATAGATGGCTTTGGTATTGTTCCTCTCGTCCATTCTTCTCTGCTTGGAAAATGAGGAAGAGAATGGTCTTTTGAAGTCTAGGTAGGACACCCTATAGTCAGTGGTTGCTACATTGTCCATGTACTTACTTAGGATCTGAGCATGCCCCGCTGTGCTTGTCTTCCTGCCATTCGTTTGCCTGATTTTCAAGGCATATCTGGCCGCAGATTTCTGTATAAAGAATTCTAGTCGAAGCAGGTTGAGATTAGCCTCTAGTCCTGTTGTTGGTATGGTTCTCATGGCACTATTAGCTGCTATATACGCCAGTCTCAGTATTTTCGTTATGGCCTTGAGGTTGGTGGTTTTGGTAGCAGCTTGCCAGCACACAACGCTGCTATAGGTAAGTAAAGGCCTCACAATAGCCGTATACATCCATAGGATGTTTTTTAGGGCTTGGTCCCCAGATTTTCCTCGTCTATTCTACTGCAAGAGTAGAAAGCTATCATGGCCTTCTTAATTCTTTCGTTTATATTCTGTTTCAAGTTCAACTTTTTGTTGAGCACAAGTCCCAAGTAGTGTCTTGCACCGTCAGAGATCCTGAGGGGGATATCCCCAGCAGAGGGTGTTTTAAATACCTTTCTCTTATTTGGTAACAGTACAGTTTTCTGGGAATTTACCGCCAGTCCACATTTCTTGGTCCATGTGTCCAACGATTTAAGGGCTTCTTCTATTTTCGCTGGGCAGGTTTACTCTTGGCTTTGCGAAGCACCTGCAGTGGAACGTTGGGTGCTCCGCGTCTTCCAGGACATTCTGGGCAAAAGTGCGAGCTATCATGCCCAAATCTGGGGGGGGGGGGGGTATTTCCGATAACCACCGTGCTCGGACAGGAACTGTATAATGTGGTAGTTGCAGTGCCCGCGTGTTTTTTTTTTTTTGTCCAGGCCTCGATCCCCATTTGTGGTCCATCTGCCTTCCGTCGGGTTATCCCATCTAGTTTGCCATGA
Organism: Matsumyia berberina; assembly: GCA_917880715.2. Lineage (NCBI taxonomy): Eukaryota > Metazoa > Arthropoda > Insecta > Diptera > Syrphidae > Matsumyia > Matsumyia berberina. The sequence continues at coordinate 12,347,244 of OU862870.1, forward strand.
TGCGGAAGTGGAAACTGCGGTTTATGTGCAAATATGTTATACTTTCATTCATTTGTATCAAAGTACTATCGTTACATCAGTCGTGTTATAAACAATTTTTACTTTTTCCTCCTTCACACATCAAACATTTAATAAAAAGAAAAAGAAAAAAACATTCCACACAAAACTAATGTACAATTATTTTTTTTTTATTTGTAAAAACTCCATTGAAACGATAAAAACCAATAAAACTATGAATAACCACAAAAAACAAAAAGAAGAAAATAAGTTTGTTATAAACATTAACATATAATTCTCCTCTATTCATTGTTTTATACAGCTATTGCAGAAGTTAAAGACTGAGAACGAACGTTTACGTGCCGAAAATCGCGCTCTTACTCGTGTCGTATCGAAACTAACGACATCAGCACAAAGTCAGCTTCAAAAAAAGATTTAAACAAAAAAAATAAAATAAATGAAATCAAAATTATTTGCAATATGGAAAGCATTACAATAAACTACATACATATATATATTTTGACTTCATACCTATATACATAAAATATACATATGATAATTGATAAAGTTAAACATATATTTAATCGAAATATCAACGCGCTATAGGAAGAGCATACCGCCAAAAATGTCAGTAGGAATAAAGGAGAAAATGGTTACATTTTTTTTTAGTTTACGAGTAAAGCAACCATTTTTTGCTTTTGTTTTTCAAATGAAAGTTAGAAGACTTGTAGTTTTGCTGTGGATGTGGAAATTGTCTTCTTCGAAAGTAATTAAGTCGTCGTCGTTTTCGTGTGTCGCCTTTTAAGAAAAGAGTCTTAAAAAAAAAAACACTATGGTCACGCATTTTCCGGTATGATGACAGAATTTATTGTTGTTTCTATTTTTTTTTTCCTTGTATTGTTAATTGATTGATGGTTTACATAATAATTTTTTTTTTTGTATTTGTTATTCACATGTTTAACATTGTGAAATGTTAATTAATGCTTTTTTGTGAATAAAACAAGATTATACAATATATATATATATTTTCTGTAATATGTCGTTGATGTGGTGATTGTTGTTTGAAAGATCATACTCGACCAGTTTCTGTCGAATAAGCATGAAAATGTATTTGTCCTTTTTCAAATTTAATGTGTTTTCTCTTTAGTTTTGACGAATATCATAAATTTCGAACCTTAAATTGTGGTGCGTTCTAGTAGAAGGCAAAAGTCATATTCCAAGAGATGACGCTGCAGATAGAAAGAAGGTGGAGCATTATAAACTAGTTGTGTCTCGGTTTTTTCAAAAAAACGATTCGAAATCTCAGATTTTAAAACTTTTACGAAACGTTCCTCTGCAAATGATATGATTTCTAATAGATCTTCTCGAGTTTAGATGTTCTCGCCCATTTCCTTCTCTAAGTCTGGAATGTTTAACCTAATTGACCTTTTGGAGCTCACTTCTTTCTTTTACTTCAGGGCTTTTCTTGAGTCAGAGTTACACGTGAAGGGTTTTGTGACAAGCTTACCTTCAGACTTAGTTACTTACTAGGTGGCGCTACAGTTCGGGGTGAACCCGAACCTCAACCAAGAAGCCTTAGCTATCTGTCTCCAGTTGCGAACTCCAAATTTGTTGAGGTCCCCTTCCACTTGTGCGCGCCACCTTATGACAGGTTTTCCTCTACTATGTTGTCAATCCGGGTTAGACGTTAGACTCGAAGACTCTGCGAGACCGAGCATTAGTGTCCACTCGCTCTACATGTCCCAGCCGATGGATACGAACCATCTTGACAAGGGCGATGTCGCTGTTCAACTCGTAAAGTTCATCGTTGAGTCTTCTCCTCCAGAACCCTTCAACGCAAACGGGACCGAATATCCTACGAAGAATTTTTCTCTCGAAGCAACCAACTTTATTCGCTTTCGATAGAGTCCATGCCTCTGCGCCGTAGAGCACGACTGGGATGATTAAGGTCGTATACAGGGTCACTTTAGTTGTTCGAGAGAGGGTTTTGCTGCTCAATTGCCTTCTTAGCCCAAAGAAACAGCGATTGGCAAGAGTTGTTCGTTTGATCTCAGGGGTAGTGTCGTTGCCTAAATTAATAGCGGAGCTCTGATAGACAAAGTCCTTAACTACTTCAAAGTTATATTTGTCTACAGTGACGTTCTATCCGAGATGTAGGTGTTGGCTGTCCTTTCTTGTTGACAGCATATGCTTCGTCCTGCCCTCATTGACTGATAAATCCATCTTCGGCGCGTCCGTTTCAATACTCACGAACCAGTGACATCACGCTGTGTTCTTCCGATTTTGTCAATATCTTCGGCGTATCCGAGTAATTGGACGTACTTTTGAAAGATTGTGCCTCTGGTGTTGCCGCGTGAGTTTTGCACAACTCTTTCAAGAACGATGTTGAAGAAGTCGCATGACAGCGCGTCGCCTGGTCTAAAACCTTTTTTGACATCAGGTCTCGGTGAGGTCTTGACCGACCATGATGGAGCAGCGTGCATTCATCATCGTCATCCTGCACAGAGGGACGAGTTTGGCAGGGATGCCGAAACTAGATATGGCTCTGTATAGCTCATCTCTATATCCGCTATCATACTCGGCCTTAAAATCGATGAATAGGTGGTGGGTATCGATTTGAATTTCTTGGGTTTTCTCCAAGATCTGCCACAGTTTGGTCGGTGGTGGACTTTACCTTCAGACACTGTTGGATATACGAGTATTCCAATCTTCTCCGAACAAGTTGACCTCTGGAATAAATAGCTGTGATGAAAGGCTCGAGATGTAACCCGGGCTGGAGCAAAGGGCGACGATAAATCTCTTCCTGTCTTTTTCAATCTGTGCTCAGATGTTTCAGCTGTGTCCAGATTTTACGCTGAAACGCTGCTTCTGTCTATTGATCTCCATGTAGTTCTCCATATCCCCATGCATCGTGAGGGCATTCGAATGACTGCTTCATGATATTGTCATTTGGCTTCTTCAGTGTAAGCCCAAATAATAGCAGTTTTCGTTGTCTTATCTCGACATTTAACAGCTTTTGGTCCGTTTTACGCTGCGATTCCTGTTTTAATAAAATTTGCGTCCAACGGATTTTTAAAATGTATCGCAGACACAAATGAACGAATGCCTGCAACCTTGTCGAGACGTACAATGTCGAGCTTAAATTTGTATACAGCACCGCGGATTTGAGGTACTTTAGCTTGGTGCGTAAGGGAATTGGACCTCCTCTATGGCCGTCTGCTTCAAAATGAGGCGCTGATGTATTGGACGTTCAGTATGCAGCGTCTTTTTAGCATTGATCCTAAGTAACGGTTAAGTAGATGGGTTGGCCAGGGAAGAGAGAACCCTCTGCGCCGTATTTGGGTCAGTAGAGACGCATTGTGATGCCTATTTGCGGCAGAAGGTACTCCTTGCTCGTGAAGCAATCTCCATATCGATCTCCTATTGCCACAAGATTTCGAACCACATTGAAATCTAAATGAACCTACAGATGTCCACGATAGATACGTCACTTAGTTCTTCGGTATCCTGGAAAAGTGTCTTCTAAAGGATTTTTGTCTGTGATGGCAGAAGCCTGGGCAGTGACAGAGAAAGTCGGTTGTGTCGTTATTAACTTCCTTGTCTCCACAGCCAGTGCAAAGGTCTGCTTCACTTAGATTATAAAGATATAAAGATTATAAAATCGAAAGTTTCTACCAGTAAATCAAAAGATGGTACTGGCACACGAAGGTATTGCCAAAATCGGTCTGGATTTTCAGGTTAGGTTAGGTAGATGCCCCCGTTCAGACAGAGACACACTTATACCAAATTGGTCCAATCTGAAACCATGATGAAGAAAACCGGCTTACCAGCACCGGAATATAGAGAACACTGAGGGCGTTGAGGTGGGTGACACAGGTTATAGTTTCTTCATCCTCTTCATCCTCTTCGTCTGTAAAACTTCTCAAGAATTCTTTGGAGGAGACGCCCAATCTGAGTGCATGTCTGCTTATTAAGCAATGTCCGGTGAGGACCCCTATTACTGAACCTAAGTTTTTTCGGTTAGTGGATAAAAGTATCTTCGTCGTTTTTAAATCCAGGTTAGGCCACATTTGTTTTGACAAGGGACAAGTGCTGAACTTGTTTTACCTATTGTTTTACCATTTTCCTGGCATCAGTATTAAGGAGAAACTTGATCGATTCTTTTGCCACTTTGTTCGCTCTGCAGTTACCTGGCAAGGCTCGGTTGGCTGCACAGGGTCACGTCGCACCTGTCTGCAATCTAACACCTATTTATAAATATGAACACGACTTTCAAGCAAAAGACCACGACGTACAGCACTTGACAATGATATTTTCACTCAAGCGACGACTCTCAATAAAAGGCCACTCGTTGCTCAGACTTGTCGCTCAATTGCTCGTCGCTGAATCGGTCAGTCGCCCGTCGCTCAGTGCATGGTCTTAGCCTTAACTTCTCTTCATTTTATAAAACAGTTTTGGGAGCCACTCACACCCGGTGGCGTCCATTTTTACCCAAAATACTGAGACAAGCCCTAATTTGATGTCAACAAATTAAAACCACTTAACATTTTATAGTTTATTCTGCCCCACCTATTTCAAAAATTTGCACTCGTTTAGTCACTCCACTTATAAAGTCTCAAAACCAATTGTCAACTGTTCACAAATCACATTAAATTTTTTATTCAAACAACAATAAGGAATATTTTAGAGGAATTCAAAATTCAATGTAAATAAGAAAAAAAAAATCAAATAAAATGTGTGCAATGTCTGGTGTGATTTACTAAAATAAAATTTTGTAATATTTTATCAGTAAATAATGGCACGTGCCTTGCGCCTGAAACGAAAAAAAGCGAATGTATTATAGTCCACAGTGTAATATAATAGATTGTCTGCTCTCTAGCTCACTGCTGCACTTGCTACTCCATCATTGCTAAGAAATAAACATTTTGTAGCAACTTTTAGGTCCCTAAAAAATAATTTACATCTCAAGATTTATGTATCAATATGCATACATACATAAATAAATTTTGGTAAATTTTTAAACACATCTTTAAGCTATTTTTTTTTTTGTTTTAGTCATAATCAGTTCATTGACATCACAATTTGTCATTGCATTGCATTGTGACCATCAAGAGAATATTCGGTACACGCTTTAAAAATTACGTTCTATTAAAAGTTTTAAAATTATTACTTGCATGCGTTCATTGTATTTGGCTTGTACAGAAGGTTTTTTTTTTAATTTATATAATGAAAAATTTGTTAAACTAAATAAATTACATTTTTCAAGGAATACGGGGTTCTCTCGATTTTAAAGACGCTTTATGCCAATTATTCGTTGTAAGCATCTACGTACTTGTGTGGAGTCTCTTTATGTTTGCAGAAAAGGAGTCTGCTGTGGTCGGATCTGGTGATTTTGGTGGCTTCAGCTCAATCTTTCCTACATAATTCGTTGATTTTCTGATTGGTGATCTATCGGCAGCCGCCTCCTAAATTAAGATTATCCTCTTTCTTCTTCAAATACTGAGAAGAAGTGTTAATGTCCATAAGCTTCAACGGATCTAGCCATATATTGGTTAGGTTAGGTTAGCGGGCCGATGAAGATGATGAAACCCTCTTCATCTCACTTAGGTCTATGTAGACCCGTTGTTGAACCCATGTATTTTACCAGCTACTTCCTACTGCGTGATTATATCTACCTGATGACAACCACTTGGCTGTCCTTGCAGACTTGGGGAGATCCGACAGTGAACCATTAGAAAGCTCATCGATGTTATCGAAGAGATACCTGCTCAGAGTTCTTTTTCTAATATTGCAGAGGCTTGGACAATTACAGAGAAAGTGGGTTGAGTCCTCATGCACTTCCTCGTCCCCGCATCCTCTGCATAGGTTGTCCTCGGTCAGGTGCAGCTTTTTTGCATGATACCTGAGAATATTGTGGTTTGTAATTAATCCTACCAGTAATGACAGGCATTTCCTGTCCATATGTAGGAGCTTGGTCGTTCTCCCTTTATTATATTCTGTCCGTTGCCTTCTGGAAATTTCGCAGGTGATTAGTGTTTTCCACCTGCTATTCGCCTCAGATAAGGATCTTATCCTTATTTTTAGTTTTATATGAAGAAGTGGACGTTTAATTGTACCGTCCGTTAGCTCTGGTTCTAGGGCTGATCCCTTCCTTGCCAGTTCGTCAGCAGTTCCTGGAACACCACTGTGGTCGGGAACCTAGCCGAGTTTTTCATTATGTTGCGTGCCAAGAACAGCCCTTCGCGGCAGGCTGGCTGTCTATTAAGATCGTGATATCTTCCCGTGATACCGTGAGCATTGCCGCCAATTGGGCAGCTCTGATCACTGCTGGTACCTCTGCCTGGAAAATACTACTGTTTTCAGGCAGTCTTATTGAGCTGCTGAGTCCTAGCTTCTTAAAAAAGACACCAACACCCGTGCCTATGTCCATCTTGGAGCCATCCGTGAAGATGGAGTTTGTTTCGTCAATCCAGGCATATAAAACTTCTTCCTACTGTGTACACTTCGTTGTCGAATTTCCGCCTTCATATACTATTGAAACATGCGAAGAACTTTTGTCCCGAAACGAATATAAACGCCATATGACGAAGAGTTGAACATCTCGAGTTGTCTTTAAATCTGGAAAAACCACGATTTGGTAAAATATATCGTTTATTACATCCCTGCGCTTGTATCGTTAGTAGATTTAATGGTAAAGCCTGGGTAGATGAACTGCTAACGATGTTTTCTTGTGAGACGCGTTTTCTTCGTTAACTTTTAGAGTCAAACGCACCACAGGTGTCTCAATGTGACCTTTTAGTGATGTGCATTACATCCCTGTTCTCTAACGCCATAATGTGATTGTCGATTCCCGGACAAGACATTGTTCTTTCGATGGAATGGTTTTGATATCGATTTTCTGTTGGCCTGATACTATACACAGTCTTGTTCAGGTGGTTCCTGGCGACCAAGCTAGGACACCCAACTAGCACATAAGCGTCGTTTTGTAATACCATGATTCAGTTGATCCATTTTTTGAAGACGGTTTCAGATCCTTTGGTGCAGCCCGTGGAACTCAGAAAACTTTTTTTTTAAATTTTCTTAATCAAAGAAGGGTTTGTTTAATATGCTGCCCAATTACAATAAAACCAAGTCAAGAGAGCTACTTGGCAAATCAGGATTAGATGTTGCCAGAGTCGTAGCCATTATTACGGGCCATTGGCCAGTCGGAGACCATGCGGTCTAGCTTGGTATTCCACACAACAAATTTTGCAGAAGTTGCAAGGACTTTAATGACTTCCTCTGCAGGTGTCGGGCCCTGGCGAGGACCAGACAGCGCTCTTTGGGCAAACTTTTCTTCAGGAACCTCGCCTAGATAGCTGAAAAAAGGATTAGAGAACTAATCCTGTATCTTAACTCCACCGTCTGGATATAGGCATCCTAAACCACCAAATCAACAACCACATACCAACAAGGTTTAAACGAGTTTCGTGGTTACAAAACGGCGCACTCTAGCGCTAATTGGACTCTAAAGGGCCGCCACTTTACCTACCTAATATGCTATTTCCGGCTCTGGCTATTGGCGTAAATCTGCATAAGAATTCATAAAAGGTTTTCTGTTCATTCGCGTCAATATAACTTTGGCAGTGTTTGCTGAAGGCGACACCGAGTTTGGCTGCATAAGTATGGATCCCTACTATCCAGTGGACCCGCCTCCCGCGAATATTGTCACAACCCTGGTAATAAACATATTTATCTGAATTCAATTTTGTTGGTCCGTAGGAGAGCTACGTTTTCTGGATATATTGCAATTATCTAAGCAGTCTCAGTCAAGAGACTTTTAAAATGCATCTCCTATGCAATATGCTTGATTAACAGGTGCGTTAGAGAAGACTAGACTTTCGTAAAACTGGATTCATTGGAGATCCCTTAAAAGTGCTTTAAAACCTAAATTCTTCCTTTAAAGGACTCGGTTTCACCGCAGAACCTTTATGGTCTTTAGTTAGCAATCGTTAGGAAGTAAGGCTGAAAGTTGTTTGAAGCTTTGCTCTTAAATTTTCTTTGATAACAGAACAAGGCAACCTTCCAACCAATCAAACGTATTTGTTTCAAAGCTTCAGTTGAGATGCACCAAATTGTGGGAAGGTGCGATGATTTCTGTTTTTTTTTTTAGTGTTAAATGCTTTCTAACTGCACTGCTGTGTGTCATTTTTCTTATTTGTTTGCCACACACTTGCACCTATTGATGTTGTTTGCGGTTTGTTACATTTTTTATGAAATACTCCTTAACTAATTCAATGCTCTGTTTTGCAAAATAAATTGTTTTAAGCGTTATTTTTTCATATGGTTTGCCGTTCACTAGTGGCACCTTTGTTCGATGCAACACTAGTGCACTTTTTTTTTCCTTTATGATACAAAATAATCGTTTAATCTCTTTCCCATGGTTTTTCTTTTCTTGTTCCCCAAATTATATTGTATTGTAAACTTTTATTAAATACGTTTGGTTTTTTCTTTTGCAATTTTGCAGCAATTGGAAGTTTTCAAAACGGAAAATCAACGCCTTAAGGAAGAGAACGGAGCGCTAATTAGAGTAATTAGTAAATTAAGCAAATGAAATATAAGAACAATTATTATTTCTATCAACATTTATATCTAATTTTCTTCTTCTTGTTCATTTTCACTTTAATGTAATTTTCCTTTTTTACCAAATTTATGAAACACCCGGATGTAAAACATGAACTTTGAAAACCCGAAAAGGAACTATTTTATTTGAGATGATTATGTAATGGGTTTTACCAATTTGTGTACGAATATAACATAAATTCATTGTGTATTTTTATTTTATTTGTCCTCAAAATTTGTTAAACAAAAAAAGGTTACCAGAACTATAATGCAGAGATAAAAAAAAAATTATATATATGTATATGTTATAGTTTTATTAAGAAACAAAGTGAGAAAGGAAATAAAAAAGAAATATTTTTAGACGTTAATTAAAAAAAACAAAAACAAAAACACGTTACAACAAAAAAGAAAATGTTAAACTTAACTATTGATTACCTATTTATGTAAAAATAAGAAGGAATAGTTCGCTTAGAACTTTTTTTCTTGTTTAAATGTTAAACTTCTTTAGATTTAAGTTAAATTTTTTTTTAGATTTTATCACATTGAGAAACCGATATTTTTGATTTATTTTTTTTTTTAATAATTTATATAATTTAGTAGACGAATGTAAAAGAAAAAAAATAAAACTTGAGAAGAATACTACACACATTAAACTATATACATAACTGAATGAGAATAAAACTAAACGAGGAGAAATAATTAGAAGCAAAATATCATTGTCATACGTAAAACAAATAAACAAAACAAGAAATACAAGTTAAAGAATACAATATTGCGAAAACTATAATATTTACCTAGTTAACAGAGAACAGAATCTTATAACACGAAGAATAAAATAATGATAAAGACGAAGACACACAATTCATCATCTATCGCCAGCACAGTTTGTATCCATATTCATTCGTGAAGATCATTTTTTCCTTTTTATTTTTGATTTTTATTTAAATACATTTTTTTTTTCCTTTTGTTTCATTGTTTCTGTTAACATTATTTTTAATTTTATGATTTAAAGGAAACAAAAAATGAAGAAATTACTTTGTGTGGATATATCACGATTTTATCACTTATTTTAGTTTTATTATTATTTTTAAATTATATTTTTGTTATTTATTGAATTTAATAAAAAAAGAAGATTTCAAATTAACTATGAAAACAAAACAAGAAAAAATTAATGTATATGTGATCATAAAAAATACATATTTGTGTTTTATTTTATTTTAATTTTTTGTTATAGTTGCGTTGCATTCTGTTGCTACACCATGTCACAGAGGTCTACATACGACTTGTGTTTACCATTCTTCAAACTGTTTTTTTTTTTTCATGAAACACATTTCTTAAATTTGACCAATTTTTAGCTGAAAAGGGACGAAAAACATTAAAGAGAAAACTTAAATTATTAAAAAAGACGTAGCAGGAAATAAACCAAAGATTTATAGGTATCAGTTCCATGAATTTTTACTTCTTTTCGAGCCTCCATCAGTGGTAATGTACTTCATTCAGTTTTACTTTACTTAAGTCCTCTTTCACCTTTTGAGTCCTACGAACTCGATTACACCTTCGCCCCAGCGTGAACGTCTCTGGGTTTATGTTTCAACACTCTCCAACTGGTAGTTAGTGGGTTGGAATGCTGTTCGAGCGCCGTGCGTTCAGCCTGAAGCCATGTCCACCGAACATTTTTCGTAGCACCACCTCTCGTCGGGGAATAACAAGCTTCCCGGGAGTATAATTTGTCATGAAAGAGCTTCTTAATTCGTTGGTCGGAGTCGCAATAAATTGTAGGTCCCTTCCATTCGTGCGAAAAATGTAACACGTACACGTACAACACGTTGTCAGAAGGTAGGGCTTGTATTATACGGAGATATTTATTTTATCTATTTTACTGTCCAACTAATCACCAATTGAAGAGACTCCTCCTCGACTGTTCTGCGCAATGTATTTCATTCAGTCCTGATGAAGAAGAAAAATCGAACTTCAAATTTTTGGCTAAATTCGGTTTTATTGATCGGATAAAACAAACTTTGTTGTCCCGATAAGCTATTCTTTGATTTTTTTTAGTTTTGGCTTTAGATAAGTCTTAAGTTGTTAATGACGTTAACGTCTGGGGATTGTAGTAGATGCTTAAGTGTTGTTTGAGCATTGTCGAGCAAACATTCATTGACAATTAACGGAAATCTCTTTAGACTGGTAGCCTTTGTTACAGCGAAAACGCAGTAAAAGGGCAAATCCGGCGCAATTGTATATCATCTCTGTGGGCACTCAGCAACTGCACAAATGTGCTTCTACCTAAATTCATTTTATATATGTAACTAGCAAACATTGGAACTCGCTATCAGGAGAACTATTTCCCGACGAGTTTTGATCTCGTATCAGAATCAACACACATCTGCAAACTTCTTGGGCCGCTGTACGAGCGTTATATCTTCGCCTTTTACGAGGAAAATATATAAAAATAAAACTAAGTTTCCAAGCAGATTTGTTGACGCTCCGTCACCGTGTTGACAAGTTTTCTCTAGTCAAGCCGTGGTCGACGGTTTTTTGTCGGACACCTTTAATGTATGTAAGTACGGGATAACCTCAAGCCTTTTCCTTTTTCATATCAACGACCTATCCACAAACAACAAAATCAAACATTTCACCGACACAAATCTTTCGCGAACAACCTGCCTTTACGACCACATATGTTCCGTACATGAAGATAGAAATCAAACGCTGGGGAGAAGGTAACAATAGAAACAATACATCATTTGTATTACAACTGGAAATGAAAACTGATCAGAAGACCATCGAGACTTCCAGATTACAGCTTGATGTAAGACTCGTTCCAGTTTTAGATGGATTTTAAAGAACCACGTTTTATAACGAAGTAGAAAATAGTGGTACTAACGTCAACAAAAATATATCAAAACAACATCTTCGACTTAGTCCTTAGTTTCTGCCACAGGTGCGGCGACAGACCCACGATGCTTTTTCTGGCTCTTTTGACGAGTCTGTCATTGTGATTGTGGAGATTCCCGGACACTTGCACATCGATCTCTCGGTACTTAGTTTCTTGCCAGAGTTTGATGGCTTCATCATGAAGTGAACGAAAAAATTAACAAAAAGCTGCTGTCTTGGGTGTTTGCAGAGAGTCTTTCATAGGTGCACCATCTATTTACTTCAGATAGCGGGTGAGTTCATAGTTGAAAGAAAATTGCTGTAAATTTACCGCAGCAAATTCTGAAAATATTAATGAATGCAATTTCTGCAGCATAGGTCTCGCACCAATGCAGCTGGCAAAATGCCGTTCATAAATGTGTTAGAAACATTTTAGCTGTCAATGCTTGCGGAAGGTGTGCTGTTCACTAAAAACTTTTTTCCCAAAAGACTGCTTACTTCCGTCTTCCGCTGAAAGTACTTCCATGGACAGTCCAAATCTCAGATTCATAATCTTCCCTAATACAATCCAAATTACAATAAGCTTTCCATTTTTTGCATTTTCCAATTGCTACTTACATTTTCGCTATTGTCGCAGTTGTGCATCAAAACAAAATTTGCTGCAAATTTGCAAAACAAAGGCAGTCATTTGATGTTTATGAAGTAAGCAAGTGATACCAATACAGCTGCAGTAGTAATGCAGTATTTTTACATTTATGAACGCAAATTTTGCACAGCTGCGGTATTTTTACAATTATGAACTCACTCAGCACTAGCAGATATTGCAGTTCTTCTGCAAATAGAGCTATCATATTTGCCGCTGACTGTCATTGATAAATCTTAGGTGTAGCCTTAATGCCAAGGTTTTTCAGAGACTAAAGTGAACTAAAGTGCATTCGAGAGATTAAGGGTGAATTCGTAAACGCAGTAATCTGCGAAAGTCGAACCACATGCCTGCTTTGTTTTTGCAAATCAAAAATTTTTTTCGTCTGCACGCAGAAAACACGCAGGCGTTCATGCCAGGCGTTCTGCCCGACGCCAACATGTTTACACATATTTGACGTTTACGAACATACTAGATTTCTGACGCCTGCGTAAGTCCGATTTGTATTTCACTTTATGAACGCAAGTAATGCAGATCTTTGTTAGTCAGACGTTTACGAACTCGCCCTAAGTTTTCCCTAATTATACCAAATCATTTCACAACCTTTCAAATACATAGGAAGAAAATAAATATGGTTCGGAATAAAATTCGACGATCCTGAGTCTATTTGTAAATGTTTTTCTCTTGTAGGCTGTATTTACATTTATTTCTACTAAAGATACACGAATTTTCTATTTTATTGGTTTAACTATCAAGTGCAGTGGGACAGATTGGTGAACGACTTGCTGAGATTGAGGATGATTGTAGAAATGTTAAAGCCAACAGGCCTGGATAAGAATACTTGAACAGATGCTGGTGAACTCTGTCACATTTTGTTAAGACATAAAAGACATAACGGGTTTATTAAATTGATTTTTAAACTTTTAACATTAATTTTATAATTAAAAATATATTAACAAAAGTAAGTGTGCATTTCTTTTGCTGAACTGATTCTTGCCATAATATTTAAATTAGATTTTGTATCTCTACATCTAAAATCATATCATATCAACATCTACTCGTAGTAACGTGTCCAATTTGTTGGTTCCGCTTTTGTGTGTGATCGCTTTCAATGTTATTTTCAATTTTTTTCCTTCTCTTCTTTTTGATTTAAAGTTGCTTCATTGTAAGAATAAGAAAACAATAAAATAATTTTTAACTTAAACTTTAAGAAAATGAAACCATTTTGATAGATCAATGTAGTAGAGTTAATATTATATATACATAAATATATATACATATTTATTAGTGATTAACATACAAAACAAAAAAAACCAAATAAAATTGTTGTTTATTTATTTAAATCTATGAATTTATCTCTAGGTATATACAATACTTAAACTGTGTTATGCTAATATATTTGATATAAGAAAAATACAGAAAAAAAAAGCAAACAGATTAAATACATTTATGAAATGATTTTATTTTTTTTTAGTTAAAACTGTTCAGTAAATTTAGTCCATTCTTTCTGGGCATGAGTTCTGGCGTTTAACTCAGCTGCGTCGTTTGAGTTACAATGACCTTCTCTCTCTGCCTCGCAATCAAATCCACTCACGACCTCGCCTATTCTTTAACGACAAGGGCTCCAAGTCAACGAATGTCAATCGAGCTCAGCTCAGATATTGATGCAATCGTCAATTGGGGTGCTAAAAACCGAGTTGAGTTCAACGCCTCACAGATCCTGTCTCTAAAGCGGGAGACCAATGTAGGCGAACTAAAAATGTATGGAGTTGACATTGAGGAAACAAATGGTTTGTCTAGGCTTGACATGCACCTTTGTGATGCTGCTAAAGGTGGTGCCATATGCATCGGGTTCTTGAAGAGTTGCTTACAGTTTATCACTTCTACAGATTTGGCTACGATTTATAAAGCTTATACTCGTCCAAAACTGTCATATACATAAGTAACTGCCATGCTTGGGCAGGTCCTTGAGTTTACTCGATCGTAATCAGCGGCAAGCGTTTAGATTGATCGGCGATCAATCGATTTGCAGTCCAATTCATTCTCTGGAACACCGCCGGAACGTGGGTTGCTTGGATGGGCCAAGACCTAGCGTTTCGCAACCCTTCATGTGTTGCGTGTTACATTTTCCTCACTAATGGAAAGGAACTACATATTATTGCTGGCTCCGAACGGAAAATTGAGAAGTTTCTTCATGACAAATTATCCTCTCGGCTTTCCAAACGAGTTTTTGGCGCGAAGAATACTTTTAGTGGATATTGCTGGGACTCGAACCAACGCAGCTTGAGCAAGAGTCCAACGCGCTAATCACTGAGTCACGGCAACCACAAATACTTGAATATTCCCTTGAAAATTTCTGTGATATTAATGTAGCAGTGGATTAACTGGTCGTTAGACTTATCGGATGGCAGTGGAATACAGAAAAGTCTTTTATGTAATCTCTATCTACTTTAATTATAACGACGCTACAGTTCGAGGTCAACCTGGTCTTAAATGAGCAAACATTTTCAATAATGCACTAGCTTGGTCTTTAGGTGCCTTCTGCCACTGGACAGATCCTCTATCCGCATGCTCATTGGAGTTATCACAGGACACTGCGCCATCGGAGTCATGCTCTGCAAGTGGAGAATCAAGTCCAACGATCTATCCTAACCTAACCTAGCTTATCACTTCCCGAAGCGAACTCCAAGTCGGTTAAGGTCGCCTTCTGGCCTTAGGCGAGGTCGTTCTCTGGTGTTCTCTACCTTCGCGTTTTTGTGTTTATGTCCCTCAGTGAGAAAACTATGAAAATATCCTTAGGAACCTAGGAACCTTCTGGTCTCCGATCGAAATTGATAAGCCCATAACCTTGCTTATGGCTATTAGAAGGGAACTCCAAGTCGATTAAATTCGCCTTCTACATGAGGCCTTAAGCGAAGGAGATCAAACATCCTTAATGAAGCTTATACTTCCAAGTCGTTTGTCTTGTCCACGATAATGCACATTCAGTATACGATTGAAAAGGCTTATCTCCAGTTGAACCTAGATAGACAAACGTTGAGATAGCAGTCCATTGTGCTATTTGCCCAAAGTGATCTGAACGAAAATATTTATTATGTGTCAAGGCTTATGAATCAAACTGGAGGTATTTGATGAGTCAACACCAACCTAACAAACATTATCTACGAAGATTCCGTACATCCAATCAAATACGCCCATAATAACAAATGCGTAGCGAATTCATCGATTCATGCCCTAAAAATCGAAGGACAATAAAGTTTATGCTTCTTCAGATAAGCCCAGCGAATAAAAGAACCAACTAGGTCAGTGATTGGGTTAGTAAACCCATTGAATTGGATACTGACGCCATGATATTCCCGCTTTCAACGATATTTGTAAGACTAAGAGGAAATTGGTTAATGGAGCGATATATCAGACTTAAAAACTTTTCGTAGATACTCTTTTACTTCTTGGCGGAAGGGCATGGTTCATGCCATACCTGTCAATCTAACTTTGCAGTGTGTCATGACGACAGACGTTTCTCCATGTGTACCGAAGGTAAGAAACATTTCGTTTTCTAATAAGAATTTTTGAAAGTTTACATGTGTCTTCCTAGGAATACCTGCTGATAAAATTCACACATGTCCTAACGGATACGTTTGCACCGCTGAAATAGAAATCTGTGTACAGAGTTCTGCATCGAATTCAGTGCAGCCAACGTGTGAGGCGGCATGCGGTCTTTGTAATTCACCAGAAAAGTTATTCGCTTGCGTGGATGAGACTACATATGTGTATTGCTTTGGCGCGGATGTGCCTGATTATAGCGCTACAGGGATATGTCCAGACGGATATGTGTGTAATCTCGGTAGTAGAGAGGTTTGCACTCCAGCTTCACAAGTTTATGTAAGTTGAAACAGTTTTTAATGCTCAATAGTAATAGCGAACTGTTTTTCTTTCTAGCCATCGTGTTATGAGGGCGCTTCGAACACTCCAACAACATTGTCACCATCTTTTCCAACCGATTTGACTCCGAATCCTTCTTCAACGCCAATAAATCCACCTAGCGCGACATCTACATCAATAGTAACCGATTCGCAAAGTAGTAGCACCGTGACAACAGATCCGGCCACAAATCCAGGAACTACTACAACAAGCCCTTTCATAGATACCAGCTCTTCCACAGCGAGTCCTACAACTACCACTGCAACCCAACCGACTACAACTGGAAATCCCACAACTTCGACTACAGCTTCGACTACAACTGCCAATCCTCGAGATGAATCGGAATTTTGTAGGAATAAGCAGCACGGAGGACTATACAAGTCTTACAATGATCCAACCTGTCAAGAGTAAGTAAGATGCATATATTGTTTCCGTCAAAATTAACGATACCTTCGGACGAACAATTGAGCAGCAGAAGCAAGACTATTTCTTTTGGTGACTCCTAGAATCATGTAATGCGACTAGAACGACGCACTTAACAACTGCGAGCTACGTCGCAGTGCTAAAGAAAAAAGTTTTAGACGCATTTTAAGATTCAAGATTAAATGTTGTTCTCCGTTTTTATTTTACAGGTTCATCTTGTGTTATATTCTATCAGGACAGTATTTGGGACTTAGATACATTTGTACCGGAGCCCAGTTCTTTAACGAAGAAACGAAGATATGCCAAATTGAAAGGCCAGTTAATTGTTAAGACTTATCAATTGTTAAGCTAAAGAAGAATAAAGTATACTACAGTAACAAGAGAATTTAAAACTTGGACGCCTCATGATGGGTAAGACCGATAACTTAGTCCTGATCCTTGTTATAGGCCTCTAATTTCCTTTCAAGTTTTAGGATGTACAACAGGATGTAGGGCATAATTAAGTAATCTTCCCTCACTTGGATGTATGTACATACTAAAGGCTGGCAAAAAACCTCATTAGTTATCCTGGTGAAGCTGAAGGCTTATCAGAAGTTTAAAATAAGCTTAGATAAGCAGAAACTCGAGTGCTTAAAAATTGACACAAGCAAGACATATTCGATACTCTGACTCATTCCAAGGACTTGTGTGGGTCGTTGGGAGTAGCATGTGAGAGGTTAGGTTAGGTTAGGTATCTGGGTTGATGAGGGAGAAATCACTCGGCTTCATTACACTTAGGTCCTTGTGAACCCATTGACTTCTACCTTACTGCTCGTTGTTGACTTGGGTCTCCAGCCATCGTTATGTCCTCAGAAACCTGGAAAGATCGTTTATTGGAACATCATGGTAGTAGTGTCTTCCTAATGTTCTGTTTCTCAAGTGACATAGGCTGGGGCAGTTCCAGAGGAAGTTAGGAGTAACCTCTTGCACCTCTTCATCACCACAGCCCCTACATATATTGTCATCATTTCGTTTTAAATTTCATTGTGCGGTTTCATAGAAGATTGTGGCCGGTAAGTGCACCCACCAACATTGACGACGACTTCCTGTCATATTTCAAAAGCATGTTGGTTTTGACTTTATCGTATTTTGGCCAAAGTTGCCTTGATATACCACAGGTGGGAAGAGACTTCCCCCTACTGTTGGCTGTCGTCAGGGTCTTACATTCCACTCGCTCTCTGAGATAACAGAGTGGGGGCTTCCATTCCAGTGCTCAATTTCGATCCTTTTCTTGCAAGTTCGTCGGCCATCTCGTTTCTGGTTATGTCCCTGTGACCAGGCACCCAGCAGAGAGTAACACTGTGCTGCGGGCCAAGAACCTTAAGCTCTTCGCGACAGCGTCGAACTAGCTTGGATTTTATTTCAGTAGCAGAATAGCCTGACAGTCAAGAAAAATGGTGATATCATCTCGTAGTATTGCCATCATTGATACTATACTGGCTGCCTCTGTTACTGCCAGGACCTCCCCTTGAAAGACACTGCTGTGATCAGGAAGTCTGATTGAGCTGTGTATGTTCAGTTCTTCGGAGGCTATACTAAAGGGTGGTTAAATTTTAAGGGCCGATGTTGATTTTGAATAAAACACAAATTATTTAGGAAATTATTATCATTTATTTTTATTATGATAATATTGGTATGGTTCAATTATGTATGGAACAAAATATCGGCCAAATGGCCGCCGCGACCTCGGCGGCACACCTCCATCCGATGGTCCTAATTTTCGATGACGCTGAAGCATAATTGAGGTTCTATGCCGTTAATGTGCCGAATTATCTCATCCTTTAGCTCTTGAATTGTTGCTGGCTTATCGACGTACACCTTTTCTTTCAAATAACCCCAAAGAAAAAAATCCAACGGTGTCAAATCACATGATCTTGGCGGCCAATTGACATCGCCACCACGTGAGATAACACGGCCATTGAATTTTGCGCGCAAAAGAGCCATTGTTGAAACCACATATCGTCCACATTCATATCTTCCAATTCGGGCCATAAAAAGTTCGTTATCATTTCACGATAGCGAACACCATTCACAGTAACTGCCTGACCGGCCTCATTTTGGAAAACAATATTTTCTGCAGTACGAGCTGTACGAGCATGCACTGGTGTTTTCACATCTCCTACAGACCCGGTTTGCTCAAATTTTTGCACGATTTTTCCGATTGTACGCACATTTGGACGATTAAATTGACCGAAAAAATCACGAAGTGCACGATATGCATTTTGATTTGAACGCCCATTTTCATAATAAGCCTGAATAACTTTAACGCGTTGCTCGATTGTGTATCTTTCCATGGTTCAAATTGAGTTAGTCTGAAATTGAGAAATGACAAATGAAATGCAGAAAAAAACTTGACGTTTAGGTGTGGTTGACATTCAACATCGGCCCTTAAAATTTAACCACCCTTTAGCACCTGTTCCTATATCCATCTTTGATCTATCTGTGTAGACAGATAAACAGCTTTTTTCTCGTTGGTTCATTGGTTTTCCAATCTCTGCTTGGAAAAGCGTAGAAGAATGGTTTTTCGAAGTGGAGGCATGGTGACGTATAGTCTCTGCTTACGTTTCCACCTACGAGCTTTTACAGAATTTGCGCATGCCCTTCTGGATTTGAGTTCCAAATATGCACAAATTGGCACTCTTAGTGGCAGACTCCTGCATATAGAAGTCTAACGGTAGCACGTTGAGAATTGTTTCCAGCCCTGCTGTCAGCATATGAGAAGTTGAAGAGCGTTTTACCCAGATATCTTCTTCGCTTTGGTAGCTTTACAAAAAGACAACGAAAATGAAAATATTGAAATATTTTGCGCGACAGCCCGAGGTGGGTTAACCACTAACTTCCCGCAGCAATTTATTTTGCTCGCGTTACGCAATTAATCAAAGATATTCACACTCAAGATCTCATACCAATTAGTCTATCGTCATTCCTTCTTAAAACATTAGAACGACTGATTGATATCTATTTACGCAACAGTGTTTATACACAACTTCCGTCTGCGACTCAGCATGCTTACTGCAAAGGTAAATCAGTGGAAACGGCACTACCTGCTCTAGTACATGGCCTACGTACTGTGACCTGTGAGATTTTTAGACATAGAAGGCGCTTTCAACAGGCGCAGTCAACACACCAGCAATTACAAGCGCATTATCAGATCTGAAAGTAGATACCTTACTTTGCGAGTTAATCAATCTTCTCCTTACCAATATTATTATTGATTCAAAGCTGGGTGGGGCGTCTGACAGAAGATCTATCAGTAGAGGCACCCTATTCCCTGGAATTTTGTGGTAAATGAACTAACAAACCTAACAGCTGAGGGATGCACGGTGATCACTTATGCAGACGACATTGCTACAGCAGCCTCGGAAAAGTACCTTCGCACAAAGAATTCCTATAAAGCGCTTTAAATAAGCTAAACAAATGGGCGGTTCGGTATGGTTTGCGTGTGAACCGCCTCAGAATTGAACTGGTACTATTGTCAAGGAAATATAAATTTCCATTTATTGAGCCTCACTCCCTGATTGGTACAAGCTTAATAATCTCTGACCAAGCAAAATATTTGGGTCTTATTTTGGATAAGAAACTAAGCTGGAAACCCAACATCCAAGAAATAATTAAAAAAGCTACGGTAGCACTCTTCGCTTGCAAGGCTTTCGAGAATAAGAGGGGCGTGCAACCCCGAATAGCTCACTGGCTCTACACCGTAGCCATAAGACCGATACTTATGTACGTACGGTGTAGTCATCTGGTGGAATGCCCTGAATATAGCCATAAACCGCGATAAGCTAAGTAAAGTCTAACGGACAGATTGTTTGTGCATAAGCGGTGCAATTCGCACGACTCCCCCTACAGCACTGGACATTCTATTTCATTTGACCCCAATTACCATCTCTGTTAGGTAAATGGCTGCCAATGCGGTCGTTCGTCTCAAAACAATCTCACTGTGGTCCACTAAACAATTAAGACACGCCTCCATTCTAAATAATTTCAAAACCTCCACAGAAAACATGGACTACACCATACCCAAACTAAATTTTCATAAAAACTTCATCCCTTTCAGGGTATTCTGGGAGGAGAAACCATTCCTAGAAGAGACACCGATTAAAAGCGAAAGGGTAGGTGGAGGTGATCTCTCTGTTAGGCTCTCTTTCCGGTGCCCAAATCATTCTACAGGGCTCCAAGCGGTAATAATGACGATTAAGAGAGTCTAATTTTGGCTAAAGAAAAACGTGATATCCGCTTTGGACAACAGCATCTTTTCGGACAACCAAGCAGCAATCAAGTCCTTGGAACCTTTCTCTACAAATTCACTAGTAGCCCTAGATTGACGCTAGTCTTTCACAGAGGAGGCAGGGGTATAGAGATATTCCAGGATTTGATTTCGCTCAATAGATTGCATCTTAGCACTACTATAGGTGTCATCACTGGACACTATGTAATGGGCAAGCATGCAACAAGGTTTGCCCTCTTCTCAAATGATTTCTTTAGAATCTGTGAAGACGAAGAAGAGGGGGAGACTATCTTACGCCTTTTTTGTACCCGCCCAGCGCTCCTCCGCACAAGGAAACTTCACTTAGGTGCCTTCTTTTTCAACGATCTAGGCGTTCTGACCAGTACAGATTTTTGAAACATCCTTCGCTTCATCAAAAGCCCCAACTAGTTTAACGAGTACGCAAAGGAAATTTTTCAAGATCCATGTGGTATCACAACGAATCTATCATCATGGACCAAGTGTGTTGACTTTAGCTAACCTAACCTAACCTAACCTAACCTACATTATGGAAGGGACCTATAATGTTTAATGCTAACTCCAAACAGAGGTGGATTGGAAAGCCTCGTCTTGACAAGTTCTACTGGCGAAAGTTTGCCTATTGGTGCCGCGAACAAATTGTTTGTTGATTTTGTTGTCTCTTTGTTCAGAAGTCCATCTCACTAATTTCAAAGCTATCCATGTGCTGTGCATGTTTCTTCTACTGACATTCGCCGCCACCGCAGAAGAGTTTGGTCTAATTTGAGTTGCTTATGCTAAACCCACTGCGTCATATATGACTTTTTGACGCACCTTACTTTATGAGATTCCATTAAGCCATCAATTGATTTGTAGAAATCAAAAATTTATTATTTCCGGAACGATTAGATCGATAAGAGTCCCGTCTATTAAAAGTGGTATTTGCGGAAAGAAAGTAATTTAGTGGTCGCCAAACTTCTGCTGGACAAACAATGTTTTTTAAAGTTCTTCTCCTGGTAAGAACAACCAGGATGCCACAGATAAAAGGTTAATATTCGCGTAAAGGGATTGTTTTTCTTTGTAGACTATACCTGGGGAAGTTGCGGAAGATGTCAAACAAATTTCGTGGCATGTCATAGCGAAACTACATTCTCTCTTTGCGTCGAAGGTAAGGATTATATTTGCTGAATCGAAGGGAATGTATGGATAAGATTTCCTTTTTCGAAGGGAGTCCTACGGATTCAGTTGTTTCTTGCCCGGTTGGTAAAGTGTGCACAGATGATTCTGGTGTGTGTGTTCTAGAAACTGATGATTCGGTGAGACCTAGCTGCATTACTGGCTGTGGAGTGTGTGATTCATTCAGAAAAGTATTTGCTTGCTTGAGTGAGACAGAATTTGCATTTTGTTTCGGCGAAGATGATCCATTTTATTCGATTGTGGGGAGCTGTTTACCTGGATATGTGTGTGATCTAAGCAGCCGGGCTATTTGTACACAAAGCGCTGATAGTAAGGCATCTTGTCATGGAGATTTTTCAACAACTACAGACAATCCAATCGGAACAACACAAGATCCTACTGCAACGGATCCGCCTGCTGGTGGAAGTTCCTCTACAACACAAGATCCATCTGTTACAGATCCTTCAGGAGGCGCTAGTTCTTCAACAATACATGATCCCTCAGTGACAGATCCTCCAGCTAGTGGAAGTTCCTCCATTACACCAGATCCATCTGTGACAGACCCTCCTGGAGGAGAAAGTTCTTCAACAATACATGATCCCTCAGTGACAGATCCTCCAGGAGGTGGTAGTTCCGCCATAACGCCAGATCCATCTGTGACAGACCCTCCTGGAGGAGGAAGTTCTTCAACAACACAAGATCCCTCAGTGACAGATCCTCCAGGAGGTGGTAGTTCCTCCATAACGCCAGATCCATCTGTGACAGACCCTCCTGGAGGAGGAAGTTCTTCAACAACACAAGATCCCTCCGTGACAAATCCTCCAGGAGGTGGTAGTTCCTCCACAACGCCAGATCCATCTGTGACAGATCCTCCTGGAGGAGGAAGTTCTTCAACAACACAAGATCCCTCCGTGACAAATCCTCCAGGAGGTGGTAGTTCCTCCACAACGCCAGATCCATCTGTAACAGATCCTCCTGGAGGAGGAAGTTCTTCAACAACACAAGATCCCTCTGTGACAGACCCTCCAGGAGGTGGTAGTTCCTCCATAACGTCCGATCCATCTGTGACAGACCCTCCTGGAGGAGGAAGTTCTTCAACAACACAAGATCCCTCTGTGACAGACCCTCCAGGAGGTGGTAGTTCCTCCATAACGTCCGATTCATCTGTGACAGACCCTCCTGGAGGAGGAAGTTCTTCAACAACTCAAGATCCTTCAGTGACAGATCCTCCAGAAGGTGGTAGTTCCTCCATAACGCCAGATCCATCTGTGACAGATCCTCCTGGAGGAGGAAGTTCTTCAACAACACAAGATCCCTCTGTGACAGATCCTACTGGAGGTGAAAGTAATCCTACAACCCAGAATCCACTAACAACCGAAACAACAACTCGTGCTCCTCGAGATGCGCAAACATTTTGCTCTGAAACTGCCGCTTCTGGCTCATTTCCTGCAGAAGGCGATACAACCTGTACAAAGTAAGTATCTTTGCACTTAATTTTCCATTTATCTGCAATTTCAATATTTTCCGTTTTGAAGGTATTTCTATTGTTCAGCGTATAATGGCGGCTATAGAGGTATCCCCTACACATGCCCCAATTCAAATTACTTCAATCCGATAACCAAACAATGTCAGCAAGCACGACCTGATAACTGTTAAACAATTTAATATTTATGTATTATACAATGAAGTTAATTGTAAATAAATAAATAATTTATTAAGCTTTGTAAGCTGTTGAACTTGTTTCTTGTGTTCTTGTGAGCACAAAGTGTGCAAAATCTTATTCAGCGGGTGGGTTGTTTATGATTCGATTTGTACTATAAAACATTTGAATGCCGAACAACTATAAATTAAGTTCACCGGCACAGCCTCTTCATAAATCATTGTTGGAACTGAAGAGCCTTAGTCCTTGACCCTGGCCGCTTCAAGGTAAACCATTCTCAAGTTCCTCTAGTACCAGGAGCACATCCAAAGATCATAATCTTCGCATTCGATATACCTGCCTTGAAATCTGCTTTGAACAAGGGCTGTCAACGCAGATCTTCGATTGTTCCGGACAGACTATAGAACCGGCTTTGCTGTGTGTGCAAAACCCCGGAGCATGCGATAAGTATGTGAAGAGAGGAAGAAGATTCACGCAGAACTCGTAATGTAATGTAAGCTCTTCGGGGAAGCTTAGGCTTAACGAGAATCTTAGCGATGTGTTAAGCCAATTCTACTGTAGAACGACCAGATTTTTTTAAGCTAGTTATGAGAGGATCAGGTTAGATTGGATGATAAGTAGTGATTTCTTCGAAGCCATCTAACCAAGGATTCTGCTATGAATATGGTGGAGTCCGCGTCAGTGATGATCAGAGGCTTGCAGATATTCGATCCATCATTACTGTGCCCGAAAAAAGGTCGTGTTCCGAATCGTTTTAACCAATATTTATGGAGTACGTAAGGCGTGTTATCCTTGTTATCTTTCATCATGGGCTCGACTTGTGTGAGATTGCATTTCAATGGACCCATCATGACGGAATTTACAATGAGTCCTATAATTCCTATTTGAAGATCCTAACCTACACTAGCCTTAGATGCATCGTTAAGGTGTGGAAGTCACCCAATCTGACACCCCTCTACAGGAATGGGTGTCAGGTTGGGTGACTTGCTATTTCTTCTTCGTCCCTTAAACTTCTGAAGAAGTCGTTGGTTGAGATTCCTCAAATTTGCTAAACATGTTTTCTATAGCACAGGGCTCTGTCATTTCACAGACAACCACTCGAATGTGCCATTTTCGAGTCGCTGTACTTATTAGGTCAAACATCGACCATGACCATTGGTTTTTTGCCATTGTTCCTTAGCTACTTTAACAGTGATCTAGTCTATTTGGCGGTTGGCTGTTAGTGACCCTCTATCAACCAGAACTATGTTCATGTTCGAGTCCTTTCTGGACAGTTCATCTGCTATTTCAGTTCATTCTACTCCAACGAGTACAAGAAACCAGCATAACCGGGCTGTGTGATGTTTTATTGTTCTAAATGCTATGAGATATTCATTTCTTTTCATTGAGGTTATAATCTAGCGCTTTGACTGCTGCTTGAATGTCCAGAAATATGTTCTTTCCTATTCTCTTTATCGCATAAATCTCAGCTTGGAAGACCTTCCAGTTGGCGTTCAGTCAATATTTGATTAATGTTTAGTGTTTGTTAGAAGACCTCTGGTCTGGTCTTCGGTTCCTCTCTATATTTTTGATTAATTTGCAAAGATATGTAGGCACATCTTTTATGGCAGTGTTAGACATATGTACATAAAGGGTCTTCCAATAGGGACTTCCGAATTTTGACAGTTGATAGCGGCTATAATGTTGAAGCTACGTCTGTCAAATTGACTGTCATTTATTCATCTGTTTTGCCAATTCATCGCGGAGGGATATAGAGTTCAACACACGTGCAAATAATAAAACTGTTTTATCAAAATGGGTGTTCTGTTTCCGCGCTTCGCCCATTTTACGGTCGCCATAATCGTCTTTCTGAGAGGACTATTCGCAGTGTGGTGGATAAATATGAATCCACTGGCTCAGTAAACAATCAACCAACACCCGTACGTCGACGAAACGCAAGATCTGCCGAAAACAACGCCGCTATCCGTGAGAGTGTGCAGGAGAATCCGATGCAGGAGAAGTCGATTTCGGGTCGCTCACAAGAACTCGGCCTTTCGCAGGCCACAACTTTGCAAATTTTGCGTCGTGACTTGGGCCTGCACCCGTACAAAATTCAACTGACCCAGGAGCTGAAGGTAAACGACCATAGACAACGATGTGTGTTCGCCGAATGGGCTCTGGAGCAGTTGGAAACTGACACTAATTTTCATCGAAAAATCATCTTCAGCGATGAGCCCCATTTCTGGATGAATGGATACGTCACCGAACAAAATTGTCGAATTTGGGACAATACCAATCCACAAGAGATCGAAGAGCGTCCAATGCATCCTGAAAAAGTTACTGTTTGGTGGGGATTTTGGGCTGGCGGCTTCATCGGTCCATATTTGTTTGAGAACGACGTTGGCCAGGCCATCACCATCAACGGCGAACGCTATAGGTCGATGATTACCAACTTCTTTTTGCCTGAATTCAATGATATGGACACCAACGACATATGGTTTCAACAGGACGGCGCTACGTGACACACAGCTCACGTCACATAGGAAATTCTGCACGAGCGATTCGAGGGCATGGTCATCTCACGTGGAGGTGATGTGAACTGGCCACAAAGATCGTGTGATTTGACGCCGTTAGACTTTTTCTTGTGGCGTTTTCTGAAGTCGCAGGTCTATGCGAATAAGCCACAAACCACAGCGGCCCTCAAAGCCAAACATAACACATGCCATCGGTCAAATTCAGCCTGATTTATGCGCCAGAGTCATGGAAAATTGGACATTTCGGCTGCGCGCCACCCAGAGAAGCCGCGGCGGACATTTGAACGATGTTATATTCTATAAATAATGGCATCGATAGACCTTTCCAACGAATAAAAAATTTCGATGATATCTCACACACACTTTGTTTTATTTAAATTTAAAGATAGGAAGCGCTTAATGAAAGACTCTTTATTTCGGGATTGTGTAGTATCCTCTACGATGAGTGACTCCCCGGTCCTTTTCTCTCTTAGTCTGAGAGCTTACTTGTCAGCTCCACTAAACTGTGTTGTAAAGTAAACCTGTCACTTGACATCTCAAGGACCTATCATGAGCCCTGAAGACAATTTTTTAAACGATTCTAATCGCTTTAGAATTTCACAATTTGCGTGAAATCTGAACCACTCTTCTACATCTTCCAGATGCCTACATTTACATAATATATTTGTAGATGTCCTCAGAGACTGTAGAGGCCAGCCTTTCGGCGTCTTCTTGTAGATCTGTAGCTTTAATTTAAGCTGCTATATTCTGTATTCTGTATTAAAGGCCCAAATGCGTACCGCGACCTTAGAGCTCTATGATTTAACCAGAGTTTATATTGAGGCTTTTGGTAAACCTCACTGTAGCCTTAGGTTCGATTTTCTGCTAGGTTGACCGAGGCCCGAGTCAAGTGGAGTAATTTTTTCCTTGCGCCTTATGGACATACGCGCGGAATATGTTAAGCGATCTCTTTCTGTTCTCCACAGAGCAGGCAAATAACGGTATCTGATAATTTTATTTTATGCAGATGGTATCTGAGTGGACAATGTCCACTTGTCTAAGACCCTGGAGGTTGGCCGAGTAGTCGGCGTGTTTGGTGATCTCCCACTGTGTTATCTTGGAGTACGCACTGTTGGATGGTACCCCAAAACACTGTTCGGAACCTACGAGTGGGCGGGAAACGAATCTTCTCGCCATGCAGTCAACACGTTCGTTAGTCTCGAAGCCTTTATGTCCTGGGATCCAGGCTATGGTAACCTTATTTACCGATGCAAGACTTCCGTGGAGGTTGAGATGAGATAGCCCCAGACAGGCTTGGACCCTATAGGATTTAACCGCTTGGCTGTCTAAAAAGATGTAGATGCGGGTTCTTTGGGTTCTTCTCCGCTGGCATTCTCTTGCACACAGTTTAATAGCGTGGACTTCCGCTTGAAATACTGTAGGTGACTTTCTAAGCGCTGTCGCGCGTTGGACACTGGGACCATGGACTCCACCACTTGTGCTGCCGTTTTTCAATTATGAACCATAGAGCTGCTTCTGGTTAAAAAACAATTAAATAGGCATTTAGCCTTCTTCCTCATTTTCCTTGAAGTTGACCCTTCTTCAGTTGATCTACCACAGTGACAACTAATTTCTATCGAATGTGTTCGATCACATGTTGAATTTGCTATCCGATTATGCTTATTGTCCTTGAGTTTTGCGCCCCACAACTAAATCAAAATGTCGGGCCCTGTCAACTAAATAACTCTTTAATCACCGTGTAAACAGTTAATATCAACAATCAGTGTCGAACCCCATTTTTATTTTACCATCGCCTATAAAATCTTCCGGTGTTACTTCCATAGAATTTAACTCCTAAGATAAAACCGAATCATAACTGAGTGTTCCACGTTTTCGGCGTTGTTTGTTCCTAGCCAGCTTTATGTCGTTGACAAAAGAACTAAGCACTCGCGTTATAAAATAATAAATCAATTTAAAAAAAATCGTACACCACTCGGATTGCAACCTTGAACCAAATTTATATTTTTGGGTTTTGAATAGAATTGTGCTACAAACCTTTATCGCGGGACTGACATGTTCCATTTGTTTGTTTCGCAAAAATGTAGGTGAGTTGTATCTTCTTAATTTTTTGCGATTTTTCAAAGAATTTATCTTGTCTGGATTGACTTTGGGTTTGTTTTTGGCTTCAAATTCAGGGGAATCGTTAAAATTTATTACTAGTTGATTTCTTTGTTGTTAATTACTGACTTCCTCTATGGTTAAGATACGATATATGTATGTATGTAGATAGTTTCATAGGGCTTATGGTTAAGACTTCCTACTTCCTATGAACTAGCGCTTGCTAACACTGATTACACAAGTTATTCGAAAATGGAGAGTTAGTTGGAGGTGAAACCCTACCTCAGTACAAAACCAATGAGCTACATATGTACGTCCAGGCTTTAATGCATATCATGTGTTAAAATACATGACGTACAACGTTGGCAATATGTATGTGCTACGGATGATGTCCCCAGGGTATGCATCGTCAGCACCTCTCAGACAGTGTCGCCTTTGCACAGATTCTATGCGCAGAGTTTGCAAATGCGAAGAGGAGGCTTTAAATCGAACGGCTGCACGGCTAACGACCGTCTATTGGGCAAAAAACAAAATAGCAAGCGGGTTTTCGCTCTGCCTATTGTCATCAAGCCGAGCGTTGGATTTCGTCGGCTACCTGCTGGTCATTGACTTAGTTAGTTCGTTAGAATGGTGGTTTGAGGTACACTTCCAAATCCAAAGCGGTGTCCAACTGTCGCGAAGGTAGGTAGGTAAGTAGGCGGGATGGCACGTAGGCCAAGAAGGCCCTTTGTGGTACCCATGGATCGATACCCTGAAACCGCGCCACTTCATTGGAACCATTTGGAGCTCTTGACGTCAGTATGTGAAATTTCACCAAAGTTGTCGAAATGATAGGCTCCCAGATGGAGCTTCCTTCTTTGGGATAGGGCAGGACAAGTGCAGAGAAAATGGAGGATCGTTTCCTCCTCTTTCTCGTCTCTACAGCTCCTGCAAAAGTCATTTGAAAAGAGGCCCATTCTTCTGGCATGAAGACCAATGGGTCAATGGCCAGTGAGAACACCAATAACGGTGCTGATGAGCGACCTATTGAGCAAGATCAAACTGTTAGAACAGATGAGATTTAGCGTAGGCCAGATCTCTCCGGAGGCGCGGCACGTGGTGCCGTTGCTCCATCTTTGGTTTGCCTTGCTGATCGCGTCGTGCTCTAATAGAAGTTTACATGTAGCGAGTGGAATACCCAGATTCCTTCGTGGCGGAAGAATGTCAAGAGTAGTACCACGTTTGGCAAGTTCATCGGCCTTACAATTCCCTGGAATGTCCCTATGACCGGGTACCTAGCATAGGGGAATGTTAAAATGTTCTGCCATCTCCATGAGAGATGAGCGACAGTCTGATGTATTTGATGTATTGTACATGTTACCGATTTCAGGGATTTTATAGCAGCCTGGCTGTCGGTAAAAATTGTAATGTCCCTGGAGAAAATCACATTTTGCTTGAGCCAGGATAAGGCTTCATTGATCGCCATGATTTCCGCCTGAAAAACGCTACAGTGGTCAGGGAGACGGAAGGTGATGCTCAGGTTAAGCATATTGGAGAAAACCCCACCTCCCGCCCCGTTCGCGGTTTTGGAACTGTCGCGAAATCCTAAGCAAAATAGGCGTCATCCACGAGGTTAATATTTGCTGGTTCCCCGAAAACAGAGACATCAAAGGCTACGAAAAAAACAGACGAACTTGCTCGGCAAGGATTCGCTTTGGAAAGTGAACACACCCACAAATAGATAAACATCCCTATCGGTGTGTTGAAGGTTAACGTCGCCCATAAGATGAGAGGGCTAAGAAACACCTCTAGGTCCGTCAGAGGTGACTGCATTATGTCCCGCAGCTTATGGCAGATAATCGACCAGAGCAAGACAAATGTTTTCTGGGTATGAACAGAAAAGATACTCGCATCGTAATAGGTATACTGACGGGATATTGTGTCAGTAGTGAGTACTCGGCATAAACTCCACAGACTACTGTAGGCGCTATCAGGATGCGGAGAACACGGGAACCATCAAGCACTTACTCCGTGGGTGTCCCAATCTATAAAACCGCCAACTCCGATACATGGGATACAGGCTGTTTGGAGAACTGGGAAACTTGACAGAAATTCCAATTGCGAAGATACTCCACTTTATTAAGAGTACAGGTTGGTTTTGCAATAGACCATCCATCTAGAACCCAAGATTGGAACATGGACCACAACACAAAAGGAAACACAATGGACAAGTAGGCCCCCTTGGGCACATCGTTTTTAGACTGGGCACTTCCCCTATAACCTAACCTAACCTAGAGGCACACTTTGGTCTGTGTGTAAGTAAAAAGTAGGTACTTTGTGATACTACTGAGTACTGGGGTTTGACTGCAGTCTACTGAAACTATTAAGATTTCTCTACGTAGATGTTTAGATCGACCGTGCCGGCGGAGTTCAGATTATTGAAGAAATATTTACCTAAGGTGGTTGTCCTGATGTTGGCAAGGGCGGGACACGTGCAGAAGATATCAACATTAGACTCTTTCTCGTTACATGCTACAAGCGTTGAGCATGCCCGCCTAGGATGCTCTGCCCTCTGAGGACGTTGGTTAGTTTTATAGGTTGTTCTCCTTCAAATCGTATTAATGGACAGGACAGATCAGTCTAGAAATAATCGAGGTGTTGTCATCTACGAATTCCTTTTGACAGAGCGTCGGTGTAAGTCAAATGTTTAATCGTTGACAGCGTCGAACTTTTTGCCGTTTGTACATTGAGAGCACAGTCTGGTTAATTCGTCAGCCGCGCAGTTCCCTTGAATGTCCCATTGACCAGGGACCCAACAGAGTATGATGCTGTACTGTTAAGCAGTTGTTCACTGCCCTAGATTTTATTGTGTTGGACATGAGGGATATGATCGCAGTCTGGCTGTCGATGAAGATCGCATGATATTGGGTTAGCCTTCGCCAAGCAGCGGCTTGAATGGTGGTTGTGATTTCGGCTTGGAAGACGCTAGAGGGGTTAGGAAGTCTGAAGGAGTGTTCGACTGTTTTAGAACCGATAGAGATAGACTCACTAAAGAGGACTTTGCTCTGACTCCAGGCGTTTCTGCCTGCTATTTTGTTTTATTGATTTAGAAAGGCTGCGGTGAGTTGATAGGATTCTAACATTTTCCACTTTTCACTTTTGAGTTTCTCTAAGTCTTAAGGCCGTGTTAGTGGCCTGCTGGAAGCCAAATATATTTATTGACGGTAAGTGCATTATGGTTTGGAGAGCAGCTGTGGGAGGAGCTCTCAGCACACCTTTAGTGCTGAGGCAAGCCACGCGTTGGACTTTCTCGAGGACTTTAATGCTCCTTTAATCGACTTAAAAAAGGCGTGCCACAATGTCTAGAAAGAATTTATATGAATTCCTTTGCCCAGAAGAGCCTCTGAATCAGCTCAAGTTAGCATCGCTGAACAACCTGTAGTAGTGATTTGTGAACTTCCAATATTTTGAGAGAATGTCTCATCCATTGGTGAAACCTCCAAACAAGATATTTATTGCCAATAGAGCCAGCGGAGCGAAATCTGCATTTTCAATGTTGTGAAGCAATGCAAACAGATTGAACACCAAGCTGCGACTGTTTTCTATCACTGAATTGTATAGCATACATATGAAAGACAATGGATTGGTGATGTCCCAAAAAATATCAAAGAAATAAATAATCTGCTACACCCTGTATTCGAAACCAGAATACCGCTTTTTCAGTAAACAACGTAATTCAGGCGCTAGAAACTTATTATCGTACATCGGCATCGTCAAAAAGACTTTGTAATTGGCTTCACGATAACTTTATGGCTGACAATACCAATTTGCATATCACGCAGTGTTTGTTCAAGAGATGATAACCGGCGAAGAAATTCGGGTGTCATCTCACTTTGTGTATAAAAAGGTTAGGCTTTGACATCTTGAGAGCATAAAAACACTCAAAGTGCCTTTCAAAACATCGCCGGTTAACAAGAAAAGAAACATTGTAGAACATGGCGAAAGTAGGTTCCTATTTCACTTCTTCACAAAGTTAAGCAACAACCTCTGTTTATTTTTAGTCTATCCTTGTTCTTGCTCTTGGAGTATTGGCCCTTGTGAACACAGCCGCAGCGGAATGTGACACATGCACACCGACAAACTTTGCAGCCTGCATTAATTCGACGTCCTTCTATTTTTGCTACAACGGTGAGTTTTCGATAGTTTTTAAAAACGCATCAGGTGGATCCTTTATGATCAATCGAAACACTTCTAGGTAACACCAAATCGACTGTAATCGGAAGTTGCACTCCGGGCAACGTGTGTACTGCAGAAATTGGAGTTTGTAAGCCCGCCGCAGATTTCGAACCGGATTGTGGAGATAAATGTAGAAAGTGCCTTACCGCATTTGCCTGCATAAGTAAGACGGAGTATGTTTTTTGTAATGCTGACGGAGAACCGCAAGAATCTCCGATGACTTGTCCCAAAAACAAGTTGTGCAATATTGATAAGTATAACAAGGGTACTGGCGACATATGCGTTTCCTCATGCGAGGTATGCAATCCTAAAGTGTATTTCTATGGATTTTTCAAATTTCATTTTTTCACAGAACGAACCAACATGCTTAAATGAAGTTCCTGACAGACCAGATCCTGTGGAGGAGTATGCTAAGTCATGCATTGGTAGAAATGATCCTGGTTATTACCCCAACAATAGTGATCCAACCTGCAAATCGTAATGTGAAATCGAATTGGCGATAGATTCGACGAGTTTAACCTAATTTTCATTTCAGATATGTGTTTTGTCAAAGTTTGAAGGGTGAAATGACTTCCATTTACTTCACGTGTCCTACCGGAACTTATTTCGATAAGAACAAGATGTCCTGTGTCACTACTAGACCGTCCTATTGTACGGCGAGTTAAAATTTGTTTTTCTCTTTCACACTACCTGTCAAAGTGTTTTTATTTATCTCAAGTTTATTAAATAATTATATATATGTGTATCTATGTATACAAATAAGAAATATTTTAACGAATCAAGTTGCTTTTTTTCAAGAGCTTAGAGCTTAACAAGAGCTAAATCTGACAGACCTATTCAACTGACATAATTTATCTTGCAAAATAGAGGACGGCTAGGATTGTCTATTGTTTACCCCTCTACACTTTAAACAATATGCGTACAGAATAGACAAATCCACGGAAGGTGCCCTCCACCAACTAGCCAAAAAGTCAGAAGGGACGTTTTGACTATTTACGCAAAGTGCTTACGTTTGAAAATGGTTTAATTAAGAAGGAATTTATGTCAATAAGAAGGCTAGTCGATCTTGAATTAGGATACTGGCATATTCCAATGAGGTAAAATATCTCGGTGTTGTCTTAGAGAAAAGATTAAATTGAAATTATCACATTAAGACCGAGCGTCTGGGCCAGTCAACGCTTGTACTGCAGAACTTGAGAGTCTAAGCCACAAAATCATAAACTGATTGTACATTTTGCTGATCAGAGTCTTTATCACTTGCACGGCTGTAATGTGGTGGGTGAAAGGCTTTAAACAGACAACGGCGATGAAGCTTGACAGGCCACCCTACGTCGGCACTACAAGCCGTCATCGGACGTTTACCCCCACAAATCTTTATTAGAAGGAAGATAGCTGCCAGATGAGTTATAAAATTGCATCTAGAACACAAGTACATATAAGTCAGACAATCTTGTTCGCCAAGTGAATATACTTGACTCAATACCAGAAAGAGATATGTTCTGTACTATTCCCGATTTTTTGGTCAGGGAGTAACATTTTGGTAGGCCATGCCATTGAGATGTGGGCTAGAAAAGACCTTGCTAGGATACACATCGTCCCAGACAATTAGGCAGCGCTTCAAGAACTGACGTCCCAATTAGGAAGGTAAAGGTGACGGTTCAACTGAACCCAATTAGCACTAGAATGTGCCTTTATGTTACCACGACTCGTGTGACCTGGTTGATGATGTGTGTTGTTGAAAATGTGTGAGACAACCGGGGGTGCTAAGAACCTGTGGAATTAAGGAATCGAATTATGTAGGTCTTGTATCCTTTTGCCCGAGATGTTGCTGAGGTCGTCGAAGAATGGTTGGTTCAGTGCACGCAGTCTGGCTCTTGCAAGTGCCGGACACTTACAGAGGAAGTGGACGAGAGTTTCCCTCTCATTTTAATTTCCGCAACTGCGGCAGTAGGGGTTGTATGGAATACCTAGTTTGGCCACATGGTCTCCAATTGGCCAATGCCCCGTGATAACTGCCGTTATTCTGACGTCGGCCATATCTTCCTTGATATGGCGCAGTTGGTTAAACTCCTCTATTTGAGATTGGCCTTCTGCGGGAAGTGTGAGTGGGTTTGTCCCTTAAGCACTCCCAGCGGCATGTGGACCCTTACCGCGTGGGGGCCGGGTAGAGCTGACCCCTGCCTGGCCAGCTCATCCGCACGCTCGTTACCTGTTATGTCGCTGTGCCCCGGAACCCATGACGCTGAATCGTTCGCCTAAGCAGGCAAGCTCGTTCCGGCACCCTTGCACCAGTTTGGAGGATATGGTAGACGAATCAATGGCCTCGATAGCGGCCTGGCTATCTATGAGGATAGCCATGTTTTGCTTGTGTGATCTGTCACGCCCGAGTTGCGTGCAAGTCTCCAGTGGTTCCGCCTGGAAGATGCTGGCGAAATCCGGCAGGTGACGACCCACTTAGTGGAATCTATGTTGGTCACTCAAGTGTTGCTACGATGCTCAACGGTCTATTGCCAAATATAACAAGGTAAAACCTGGTTGGAATTCTGGTCACCAACGAATCTGAGGGCGATCTGGTCAGGGCCGGCTCGACTTTCGACGCGTTCTTAGGACCTGAACTATTCTATAGTGTCAGTTGGCTAAAAGACGAATCAAACTTTATTTCTACAAGGAAATCGCTAACCTAGACAAGGAAAGAATCGGAGAGCTGGTGAGCTTCCTCATAGTTCATTGCTGCCTAGGATATGATCTGTGTATTCAAAGACAGAGTGCTGAATTTAGGAAGGAAACTCCCCAACACGGTTAATGGTTATTGGTTAATAAGGCGTATTTTCTATAAGGAACTACATTCGCTAATAGAGTGCAGAAAATCTCTTACTAATTACATACTCACTTGCTTAAGGGAGATGATAACCCTTCGAATTATTGTAGTAGATCTTTTAGATAGTAGTGTGAGCCAAGTAGATAGGGTGTATTTGGGTAAAAAGTTGATATCAACTCTTTATACAAAATAGATGCGGAAGACTCTTCTGAATCCAAGGGTGATTCGGGTATCGATTTTTATCAGCTGCGAGAAGTAGCCCTCGATCAGAGTACGACATTGACGATCACTTGACTTGCGGCTAGGGTCGACATTCTGCTAGTACCGGTTAAAGGACAAATCCACTCACAATTCCTGCAGAAGATCAACCTTCAATGTAGGGGGCTAAATAACTGCCAATATGGCCAACGTATGACAAGATTAGAATAAAAGATCTCCTAAACAGACCCCGTCCAGATATCGCCAGAATAATTGCGATAACCACGGGGCATTATCCAATTGGACACCATACTGCTGTATTCCATACAATCTTCACTGCTACCGCTGCAGAAATGAAAACGAGAAGAAAATTCTTTTCCACTTCCTCTGCAAATGTCCGGCTAGAAAGAGCGTGCGCTAAAACAACTATTCTTTGATGACCTTAAAAACATCTCGCGTAAAGGCATACGAGATCTTGTCCGCTTCCTTAACTTCACAGGCTGGATCTGGGCACTCCCGCCTGTCTCACCAGGTGATACGAGTCTTGGTGACAAAAGGCCCAGGTTTGGTGAACTACTGCCACCTCTACCTACCTACCTGACTCTTAAAGACTCTCAAAGCATTTAGATATGACGAATCCTACTCTAAGCTGCGTTTGGAGTTCTGCAGAGCATAAAACCACTCTCCACTTCATTCCTAAACACTTTCCTTCTTCATCATCTATTCTCAAGCAAGGTTTTGTTTCAAATTTACATTTGATGTGGATAAATTTCCAAAAAAAAAGCTCAGGACTAGTTTTAGAGTTTAGGTGTGAAAATGAAGCCAGAGGATTAACTTCTTGATTAACACTGGAAAGGTTTTTAAACTCAACATTAGGTGTCGCCACTCTTTGAAGTACAAATGGAAGAAAGACTATCTACTTAGGTCGTTAGAAAAGTTTTCAGTCTTAACCGAAAGATCAATTGTCAAAACTATTCTAGTACTACAATTGTACTAAAGCAAATTTCAGATATTTTGGTAAAGAATTTCGTAAATGGCACATATGATCCGTGCGGTTGGTATTCACTGTCGTTAGGCACCTGGTTTGCAAATATCCTGTCCTAATGTAAGATTTTCTAAAAATGCAGTAAGTTTTAAGGCGGTAGGTTCGTTGATTCCAAAAAGCTGACAAACTTCCATCGTTTATGACTGATATCCTCCTTCGACATTATTGAAAAACAATCTTCTCTCGTAAAGTTTCACAAAACGGCACTTTGGCACTTTGGCACTTTGGCACTTTTAATCATAAGTCTCATGCACATCTGCTTGGTTTTGTTGTAACACACTTTTTTTCAATTGGACTAAAGTAGCCACTGGAACAGGTAAACAATACTGCGTTCATAGCACCTTGCAATAGTTCGCAGTAGACGTACCTAAATTAAGATACGATTAGAAGTCGAACATCAATATGCACTATTTCTACTCACTTTGTACAGGTCGAAT
The DNA here is from genome assembly GCA_917880715.2 of Matsumyia berberina. Taxonomy (NCBI): domain Eukaryota; kingdom Metazoa; phylum Arthropoda; class Insecta; order Diptera; family Syrphidae; genus Matsumyia; species Matsumyia berberina. The sequence goes on from OU862870.1 coordinate 12,384,126, forward strand.
CGTAAATATCGTCATAGTACCCCTTATCCAATTTTCCCACACAGATTTCAGTATAGTCCGGTTCAGGAGCTGGTGTGGGTACAAACTCTGCTGCATAGCATGTTGGTTTCCGCTGGAAAGGATTGCATATACAATTTCAAACAGTTTGACAACTTTCAGTGATACCTACCGAACACGCTGTTCCGCAAATGCTATGACTCGCCACTAAGTTCTCTATGCTACAGTAGTGTAGCTCTGGACATTTTCCAATGATTCCCGTGAGTTTGGTACCACTGCAGTATTCGAATTGTGTTTTACTTTTGCAAGAGAAACCGTTTGTACATACGTTACAAACGCCACAGTCGGTCTTTACATTCGGATCATCTCTTGATTTACAGACGCCCTGTTGGTTGGTACAAACCTCATTGTCAGGACATACTCCTATCTGTTGCGATAGTGTGATTCCTTTGAATGGAGTTATGGAAAAGTAAAACGAACAAAAACTTTTTTTCAAGACTTACCATCGTAGCAAACCGTAAAAGCTGTTTCATTGATGCACGCGGCGTAATTTGTTGCCGAGCATTGGCCGCATACCGCATCGACTGTTGCTCTAAATGCCACTACCACGAATCCAATGTAAATAAGAACCTTTGTGTTTAACATCTTGAAGGTAACTGATGGTCTGGTGTCTTGTTCGCTAAAACTCTAGGGGAAATATACTGACATGATGGCAGGCCTAGACGCTTTTATATGAACACAAAAACTTAAGGGGAGGTAATTGTTTCCTCAAGTCAAACTAATTTGCATGCGAAAGATCATTTTGGGGTTTGTAAAAAAATAAAGATAACAGAAATTCGTCCAGTATCTAGATATTATACATATTTAGGTACTAATTAGCGCCATGTACCGCCAGAGCATAAAGTTAGAAATGATTGACGATTTTTATTTGCGAAGTGAGGGTAAGTTGCGGAAGTGAATGAACACCCTGTTACATAGGTGTTAGTTATTTTCCTTAGTAAATTGATTGTAGACGAAGAAGAACGTCAAAATATAAGAACAGGCTTACAAGTCGCCGACAAAACAAGAAACCATGACGAGATAATTGTAGAGCCATCCGTGCGGCGCTAACATCGCAGGCAGTTCTTGGGCTGGGACATACTGCAGCAACTCGCCGATAGAACGAACATTACAGTCTTTCAAGAAGAAGTCCTTGCCATTTTAAGGACTGGAGTCCTTCTGAAACACCACACCCAAAGTTGGAAATTAAAATCTGCTCGGATAGTCAAACATCACTTCAAACCATCACAAATCCAACATCCAGATCTCATCTGGTCAAGGAATGCAAAAACAGACTCAACCTGCTTGCCAGTCATAATGACGTTCGCTTTGTCTGGGTACAGGTTCAAGAAGGTGTCACGGAAATGAGAAAGCTGACGAACTTGCAAGGGAGGGGGCGCTCGCGATGGTGTGAACCGCTGAAAGCCCAGTGGGATTCACATTGACAAAAATCGAAATGGCAACGAAGATCACTGGGCAAATTGGGCTCATAAAAGTTCACTCATAAAGAAACCAAGTAACCTGTTGATTAGAAAGGATTTAGGTCCCAGCAATTGAGGCTTACTGTGGGATATCCACAGGGCACTCAATAAACAAATGCATAGACTGGGCCTCAACGATGCAGAGATCTGTAGGAATTTGGACGAAGAAGAAGAATATCTCAAGCAATTCATGTGGCACTGCCCAGCTTTAGCCGCATTCTCGACAGAAGACCCTGAGATCCATGTGGATACCGGACCCAAAGCATCTCAAGGACAAAGGAATCAGTGACATTCTAGCTCTCACCAAAAAACGCGAAGATTCGCTGTACTTCGTTTGGGTACCTGGGCAGGTAGGGATCAGCCCTTAACGACGTACTAGCCGAAGTTGTTAATATCCCGCTAGGAGCTGTTAAGAGCAATATTCGACCACTTTCTGAAGACTGCCAACCAAGCGCGGAATAGGCTTAATAACTGCGTCATATCAAGGAAGATCTGGCTCGGTTACAACAAACAGAAAATAAACGAGCTACTAATACTAAGACAAGACAAGAAATTGCATGAATCGTAGCTTCTGGCCACTGGTCAATAGGAGATCATGCAGCCAAGCTAAAGTCCTCCACCACACTTTCTGCCGTAGTTGTACAGATAACAGCGAGAGAGAATCTCTGCATCATTTCCTGTATAAATGCCCGCCCGTTGCGAGGGTCAGGCAGCGCACTCTAGGCAAACCCTTCTTCGACGACCTCAAAGATATTTCCAAGAAAAAGATTGGTGAACTAATCCTTTTCCTTAACTCCACAGGTTAGATTTGAATATCTTCATCTCCTGACTCACTCACTGACTCATCAACGCCCACCCGGAACCCTTGAATCTAGAACGCTGAAATTTTGCACAGAGGCTCCTTTTATGACGTATACAAGGAATAAGGAAGGGCATTTCGAAATTCAGCTTCTACAGGGTGTTGAAGTTTGTATGAAAAAAAAATTTAAATTGGATATTGGAGTTGAAATTTGGTGAGCATATTCTAGAACAAAAATAAATAAACACGTGTTTTACCGTTTTCCAAAATTATCACTGTGAGCCAAAATACAGGGCATTAAAGTTTGGCCATTTATAGTAATGCGCAAATGTAGTCAGCGGCATCGCCCTTGCCATTGCTTCCTCAGGTACTGCAGCAACCTTGGTTAAAGAAGACATGACGGGTCACTCTACCTTCTCAAAGCATCTCAACCTAAGTCATTCTGAGTCCACACTTTGTAACATCTCTAAAAAAAAGTGGCTCAGGTGCTTCAAGAAGCCAAAGTTATAGTGTGGGCTTATAGAAAGGTATTGAGTATCGAAATAGGATGCTCCGACAATACTTTTGGGAGTTGGCTTCAGACAGACCAAGCCTGTTGTACCACGGGAAACACAGCAAATGAAGTGAAGGCCTGCCTCAATTCAAGTCCTCAAGCCTAATGAAAGTTAACATGCGTATCCATCTTCGCCGTGACTTGAGGAAAGAGGAGTTTTCTAACTCATTGCTTGATATTGGTGATTGAAAGAGGAGGAAAGAATAAATGTACCGAGTAACCCATGCAGAATATATGTAATGTACCTAATTATTCATCATGCTGGAGGGGATTGCGTTTCATGAGTGAGGGAAAGAGCTTTTTTTACTCAAATACACGACTCAGCCAATAGCACCAATAATTTTCTGCTGAAGAAGTGGATGGGGTGGATCTGTGGAATGACGACTTCTGCTTTAGCGGGCTCAGAGTCAATTGACCTGATAGGAGGTCTTGCAAAGTTAATGGGAGGAATTGAAAGTCTATAATTACTCAACAATGTCTTGAAGCCCGGAAAAAGGACATAGGGTATAATCTATAATGTGACGTCTTTCAGGTCAAATGAGCTGTGATTTCAAAACGGCGCATCCCAGCGCTAATTGGGTTCTTAGAACCGTCACCTCTTTCTACCTACTCCGTTAGGGAATGTATGTAATTCTTTTAAGAAGTTCCGATTTCTTGAGCAGAATAGTGCTGGATATTTACAGAGAATGTGTCAGAAAGCGTTTGCTGCTTTTAGACTAAATTTTCACTCTGGACACAGGTTGATGCTTGTGAGAAAGCCCACGAACTCCTTCCATATTTTCTCGAGAATTTACTTTTACTGAAGATCGACACCATCACACGATTAAAAATGGTTTGACACTTGAAATGGATGTTTTGGGCTTGCTGAACACGCTGTTTCAACAGGACGCGCTACATCGCATACGACTAATGCAACAATCCAATTTTGTATGTATTTCATCAACTGTTTGCAGACATCAGTAATGGATTGTTGATCTGAATGCAGTGGGAGGAGTTGGAAGGTGGTTGTTAGAAAGCTATGGAGTGACTATTGTTAGTTTCCGGGTTGAAAACTCTTCTGCATTTTCAGCAAACTCCAGGATGTAAACGATCACTTTGCTGTCTAGGTGCGTTAACTCTGGTTTCCGCATAGACCGCACTGCACTTTGACGTAGTCTTGTTGTGGGTGAACAGTGACGGAGGAAATGTTCCAAATGATCGTCTTTTCTTTAAAGTTTTTGGAGATCTCCGTGGTAATTAGTCCAATTCCGCATGCATGCTTCTTGAGATTTACCTGTCCTGAAAGTAGTCCCACCATTGATCTTAGTAGTCTTATCGATTTTTCGCTTAGAGCGTTGCTTAGCTTGGCAATGAGGGATATAGCCACTATGCAAGTGCATATGTATTAAGGTCTGCCCAGTATTTGTGGAAATACAATTTTATCCTGTCATCTCGATTGCTGTTGTCTTGATGACTCTTAATGTTACTTATATATTTCCGTTCATGGTTCGCACCCTTTTTCCTTCCTCTTTGTAGACCTGAGGACTGGTATAATGCGCCATCTTGTGTCAAACTGACCAGCCGGTCGCCCAATGATCAATCAAGTTGGACATTCTCCATTTATCGGTCGAGACCCGTTTTGCGACAAATCACTTTTTTTTTGTCGGGCTTGGAAACGCTATACTGGAACACTTAGACGCAACTAGTCCATTGTACTACCAGAAATCAGGACTCAGTTTTTACCCATTTTACTGGAATTTTCTCGACTTACGGAGAAAGCCGAGAAGGCACTTCAATGATGAGGAGCTTACAGTATCAGCATTCACCACATCAGCACCTGATCTGAGCAAAGGCAGGATAATCGCAAAGGAAATGATCCGAAGTATCATCGCCCTCTCCACAGGCGTCGTAGACAGTTGTATCCCTTAAGCCTAGCACACTAAGATGCTTGGAAAAAGCTAAGTGACCCTTTAGAACGCCAATAAGTTGTCTACAGTGTCTTTTGCTGAGTGATAACAAGAACACCGCTGATGTCTTACAAACGTTCGAGAGCATTCGTTTAGTCTGCCTGCATCCTGGAGAGCCGTGCTACACACAATTGTGTTCATAGGAAACCCAATCGTCAATGGAGGCCCTGACCGAAGAAGGAAGACCCAACCCAAGTTCACGTCCTGATAAGACATCTTTTAAGCCTTGTCTAGCAATCTCATCGGAGATCTCATTTCCAGAGATCCCAGTGTGACCTAGGACCCAGACAAGAGACAAAGAGTTCAGCCTTGCGACCGAATTCAGAGAGTACTTGCATTCTCGCACTATTTTGGAACTGATTAAAGGGTTAAGCAAGGCCTTGAGCGCAGCCTGGCTATCGCTACAGACACAGATGCTTCGACCCTTCCACCTATTCTTAACAATATAGTCTGTGGCCATTAGGATAGCAAAAGTCTCTGCTTGAAAAACAGAGGAATGCTTGCCCAACGAGTAGTGAAGTCTTATGTTATCGACCTCCACGAAGACGCCAGCACCGGACCCATGACAAGTCAAGTCACATGCTCAAAGAGGCGAATGGCAGTGCTTTCCATTCTCATTATGATCTCAGAGTTCATGAGTTTGCCTATCTTGACACGTGGTACATATGGCAAATCCGCTGAGTCACGGAAGGTCTGTACACACATAGAATGTAAGCTCATGAAACTTGTAATATCTGGTAACAAAGGAAAACCAAACAAGATGCAAATACGCCTCGAAGAGCTTCCCACAGATGTGTCATCATAAAGGTCTCTTATCTAAACTTTTTTACATTTTAAGAGACATCCCAAAAAATCTTTTATTTATTTGCAAGTCACAAGTTTGGCATATTCCAAGGCAAATTCCATAAAATGCCAACAAAAACAAGATTGCAGCTGATTAGGAATCAAAGATAAAAGAATTCCCGTATCTTGAAACAGATTCATCTTGTGACAGGCAGTTTTATTTTGGAAAATAAGTTCCGAAAGATTCAAGCCCTTAACATGAGAGTTTATCAGTTTGTTCTGGTTAGTACTTCGGTTTACTCGTTCGAAAATTCTTGTAACACGTACATTTGTGATTTCAGGAAATTATTTTGATCTTTGTGCTGATCAAAGACTGTCAAGTATTTGCAGCTTGTAATGTCTGTCAACCAAATGGCGCCGCATGCATCAATCAAACGTCCTTTAATTTATGCTTTGGAGGTTTTGTTAATATGAGAATGGATTAACAGATTTGAATTTTAAATCATTCCTTTGACCTACGCAGGTTTAAACCCGTATTCTGCACAAGCATTCACTTGCACGGACGGCCTTGAGTGTACGAATCTGCCAAATATTTGCTTTCAAAGTGGCGGTTGGACACCGAGCTGTGGGGATCTGTCAAAATGTGGTGTTTGTAATGTGAACAACGTGTTTGCCTGTATAAGTCGGACGACATTTGCCTTTTGTTTTGGATCAACGACTGCTTCGGATGTCGTGGGCACTTGTCCAACTAAATATGTTTGTGACTATGCATCGAGTGAGATTTGTGTTCCACAAGAGAAGGTAAGACTTAGACTCAGTTTTTTGTGTCAGTTTTTACCAAAGTGTTTTTGGATATTTACAGGCGACGTCTATTGGTTGTGATATCGATGCTGTTTAGTGCTGGTATAAGTGAAATGTGTCAACGGACATTTTGGGACTAAATGGGACTACATGGGGTACTCCACTGTTAATTTTGAAACAACGCCCACATCCTCAATCAGCTTATATACACTCTGCGTCACTTGGTTAAAGACAGTATTAATATTGTTATTTTAAAATCAAATTTTTTTGAATAACAATAAATTACATAATCGTTTTAGGGGAAGACTATGTTGGATACCTGATTGTTAGGGAAGTGGAGGAATAAGGTAGAACTCAAATAAGTAAAACTTGCACTGAAGTATAGCCGAATTCAAGTGTTGTAATAGGAAAGAAATCACAAAATTGTCAAATGAGCGCTGTGCAATCATAAGAGGGCATCGCTAATCTAAGGTTTTATGACCTATTTTGGATAGGAAATGAACCAGGGCAATGGTCAAAAAGATTAGGAATCAGGTGAAGCTTGTAATAGGAATTTTCTTCAACGCCATAAGACTGGCGGTGCAGCTACTATGACGCCCAAGTACATAAAGGGTTTTTCAATAGGGACGCTACAAAAGTAGAGCGACAGGGACAGCAAACGACGCCATATTTTTCTTGCGGTTTTTTAACATTTCTCTTCTGTAAGGTTTACCATTTCATGATGGAAAGATGTACGAGCCAACAACGAGTCGAAATTATTAAAATTTACTACCGAAATTCGGAGTCAGTGGCCTCAACGTTAAGAGCGCTACGTCCAATTTATGGTCGTCATAATTTCTGGCTGGATGGCTTCGTCAATAAACAAAATATGCGGTATTGGTCAGGCAGCAATCCACACGTACTCCATGAGTCATCATTGCATCCCGAAAAAATTACGGTTTGGTGTGGTTTATGGGCCGGCGGCGTCATTGGGCCGTACTTCTTCCGTGATGATCAAGACCGGCACGTTACTGTGAATGGGGATCGCTATCGTTCAATGATAACCGAATATTTTTGGCCCCAATTGGATGATATGGACTTGGAGGACATGTGGTTCCAACAGGACGGCGCCACAAGCCACACAGCGAATGTTACAATCAATTTATTGGAAACCAAGTTTGGAGAACGTGTTATCTCACGAAATGGTCCAGTCGCTTGGCCGCCTCGGTCGTGCGATTTGACGACGTTAGACTATTTCCTGTGGAGCTACGTCAAGTCTATGGTCTATGCCAACAAGCCAGCGACGATTGATGAACTTCGAACGAATATCGAACGTGAAATTGCAGCAGTATCGGCCGATTTATGCTTGAAAACCGTCGAAAATTGGGTTCAGCGTCTGGACTTCTGCAAGCGTGCCCGTGGTGGCCATGCAAAAGAAATCGAGTTCCATACATAATAGCATCGAACGTACTTTCACAGGAATAAAGAAATTCATTGATATCCAAAACCGTTTTTGTTTTATTTAAAAAAAACTTTTGTAGCGCTCTTATTGAAAAACCCTGTACTTGGTCTTGCCCTCATTGACTGCTAAACTCGTCTTTACCGCCTCCGTCTCAATACTCACGAACGAGCCAGTGACATCACGCTGCATTCTTCCGATTATGTCAATATCGTCGGCGTATGCGAGTTATTGGACGGACTTTCGAAAGATTGTACCTCTGGTGTTGGCGCGTGAGTTTTGCAAAACTCTTTCAAGAACGGTGTTGAAAAAGTCGCATTACAGCGCGTCGCCTTGTCTAAATCCTTTTTTGGTGAGGTATTGACCAACCTTGATGTAGCAGCGTGCATTCTCCATCGTTATCCTGCGCAAACGGACGAGTTTGACAGGAATGTCAAAACTAGACATTGCTCCATATAGCTCGTTTGTATAGATGTAGTCATGACATAAGGACATAGAAGGGAACGAAAAGGCCGACGAATTGGCCAAATTGGGGTCGGCTATGAACATTAGCGAAGCAGACACATCTGTAATGCCACCGATAGGGAGATTACATGGGATAATAGATAGCATAATAGAGAAACAAGCCAACTCCCTCTGGCTAGCCAGGGAGGATTGCGCCACCTCTCGGACGCTATGGCCGAAACTAAATAGAACTAGAACAAGGTGCCTCCTGGCACCGGACAGGTCTTCTATCCGCATGCTCACTGGAGTTATCACAGGACACTGCGCCATCGGAGTCATGCTCCGTAAGTGGAGAATCGAGTCCGACGATTTACGCAGAAGCTGCGGAGATGAAGAGGAGGTAGAATCAATCCAACATCTGCTGTGCCACTGCCCCGCTCTGCAGGAACGACGACTACGCGCTCAAGATCAAGATTCTTTGCAAGCATAGCAGAGGTAACAGACCTACAGTTAACGGACCTACTCCGATTCTTAAAGAGTATTAATTGGTTCACAAAGCAGCCAACAATAGGATAGGTCCTTAAGCTGTCCCGAGAACCGCACCGCTATTCCCACAAATTAAAAGGGTACTCGCAATGGACCTTCAGGTCTCCGAGTGGAACTGATGAGGCCTATCCATCACACACCCTTCTAACCTAACCTATAGATGTAGTCATAGCCAGCCTTGAAGTCGATGAAAAGGTAGTGGGTATCCATTTGAAGTTCCTGAGTTTTCTCGCAGTGTGAATATTTGGTCGATGTTGGATTTTCCTGGTCTGAAGCCACATTGATATGAACCGATCAGGTTGTTGACGAACGGCTTCAGGCGCTCACACAATACGGCGGATAAGATCTTGTAAGCGATGTTAAGAAGACTGATGCCTTTGCAGTTGGCGCAGTTCAAAGGGTTTCCTTTCTTGAAGATCGGGCAAACAATGCTGAGGTTAAAATGTTAGGACAATTAACAAAATTCTCTTCAGGGATTGTAAAATACCCTAAATCAATTGATTTTTGGTCCGAATAGTCTTCTAATTAGGAGGAAAAGTGAAGAGCACAATGTAAGAAGGTAATCACGAAGGGACAGATGAAGCAGGCTGATAAGGACTCTTCGTTAAGCGTTTGTTGCTTAATGTCTATCTTCGTCAAGGTCTATCGTTGATTGTACATATGTAACTATCCATCCAAAGACAAAAGGATTATCCTTCTTATTCTATACTTCGAGCCGTCGGGCCTTCAAATCTGCTTACAAAATTGCAAAACTTAGCTCATCTCATTAATTGTTAAACAAAGATCGTACATCAGAGGCTGTCATTTATTTAATTAAAATTTTCACACCACAACTCGTTTAGATGTCTACACAACAGGATCTGGAAGATTACAAGTGATTGTTCCCTTGCATGGTTTCACGCAGATATACGGAGAGGAAGCACTCGCATCGCAGATTAGATCAGTTGGACATTTTCCAGTTACATTGGTGATATCGCCGCCTGAACAAAGAGCAAATGTCGATCGGCTAGTACAGGTGAATCCACCGCCTAAACAAGCCCCGCAACCAGTAGAAGCACTACAAACTCCAGTGATTTGATCTCCTGGTGCGCAAATAATTCCAAGTCCTGTACACACCTCGCCGGTGGGGCAACTAAACTCTTGCGTTTTGTCCACAACATTACCAGCGGCTGAAGAGGAGAACGATCAATAGAGGGATTAGCTTTTAATTTGGTTGACACTTACCTCCATAGCACATGTAGAAACTGGTCTCGTTGAAACAATAAACTCCATTTGACAAGCACTCATCGCAGATACCGGCAACATAGTAAATAGAAGCTACGAGGCAGACGATCTGAAATGAAGGACATATTACAGAATTTCAGGGATTCAAACTGGTACACTAAAGTGTCACTAACAACGTTTAGCAATTTCCTTGACTGCATTTTGGCTTTAGAGCAGTGCTTCGTGTCAAACAATGGTTTGAACTAAAGTAATTGTCGGATAAAATGTTCTTTTATATTCCTCACAACCGATGCCTTGAGAGCATTAATTTTGTGTCGAGTTTTATTGGTTTTACATTACTTTTTTTTGGTAATAACAACGATTTATCTGTTTGCACAGATCTGTAATAAACGCGTCTTTATGTGTCAACACAGGGTGGAGTTATTCGTTAACCTTAACTCCTGTTGACACTTGAGCGTGAAAAGTCAAAGTGTGCCAATGGACTGGATGTCTCAAAGCTAAAAAATCGTAGTTCACACCTATACCGTTGGAATAGAATTGGTTCTAATAGTTTATTCAAACATAAGACGAAACGAAATAACAGTTCTGTTAAGGAATTCCTCAAAAATTCCAATGAGTGACGAAAGGTTTCTACAGAAATCATTGGAGGGCCCCCTAATCTGAGTGCATGTATCCCTATCAAGCCGGTGAGGACCTTTATTTGTGAACCCAGTGGATAAAAGTCTCTCCGTTTTTTTCAATTTGGGCCAGATTTGTTTTGACAAGTTCCACCTATTATTTGCTAGTTGCCTGACATCGGTATCGAAGAGGAATTTGATCGATTTGACAGGAGCAGATGGTTGGCCGTCCTGCGCCCTCTTTTGCCAGTTCGTCCGGCCTGCAGTTGCCTGGAATGTCCCTATGTACTGGGGCCCAGCACATGGTTAGGTCGCATCTCGTTAAGAGATCAGCGGCATTGCTTTACCAATCTTAGTCGTAATGTCGGTGATTCCTAGACCCTAAATAGCTACCTGATCGGATGGACATGGTGAGGTTTGGTCTCACTACCGTCGTATATATATATTCAATGAACTACATATGTACTTTAGAGTGAAGGCCTCACTTTGGCCCCAGAGCTTTCCGGCAAGAGTATAAGGCAATTGAGACTTTCCTTGCATGGTCTTGTTTTTTCAGCCTCTTGTCAAGAATGACCTCCAGGTATCTGGCGCAGTCTAGTAAATTCAAGTTCCGTATTTTTTTTTAGCTTAGTGGGCGTGATAAGTGGAACATAAGGCGTGTTTTTTTGAAACCTAGCTAGCCAGTCGTTCATTTTGACGATTCCCAGCCAGCCAAACCCAGTCGATTTTTATATAACTTCAAGTTGGTACGTGTGATTTCGTTCATATGACATCGGCTGTCAAACTGTCAAAATATTCGGCATTAAACCAAATTGTTTTTTTTTTAATTTGTTGTGAAAACCACAATTAAAAGAATTTATTCAATGAATAATTTACAAAAAGATGTATGAAATCATAACATCTTCTTCGTACTCAGACGCCGGTCAAATGTCAAGAGAACAGAACAACTTGGCAGTGATACCAACGCTATAAATGAAAAATATCGCTTTCGGAGCCCCCTGGCCATGAAATATCGTAAAATACCTAGCCAGTTGCTTTTGACTGCGGATAAAATCAAGAGTTAAAGCCAGCTGGTTGTTGCATTTGTTTTACGTATAAAAATTGACTTTGCTAGCAACTACTGGCTGACTAGGTTTCAAAAAAGCACGCCTTTAGTGTCGTCTTGTGAAAAGAACACGTTCAGTTTTTATGGGATTAACCTCAAGGCCTCCTTGTTTGTCCACCTTTCCAGTTTGTAAAAGGCAGATCCCATTAAGTCTTTTATTTTGAGGGAGAATTTAACGGTATTTAACACCCTGCCGAATATTCACTGACTTTAGAGTTACCAAGGAATCTGATGACGACTCCTCTTGAGGTGCAAGAAAAAGGTCATTGTATGTAGGCTTTGTGACCATACAACCGAAAAGAAAAACAATGGGGCGATGAAGGAGTATGAAACAGCAATCCTCATCGATGATTCAAGGTAAGGTTAAAATACTGTTTGTAGCAAATATGTATATGTATAGAACTTGCATCCAATTAAATTGTCCAGTTCTTTGGATCAATCGTTCTAGATCTGATCTGTTAGTGGTATCCTTGCCAAGTTATCCAAGCTATTAAAAAACTTATCACCTATGCACATGTATAAGTAGTCGATCTTAAAGAGCTCGACAGTGGCATAAGAGAGGTTTTACGAATTCTATACTCCTACAGGGCGGCGAAATTTTCTCAGGAACAGACGTAGTTTTTCTTAAGTAAGCTTTCGATTTGCGCTAGCTAAAAGACGGACAATCCTTGACAAGTACCCTAAAAATAAGAACTCCCAAATATAATAAAGACATAAGCGACCAGACTGAGTATCCTCTTCAACTTATATAGCCGAGGAAGCAAAGACCCTAACAAGAAAGAAGCCTTAAAACCAAAGTAGGATACGTAACCGTCATTAGGCAAACTTTTCTTAGATAACAAAAAGGATCATAGAGCATCATCATCAACAAGTCTGCTCAGTTAGCCCCGTCTTTACCTTACTTCCTTAGTTGAAGTGCCCTTCTTTCTGTTCCACCTAAGATATGACCTTGTTCTACTGCCATGTTCCTCCAGGTTAGACCGAAATTGATAGCAGAGCCTAACAAAACCTTGAATTATTCTCTTCTAAAAATAAACATCTCGGCATCTCCGCGATTTTACGTTTTGTGGGCCCTTTTTTCTTTCTCGTAAAACTGACCAATGGCTCTTATGCTTATTTGCAGCTCCGTTTTATGTCTGCATTCGCCCTTGCGCATTCAGCGTTCAACCTTGTTGCGATCGGCGATTGCAGCCTTTCAATGTTGAACTTTCTCACAGCGGTGATTCTGGTTGGTAAATAATTGGATATTCGCATTCGCATTTAGTGGTCCCAGTTGATGCTTGCTCTTCGGAACGTTCGAACGTTTAAAACACTGCAGGAGTGTCTTCCGTCGATCGCATTCGGTAGTTTGAACAAATGACTTTCAAATTCCTACACACTACAATATTTTACTTCGTAGTTAAGTCGATGAGCCTGAATCCGTTTTCGGAAGTCGTGTTATGCAGGCTAAGTCCTTTATAGTCCTACCATAGATGGTCGCCTTTTCGGTTTTGGCCTCGAGATGAGCCAAAGTCTAGCTTCTCGCAATCATTCAGGTTGTGCGTGTTAGATATTTTGCACGAATGAAAGAGACCTTCAATTTATTGCCGACTCCGAACGCCAAATTAAGAAGCTTGTCATTCTCCGGCAAAGGTGGTGCCGCGAACAATGTTCAGTGAATATGGCTTGGGCTTGAACCCACCCCGCTCGCTCAGCAGTCCAATACACTAACCACTGAGACATAGCGACCACGTCTTGCGCATTACTGGTATGTTTTATTGAGAAGCTCGTAGAAATAATGTTTGGCGACATCGTCTTTCTCCTCTGTGGGGGCTTCTCAATAAAATCTATCCAAATGAGGCGGATTTTATAAATTCGAGTGCATCGTCATTATTCGCTCACTTACTGGAATAGACTTCGGCACAGGCAGGAAGGAATATTGGCTCCACTGCTTTGACTTAAGCGCGGGATCACCAGACTAGACTGTAAGCGTCAACTCTCTTACGATGTCTAAAGGAGAGTATTTCCCACTCTCTAATCCTGGGAACGAAATTCCTTAAAGGCAGTCCCTCTGAAAGAGGTTCCAGAGAGACCTTAAGCCAAGCCGACCATACTTGCATTTTCTAGAGCCCTTGATCCCTCCAACTCTTGGAATAATCGTCAGCAGTTGATTGACGATACAAAGCTAAATGCATTTGTTCATGATTGACAGATCAACTTTTAGTCACAAGATGTCACTGAACTTAATGAAACCCGATAACGTAACGAAATTTACATATTTTTTCCAACCACTACGAGTATGTTCATAGAATGCAAAGTTCATAAACCTTAAACTTGCGAAATTTGACATCTGTCTTGCAGAGAATTACCATAAGTATCCCCCTTGTTCCAGGCCTGTTCTAGCGCAAACATCAAACAGTTGATTGCAAGCAAATATACCTCCAAAGTTCCGCTATAATTATTGATTCCTTCATTGACATTTTGTGGCCATAAAACTTCTTTCTTTGTTTCTAAGGTGGTGTTCAGATTACTCAATCACTCTTCATGCCAATATTTGTTGGTTGAATATCTTTTTATTAAGTTCATTTATGATACATGTGTTTAGAGCGATCCGTCATTTATTCCCACCTCTTGGTAACAGATGGTTTTTTTTCGTGTTCTGTTTTCTTTTACAAGATATCAATGGTGATTACTGATTTTTTTTTTTTTTTTTCAGAAATTGTCACTTATTGCCATCGAAGCCAAAAAATCAAATAAAAATGGAAATGGCTCTTGAGTTGTGTTTAGTTCTGAGCCGGTTGTCAACTGACAAACATCAACATGAAGTGGTATTTCATTGTAAGACCATTCTTATCTGTCTGTCAAAATTTGTGATTTGACAATTTTCACTTGCAGACAATTTTGGTTGCTGTCATTGGGGTTACACATGTGAATGCTTCTTGCAGGCAATGCAATGGATATGGAATCGCATGCATCAGTGAGACGCAATTTCATTTGTGCGTAGGTAAGTTGAACAATGATTTGCTTTACAAACGTCAAAGTAGAACTGTCAATACTAAAACATTTCCCGATTTTCTATATGTAAACTCGTTTCTTTTTAAGATGGAGGAAGTCCAGGAATAGCTGACGATAGAATGGACGAATCGGTGACGTATACATGCCCAGCGGGAAATATTTGCACGGGATTGTCGGTGAAGTGTGCCCCAACAGCCACTTCAACGGCCGTTGCAGATTGTCAGGATGAATGTGATGTTTGTGCAATCGGAAAAGGTTTTGCATGCACAAGTAAAACAACATTTGCCCTCTGTTCAAATAATGAAATAACCAACATTGGTGGCACTTGTCCGGATACATTGCTTTGTGACACTAGTGGAAATTCGTTGTGCATTCAAAAATGTGACGTAAATACCATCACATGTAATCGTGATGCACCGGGTACTGGTACTACTACGCCGAGTACAACATCGTCATCATCCTCTTCCTCCTCATCGTCAACAACCACGACCACGACCACCACTCCAGCACCAGCACAAACAGCTGCTCAAGTATGTACTGCAAGGAACACCGCTGGAAGGTTCCCATATGATAATGATAACGCGTGCATAAAGTAACTTTCAAAAAATACAATTTCAACAGTTTAAGTTGACGGATGAATGTGACAGTGGTGAAGTAACAACTTTTTCTTTTACTTTCTAGTTATGTCTATTGCCGATATTCAGGATCAACTTTAGTCGCTGTTGCAAACACGTGTCCAGTTAACACTTTCTTTAACAGAAACACTCAAAACTGTGAATCTGTCAAGCCTTCTTGGTGTGTTTGAGGGCGAAATTATTACTACTGCTGTGTTCTTTTCTTAGATAAACTTATGTATGCACATCAGTATTGTATTCAAATAAAAATGTAAAATAAAACGTCAGTGTTTGCATCTAATAATACGATTTGCGTATAAGTCATCTACTAGATGGCACTGCACTGCAATGGAATATTAGTTTAGGATCAAAACTAAAACGACCTTGACTCTAGTTGGTTAGGAAGAAGCCCTTGCCACCCATTGAAGGTTTGTGAAAGCTTAGAGCTTGGTGACGACAATTTCACTGCCCTGTCAGTCAGAACTTGCATACAA